>CM032456.1:197767973-198360473 GCA_019049505.1 Pachyrhynchus sulphureomaculatus
ATAACACGGTTGTTTTTATTTAGTTTGATTTACCTTAAAAATAAGGTGAAATGTATGTCATATAGAGTTAATCAATATATTGTTATGTATTCTAAACGTATGATCCATTGGCGCGGATAATTGAGGATGGTATTACTCAATCAGGCTGTTTTTACAAAGATCATGTCTTATTCAGAGGCTAAACTTTTTGCTGTTCAGCCAGATCTATGGTTGTTATTATTCGTCAGATGCGTAAAAAAATTTGAAACAATTCTATTTAATAATAATAGAATTGGATATTAAAGAAATTTTTCAACACTATCGTTCGAAGTCGTTCAATTCAACAAAGACCTGGAAGAAATTCTATTTGGGCTGACAGTAACCCAAGAGGAGTTTAACGCTACAAAAACCCAGGCGACAGCTTTTTTCTAAAAAAGTTAACTTTGCTGAACCCGACATAGTTATGACGGGGCACTCTATTCCTGTAACATCGTCACTCAATTTGCTGGGCGTTAGTTTGGGAGAGCAAATATGTCCTGGCATGAACATGTCGCAGGCATAGCAAGGAAGAGCTTCTAAAAAGTTGGGAATATGGTTTCGAACAGAAAGCTTTACATTCTACAATAACTGTTAATTCTTTACAAAGGTCAAAATTGGACCAACTATGGAATACTGCTCATATGTTTGGGGCTCCGCTCCCAAACAAACATTGCATTTGTTGAATTCTATTCAGAGAAGAGCTGTTCGTCTGATTGGAGACCTGGAACTGACCGGCGGTCTTGATTCGCTGGAACATCGAAGAACGGTTGGCGACTTGAGCCTATTCTACAAGTATTTTCATGGAAAGTGTTCAAAGGATGTAGCCCGCTTAATTCCTCCCAGAGCGGTACATGTTAGAAACAGACGTCGCGCTAATACTTCACATCCGTATGAGGTTCAGCTTGTTACTCCTCGTACAACGCTTTTCAAAGCAGTCGTTTATATGGAGAACATCGTCCCCTGTGGAATAATAATTTGCCCAGGACTGTGTTTCCCACCGAGTACAATTTACAGCGATTCAAGAACAACGTGAATCACTTTAGGGACTTCCCTGCAGCACGTGTGCTAGACCCATAAAACAAAAACTATTACAGGGGAGTTAAGTTATAGTACTGTTTGAATCTAAATATTTATTGATTGGTATATTTAAGGTTGAAAACGTTGAAAGGATTCTCCAGTTACGATATATATATATATATATATATATATATTTATATATATATATTCTATATATATATATATCCTTCTGAACTCTAAGGAGTTGGATATATTGATCTTTTTTCAGTCAACCTTAACATACTAAAGTCAGCGGGGTCATCTACGAATTCTGATATGCATTAGGCAATAATAGAAATTCGAAGTAATTTAAAACGTTCTATTGTGCAAACATAGTTTAACCAATTGGCCAAGGTGACAGTGCAGTTACGAGCACCAATTCCTCATATATATGGCTAGTAACCATATTATGGGATCAGTTTTGAAGGCATTCTACTACAGGCGATAAAAATTTTGCACTTAACCAGAAGATTCACTTTCTTCTGGATAGAATTTAATACGTAGGCTGAAAAGCTTTTGGTTTAGCTACTTAAAACACATTCTTTTTGCAAACTTTGACTTTATTCATTAATATAGTCTCCTTCAAGAGCGATACAACGCTTTTTTAACATTTCTGTACCTTTCTTGTATAAGGATTTGTCTTTGCCTTCAAAATAGGGCTCAATTTCGGCGATAACTGCTTTATTGGAGTTAAACCTCCTCCCGCGAGCATTTTTTTGAGGTCTGCGAACAGGTAATAGTCGCTGGGGGCCAATTCTGAAGAATACGGTGGATGAGGATGCAATTTGAACTTTAATTCATGCAGTTTTACTATCATAACCATTGACTTGTGACACGGTGCATTGTCTCGATGAAAAGAGCACTTTTTTCTTGTTCATTTGAGGCCGTTTCTTTGCGATTTTTCTTCCTTCAAACGCACCAATACCTTTATATAATATTCGTTATTGATGGTTTTTCCCTTCTCAGCATAGTCGATGAAAATTATTCCATGTGCATTCCAAAATACAGAGGCCAAAACCTTCCTAGCCGACTGTTATGTCTTTGACCGCTTCGAGCGGCTTTCACCGGCTGCTGTCCACTCAGCTGACTGTCGATTTCATTTCGCTGTGTAGTGGTGGATCTACGTTTAATCCATTTGTCACATATCGCATCCTTTTTGTTGCGCTTAAAACAGGTCCAAACTGCGCTCAGAATCATCAACACGTGGTTGTTTTTGGTCCACTGTGAGCAAACGCGGTACCCATTTCAAACAGAGCTTTTTCATGACCAAATATTCATGCAAAATATGACCAATACGTTCTTTTGATAACTTTAGGACGTCAGCTACTGACGAAATTTCACTTGTGCTATTGATGGTTTTTTCCTTCTCGGCATTCGATGAAAATTATTCCATGAGCATCCCCAAATACAGAGGTCAAAGCCTTTCCAGCCGACTGTTGTGTCTTTGGTCGCTTCGGACGGCTTTCACCGGCTACTGTCCACTCAGCTGGACTGCCAATTTGATTCCGGTGTGTAGTGATGGATCCATGTTTCATCCATTGTTACATATCGGATGAAAAAAATCCTTTTTATTGTGCTTAAATAGGTTCATACAAACGCTCAGAATCATCAACACGTTGTTGTTTTTGGTCCACTGTGAACAAACGCGGTACCCATTTTCGAATAGAGCTTTCTTATGCCTAAACGTTCATGCAACATTAGGGTGTCAGTTATCTCAGGCAATTTCACTTTTCGGTCACCCAAAACAATTTTTGTGGATTTTTTTGATGTTTTCCGGTGTAACTCATTTGAGCGTCCAGAGCGTTCAGCATCATTTGTAATTGTACGACCGCGTTTAAATTTAGCATACCAGTAAATGATGAGTGATTTTCCAGGGGCAGAGTCCCCGAAAAACACTTATCAAGCCATTGCTTTGCTGGGAATTTTTCCCGTCAAGAAACAGGGTTTAAAATATCAAATGTAGCGTCACCAAAACCACTGTAACATGCAACCTAATCGTCGAAATATCACGAAAAATTTTGACATGTATCGTTTTAAGATTGGTACTTAATAAAAATCATTTGGATTTTTTGAAAGGGTGACCTCTATGTTAGTTGAAGCTTTAGTTTTAAATTTAATATGATTCTTCACCTCTCGTTTCTGTAAAGATTTATATAATAATTTCTTTTTTTACCTTTGTCATCATCCAACAATCTTCAGTTGTATACAGTGAACTATCTACATTTCTACTATATTTTATTTTATTATCATTGCCAAAATCATGGCAAGTGAATTTTTAAGGTTGTAAACTAGGAGATCTAAACGCACTTAAATTATATGAGTCCTGAGTCATTATTTGTTGCGTTTAACGCTCTAGCGGGATGTGTCTCCTCAAGAATGGCTTGTACGAGGTCTAATTTTAATAAAAAATTATTGAAAGTAGTTACATCTGAAAAATTTTCATTTGTTTGGTTAACAATTTTGGTTCCTCAACTATATTCAAGTAACAGCGCCACTTGTGGTTATAAATAAATTTTACTGCCCTTATAATCATATACATATCTGCGTATGGTTACAGACACCAGACTGGTTTCTGTGGCCAGTGACCTTATCCGAATTTCAATAGATGTTTGGACAATATTGTTAATGTAATTTCGAATTAACCAGACTTTCTACTTTCTTTTGCATTGTAAAGCTCCCAATGATAGTTGCTTTTTTATGAGTCACCTACAATTACGACATTATGGTAAACTAGGATGATTTGAGAGAATCGAGGTGGTGGAGAACACGTGTTTTTATGCTCTGACAATTCATACCATCCGATTTACTCCACTATATGACCGAAATTGAAACAAATGAAAACTCTGTGACGTAACACACATATTGTGTTACGGCGTGTTAGCACTTTTAAACAGTCAGATGTCAAAATAAATTTTCTAGTTAGTTACACTTAGGTTATTACAAAGTCCATTATATATTTAATTAGAATTTTTGTCATGAAATTCTTGTTAATATTTTCTATTTATAATGCTAACCACCATATTTCGAAATATTTCCTTTTTACTATAAGTAAAAGTATTTTAATTATGACAAAAGAATTTGTTCATGCTTTTTTCCCTAAATTTATTTTTAATTACTAACTTCATATAGAAAATGACTTATTTAAATACTAGGAGAAATGTGATTTTTTGTGTAACATTTAATCTAATATACACTATATAAAACTAAAGCAAAAATAATAATAAAAAAAAAACTTTGGGACGATGATTTACGATATGAACACAAAATTTTAAAAAAATCTTAAACCATCAAATCCAGCTGCTTTATTTAATTTTAAGATTTTAAAGTTTTGTGGGAAGGAGGCAAGTAAACCTTCACTATTCGAACTATTTATAATTTAATGTAATTTTATTTGTGCTACTAAATTGTTTCTATACCTTGCCCCTCTCCCCACTTTTTAGGATTCCATGTTTTTCATACTGGGATCTGCATTAATAAAATAATACGTAGGCTGAAAAGTTTTTGGTGCAGCTACTTAAAACATATTATTTTTGCAAAATTCGACTTTATTCATCAATATAGTCTCCTTCAAGAGCGATACAATCAGTCCAAGGCTTTTCTAACATTTCGATACCTTTCTTGTAGAAGGATTTGTCTTTGCCTTCAAAATAGGCCTCAGTTTCGGCGATATCTTCATCATTGGAATCAAATCTTTTTCCCGCGAGCCTTTTTTTTAAGGTCTGCGAATAGATAATAGTAGCTGGGGGTGAAATCTGGAGAATATGGTGGGCGAGGAAGCAATTTGAACTTCAATTCATAAATTGTCTTGATGAAAGAGCACTTTTTATTGTTTGTTTGGGATAGTTTCTTTACGATTTCTGCCTTCAAACGCACCAAGAACTTTAAATAATATTCGCTATTGATGGTTTTTCCCTTCTTGTCATAGTTGATGAAAATTATTTCATGTGTATCCCAAACTACAGAGGCCAAAACCTTCCCAGACGACTGTTGTGGCTTTGGTCGCTTCGGGCGGCTTTTACCGGCTGCTGTTCACTCAGCTGACTGCCGATTTGATTCCGGTGTGTAGTGGTGGATTTATGTTTCATCTATCGTCACACACGCATGAAAATTTTTTTTTATTGCGCTCAAAAAGGCCCAAACAACGCTCAGAATTATAAACACGTAGTTGTTTTTGGTTCACTGTGAGTAAAGGCGGTACCCATTTCGAACAGATCTTTGTCTTGCCCAAATGTTGATGGGAAATATGACCAACACGTTATTTTGATATCTTTAGGGTGTCAGCTGTCTCACGCAATTTCACTTTACGATCATCCAAAACAATTTTGGGAATTTTTTGATGTTTTTCGGTGTAATCACCTCATTTGTGCGTCCAGAGCGTTCAGCATTATTTGTATCTATACGACCACGTTTAAATTCAGTATACCAGTTAATGATGAGGATTTTCCAGGGGCAGGGTCCCTGTAACACTTTTCAAGCCATTGCTTTGCTTGAACGGTATTTTTTTTCCCATCAAAAAACAGTATTTAATCAACGCACAAAATTCGATTTTTTCCGTTGTTTTGAAAATATCAAAAGTAGTGTTACTAAAACCACTGTAACTTGCAAACTAATCGTCGAAATGTCATGAAATTTTGACACTTATCGTTTGAAGGTTGGTACTTCCTAAAAATCATATGGATTTTTTGAAAAGGGTGACATCTATGTGTCAGCCTAAAAACTTTTCAGCCTACGTGTTATATGTACTGATAACCCAGAATATTAGATACACTGTTTAATTGTCGATACATGCGATATTCTGTTGCCTAACTGACAAGAAATTAAGAACTTTAAATACTTTGACTTCCCCGCCGATATTCCTATGCAATATAAATTGTTAAATTGTATTGAGATGGCAAAGCGAACTATAAAAAAATGAGTTTTTTTGTGTTAAATTATGAATTGGTTTTGTAAGACTTGTGAGAGTTATTAGAGAGATTTTGCAACGCTTATTTTGGCAGGCCACTGTCTTTGTCTTTCTTTGAAGCACGCGCAATAGTAAACGGAAGAAATTAAATGTCATAAGGACTCAGCTATTATCGTTATTTGAAGCATACGCCCACCGTTTGGAGTTTGCGCAGTACTGAAACAAAATAAGAGAAAAAACCTTTATTAAGATTAACGATTTCCCTTATTTAGGAATTATTTGATATTCTTATCGCTGTTATGGTAGGGAAGGTATACCCACCACTAAGAAAATACAATAAAATTGAAATTATAACCTTTTATTCATTATGTTGAGATTTTGCAATCTTTGGCCAAATGGCATTACAAAATAGTTATCACCACTACAACAAATACTTTCTTTTTGCGCCTGACACGCACGTAAGCATCATCACGAGTGATGACTGACTGTCGACTTACTAATCGCTCCTGATGTTAACATAGTTAGTGTAGCACCTTTCAAGTGAAAAAATAAAATGTTTGGAGCAGTGGTGCTGACTGTTGTGTAGTGCTAATCTCTTTTTTTTTATTGTGTTTTATGGCGTTGGCGTATACCAATTAGCCAGCTTTCTCACTTTATTTTTCATACACACAAATCTACACATACATATATGGGATAAATCACAAACACCCAGCCGACACACGGAATCGAACCAAATTCAAAATTTTTCAAATTCAAACATGCCTTTATTATAAATAATTTGGTATTACATGTTACACTTACATTTTTATTACTCCCCTAGATTATACAATATGACTATCAATCGTATTCATCATCTATTTAACTCGCACTTGGCGAGGCTCGATGTTATGAACTAGGGTAAGATTGCTAACATGTTTTAGTTATGAATTTATGACCCCTTCCATTTCCTTAAGGGACCTTTTTTGTAAGTTTGCATTGCTAAAACATATTTTCAATTTTCCGTTCATGTTTGCTGGGAATTTTATATTTGTTTCCACTGGAAAAAATTGTACAGTAAAAAAAAAAAAACAGCTGGGACGGAATCGAACCGCTGACCTCTTGATCAACAGTAGGCACCTTAACCCACTACGCCAATCGGTCCGGCTATTGCTAATCTCAAATGAAATTTTATTTATTGTACATTCGTATTTACTTGGAAATATTAAAGGAATTGATAGAAACCTTAAATGATTTAAATTTTAATTCACTTAAGGTTCGCAACACAAAAGAAGAATTATAAGAAATGCTGATGGAAGTAAATAATAAGTCTAAGGAATAGGTCGAAAAATAAACTTCACCAAAACCAAATATTTGAACAACGAAAGTGAAGATAACAGCCAGGAACTATTAATAGAAGGTGAAATAATAGGAAAGGTACAAACATTCATATATTTAGGACAAAAAATAGAAATACCAAAACATAATTTAAAAGCTGACTTGGATAGAAGAGGGTCGTTAGCTTGGTCTGCGTTCGGAAGGTTACAATCTACATTTAAATTGGACATCCCAAATACAATAAAAGCCAGAGTATTCGATGAATATGTACTGCCGATATTAACATATGGCACTGAAACATGGGCTTTAAATAAATGTATAATAAATAAACTCCAGGTAACTCAAAGAACAATGGAGAGGAGAATACTAAAGTGAAACCTGTGATAGCGGCCACCTGTGGTAACGGACAGTATTGAGCTTCCCGAAACCTCTTTCAAATAAATTCCCGTATACAAAAAAACCTGTTAATTACGGCCACTTGTATTAAACGGCCAATAACGACCGGGCTGGCCGAAGGGTTTTATGACATACTAATTATTTTTATGGGCATTCAACCTTTTACTTTTACTACTAGTGTAACCGGGCAATTTATTCAAGGAAATAGACATTATTGTTGATTATCTGTTGGTTATTGGTTTAAATTTCAAGTTTTCTGTTTATTCATTATTTTAAAGTTGTCTTCGTACTGAACACGTTCTTAATAATGTCGCTGAAACGAAAAAGTTTGTCACTAAAAGACAAAATTATTATCGTCGCTGAGAGTGAAAAGTCTGTGTTAAGTTCGCGAAAACTGGCTGAAAAGTTCAAGGTTGGAAAAACGCAAATTCTCGATATATTAAAAAATAATAGTGAACTAAAAAAGATGCCTGAAGAGGGTGTTAACTTGGAGCGAAAACGAAAATTTCCCAAGTCAGAAGAATTAGCAGTGGAACAAGTTGTCTACAGTGTGGTTTTGCAAGGCCACGAAATAAAGCAGTTCCAATATCTGGACCACTACTCAAACAAAAAACAGCTTGAAAGCGGAAAATTTCGCTGCATCAAACGGGTAGTTGGGAAAGGTTCTGTAAACGGCACAATATTATTTTAAGTCAGTTTCTGGTCCGCAGATGTAAATTTGAAAGATTTAGAGGCCTGGAAAAACTACATTACCGCTAATTTTAAGAGATTATTTTCCACGAGATGTATACAATACAACAGGTTTTTATTACCGAGCCATGTCAAATAAGACATTTGCTTTAAAAAACGATAAATGTGCAGGAAAGAAGGTAGCAAAACAGCGATTAACTATTTTACTGTGTGCAGATATGCAAGGAGAAAAAGACGCGATACAGACCAAAAGCTTAACTCTGATTCAGACAGTGATTTGGACGAATGCGAAGCTCCAAAATCTACTTTGTCTAGTATGAGTGAAGTTTGTGCAAATTTAAGAGATATACAAAACTATTTTTTGTGTAATAACAGTGGTGATACGGTTAGAGATATTTCTTGAGTGTTACTTTCACGTGAATCTGAGGTTTTGAAATCAAAGCTAAAAAATTTTAAACAAATAATAGTTGACGCATACTTCAAAAAACATGTATCCATTTTTAAAAAATCCATATTATGTATATATTACTATAGTGTATATACTGTGCGTTCAAAATATTTTTTTATAATATTAAATCATTTTAACTCTTCAATCTGTGTGTATGCTAACTCTATTTAGTAAAATAAAAATGTCTAAAAATAGAAAAATATGTCTTTTACTTATAGGGCGCAAAACCTGGGAAAAAACGGCCACCTGTCTTAAACGGTCAATATTCCTAAATTTTTTTGTGGCTGCTTTTGACAGGTTTTAATGTATTAGACTCCAAGATCGTATTCTTAATATCGAGACACGAAGAAGATCAAAAGTGACAGATGTAATACAACGAATATGTATATTAAGGTGGAATTGGGCGGGGCATATCCCAAGGATGAATGATAACAGATAAACACGCCGTATAGTTGAATGGAGGCTTAGAGAACATAGGTGCAGAGGTAGACCACAGACAAGATGGACGGACGACATAAAAAAGATTAGCAGGACACGATTGAATGCAAAAAGCAAATAAGAAAGTTTGTTGGAGACAACCTGGAGAGGCTTACATCCGACTATGGATGGAATAAGCTAATGATGATGATGATAGAAACCTGCTAGACACAACTTTAATTTACGATCTTGTGTTGACCCATCACATGCTAAGAACCGATGTGCTTAACCCTGGAATGAATGAAAAAAAAATCCCCTAAGTTTATAGAAGATGAATACCAATCTAACTTTACTTTTAGTCCATTTTATTGCAATTCTACAGTAGTGTGAAAGTATAATTCGTTCGCCTTAATACTGCGCATGCTTGAGATAACCATAAGGACAAAGGCATGTGAAAAATAAGCGTTGCAAAATCTCTTTATTAATTCATTTTCACAATAGTTCTGAAGATAAAAATAATGTTGTTCCTAAATCATATTACTAAAAGAGAATTATTTATAAATAAAATAACATATTATTGATGTTGGAGAACTATAAAATATGTATGTTTAATCATTAATATTGCTTTTAAATTGAAAGGTGAATTGTTAATCGATGTAGGCAGCTCCCTTTTAATAAATCATTATAAATTATAAAGTAATACGATACTTATTGTTAAGACATGCTTAAGAATTTTTAATGCAATGTGCAATAAAAGTGTAATAAAAATTAAAGGACATATAGTGTAATGTCTAAAAATTTTGGAATATATTTAAATTAATTATCTTTTAATTTTCAATAGGAAAGTTCCACAGATTACGGAGCTTATAGGTATAATTCGTCTGGATTTCTCATGTATCGCTTGAAAAAGTGATGCTGACGTTTTGCCGATCATCCTGTCGGCTTCTTCAGAGCTTGTCCCTAAAACTGACTTCTTCAGAACCTAGTACGAAAGGAAAACAGTTTTGTTATTAGATTTCGAAGGAATCAGTTTTCAGAATAACTTTTAAAGAAGCCCGCAGAATGACCAGTGAAATATAAGCATTAAATTTTCAATCCAGACCAATTATAACTATACATATTAATTATGGTTTACTGGTTCTTTCCGGTTGTAAACTGTAATATAGTTTTCTATATCATTTTTACTTCATTGTCCTTTATAGTAATTTACATGATAAAATGTATATAAGTAAGAAGTGAGAGTATAATTTTTTATAGTAGTACATTATTTAATGCTGTTTAATGTTTAATCAATGTTTAATCATGCGTTGCAGAACAGTTAATAGCGGTTTATTATTTGATATACCATTGAGTATTATGTTAAAAGAATCATTAATAAAATTTAAAACGTTTATTATACGTAAATATACTTTCAGAAATATTTGTCACAGATTTTTATTTACTTGTGTAAAAATTTCGATTTTAAACGATTTTTTTTATACTAATTGTCACTTTATGACAAATGCAAGATAAGGTTATTGAATGATTATCTTTTTTAAATGTATTAGCAACTTATTAATGTACTTAAAATAACAATTAGAAAAAGAAACAGGTGGATGGCTTTATTAGTTATAATAATATCTAAGATATATATAGCAAATATAAAATAACACGTAGGCTGAAAAGTTTTTGGTCTGACGCATAGATGTCACCCTTTTCAAAAAAATCCATACATATACCTTTAAACGATAAGTGTCAAAATTTCATGACATTTCGACGATTAGTTTACAAGTTACAGTGGTTTTAGTGACGCTACTTTAGATGTTATCAAAACGATGGAAAAAATCGAATTTCGTGTGTTGATTAAACACTGTTTTTTGATGGGGGAAAAAATTCCGTTCAAGCAAAGCAATGGTTTGATAAGTGTTAAGGGGACTCTGCCCCTAGAAAATCACTCATCATTTACTGGTATGCTAAATTTAAACGCGGTCGTACAGATACAAATGATACTGAACGCTCTTGTCGCTCAAATGAGGTGGAAAACATAAAAAAAATTCACAAAATTGTTTTGGATGACCGTAAAGTGAAATTGCGTGAGATAGCTGACATCCTAAATATATTAAAAGAACATGTTGGTCATATTTTGCATGAACATTTGGGCATGAGAAAGCTTTGTTCGAAATGGGTACCGCGTTTGCTCACAGTGGACCAAAAACAACAACGTATTGATTATTCTGAGAGCTGTTGGGACCTCTTTAAGCGTAATAAAAAGGATTTTTTCATGCGATATTTTATAATGGATGAAAACATGGATCCACCACTACACACCGGAATCAAATCAGCTATCATCTGAGTGGAGAGCAGCCGGTGAAAGCCGCCCGAAGCGACCAAAGACAGTCGGCTGGGAAAGTTTTGGCCTCTGTATTTTGGAATGCGCATGAAATAATTTCCATCGACTATGCTGAGAAGGAAACATCCATCAATAACCAATATTATATAAAGTTATTGGTGCATTTGAAGGCAGAAATTACAAAAAGACGGCCTAAATGAACAAGAAAAAAGTGCTATCTCCTCAAGACAATGCTCCGTGTCACAAGCCCATGGTTACGATAGCAAAATTACATGAATTGAAGTTTGAATTGCTTCCTCATCCACCGTATTCTCCAAATTTGGCCTCCAGCGACTATTATCTATGCGCAGACCTCAAAAAAAATGCTCGCGAAAAAAGATTTGGCTGCAGTGAAGAAGTTATCGCCGAAACTGAGGCCTATTTTGAAGGCAAAGACAAATCCCTCTACAGGAAAGGTATGAAAATATTAGAATAGCGTTGGACTGATTGTATCGCTCTTGAAGGAAACTATATTGATGAATAAAGTAGAATTTTGCAAAAAAATGTGTTTTAAGTAGCTAGACCAAAAACTTTTCGACTTACATCTATCGCACATACTTACGTAGTAGTAGTCCGTTTATAGAGTAAAACCTTTAAAATTGTTACTCCGAGTAAGTAAAGTCTGATGAAGTTCAAATGGATCCTCAAATTGTTCGATTTCGATAAAACGGTCTATGTACTTTCCTAAAAAAATCGTAGGAATTGCAGTTTACTGATATTGGTATCCAAGAAATGAGTCTATTTCAGACTACCCACCTTTTAGCACACGATATTTAAATAAACATATACCTCACTCTTAACATATTAAACCGCATCACCACGGAAATACAAGATTTTTTGTCCACCATTTAAAAGCTCCTTTTCCAGCAGCCCAGGCAAGACATTATAGAAGAAACACCGATAATCTAAGCCAGTCATCCGGTTAGAAAATATCAATGGGCCAATTCACCCAACAATAATAGGCTATAAATTTATTGAAACTCATTGATGTGAAAACAGCAGGAGGTTTTCCAGTACGCGAAAATTAATAATCCACTTCTGGTAAATGTTACCTCGACAGCAACTGAACTTCATCTAGATGTTCTTTTTAGTGTTCCGTACGGAACACTTATAAGATCACTTCGGTGTCTGTCTATCCGTCTGTCCGTCTGTCACACCCGATTTTCTCCGAAACTATTTGTCATAGAAAGTTAAAATTTGGTAATAATATAGGAATTGATGGCCTCATCAGAGCCATGTAGTTTTGAAAGTTAAATTTTGACTTAAGGGGTTAGTTTTGGGGGGTGAAATCGGAAGTGAAAAAAAAAATTTTTTACTGGGTAATCGAGTGTGGTGTCAAATGAAAGCTTGTGAAAACACGAGTAAAAAATATATATATATATATATATATATATATATATATATATATATATATATATATATATATATATATATATATATATATATATATAATGTAATACTTGCGCGCACTTTTCTTTGTATTATTTTTAACAAATCGCGAAAAAAAAAACCGCTGTCCACCCGCCTTATCTCGAAAAGTACTTATCAAAAAAATTTGAAAAAAATTCTGGAATATTTTCCACGGGGTGTAGATTGAACGAAAATTATCACGAGTGCATTACCTGTAATAATTTATCTGGTATATAAAAAAACAGAAATTTGAAGGTCATCAATTTTCAGTAAAGATTGGAAATAAACTTTGTTGAAAACTCATTTGGGGTGTATTTTGTGAAGTCACTGATGATTTTATATTTCCGTTACAACATTTTTAGTGTTCCGTACGGAACACTTATAAGATCACTTCGGTGTCTGTCCGTCTGTCTGTCCGTTTGTCTGTCCGTCTGTCTGTCCGTCCGTCTGTCCGTCTGTCACACCCGATTTTCTCCGAAACTATTTGTCATAGAAAGTTGAAATTTGTTAATAATATAGGAATTGATGGCCTCATCAGAGCCATGTAGTTTTGAAAGTTAAATTTTGACTTAAGGGGTTAGTTTTGGGGGGTGAAATCGGAAGTGAAAAAAAATTTGTTTACTAGGTAATCGAGTGTGGTGTCAAATAAAAAGCTTATGAAAACACGAGTAAAATATATATATATATATATATATATATATATATATATATATATATAATGTAATACTTGCGCGTACTTTTCTTTGTATTATTTTTAAAAAATCGCGAAAAATCGCTGCCCACCCGCCTTATCTCGAAAAGTACTTATCAAAAAATTTTGAAAAAATTCTGGAATATTCTCCACGGGGTATAGATTGAACGAAAATTATCACGAGTGCATTACCTTTAATAATTTATTTGGTATATAAAAAAACAAAAATTTCAAGGTCATCAGATTTCAGTAAAGATTGGAAACAAACTTTGTTGAAAAACTCATTTGGGGTGTGTTTTGTGAGGTCACTGATCATTTTATACCTCTATAACAAAATTTTTTATTTGAAAAGCAATCAACGTACGGAACACTAATTGCGCAAGTTCAACTTGCACTTGACCGGTTATTTTTTAATTTTAAACGCAATCAACGTACGGAACACTAATTGCGCAAGTTCAACTTGCACTTGACCGGTTATTTTCATATTATTTTATTGTAACTTCTTGTCATATTATATTATTGTAAAAGATACTTGCGAAATCTGACTTAACACCATTATTGAAAAAGAACTACCTTCAAAGAGTTTCCAAAGGTTCTGCATTTGTTCGATCTCGGGTTCCAACTAACACAACTGCAGAAAGATCCATGTAAATATTTCTCCTCCTAAGGATTGGAGTAAGGTGCCAGTATTTCGTATAAGCATTCAATTCCAATGACTACCTGTCTTGTTATCATATCCATGCTCTTTATCGGTACAAAAGTTTTTAGGAATAATATTATTAAATAATATAAATAAAATATAAATTTTTAAAAATGGTGACAATATTGATATCTTAAAGTCTGCTTTAATATTTCTTTTTATATACTTTTGCTATAATTATTAAAATTAATTATTTTAGGAGGATTTAGTGTCTGGCAAAAGTGTCTCGACTTAGGTAACATCTTCTATGTTACTTGACAAAAACCCATACTTTTTCTTATATTAAATATTTTATTAGATTTACATGGCGGCCCGTGGCGTAATACTTGCTTGCGGGGCAGACGGTCTCGGTTTCAATCCCGACAGGTCAGTATATTTGGCCTGGCCACGTACATAGGTAGTAGTTATTTGCAGAAATGCAATAACGTCCGAGGCAGCACTACCGCGTTGTCTAAAAGGTGCTGTGATATATAATAACCAGTCAAGTGCAAGTTGAACTTGCACAATTAGTGTTCTGTATGTTGATTGCTTTTAAAATGAAAATTTTTGTTACTGTGGTATAAAATGATCAGTGACTTCACAAAACACACTCCAAATGAGTTTTTCACAAAGTTTGTTTTCAATCTTTACTGAAATTTTTGAAATTTTTTTTTTTTTATATACCAGATAAATTATTAAAGGTAATGCACTCGTGATAATTTTCGTTCAATCTACACCCCGTGGAAAATATTTCAGAATTTTTTCAAAACTTTTTGATCAGTACTTTTCGAGATAAGGACACCGATTTTTCGCTATTTTTTAAAAATAATACAAAGAAAAGTGTGCGCAAGTATTACATTATATGTATATATATATATATATATATATATATATATATATATATATATATATATATATATTATATATATATATATATATATATATATATATATATATATATATATAGTAAAAATTTTTTTTTTTTAGTTCCGATTTCACCCCCCAAAACTAAGCCCTTAAGTCAAAATTTAACTTTCAAAACTACACGGCTCTGATGAAGCCATCAATTCCTACATTATTACCAAATTTCAACTTTCTATGACAAATAGTTTCGGAGAAAATCGGGTGTGACAGACAGACAGACAGGCAGACGGACAGAGAGGCAGACGGACAGACAGACAGACACCGAAGTCATCTTATAAGTGTTCCGTACGGAACACTAAAAATGTAGCACTTGGATAACGTTGGCGGATATTACGACTCCTCGCCGATATTCTTAGGATATGAAAAAGAATAAAAACCCTACTTAGGCGGGGAGACGAACGATACAAAAAATTTATTAGATCATAATAAAGCTTCTATAGAACATACAGGTTGCTAGTTGGCACAATTTTCATTATTATGTTGTATGTATCATTTTAATCAAATTATTTCAATGAAATCAATTCGATCCTTAGATTTTCAATATTTGAATTTTTCCATGAAATTCCTGTAGAGAAAATACTAATGAGAACTTAATTTAAAATAGTAATAAACCTAGTGATCACAGTAATAAAATAATCTTTTTCTTTAAAAAAATAATAAAATATTTATAATAAAGGAAAAATGGAAAATTACTGCCAATATTCATTATTTAGTCATAAACTAATAACTACCTGTTTAAATCATTTAAAGAATCATCTTCAGGTTGATCGCCGTCGGTAAGTAAAGAGAGAGGAGAGTACGTGCTACGCTATGTGTAGTGCAAAAGGTAATTAGGGTTAAAATAATAAGAATCGTTGCAAAGTTTAAAATATCAAAATTACTTCTATAATATATATAAAATGAAACGTCTCTCTGTCTGTCCGCGCGTGCTCTTGCAATACACTGCCTAAACCATTAAATGTCATGTAGCAAAGAATATCTATAACATATATAAAATGCAACGTCTCTCTGTCTGTCTGTTCGTTAGTGCGCTTATCACTCGAGAACCACTTACCGATTTACGTGTTTTTTTTTTTAATTCACACATTTGTTCTCTGGCCAGGTTATCTATATTCTTCTATAATATATATAAAATGCAACGTCTCTCTGTCTGTCCGTTAGTACGCTTATCACTCGAGAACCACTTAGATTTATACTTATGTTCCCTGGTCAGGTTATAGGATATATTTTATTAAGTTAGGTAATATAAGAAATAAGCAGTAACGATAATAGCGAATCAAGTCGGAAAAAAGTTTGCCGCTAGCGCACTCTCTTGCAATACGCTGCCTAAACCGTTAAATATGGAACAATATCATGTAACAAAGAAATGCAACGTCTCGCTATCTGTTTGTTTGTCCGTTAGTGCGCTTATCACTCGAGAACCACTTATCCGATTTACGTCTTTTTTTTTTTTAAATCATACTTATGTTTTCTGGCCAAATTATATAATAATAATAATATATCTTACGTTATATATATATATATATATATATATATATATATATATATATATATATATATATATATATATATATATATATAAACGCAACGTTTCTCTGTCTGTCCGTTAGTGTGCTTATCATTCGAGAACCATTTATCCGATTTACGTGTTTTTTTTTTTTTTAATACATATATTTTCTGGCTAGGTTATAGAATATATTTTTATTTCGATAGGTAACATAAGGAATAAGCAGTGACGATAATAGTGAATCAAGTACACGCGAGAGGAGCCGCGGGCACGGCTAGTGTGGAAAAAAAAAAATGATTATTCACATCAGATAATAGGTTCTCTACATGAAATTTTGCAAACCCTTTCGTGTTCTGAATCTATATATATATATATATATATATATATATATATATATATATATATATATATATATATATATATATATATATGTGTGTGTGTGTGTGTATATAGACATTTTACCTGCTGAATATACAATTATAACAAAATAAACAACATAAGACAATAAAAAGTGTCTCAACCTATTGACCATCAGCTTATTTTAATTATGTGAAGAAATACAGGGTTTACTGAGTTTTATGTCTGTATTAATATTTAATATGTTACTTTGGACAATTAACAAAAGGATGTACGGCCATATTTGAACACGCTTGGTCGTCAAGGTAACCCAGACGTTACCTCTAAGTATTTTAAGGTAATAAAAATTTTTGGCACGTCCTAAATAATATTTTAGCTAATTATTAAATCCTTTTTAAATAATATAATTGATATTGAACCAACTGAACTCGATCAGTGTATGTAACAGTGGCCTAAGGTATATCCAATTTTAGGGTAAAATTTAAATATTTGTCTTTAAAAGCATATAACACATAGGCTGGCTAATACATTAAGATTTCGGGTTTCAATTCGTTCGTCTAACAATAAATTTGCACGACGTTTCGCCAAAATCTCATTTGAAAATGTCAAATGAGATTTTGGCGAAACGTCGGTTATATATATATATATATATATATATATATATATATATATATATATATATATATATATATATATATATATATATATATATATATACTAGCCGGGCCCGCGGCTCCGCTCGCGTGGTCTTGATTCACTACTATCTTCACTGCTTATTCCTTATGTTACCCAACGTAATAAAATATCTCCCATTATTTCTTCTTATCTCCCATTATCTCTACATAATTTCCATTATCTAGGCTTATCTCTGCTCATCTCCCATTATTTCTCCTTATCTCCCATTATTTCTCCTTATCTCCCATTATTTCTCCTTATCTCCCATTATCTCACCATAACTCCCATTATCTAGAAATATCTCTGCTTATCTCCCATTATCTCTCCTTATCTCCCATTATCTCTCCTTATCTGCCATTATTTATACTTATCTCCCATTATTTATACTTATCTCCCATTATCTCACCTTATCTCCCATTATCGAGGCTTATATCGACTTATCTCCCATTATTTCTCCTTATCTCTCATTATCTCACCTGATCTCCCATTATCTAGGCTTATATCGAATTATATAGAACATATGTATAAATTTATAAAAACACGTAAATCGGATAAGTGGTTCTCGAGTGATAAGCGCACTAACGGACAGATAGACAGACAGAGAGACGTTGCATTTTATATATATTGTATTCTTTGCTACATGATATTGTTCCATATTTAATGCTTTAGGGAGTGTATTGCAAGAGAATGCGCTAGCGGCAAACTTGTCTCCGACTTGATTCACTTTTATCGTCACTGCTTAGTCCTTATGTCACCTAATAAAATATATCCTATAACCTGGCCAGAGAACATACGGATGTTTAAAAAAAAAGCACGTAAATCGGATAAGTGGTTTTCCAGTAATAAGCACACTAACGGACGGACAGACAGACAGACAGACAGACAGATGGACAGAGAGACATTGCATTTTATATATATTATAGATATTCTCTGCTACATATTGTTCCATATTTAATGGTTTGGACTGTGTATTGTAAGAGTACGCGTTAGCGGCAAACTTTGTCCGACTTCATTTACTATTATTGTCACTGCTCATTCCTTATGCTACCTATCGTAATAAAATATAGCCTATAACCTGGCCGGAGAACATATGTATGTTTAAAAAAAAAAAGTACGAAAATCGGATAAGTGGTTCTCCAGTGATAAGCGCACGAACGGACAGACAGACAGACAGAGATACGTTGCATTTTATATATATTATAGATGTAATAAAATATATACCTATAACCTGGTCAGAGAACATATGTATGAATTTAAAAAAATCACGTAAATCGGATAAGTGGTTCTCGAGGGATAAGCGCATTAACAGACAGACAGACAACCATTGCATTTTTATATATATTATAGATATGGATTATTATTATTATATAACCTGGCCAAAGAATATATGTATGAATTTAAAAAAAGGACAGGCAAATCGGATAAGTGGTTCCCGCGTGATAAACGCATAATGGACAGACTTTGCTACATAATATTGTTCCATATTTAATGGTTTAGGCTGTGTATTGCAAAGGCACGCGCTAGCGGCAAACTTATTTCCGACATCATTCACTATTTTACGTCACTCCTCATTCCTTATGCTACCTATCGTAATAAAATATAGCCTATAACCTGGCTAGAGAACATATGTATGTTTTTTAAAAAAAAAGTACGTAAATCGGATAAATGGTTCTTTAGTGATAGGCGCACTAACGGACAGACAGACAGACAGAGAGACGTTGCATATATGCATTGCATATATGCAATATATATTGCTTATATATATTATAGATATATATATATATATATATATATATATATATATATATATATTATATTATATATATATATATATATATATATATATATATATATATATATATATATATATATATATATATATATAATATATATATATGTTATATATATATATATATATATATATATATATATATATATATATATATATATATATATATATATATATATATATAACCTAACTAACTGAGCCTTAGTAAGGATATTATTTTATTCTAAAAGCAGTCACCGTATGGACCACAAATTGCGCAAGTCTAACTTTCATTTGGTCGGTTTTTTTATAAATAAATTTCGAAGTGGATATATATGAGCCTAAAATGGATTTATATACTTAAAATTGCAGGAATAGCACAATTTTTAAATTTTGGACTATAATATACAGTCGACACTGTTTATAGTGAAACTCTATATAGTGAAAAACTCTTTATAGTTCAATTTTTTTAAGACCTACATACATAGCAATATATACGGATTTTCTCTTTATATAGTGAAAAACTTTCTATAGTGAAATTTCGGTCAACATTTTGGTCTTTCACTATATAGAGAGTCGACTGTATTTGTATCTATTAGTGCCACTTGCTTTTTTCTTTGTTTGTACCTATTAAAATCACTTACTATGTAGTGAACAATGAATGAAATGAATAAATAAAGGATTGCTCCTAAATGAGTTCGATTTCTTTTTATTCCAGGCTTCGGAAATTTGACATATACCGGTCTAAGTAAAATTTAACGTTTTATTATTATGGCGATTGTGTCAATCGTTTGGGTAAAAATGTTAACGAAACATTTGTTTATTCGTAGTTATATCTGTCTGAGAATTTGCACCATAATTAGCGAAAATTCGTGTCAATTACCCGAGTTTATTTCAAGCACAAAGGTAATGGACCAAAAAATCACGTTGAATGATATGATTTAATACTGTTAAAATATTAACCCAACCATGCAAAGTCATTTAGAACCAGAAATTAAAAATTCCTTATTTATTAAAACATTTATTTTAATAAAAATTTTAGTTTATTATTTATGTTATTAGTTTAAGACATAGAAGGTAATAGCCAAGAAAAGTTTTTTTCACTCTTACTTTCATTTTTTGTTATCGTTAATTGTCCTTAATTATATCATAGATAAATAAGCTGATATAGAAATCTCAAGTGACCGCTTCCCAACGGGAAAATCCCTAGAAGACGTAACAACTTCAAACTCTTCTATTTTATTAGCACATTTTGTGGTGAATTCTACATACTAATGAGGCCCTGCCGTGTGTCCGCGATGCCTCTGTTGTAAAAAGTTTACCATCTACTTTACGTGCCATCTTTGGTCGTCTAAAGCTAAGTCCACATCAATATTTTCCAGTCAAATTCCAATTTATTTCGACGTACATTTTTGCGTTGTGCGCTGTATGTAGGCGCTGTAGCTGAGCGCCGGACCTTGTCCATCCCTGTTTGAATTGTTTGCTCTGACGTACCCTGGAAGTTTTGGATATTGTTTTTGCAAATAAAGGCGGTGGAATTAGATACAGATAATTTAATACTTTTGATACGAGAACCCGAAAAACATATAGTTCTTTGAGATCCTAAGGATAAGTGGCATTTTAATAAACAGACAAAGAATAACGTCTGGGGGGAAATCACTGAATCATTGGTAATTAATGTTGAAGAAAAAAAAAAAGTCTGTCCATGTGTTGCAATTTTGCGAAGGCATTCCCTTTAAAAAACAGTGCGGCGTACATTCCTATGATGTTCGTCAAAAAACTGAAAGCGATCGGATCGTGTGCGTTGAATGTGCCAAAAAAATGTGTGTTCCCGGCCGGCCACATAGGCTGAAAAGTTTTTGGCCTGACACATAGATGTCGCCTTTTCCAAAAAATCCATATGAGTTTTTAGGAAATACTCACCTTCAAACGATACATGTCAAAATTTCATGACATTTCGACGATTAGTTTACAAGTCACAGTGGTGGGACTTTTGATATTTTCAAAAAAATGGAAAAAATCGAATTTCGTGTGTTGATTAAACACTGTTTTTTGATGAGAAAAAATACCGCTCAAGCAAAGCAATGACTTGATAAGTGTTACGGGGACTATGTCCCACATCATTTACTGGTATGCTGAATTTAAACGCGGTCCTACAGATACAAATGATGCTGAACGCTCTGGACGCCCAAATAAGGTAGTTATACCCGAAAACATAAAAAAAAATCCACAAAATGGTTTTGGATCAACATAAAGTGAAATTGCGTGAGATAGATGATTCTGAGCGCTGTTTGGACCTGTTTAAGCGCAATAAAAAGGAGTTTTTTTCATGCGATATGTGACAATGGATGAAACATGATCCACCACTACACACCGGAATTAAATCGGCATCAGCTGAGTAAACAGCAGCAGGTGAAAGCCGCCCGAAGCGACCAAAGACACAAAAATTGGCGGGGAAGGTTTTGACCTCTGTGTTTTGGGATGCGCACGGAATAATTTTCATCGACTATGCTGAGAAGGGAAAAACCATCAGTAGCGAATATTATATAAAGTTGTTGGTGCGTTTGAAGGCAGAAATCGCAAAGAAACGGCCCCTCTTTCATCAAGACAATACACCGTGTCACAAGTCAATGATTACGACGGCAAAATCGCATAAACCGTTCGAATTGCTTCTTCATCCACCGTATTCTCCAGATTTGGCCCTCAGCGACTATTATCTATTCGCGGGAAAGAGATTTGGCTCCAATGAAGAAGTTATCGCCCAAACTGAGGGCCATTTTGAAGGCAAAGACAAATACTTCTACAAGTAAAGTATAGAAATGTTAGAAAAGCGTTGGCTGATTGTATTGCTCTTGAAGGACACTATGCTGATGAATAAAGTCGAATTTTGCAAAAAAATTTGTTTTAAGTAGCTAGACCAAAAATTTTTCAGCCTACGTGTTAGTTCTTGAAATCCAGCGCCCAGAGATAAATATTTTTTTAACTCAAAATAAAAAAAAAAATTGTTAAATAGGTAAATACTATAAACATCGCTAACTCTATTTTTGGATTTTGACATTTGTAGGCTTTGACAATTGAATGATAATACTAATAAATAAGGGTCGATGCCTTTTAAAACCAGTTGCTGTGCTAAAATTTTGAAACTCAATAATATCCATGAAACTAATAAAAAAAAAAACAAAAATATATTACTGCCTCAGATTCTTAATATTCCTTTAAAAAAAGTATGCAATGCTGATAAAATAACCAATTAATTAATTAGGAAACATATCAGGTGTACAAATATGAAATGCGGATTTCAGACAACAAATGGTGCACCAATGCAGTTTGTGCTATAAAGATTTGACACTGCGCCATTTTATTGTGTCATCAACAAGTGTCAGACGCGTACGAGTGATAAATTGAAAAAGTGTGTGCATAGTGTTGTGTTGTGTTCAATATGTCGAAATTTATACCGAACAAAGAGCATTCGCGGCCAGCATTAATTTTTTGTTTTCATTTGAAGAAAATTGCTGTTGAATCATACCAATTACTTCGAGAAGCATATGGTGAACATGCTCCATCGCAAGATACGTGGGAACGATGGTTTCGGCGTTTCAAAAGTGGTGACGTTGATGTTGCAGACAAGGAACGTGGAAAACCGCCAAAAAAATACGAAGATGTGAAATTGCAAGCATTGGGCGTTAGTCAACAACTTGTTTTCAATCGGCTACGAGAGATGGGAAAGATTCAGAAGCCGGTAGATGGGTACCACATGAGTTGAACGACAGGCAAATGGAAAAGCGCAAAAACACGTGTGACATTTTGCTAGCTCGGTACAAATGGAAGTCGTTTTTGCATCGTATAGTTACAGGGGATGAAAAGTGGATTTATTTTGAGAATCCCAAGCGCAAAAAATCATGGGTAGACCCAGGCGCACCATCCACATCGACCGCAAGACCGAATCGCTTTGGCAGAAAGACGATGCTCTGTGTTTGGTGGGACCGGAGGGGCGTAGTCTATTATGAGCTGTTAAAACCTGGGGAAACGGTTAATACTAAACGTTACCAACAACAATTGACCGATTTGAACCGTCCGCTGCTTGAAAAAAAGGCCAGAATACCGAAAGAGGCAAGAGAGGCAACACAAAGTCATTTTTCTTCATGACAATGCTCCATCATATACGGCAAAACCAGTTCGCGACACGTTGGAAGCACTCAGCTGGGCCTACTCACTAGACTTGGCTCCTTCCTATTACCACTTGTTTGCATCGATGGGTCACGCAGTTGCTGAGCAGCGCTTTGGTTCGTACGAAGATGTGAAAAAATGGTCGATGAATGGTTCGCAGCAAAAGGGGAAGATTTTTACTGGCGTGGTATTCACAAATTGCCCGAAAGATGGGAAAAATGTATAACAAGCGATGGAGCCTACTTTGAATAAAGCACTTTTTATCATTCTTCCGAATTCTCCGAACATGTTTTTGTAGAAAAAAAATCCGCATTTCATACTTGTACACCTGGTACATGAAAATGAAATATAAAAAGTTTGATATAAAAGAAATCTAAAATTAAATGATAAAAATGATATAAATATTATTAATTCAACTCCTCCTAAATTGATAGGGCCTTAGACTAGGCCTTTTTATCACTGTACAACAGTAAAGAAAACTTGAAATTTGTATATTTCTTCAACTTAAAAGGTTGACATCACAATGACTTTGCAATCCGATGCTTGAAGGTTACTAGCATATTTGGAACGTTGTTTTTCAAATTTATGCAACTTAAAAAATTAAATGTGTGAATTAAAAATGTAAAGTTTTTTGTAAATGATTAATGAATTCGTTCTTGGTAAATTTTATTTCGTTTTATGTGTATAAAGTATTCTTAAAAACTAGTAGCGTTAAAACATTATTTTTGTTTTGAAAAATCCCCGTTCTCAGTATCATTTTTTCGTAACAGGTACTTCGGTCAATAATGTCGATTTTTTCACAACATTTAAGCGTTTATTTCCATCACAAAATGAATTACCTTAATAATCAAAGTATTGGCTATCGTTAGCTATGACTTTTTCCCATCTTTCTGTCAAAGAATGGATTCCGCACTAGAAGAACTTTTCATCTCTTGAGGCCAACCATTCGTCAAGCCAAATTTTCACTTCTTCGTAAGAATATACGAGGCTGGTTTGAAAAGTCCGTGCAAAAATAAAAACTACTTATGTGTTTGGGGTAAACCTTTTTTATTTTTCGACATAGTCTCCTTTTAGGCTTATACGCTTCATCCAACGATGTTCTAGTTTGTTGATCCCTTCCGAATAATAGGATTTGTCCAAGTCTGCAAAATATTCATTATTGCCTGCAATCACCTCCTCGTTTGAATAAAATCTTTGTCCCGTCAGCCATTTCTTCAAATTGGGGAACAAATAGTAGTCCGAGGGAGCCAAGTCTGGAGAATAGGGGGGGGATGTGAAACGAGTTGGAATCCTATTTCCATTAATTTTGCGACCACAACTGCTGAGGTGTGTGCTGGTGCGTTGTCGTGATGGAAAAGGACTTTCTTGTGGGCCAATCGCGGGCGTTTTTCTTGCAGCTCGGTTTTCAAACGGTCCAATAACGATGAATAATATTCACCTGTAATAGTTTTACCCTTTTCCAGATAGTCGATGAGGATTATCCCTTGCGAATCCCAAAAGACAGTCGCCATAACCTTTCCGGCCGAAGGAACGGTCTTCGCCTTTTTTGGTGCAGATTCCCCCTTGGTAACCCATTATTTAGATTGTTGTTTGATCTCAGGAGTATAGTAATGTATCCATGTTTCATCCACAGTGACGAAACGACGCTTAAAGTCCTCCGGATTCTTCTGGAACAGCTGCAAACCATCCTTGCAACACTTCACACGATTCCGTTTTTGGTCAAGCGTGAGCAATCGCGGCACCCATCTTGCGGATAGCTTTCTCATGTCCAAATGTTTATGCAAAATATTATGTACCCGTTCAGTCGAGATGCCCACAGCACTAGCAATCTCACGCACCTTAACTCTTCTGTCATCCATCACCATATCATGGATTTGATCGATGATTTCTGGAGTCGTAACCTCCACAGGCCGTCCAGAACGTTCAGCGTCACTTGTGCCTATATGGCAAACCATTTATAAACTGTTCTAATCGAAGGTGCAGAGTCACCATAATATTTATCAAGCTTCTCTTTAGTCTCCTGAGGCGTTTTGCCTTTCATAAAGTAATGTTTAATCAACACACGAAATTCTTTTTCGTCCATTTCTTGAAAATCACTCGACTTCCTTGATTCACACGAATGCCAAACGCAAAGAAATAGACCAATATGGCTGAAACTTGGTGTGCGTTCATTCAAGAGATGCTACTAACTAAACATGACCTCGATACGCGCCGGTGGTGCCATCTCTCGGACTTTGCACGGACTTCCCAAACCAGCCTCGTACCTGTAAGTGTTGTTCTGAAAGTCCGTGCTGTATCGATCGAAATAAGTGGTAGCCTGAAGGGGCTAAGTTCGGTGAATACGGCACGGCGGCTGGGGTAGAACGTCCCATTTGATGTTTTCCAAATAGTTTTTAACACATTTTGAAACATGGGGCCGAGCATTGTCATGTTGAAAAATGACTTTATCGTGTCTTTGAGGGTATTCTGGTCGTTTTTCCTTCAATGCTCGGTTCAACTTTATCGGTTGTTGTCGGTATCGATCGCCAGAAATCATTTCACCAGGTTTCAGCAGTTCGTAGTACACAGCTCCCCTACTATCCCACCAAATACACAGCGAAGCTTTCTTTCCCTGTATATTGCGCACTGGTTGTGATGTTGAAAGCTGGCCTGGGTCTACCCAAGTTTTTTGGATTGGAGCATGTTCATCATAAGCTTCAACCAACAATCGATAACTTTCAGCAGCCGTTTTCTTCCAATGCAAGAAGGTTATTAAACTTCCCCGCAAAACGTCTTTTTCTGGCACGAAACACGACATATTCAAAGCTATGAAGAACTATGTTTTTCGCACAATGAACATTAATAACGAACTGGCTTTTGATGGTGTACCTACCAAAACGCCATAGATGTCACTAGTCTATACCAACAAGTGTATTAGTAACGCCATCTCTTAGCAAAATTGACATTATTAACCGAAACACCTATTAGTTTACCATTTTTTTATAGTGATTAAACAGTGTTTGACGTCACAAGTTTGTTCGTGGATCATTGTTACATTTATTGACTTTTCAAGGAAAAATTTATTGAATATTGATAGGATGGAATACAACAAAAGTTTGTGATTTAATAATATGAAAATTAACCAATCAATTAAGTGTCAATATAAATACGTATTATATATATTTTTTAAATTTACATATTATTAATATAATTGCACCGTTAATTAAAAATAACTTAAGGAATTTTTTCTCTTAATTCTGTTTTTAAACAAACTAAGTAATTTCAATAACCTTCGACTAAAATTTATCCGGTTTCTTTTTTAATTTATGTTGTAGTAATTGGTCATCTAGATATTTGTTCTTTATTTTACAAATTTTTAATAATTAACATGTTAAGGCATTTTGAAAACAAGCTTATTTTTCTTAAAAGAAAATCGAACTTTAAAATCCAGGGAAATATCCAATTCCTGGGGCGGGGGTAAGCATAGGGATACATGGGGTGTCTCTTTACGAGAGAGAGGAATATACCAAAGGCTGAGACCCTCCAAATGCAGTCTTTAGTTCCTGTCGGGATTGGGAATGGAATTGTGGACCGCATGTACTAATTCAATGTGCATAAATACAGACACACACGTATTTATATATATATATATATATATATATATATATATATATATATATATATATATATATATACATATACATATATATATATATATATATATATATATATATATATATATATATATATATATATATATATATATATACATATATACATATATATATATATATATATATATATATATATATATATATATATAGATATATATATATATATATATATATATATATATATATATATATATATATGAGTGGGTCATTCCATTCCATCTTATCCATTTGTGCCTTTTTTGACCAATCGAAAAAAAATTCTTACGGGCAGTACCATCAGAATTTGGATTGTATTACATAGTATTTTAGAAATAGTACTACTATTTATAAAATATGGCTGATCCCTGCAAATCAGGTTGTGAAATCCATTCTTTCCATTTGAACATTGAAATTAGAGTTTATGTTTGGATCAGATGTACACTTCATCGGAGGTTGATTACAGCCATAGCCGACAGAGTGGTTGGAAAGCAGCCAACACTCATCGCAGGCATCGCGATTTTTCGAGGTATCTCCCTCAGGCATATGTGGTTTAATTATAAAACAACTGAAAACGTCTCGCCACTGTTCTGTTATTTGTCAATCTATTCCGAGGCGGGATCGAATGTCTAGTACTTTATACTGGTGCTTACGGAACATAATGGTAAGAGACAGTGAATTATACCATGAAATATAAGCTGTTTAAAAACCAAAATTTTAAAAATCGATCGTCGCATCGACCTAGATTATATACTTTAGTTTAATTGTAATTAACATTCATAAACAATAATAAAATTTTGTTTTTTGATCCTAATTCATTTTTTATATTACAAAAGCACCTCTCTAATGTGGACAATAACTGATTTTTAGTTAATGTTTAAATTTTAGTTTCCTTGTTCTCGACAGCATGTTTTGCGCTATGTCCTAAGCAAGATCAAAGCCATATATTTGTATAGAGATGTCCTACGTAGAAGAAAGATGTGAATAATGCTATGCGGGCAATTTTTGAAGCGTCTATAACAACCACATCTTTAGGGTTTCATACGGAACACTTATGAGATCACTTCGGTGTGTGTCCGTATGTCACACCCGATTTTCTCCGAAACTCTTTGACATAGAAAGTTGAAATTTGGCATAAATATTGGAATTGATGGCCCAATTAGATCCGTGTAGTTTTGAAAGTTAAATTTTTACTTAAGGAGTTAGTTTTGGGGGGTGAAATCGGAAATGAAAAAAAAATTATCAGGTCACCGAAGGGTGTGTCAAATGAAAGCCTGTGAAAACACACGTCCAAAAATATATATTATGTAATACTTGCGTACACTTTTCTTTGTATTACTTTTAAAAAATGACCAAAAATTGCTGTCCTCCTCCTATCTCGAAAAGTACTTATCAAAATATAAATTCTCTATAAAGTGTAAATTGAGTGAAAATTATCATGAGTGCATTACGCTTGATAATTTATCTAGAATAAAAAAACCATTTAGTTTGACAATATGGTGGAGGTTTTTTAATATACTTTTTAGTACACACCCGTGTGGCCAACGGAGATAAAACAATTTTATTTTATTTATTTCTAATTAAACAAATATTTAGGTAGCAAATATTTGTTTTACACTTTTATTAATCATTCAACTAGATTGATTTATTGGCTATTCGGTAGCTAAGATGCCATAACTATTATATATTATTGACTAAGAAAAATAACATCCCGACTTTTTGCTTTTCCAGTGGGGCAATAAACGACCCTATTAAGGTTTTGTGCATAGTTGCCAGGTATTACGATAAACTTATTTTTATTTTACCTGCTTTGTATACCGCCTTCACTGGCACCTATAATCATATTGGATCTATTTTTACCTATATATTTACTACCTGGCAACCCGGTTTGGAGTCCTTAAAGTATTTGATAATATAGGCCTAATGACCACAGGTCCTCATTATGATTCGAAAGATACTTTTTTTTTTAAGTTTTAGTTACAACTTACAACGTAACGGTTCTATTTTGATAATTATAGTGGCTATCGCAAGAGAGAACATTTATCACCTGACGCTAAACAAATAGTGAAAAATGTTTACGACAGTTCGGTAAAAAGAAATTTGAATAAAAAAAGTGCTTTGCAAGAAACCAGTGAACTAACAAAAACCCCAATTTCTATAATTAAGGGTATTGCAGGAAAAAACGGAAAGATTTTCAAATGCATCATGTAGACGATTGTGAAAAAGACGTCATCAGGAGAAAAATATATTCTATTTATGAAGAGCAGTTGGTGCCATCACTAGACAAGAAAAAATTAAGACTGGTGCAGGACGGGACCAATATACATTGTGGCCGATCAACCCGTCACAGTATTCTCTTAAGAATGGGATTCACGTTCCGAAAAATCAACAAAAGGCAAGTAATGATGGAGTTACATGAAATTAAAAAGTATCGATCAGAGAATTGGCCAATAATTTACCTTGACGAAACATGGTTCGATACCCATGACACTGTGCAACCATTTTGTATGCTGAATCTGAAAAGGACTGGGTTTCAAATTGTCTACTATTATCTGCAAAAAACAAAAAAGATTCTAATTTGGACTATCACGAAGACACGGCCGCAGAACTTTTTGAAAATTGGTTTCAAAGTTCCCTTTTGCCAAATGTCCCCGAACAGAGTGTTATCGTTATGGACATTGCAAGTTACCATAGTCGCCTACTAAATAAGGTTCCTAATGCAGCCAACACCAAATCGGAAATATAGGAATATATGTTAGAAAATGACATTTATTTTTACTTTAGTTATAAAAAAAGTGATCTTTTGGAAGTTTTGAAAGACCATAAATTGAAAAAGAAATATGTTCGTGATAGTATGGCTGAGAAAATGGGACACACTGTTTTGCGGCTCCCTCCGTATTATTGTGTGTTTAATCCAATTTAACATATTTGGCATCAAGTTAAATCAAAAATAAGGGCACAAAATGTTTCTCCTACTTTAAGCGTGTCAGTGGCTGAATTAGTAAAGAAAGTTATAAATGATATATCTTGTGAAAGCTGGAAGAATTCTATTCAGCACGTTGTTAAAGTTAAAGATTCATATATTTATGTAAATAATATAAAACCAATGATAATTACCTCAGCTGATGACAGTGATAGTGAAACCGATTTAGGCTTAAGTTAAAATATATTTTTATTTATACAATATGGCCCCATTCATTCAAACTGTATATTTGTACTTCTTATCCATTCGTTCTTACATGCATCTATAAATAAACTCTCCAAAAACACTTATAATTTTATTTATTTGCATTAATGAATAAAATTCTTAAGTCCATCTCTGCAACCTATCATAAACAAAAGGTCAGAATTTTTATATTGCCCACTTAAAACGGCATAAATCAGGATCTTATATTTTGGGACAGGCTATACCTTGGAAATATTGAAGGAAGTGATAGAAACCTGTTAGACACAATTTTAATTTAGAAACTTGTGTTGACCCATCAAATACTAATAACCGGTGTGCTTAACCATGAAATGAATGAGAAAAAAATAGAAGATGAATACTAACCTAACCTTGAAATTCCGTGACGTTAAGTTTGCGCATGCTTGAGATAAAGATAAGGACAAAGACAGGTGAAAAATAAGCGTTGCAAAATCTCTCCAATGACGAATGAATCTTCCTTAATAAATATAACAGCATATTTAAGAAATATAACAATTACACCACAATTACACCCAAACTTACATAGCTATTGTGTCTAATAAATATGAAATTTGCAAATCACACTTTGTTCATTTCCTAAAACACATAAAATCTTGAGTAATACAGGTATTTCTACAAAAATGATGTATAACACACTTGCAAATTGACCTAAAAAAACGCTGGCCGACGTACTATAAAATGTTGTAATTCTTTCTTCCGCGGACTACTATTATCTGTCGATATTACATCATTGGAAAGCCTGATCTTTCGCTTTCTATATGCTAGAATAATTTCAATTCGTAGCAATATTAATTAGTTAAAAACGTTAAACATTACAAAAAAGTTTTTTATTTAAAATTCTGGATAAAATTAAGGGCATTGATCTGAAATTTTTTACATTACTCGAACTACTCAAAAAATATGACAGTTAAAAGGGGTTACATACACCTCGAATTTTCAAAAATTCTATTTGTTTTTACGGATTTTTATTCTCTATACATTATTCAAAAAAAATTAAGAAAATTCCATTCCGTTACAAAGTTATAGCATTAAATGTGATCTGGCGTCGGATTGGAACCGCTACTTGTCTCAATGCAGTGTCTGCAATTTTGCAGCCAATTTTTAATATTTTTTAATTCTTTTTTAGTGTTCCGTACGGAACACTTATAAGATCACTTTGGTGTCTGTCTGTCTGTCTGTCTGTCTGTCTGTCACACCCGATTTTCTCCGAAACTATTTGACATAGAAAGGTGAAATTTGGTAATAATATAGGAATTGATGGCCTCATCAGAGCTATGTAGTTTTGAGAATTAAATTTTGACTTAAGGGGTTAGTTTTGGGGGGTGAAGTAGGAAGTGAAAAAAAAAATTTTTTACTAGGTCATCGAGTGTGGTGTCAAATGAAAGCTTGTGAAAACACGAGTAAAAAATATATATATAATATTATACTTGCGCGCACTTTTCTTTGTATTATTTTTAAAAATTCGCGAAAAATCGCTGTCCCGGGCCTTATCTCGAAAAGTACTTACCAAAAAATTTCGAAAAAATTCTGGAATATTCTCCACGGGGTGTAGATTGAACGAAAATTATCACGAGTGCATTACCTTTAATAATTTATATGGTACATAAAAAAACAAAAATTTCAAGGTCATCAGATTTCAGTAAAGATTGGAAACAAACTTTGTTGAAAACTCATTTGGGTGTGTTTTGTGAAGTCACCACCGTAACATAAATTTTGACTTAAGGGGTTCGTTTTGAGGGGTGAAATCGGAAGTGAAAAAATTATTTTTTTACTAGGTCATCGAGTGTGCTGTCAAATGAAAGCTTGTGAAAACACGAGTAAAAAATATATATAATGTAATACTTGCGCACACTTTTCTTCGTATAACTTTTAAAAAATCGCTGTCCCCTACCTTATCTCGAAAAGTACTGATTAAAAAATTTTGAAAAAATTCTGGAATATTCTCCACGGGGTATAGATTGAACGAAAATTATCACGAGTGCATTACCTTTACTAATTTATTTGGTATATAAAAAAAAAACAAAATTTCAAAGTCACCAGTTTTCAGTAAAGATTGGAAACAAACTTTGTTGAAAACTCATTGGGGGTGTGTTTTGTGAAGTCACTGATCATTTTATACCACCCTAACAAAAATTTTTATTTTAAAAACAATCTACGTACGGAACACTAATTGTGCAAGTTCAACATGCACTTGACCGGTTTTTTAAATCTTAATGATTACTTTTTCTACAAAATGTGGAGAGGTTTTTTTTTTTTAAATAACAGATAATTTCTTATAAATAACACCCCACCACACAAAAAAAAAGTTTATTACCGCGATTAAAAATACATGGATCTAATGTATTTTTCGACGCTGAATTCGAATCTGTAGTTAAAAAAAAAGATTTATCCTGTCGTGATTTTTTTTTTGGTCAAAAACATCCCTTGAAATGGGCTAAAACTATAGTTATAATGTAATGACTCTGAATGAAGTTTGAAAATTGGTAGATATTTTATAATCTAGAGAAGAGAATATGCATTCAAACCACAGCAAGCTATTTCTATTAATTAAAACAAAATTCACCCTTATAGGAGGTGAAAAGTACCTCTAAAACTCAAATAACGCACGTGAGTTTAAATATGTACAAAGGACAAATTCTTGTAGCTCCTAGGACAAAATATCTGAATATGTGTGATAACCAGACATTACTCTTAAAGGGTTGAAATTCACCCCTGTAGGATGTAAAAACCACCCCATCTATGGAGGTATCTCATAACTTTCCATAACGACGAAAAAAGTTCAGGCTTTTGTAGTTTTAGGCAGCGTGAACAAATATGGAGTAAAGTCGCTTGAACCACCGATATACGACTAACAAAAAAAAAATTAAACCATCACATGATAATTTATTTATAACAAGATGATAAATAATGCAAAAAGAAATAACAGTTTTGATCAAATTTAATAGCTTTGGATGGATGGAATCTTTTTAAGGAACTGACAAACTTTGCATGTTTTATTTTGTCGTTTTAAATGTTGGTGGGAATATATTTTACTTTAATAACTTTGGTACGAGCACATTCACATGATTCAGTTTTTCTATCGAAAAAATCAATATCAAATAGATTATTTCGTCTTTGCTTTCTATCGTTGTTTTCTTATGAACAGTTAGCCTCATAATGGTTTTATCACGTAATTAAAAAGGTCAATCTTTTTAAAGGATATTGAGTTTTAATGTCGAACTACGTAGAAAAAATAATAACAATATATATATATATATATATATATATATATATATATATATATATATATATATATATATATATATATATATATATATATACTTCATCCTTTCAATATGCCCTGCCCAGTTCCACTTTAATGTACATACTCTATTACCATGGATCTTCGACTTATTTCTATTTTTTCATGCGATCATTAAGTTTAATGTTTAGAATTCTTCTCTCCATGGCTCGTTGGGTCACTTGTAGTCCATGGATTATACTTTTATTCAGTGTTCATGTTTCTGTTCCATAGGTAAAAACTGGGAGAACGTACTTTTCGAAAACCCGTGTTTTAAGCGTGTTACGAATATAATGGTGTTATCGTGTAGTAGGTACATCGGATTTAAATATTCCTTGTAGTCTTTCAAACGACGACATGGAGACTCTTCTTTGCAGATGTGCTGTCAAGTTGTCTTTTGACAATTCAAATTTTTGACCCAAGTATATGTAACTATCAACTTTCTCTATTTGTGTATTTTTTAATATTATTATATCTTCGTTTTCTTCTATGTCATTAGTTAAGTATTTGGTTTTTTTTTTCAGACCTATCTCTTTTGATTTTCTATTCAATTCATCCAGCATTCTTTGTAGTTCTTGTTTATCTCTGGCTATTAAGGTCACATCATCGGCAAATATCAGATGTGTTAGTTTTTTCGCCATCTATAATTATTCCTCTGTTGTTCCAGTCGAGCGTTTTGAACATGTCTTATTTTTCCTAGTGTTGTTACTTCTGATGTGGCATTCGTATATATATATATATATATATATATATATATATATATATATATATATATGTATATATATATATATATATATATATATATATATATATATATAATATATGTAAAATGCAACGTCTCTCTGTCTGTCTGTCTGTCCGTGAGTGCGCTTATCACTGGAAAACCACTTATCCGATTTACGTACTTTTTTTTTTTTAAAACATACATATGTTCTCTGGCCAGGTTATAGGCTATATTTTATTACAATAGGTAGCATAAGGAATGAGCAGTGACGTAAAATAGTGAATGAAGTCGGAAAAAAGTTTGCCGCTAGCGCGTTCCTTTGCAATACACAGCCTAAACCATTAAATATGGAACAATATTATGTAGCAGAGAATATCTATAATCTATAATATATATAAAATGCAATGTCTCTCTGTCTGTCTGTCTGTCCATTAGTGCGTTTACCACGCGAGAACCACTTATCCGATTTACCTGTCTTTTTTAAATTCATACATATATTCATTGGTCAGGTTATATAATAAGAATAATAATAATCTATATCTATAATATATATAAAATGCAACGTCTGTCTGTCTGTCCGTTAGGGCGCTTATCCTTCGAGAACCACTTATCCGATTTACGTGTTTTTTTGTTAAATTCATACATATGTTCTCTGACCAGGTTATATATATATATATATATATATATATATATATATATATATATATATATATATATATATATATTATATATATATATATATATATATATATATATATATATATATATATATATATATATATATATTATTACATCTATAATATATATTAAATGCAACGTATCTCTGTCTGTCTGTCTGTCCGTTAGTGCGCTTATCACTGGAGAACCACTTATCCGATTTTCGTACTTTCTTTTAAAACATACATATGTTCTCCGGCCAGGTTATAGGCTATATTTTATTACGATAGGTAGCATAAGGAATGAGCAGTGACGATAATAGTGAATGAAGTCCGAAAAAAGTTTGCCGCTAGCGCGTTCTCTTGCAATACACAGTCTAAACCATTAAATATGGAACAATATTATGTAGCAGAGAATATCTATAATCTGTCTGTCTGTCCGTTAGTGCGCTTATCACTGGAGAACCACTTATCCGATTTACGTGCTTTTCTTTTAAACATACGTATGTTCTCTGGCCAAGTTATAGGACATATTTTATTACATTAGGTGACATAAAGAATAAGCAGTGACGATAATAGTAAATCAAGTCGGAGAAAAGTTTGCCGCTAACGCGTTCTCTTGCAATACACTGCCTAAAGCATTAAATATGGAACAATATCATTTAGCAAAGAATATAATATATATAAAATGTAACGTCTCTCTGTCTGTCTGTCTGTCCGTTAGTGTGCTTATCACTCGAGAACCACCCTTCCGATTTACGTGTTTTTATAAATTTATACATATGTATGTTCTATATAATTCGATATAGCCTAGATAATGGGAGTTAAGGTGAGATAAGGAGAAATAATGGGAGATAAGTCGAGATAAGCCTCGATAATGAGAGATAAGGTGAGATAATGGGAGATAAGTATAAATAATGGGAGATAAGGAGAAATAATGAGAGATAAGCAGAGATAAGTCTAAATAATGGGAGTTATGGAGAGATAATGGGAGATAAGGAGAAATAATGGGAGATAAGGAGAAATATTGCTAGATAAGTCGAGATAAGCCTAGATAATAGGAAATAAGGTGAGATAATGAGAGATAAGGAGAAATAATGAGACATAAGGAGAAATAATAGGAGATGAGCAGAGATAAGCCTAGATAATGGAAATTATGTAGAGATAATGGGAGATAAGGAGAAATATTGGGAGATAAGGGGAAATAATGGGGGATATTTTATTACATTGGGTAACATAAGGAATAAGCAGTGATGATAGTAGTGAATCAAGTCCACGCGAGCGGAGCCGCGGGCCCGGCTAGTATATATATATATATATATATATATATATATATATATATATATATATATATATATATATATATATATATATATATATATATATATATATATATATATATATATATATATATATATATATATATATATATATATACATAAATTCTGCAATTACTTAAAACGTTCAGGATTACCCATATTTCCATATTTATATCGAGTCAAAAGCCTTTTCATAGTCCACCATTGCGACTCAAAGTGTTATGTTATATTCGCTTGCCTTTTCTGCCAGTATTTTCATTATTGGTAAATGATTCACAGTTCCGTAACCTCATCTAAAATCTATTCTCGATGCTGGTAACTATTTAGTTTGTGATTTATATATATCACAATCATTATAAGCCTAATTCTATTCAATGCTGGATGTCGGCCTTCCTCCTAAATTTCCATCTCAATCTATTTGCAGCTGTTGTCATCCATCCAATGCCCGAAACCCTCTGTATATCATCCCGTCATCTTGTTTTGAAACGTCCTACGCTCCTTTTCTGTTCTCGGGGTCTCCATTCTAATGTTCGCTTGGTCCATCGATCATGGGTCGTGCGTGCTACATGTCCAGCCCATTGATACTTCCTTTCTGCTACGTGCTCTATAATACTCTTTAATTTCGTTTGTTCACGTATCCACTTGTTTCTTTTTCTATCTTTAAGTTTTGTCCCGATCATCTGTCTTTCGTGTGCTCTCTGGGCCCGAGCTAGTTTTTATATATCGGCTTTATTCAGTGTCCAAGTTTCAGCGCCATATGTAATTACGGGTAGAATTCATTTAACTTATTTAGGATGGCATTATCTTTGAATATATAACTTAATTTCCCGAATGCGCACCATCCAAGCCTGATTGGTCTAGGAATTTTATCCGAGACACTGTCTCTCGTCGTAGTATTTTTTTGCCACAGATACACATATTCCTTAACAATCTCGAGAGCTATTTCCTCCAAATTTATAACTATTTTGTTATTAGTATTGGTTATTATTTTTGTCTTACTCTTAGTCATCTTAAGACCAATTGCCTTTGAGTGGTAATTTGACTTATTTGTCATTTCTTGTAACTCATGTGGATTACTACTGATGGCTACAATATCGTCGGCGAAACTTAAATGACTCAAATACACACCATCTATCTTCAGGCCTTTCTTTGTCCCATCTAGTTGGTGGAATACGTCTACTAGCGCTATAATAAATAGCTTAGGAGAGATAGTATCTCCCTGTTTTGCGCCTCTTCCTGTACGTATTCGTTCTGTACTAGGTTTTTTTTTTCGAAATTGTATTTATTGCTCTTCTCATTGTCTGTAAGTGGTCGCATGTGTTATAGCCGGATCTACAACCAGCCTGTTCGCATGGCTGGTAGGAACCTAACTTATTTTTTAATCTATTGTCCAACTTTCTGATATCTCCCTTTTTGTGTAAAAGTATTACTTCTGATGTATGCCACAATGTTGGTATTTTGCCAGTTACTAGATACATGTTGAATAGTTTGACCAGTTCTTATTTTAAGCCCTTTCCTGCCTCCAATAGCATTTCCCAATAAAATACCATCAGGGCCTGCTGCTTTGTTACGCTTCACTTGCTTCAATGCATTATTATATATATATATATATATATATATATATATATATATATATATATATATATATATATATATATATATATATATATATAAATAGTTAACTTATTTTCAAATTGAAGACTTTTCTATATATTTTATTTTTACAATTCGATTCAGTTAACCGATGCGATAAAATAAACAACAATATTTTTTATTTGTTTTGAGTCGAAAGCTGACTCGTGTTCGTTATGGTACTTATGGCTTAAAGTTACATAAGCTACTCTTAAAGCTGGAGAGTTATATCCCAAGTTAATAAACTATTGTGGCAACAAAAAACTTACCTATAGAAGAAATAAAGTTTATTTTATATTCCGGTGATTCATATACAGGTCATGTGAGAATAATTGGTTTCCGTTTCATTACAGAACTTTTAAACCACGTGAATTTGAAGAATTCATTTGCCTTAAATAAGTCACTTTTATTCTTATCAGGTAATTGAAAATCCATATATGACAATAAAAGGTTTTTTCATTAACACAATGTCTGCCATTTCCGTCGTAACAAAAATGAATATGTTTTATTCGTGTTAATGTTAGGTGTGTCTTTAACATGAAGCAAAAAAAAAACCATAATAGACGTCAATGGTATACAAATAACTTTTTGATTATGGCGTTTTATTTAAAATTAGGATATTACATCTATAAAGAAGACAACTAACTGGCTTTGATTATTCTTTATGCTTTACCTGAACATGTTTATTACAACCGTTATCCTTTCAAATATTTCACAAAATAATAACAAACAGATGTTTAAGACAGAATTGTTAGATATTGCAAAAGCTCATAAAAAATCAAAGGAATATTAAAATGATAAAATTTTTCAAGAGCATGGGCATGAAGTGTTGAGATTACCTCCTTATCAGTGTCAGTTTAATACAGTCGAGCTGGTTTGGGCAAATGCACAAACCTTTCATAACAAGAACATTGGTGAAGAGGGATATGGAAATTAACAAGTACAGATGTGGAATAGAGCCTTAGAAAAGTGTATACCAGTGGTATGGCATGCCAGCGTACAACATACAGAAAACCTGATTCAACAGTGGTATGATCAAGAGGTAATAATCGAAGAGATTCCAGAAATCATTATTCATGTTGGGAATGATGAAAGAGAGAGTGAAGAATCTACTTCTAGCGATTAGTATCATTATTCAATTAATAATTTAAAAATTAGTTATTGACACGTTCCAAGCCCCTTTGGCAACATTCATTGTAAATTTTGCAGGACAAATATCCACTTATCTATCTATCTATTAGTTTGATTTGATAAATCATATTAAAATTGGATTATGCAATTTATATCTCCTAGTCATACTTTATACCCTCGTCATGAAATATCTTTTTGTTTTTGAAAGTATTATATTTCAGTTCTCTATTTTAAAATTTTATTTAATTAGTTCTACGGTGCAACTTTTTACAGTTTTTATAATGCTTTATATGTAAATTTAATAAAGTCGTGTTAAATGTATATTGTAATTTCATTACAAACATTACACAAACTTCAAATAACTAATAGATAACAATTGTAAACTCTTCATAAATAAATTTACTCACGAAATAATCTAATAGCAACCTGAAAAATAAAAATAGGTGATATTTGACGTTGTATTTATGCAGAGAGGTAAATGTCCTTTACAAGTAAGAACTAGGGTGTTTTACACATCATACACATTTAATATATCCGTAGTTTTCGTTAATTACCAAACCGGATGAAAAAATTTAAATTCTATTTTGACTCTTGAAATTGTCATTAAAACTCACACCGACGACACTGAATTGACAGCCTACTGAATCGTATTCTTGACGTCGCGTTGATCACATGTCTGCAAAAATCCATTAATCAGACTATAACATTTTTTAATAAACAGAATGAGGACTTGTACACAAGTACGAAACATTATCAAAAAATTTAAAGGTTATATATTCACAGTGTCCTGAATTTTTGTCGTTCTTTATGCATTCTTGGCTAGTAGAATTACCAGAATGACATGAAAGTGAACGCACCAATGCAAGAGAACCCCAGCCTGGTTTAGCTTTAGATCGCTCAGGTTCAACAAGCCGGCTTATTTTCATGAAATCATTTGAAAAAATTAATTTATCGTGTGGACATAACCAAGTTTCTACAAAGAGCCTGGAAAATTGGATCAATATCGACATCAATAAAATGTTTGCGTAAAGACTGAATGTATATATCTTAAAATCCAATATTATTTTCACGTTTTTTCTTAGTCAATAATGTATAATAATAGTTATAGGATCTTAGCTACCTAATATCAATAAATAAATCTAGCTCAATCTAGAATCTAGTAATAGAAGTATAAAACAAATATTTACTATCTATATATTTGTTTAATTATACACAAATAAAATAAAATTATTTTGTCTCGGTGTTTATTCGTTGCTCAAAAAATGCTAAAAGTAGTCCCGATTAAATTCACAATGTCGACGAAATAAACCTTTACCATATTATCGGCCCAATAGTTTTTTTTTTATACACAGGACCACAAAATTATCAATTTACTTTGACTACAATAGGTCTAGGTTATGTTTTTTGGGTCGCTGATCACGAATTCGAAGTCCGTTTTCGTTCATCACATCTGGATTTACATAACATAGCCATAGCAATTTTAAAGGACATGGTTCCGGAATGATCAAATTCGCCATATACCCGCCACTCTTGGAGTCTGCAGTGTCTCAAATAGGTTTTGATAGCGACCCTATGTTCTGCAGCTGTCAAGTGCCAACATGCCTTGACGAAGAGATTCTATATTGCCAATGTAACCATGCTACCTGATGCTATTGGCGATTCTGATCAAGATGAGAGAATGCAATATATCATTTAATAGCTGTCAAGTTTACTTTGGCAGCTGTCAAGTTTCCTTTGACAGCTGTGAAATCCGTCGGAACAAGGATCGTAAACAGAGGGGCAAGGGTATAAGGAATATTGACCCTTTCGATGGAGTATTCGCCCTAACTTGACAGTTTCACTTGCCATTTGCCAGCTGTCAAATTATACTCGCAGCTGCCAATTAGCTTGCGTAGATATCAGCACTGGAACAGAAGTGTAGTGTCTTTCTCAAAGATCTAAACTTAGAATATCTAAGTCTAGATGTCAATGTACACTTGAAAGTTGTCAAATAACATTTTATATGTTAAGACCGTTACCAGAGCCACTAAGATTATATAATATACAGAAATTTCAAGGAAATAGAGTAACCCTATCATCACGACAGTGTTGACTGCCATTTGACACCACCTTGCGTGGATCTCAGGACTGGAACAGCGCCGATAAAGGCATAAGGCATAGTAGTCTTTTCAACGATTTAGAAAATTCTCACGGGTTTGCAAGCTTTGTCCATTATTTGACAGCTGTTGAAGTGCACTTGAGTGCTATCCATTAACATTTTATGTCAGACTCCATACTATAACCAATCCAACCATTACAGTAACACGATTTTTCAATGGAATAGAATATTCACATTATTTTTGACAGTTTCATTCGACATTCGGCTGTCAAAGTAAACTTCATAGTTCTCAAAAGAAACTCGACAGCTGCCAAAGTAAACTTGACAGCTGTTAAATGATATTTTGCATTTTCTCATCTTGATCAGAATCGCCAGTAGCATCAGTTAGCATGGTTACATTAGCAATATTGAATCTCTTCGTCACTTGACAGCTGCAGAACATATGGTTGCTGTCAAAACCTATTTGGAACATTGAAATAATACCTACAAACCCCAAGAGTGGGGGGTATATGGCGAATTTGATCATTCCGGAATACCATGTCTCATTTTGAGCTCATTTTTACCAATTTTATGGCTATTTTATGCAAAATCCAGATATGATGGACCAAAACGGACCTCGACTTCGTCGACCCAGCGACCCAAAAACATAACCTAGACCTATTGTAGTCAAAATAAATTGACAAAAATTTTTTTTTTTGTGGTTCCGTGTTATCGAAGGTAATGCACTCGTGATAATTTTCACTCAATCTATACTTTATGGAGACTTTTCCAGAACTTCTTCAATAAGGAGTTTTTTTTTTTGGCTCGGTTCACCATGGACCATTAGTCAGCCTTATTCTGCCGGATAGCCATCCGTCTGACTCTTAGTCATGTGTCTACCCTGACGCATTAAAAATGTTTTTTAAGTCGAGGAATTTATTAATTAGTTTCATACTATCAAGCATGACGTTCGCAGTGATAGATTGAATATTAATCGGTAACTTAAAGTCTAGTTTGATGAATTCTGTGTAAATATCGAAACCACGTATCTTATTGTTGGGACATTAAAAAAAATGTGATTAATGTCTTGTGTTTTTCCACAAGAGCATACAGGAGAATCGACAATTTTAATTTTATATAGGAGAGCCTTAGTCGAGTTGTGTCCGGTTCGTATTCTGATAACTGATGTAATATGTCTTCGGTTTATAAATACCAATTCTTTCCACCAAATTTTATTTGATGGAACGTTATTAATCATGGCGTATTCTTTCCCCTTGTCTGAAAAGGTTCTTTTTAGGTCTTTGTAGAAAATTTTGGCCACATTTTTTTTTGTATTTTGGTAGTATTTCTTTCCACTAGATTCTTTTTGGAATGTTCAGGTCTCTTCCTATTTTTGCTAGTTTGTCTGCCTCTTCGTTTCCCTTTATTTGGACGTGTCCCGGTACCCAAATCAATTTAATAACATGTTCACCGTATGAATTGTTAGGTAGTCTTCTTTTGTATCTACTTTCATTTTGTTCAGTCTCATATTAGGACTTTTAGAATCATTTAAAATTAACGCTCTCTTAATATTCTTTTTTATTATAGGTAAGATTGCTTCTTTAATAGCTACCATTTCTGCTGTGGTAATTTCGAGTTGGTCTTGCTGAGTAATTGAAGTCGATTTCGGGGATATGTATACAAAAAACCCACTCTGTTGGAGCCTTTAGCCTCAATCTATACTTTATGGAGACTTTTCCGGAATTTCTTCAGTAAGGAGTTATTTGAGTCATAAACATTAGTACGAGGAAAAAAGTGTTTAAAATATATTTTTCTTCAACAAATTAAACATTTTCTTTTTCAAGAAATAATTTTTAAAACTACAAAACCGTAGCCTTAAAACAAGTTATATTGACTTTATGCTACTTTTCGTGATATGTAATATAGATTTTAATTACTTCAAGTTAAAATTTATCTATAAAAGAGGTTTATTTTTTTCCCCAGGGCCACAAACTTGTAGACATCTTCTATGAATAATCATAGTTAAAAATTTTAGCTTATCCATTCACTTTTGTTGAAGACAATGTATAATACTTTAATTATAATTCTTTTCATGTCATATTAAACGCAATACACCTGCGTATATATTATTGTTAAAATGCTTGAGCATGACTGTTGCTGACGTAATTTTATTTAATTACATTTTATAAGTAGGTATCAATATTATATCATAATTCTGCCTATTCATTCATGACTGTAAGATCTAATATCCAGAAAATTATGTTTTTCTTGACAATTACTTTAATTAGAGCGGATTAATTTATTCTAGTTCTCTTATTTTTATTTGCATTAACAGGGTCGGACTGGGGACATAACCCCTTTAGTGGAAAAAATGTTTCGAGAATTGATTCGAACGCATGCAAAAGTGAATAAATCTTAAAGGTGAATATTTTAAGAAACAATAAAACGGATTGTAAGAAAAATTTTTTTCTTTCATTGTTCTTGTAAAAATTTAAAAGGTAGCCCTCATATTCCATCGAATCAGAAGCGTTCAAGAGGAGGGGAGAGATATGAATTTAAAGAGCGTTTCCTCAAAGAAAAAATACTGAAGGCAAAGGGATTGACACCAATATACAGTTGGAAGCTAGGCGCCAGTCCACAACCGAGGATTGTTGAAGAAAAAAAAACAATTTCTCTGGCATTAGAATTCCAAGAGGTGAAACTCTTCCCAATATAGTAAACTCGATTACTAGACGGGGAAAATTTTCATATACCAAAACTTTAAAAGTTTAAACCTAAACTAAAATCAAAAACCAGGGGATGAGGATAGTTTTGTCACAGAAATTACAGTGAAATTTAACTCAAAACCAATTTAAAAAAAAAAACCGGTCAAGTGCAAGTTGAACTTGCACAATTAGTGTTCCGTACGTTGATTGTTTTTAAAATAAAAATTTTTGTTAGGGTGGTATAGAATAATCAGTGACTTCACAAAACACACCCCAAATGAGTTTTCAACAAAGTTTGTTTCCAATCTTTAATGAAAACTGGTGACCTTGAAATTTTGTTTTTTTTTTGTATACCAAATAAATTATTAAAGGTAATGCACTCGTGATAATTTTCGTTCAATCTATACCTCGTGGAGAATATTCCAGAATTTTTTCAAAATTTTTTGATCAGTACTTTTCGAGATAAGGTAGGGGACAGAGATTTTTTAAAACTAATACGAAGAAAAGTGTGCGCAAGTATTACATTATATATATATATATATATATATTTTTTACTCGTGTTTTCACAAGCTTTCATTTGACATCACACTCGATGACATAGTAAAAAAAAATTTTTTTTTACTTCCGATTTCATCCCTCAAAACGAACCCCTTAAGTCAAAATTTATGTTACGGTGGTATAAAATGATTAGTGACTTCACAAAACACACCCCAAATGAGTTTTCAACAAAGTTTGTTTCCAATCTTTACTGAAATCTGATGACCTTGAAATTTTTTTTTTTTTTTATATATACCATATAAATTATTAAAGGTAATACACTCGTGATAATTTTCGTTCAATCTACATCCCGTGGGGAATATTCCAGAATTTTTTCGAAATTTTTTGATAAGTACTTTTCGAGATAAGGCCCGGGACAGCGATTTTTCGCGAATTTTTAAAAATAATACAAGGAAAAGTGCGCACAAGTATAATATTATATAAATATTTTTTTACTCGTGTTTTTACAAGCTTTCATTTGACACCACAGTCGATGACCTAGTAAAAAAAATTTTTTTTTCACTTCCGACTTCACCCCCCAAAACTAACCCCTTAAGTCAAAATTTAATTCTCAAAACTACATGGCTCTGATGAGGCCATCAATTCCTATATTATTACCAAATTTCACCTTTCTATGTCAAATAGTTTCGGAGAAAAATCGGGTGTGACAGACAGACAGACCGACAGACAGACAGACACCGAAGTGATCTTATAAGTGTTCCGTACGGAACACTAAAAACAGTGACCGGAGGGTGGAGAATTTTCAAAGAAAAAACTTTTCCTATTAAGGAACTTTGAAAGTTTAATCCAGTAAAAAAGCCTTGTTTTAAGAGGGTGCTATTTTGTATAGCCTGACTGGCGTCTTGGCTATGCCACTCCATCTAATCTAAAAAAATTTAAGTCATTAATTTAAAATAGAAGAATAGTTAATTATTAAAATTTCACTCATTTGTGATCATTAGTACGCTACTGGAAAGTTTTGGCTCCTTCCTTTTAAAAAAAAGTTGTATATAAATGTAGTTCAGGTTCCAGCCTAGTAAATCTTCAGCCTCTTGGATTGGCATTACTATATTTTTTCCCACTAAATCAAAAGTGATCACCAACGCGAGTAATGTTAAATGACTCATTAAAGTACTTGGCTTTTCTCTTATTAAGTAGGTTCCATATCAGAATGTGGTCATCGCGGGAAAGATATTATTTTCAAAAAATTATATTCTTTATCTGTTCCTATTGTACAGGGTGAGTCAACGATAGAGTAAAGTTCATTATCTCATTTGTTTCGGGATGACGAAAAAAAGGTTCACAGTTTAAAATTATTTTTGAGTATACAGGGTACTTCAAAAAAAGTGTGGCCGATATACCATATGTTTTTTTTAAATGGAACATCCTATTTTCTAATTTATTTTTAAATTCTGCGTAAAATTTTATAATGTTATGTTATATACCTAAACTAAGTAGTTTTTTCTAATATTTTAATTTTATAACTTTTTTATTAACAATGTTATATATCTGAACCTAATAGTTTTTCTAATATTTCATTTTTTTTTTAAAAATACTATTTTTCAGTTTTGTAAAAAATTGCCAGTAGCGCCATTGTTTCTGAAGGTGAAATACTCATAATTGGTAGGAACGTTCTATAGAGATGAAAAAAAAAGATATATGTAAAGAAATTTGAGTTAGATGTTACAGGGTGTTCAAAATAAATTTATGCATTTCGACTATTTTAAAATGAAAAATCTCAAATTTTTTAAATGGCACACCCTGTATATTATTATTTTTTCTGATAGATTTTACAAAACCCTCCAACTTTTATTAAGTAATAGCTTTCGATTTATTTTGAATTTTTCAATTTTTACCCTTGTTTTTAATACACTTACGCTATTGTGAAAACATAAACAAATAGTTAATAATAATTTTAATATAGTTTAACTTATCTAATGATTAATTATTATGACGTAATAGATGTTCAAAAATATGCCCGTCTACTTGAATACACATGTTTAGTCGTTTTTACTATATTTTCCTTCACTTTCCTTAGCATAAAGGGCGTTATTGTCCTGCACGCATCCCGTATCCTATTTTCCATATCTACTGGTGTTGTAGAGGGATCCCATAAACACGATCTTTAATGTAGCCCCACAAAAAGAAGTCTAAAGGTATTAAGTCATATGAGCGAGGCGGTCACTGAATGAGTCCATCCCTACCGATCCATTTTTGTGGGTAACGATCGTTTAAAAATTTCTAAACTGCCCGGTGGTAATGAGCAGGAAGCTCGGTCTTGTTGAATCCACATTTGTTCCCTTTCAAAGTTATCAACTTCTTCAAGAAGCTGGGTTAATTCGTTTTGCAAAAAATTTAGATTATGTCCGCGAAAAAAATTTGGACCAATAATTCGAAAATTTAATATTCCACACCGTAGATTAAGCGACCAATGGTTTTGGTTTTGAACTTCCCAGACCCAAAATGGATTAACTGTTGAATAATAATGCATGTTATGGCTGTTAACTGCTCCATTACTGCGAAAAGTAGCTTTATCAGGAAACATTATTTTGGATAAAAAATTTGGATCGGCCTCTATTGCTCCATTCATGGTGGTACAAAAGTTTACGCGTCATTCAAAATCACGGTCTTGAAGTTCTTGGGTAGTTCCATATGAAAAGGATGAAACTTGTATTTTCTCGTGGTGTGATTAGCCGTACATTGGGATGTGTCAAATAAGTCAGCGAGTTGACGGCTGCTGACCTGGGGATTATCTTCAACATGAAGTAAAATTTCCATTTCTTTTTCCTCATTGGTAGCATTCTGGTTTACTACTTTCCGTTTCGTATATTCAACGCTACCACTTCGGTTCTTTTAAGCACTGAAGAGATTTTCTAGATGGTATACGTCTATTAGGGTACTTCGCTCCGTAAAGCCTTACTGTCAAAAGACAATTTTTTTTCCCGCCTTGCCCAGTATATAAACTATATCAATTAATTCAATTTTAGGAAAATCCATAATATTACCTGTATACGTGACTTATTACAACAAATTAAACTATTTTTACTTGCTTAATAGACATGTCAAAATTTGACAATGCCTAGATTTTTGTTTTGTCTTGGCAACTATGATGTTATAGCGTAAGTGTATCAAAAACAAGGGTAAAAATTAAAAAACTCAAAATAAATCGAAAACTATTAGAAATAGGTATATGACATACTTAATAAGAGTTGGAGGGTTTTGTAAAATCTATCAGAAAAAATAATAATATACAGGGTGTGCCATTTAAAAAATTTGAGATTTTTCAATTTAAAATAGTCGAAATGTATAAATTTATTTTGAACACTTTTCATCTCTATAGAACACTTTAGCAATTATGAGTATTCCACCCTCAAAAACAATGGCGTTACTGGTAATTTTTTACAAAACTGTATTTAAAAAAAAATGAAATATTAGAAAAACTACTTGGTTTAGGTATATTAATAAAAATGTTATAAAATTAGGATGTTTTATTTAAAAAAGCATATGTTATGCCACACTTTTTTGAAGCACCCTGTATACTCAAAAATAATTCTAAACTGTGCATCTTAACATTCCCTAAAACTATTGTATTTAACATTTTTTCGTCATTCCCGAAATAAATGAGATAATGAACTTTACTCTATCGTTAACTCACCCTGTACAATAAGTTACCGAACTAGTTGAAGTAATAAATATCGGTGGATCAATATAGATGCAATACCCCGGAAATATTAATGCACATTGCTGCGTATGACCAGTTACTGAACTGATCGTTGTGATCGATTCTAATTTTATCACAGTGGTTAAGATTTTGATTGATCCTCGTTAATTGTATGGGAACAGGCTAAACATAGTTTGTTATAAATAGTTCTTATTTCTCTATATTTAAAAGATCTCTGATATGCTCTAAATCGTCTTTTGAAGAGTGTTGCTTTAGGTTCTGTTTAAGCTAGTACTATATTTTAAATATCAAAATGGGGTACTTATTCCGGAGGGTTAGCTACAGGGTGCGACGCCAAAATCCGGACAAAATTCAATGTGAATTTCCCGCCGTTCTATACCACTTCGAGAGGTCGCGATTGGCGTCTAAATAGCTTGACGCATGTATTAAACATTCATAACCTCGAAACAGTCGCAATGTTGAAACCAAGTGCTGAGTATAATCGAAAAGCCGCGATTATCGAAAGTGAGTGAGCGCTCAGCGACAGAAATCAATTGATTCTTCAGGTACCCAAGATCGACTGTGTATGATGTTGTCGCGAAGTATAACGAGTCGGAGAAGTCCAACGAAGGTTTTGCAACAGCGGCAAGGAAAATTCACTCGAAGGAGCGCGTTGTCAGGACACCCGAAATCTTTCAACGGGCTTACGAGCTGAATTGTCGTCCGTTATCGGTGTGAGTGAAAAAACTATGCGTCGAATCGTCGAGGAGGACCTCCGCTACAAGTCTTATACAATTAAAGTGAGACAGATGCTTTCTGAAGCTGCCAGGACAAAGCAATTTGTAGGCTGTAACCTGCTTTTATGTTCTTTACGAAACAATGCTGCCGGATGCTGACGAAAAAATTTTTACTGTCGATGCGAAAAATCAATCGAAGGAATGATCGCTGACTCGCCCATGAACCTGAAGATGCTCCTATTGTTTCCAGAACGAAATTTCCGGTGAATGTTCACGTGCTAAATGCTGTGTCCAGTGAGGGTGATGTCATGCCACCGCATTTATTTAACAAAGGGAAAAATGTCACAAAAGAAGTTTTGCATGGTTGGAAATGTGGTAAAGCCGTCGATGGAAACTGTATCGTCTGGAAAGCCGTATGTTTTTCAGCAGGACGGTGCGCCCTCACACCCAAGTCATTTGGTGCAAAATTGGTTGTCGGACAACGTCGACATGTTTTGGTCCAAAGAATTTTAGCCTCCCAACAGCTCAGATTTAAATCCTTTGGGCTTCTATGTATGGAGCGTGGTTGAAAGGGTCACTAACAAGTTCAGACATCCAAACGTCGCATCACCGAGAGCCGCTTTTCTAGCGGTATTCGCCGATATAGCCCGTGACTCATTAAAACGGGCCTGCGGGCGCCTCAGACCGAGAATGGAGGCGATCATTCAAGCAGAAGGGGTTATATTGAGTAAATGTGTTCTTTATGACCTAACAAACAATTTAGTAAAAAAATGATTATAAACTTCTCCATTCTGGCAATAAAAATTATGTTTCAAAAAAATGTTTAATTTGTCTGGATTTCGGCGCCGCACCCTATATATTATTGATAATTTGAAATTTTTATAAATCTAACATTGAACCAACTGACTATAAATATTATTATTAATGAAAACCAGAAAAATTCTCATAACACTATACTAGTAAAACTATACAAACGTTATATGCCTCCTGCCCCTTTACACACTTACCTTAAAGAAATTTTGCGCAATAGTTATAGGTTCCATTCCTATTTCAAGTATCAAGTATTATATGTGTACCAGAACTGGAATCGATATTTCATTTTGTTTAAGAGTTATCACGTCAACAGACTGATGGTCAGAGGAAGCAGTAGGGCAATGGAAATTAAAAACTATATTTTTCGTGATTTAGTGACCCTGCTACGTAATAAAATGTAAAAATCTCGGAATGTAAGTAAAAACACACAAACGGGTTTCCTAATTTTTTTCTTGGGCAAATTTCGTTGAGTACACCATTTTACTAATTTTGTAGCCGGCAAGACCCCTACTAATCTTTTAGCAAAATGACTCAACAGGTACTATGGACGGAAATTGTCGTCATGCTACCCTGCTGAATCCAAACCTGTTACTGACAAGAAAAAAATGGACTTTGAAACGTGAAAATGTGATTTAAATGCAGTAATCTAAAAGCAAAAGTCCTTGCTTTTTCTTATTTTTATTTTAATAATCATAAAAATCTCGATTTGCATTCACTGAATAACAATAAGATCATTAGTATAAGCTACAGACATTGCTATCTAATATTTGTTTTAATATTTTTGTCTTGCAGATCGTTAATAAATTGTTATTTTCTTTATTTTGTACCTGATAAGTAAAGATAAAACTAAAAAAAAAATAATACAGACATGATCTAGTTTAGGTATATATGACATACGCTTTAGGGACTTCCCTGCATCACGTGTGCTAAACCCATAAAAAAACCTTTAGCACCGAATCTTGTACAAATAGTCCAATTATTAAGAAAATTACGAATTTTTGGACTACGGTAAATTGGGTTATATGGTCATATTTTTATCCCAGAGATCTACAGTAACTCTATGTACACTAGAGTGACCGGATCTCATAGAGGGGGAAAAAAAATGTCGGAATCTTGTTCGTCTGGACCCCACAAAACGATTCCCCTTTCCAGATATTGAGATAGCCGAAATTTGAGCTCGATTAAACGACGTTAACCCGTGCCGCTCGTCGCTCAAAGTTTGAAAAAATCCAAATTTTTGGCCAAAAAGCTGACATATGGAGCCATAACTCCAGAACGGTAAATAATAGAAACACGCTTAATATCTCAAAAGAAAGCTAATGTTGTTCTTCAAAATTTATATTCTATACATAATTGTTGTTATTTTAAGTCAAACCAAGTTACAACAGCCAAAAAACGTGACCTGGTACCACTAGGAGCATACTTCGTTATTTTGTTATTAAGTGATAAATTTTGCTTTTTTTTGGTATATTTTTGAGTTTAAAGTAGAAATATAATAAAAAAACAAGTAATACTGATAAGTCTAATGACATTTTTTATTTTAAAATATAAAAATTAGGTATATAATACATACAAAACAGACACAGAAAAGATACAGACGTAGTACCTACATGAGTTGATAATTTTACATAGTTATCTAATCTATTCTAGAGCTTTTGTTAAAGTAGTTTTTGAAACGTCAGGATATAATGCTCGGCATTTACTTACAACTTGCAGGACATATTGCTTTTGGTCTTCATCTTTTGTCAGAAGGTCGTTAAAGTCAGTTATTAATTTAACACCACGCTCAGCCATATCATTAACTACTTTTAATGTTTTGACAATTTTCAATCCTTCTTGGAAGTCATTATTTTGAGGCCAGGTGTTTGGACTACCTCTTTTAAGTTTTCTTTCCTAACTTTTGGATTTACAACCCTAGCGTGCTGTGATGGTTCATCTGTGCTACTGAGCAATTTATTAGCCATTCAAATACCACAAATGGTTCGAAAATTTGGTCAGGGCTATTTCTGCAATGTCGTTGTCACATTCTTTATAGTCTAACAGACTATGCAAAATACCTAAATCTTGCTTTGGTGCAAGATGAGCTTTTGGAGCATTGAACCAAGCTTTACAATAAATTTTAACTAGGAAAACAGAAATGGCACGCACAGAACTTTCTTCTTCTTTAGACATCTTAAATTGACGACGAAAACATTTTTAAGCAGTAAATAGCCTTTGCCATCCACCTAGCGTGATGGAGTTCTAAAACCCACAACATTGCCGTCTAGTGATCCAACAAATACGAGAACCAACTGCAATAGCTCCTTGTAGTCATCTCTGGGGTGGCTCTCAGTTAATTTGGTCTCGAATTCAGCAGTAACATTTGCAATTACTTCTGGCGTTAGCTGCTTTTGTATTAGATTGTCACTGATACCTGTGTCGTATTTTCCTTTGTCTATCTTGGGCCACGCAGTGAGGAATCTCTTGAAAATGTCTGGATGAGGTCCAGTGGTTGATCCCATTTTTGTGTCGAATACGCCTCTTAACAGAATTTCCAAGATATGGTGACGGCAAGCTAGGTATAACAATTCTCTTCCTAACATTTGCTCGAATATGACGCATGCTCCTTTGAGTCTTCCCGTGTTGGATGCTGTAGTGTCGAAGCACATCGCCTTGGCGGTGTTGAGAAGACCGCATTCATGTAGGCATTCATATACGGCTACGGCTTGCTCCTCTCCAGAGCTGTTTGCTGTTACAGGAACTCCCAGCAGCCGTTCCTTTTCGCCATATGAAATAGCTATAGCTATTCGCTCACATTGTTCATTTTTTAAAACACCCGGTAAAAGTTTACCGTCCCAATGGACAACCACGGGCTCTTTTTCAGGAATGTTTACTTTATCAAAAATTTTTTTATTATATTGTTCTCTGAACATTTGCCTTCTATCATGTAATAAAGTTTTCGAGACTTTGTACTCAAGAGGGTCAAGGTTTAGTGCTTCTAGAGTAGCTATTAAAATTCTCGTGGCATTTCTGTCGGATACCTTACATCGATCTAATAAAATGGACAATTTCATATTTAAAATCTCTTTAACGCCCCTTGCAAATGAAACTTTCATCCTCTTGCTCTCAGATGGTCCTGGATCTTCTGCAGCTTCTTCAGGGATGTCCATTTCCTCCAAGCTCTCAAGTTCCTGGTAGATGCTGTCCTCTTCTGTGTCTTCTTCTCCTTCTTCGAACTTGTCTTCATCATCCGTCTCTAAGAAGCAACAAAAGAAAGAGAAAAAAAAAGACTATAAAAACTTGTCGTTTTAGCAGAATAGTAATAATACATAGGTACTAAATTACCTACTTCTAATTATCAAAAGGTATTATTTAAAAAATATAAACTCAATCATAAAGATGCCAAATCATGCTCTTATGTACAATTTTCTTTCAATTATAATGAAACTATTTACTTATTTGTTTATCTATTTTTTAGAATACTAATAATAAAAAAAAAAACTCACCAATATCAAAAGTTGCTTCTTGGATTTGTCGGTTCATTTTTGCAAGTTCCTTTTGCACCTTGATTTCTTCAGCTCGAGACAACTTGAGATCCACTCCAGTCATGGAACCTGGGCGGCCCTTCTGCCTCTGTTTCACGAGCAACGCGTTATCTTCTTCTGATTTCATCAGAGCCAAGGCATCTTGTTGAGCAATATCAAAGAGATCATCCAACTTTTCAACAAACTGTTTAAATTTGTTTTTGGCCGTTTTCGATGTTTTCTTCCGGTCTTTTTGAAGAGTTCTCCACTCGGCGTGAAGTTTTTCCAGCTTAGTAATTGCATCTTGTTCATGTTTAGTCGGGATTCGAGCTTTCTCCCAAAAAATGAACACTTCTCGTATTGTAAGTTTTGCTGATTCTCTTACAGTTAATTTCACAGTACGTAAATTATAAAATAAAGCACATAAAACTTGACGATTTGAGGGTAGTTTACAACCGGTGATCTGGTGAATGGGATATCCCACAAGAAATATTTTATCCTTGGTCCGGCTTTGTACACCTGATGTGGATGCCATTTCAGAGGCCAATAGGTAAATAACAGTTAACTTGGAAAATGAAACAAAATATATTACAAACTTTAATTTCAATAAAATGTTTTCAAATGTCTTAAAATAATACTATAATAGTTATAAAAACAATAACACACACACTTGGAAAATTAAAAAAAAAAAACGTTAAAATATCTTCACTAGATAATTGTAACCAGCTCAAAGACACTTTAGAAACTAAACTGAATAAATAAAAGGTCGGTTGTACGCTGAAGTAAAATCACCATCCCTAAAATAGAAATTAGATTCACCCTCCTTTTTACCTGTCAAACGGGTCTTTCTTTGGTAAACTAGTCAGGTAATCCCCATATAATAAAAGATTAAATTTGAACAAAAGGCTCTTTATGTTTGAAAATTGAGTTCCAAAAACATTTTTAACAAAAAAATGTTAATTCCGAGACACATTATGTAAAAACCCGTAAAATTCTTAGAATACTCCCAAACTGGCTCCTACTGGTACCAGGTCACGTTTTTGGGGCTAAAGGCTGTTGTAACTCGGTTTGACTTAAAGTAACAACAATTATGTATAGAATATAAATTTTGAAGAACAACATTAGCTTTCTTTTGAGATATTAAGCGTGTTTCTATTATTTACCGTTCTGGAGTTATGGCTCCATATGTCAGCTTTTTGGCCAAAAATTTGGATTTTTTCAAACTTTGAGCGACGAGCGGCACGGGTTAAAGTCGTTTAATCGAGCTCAAATTTCGGCTATCTCAATATCTGGAAAGGGGAATCGTTTTGTGGGGTCCAGACGAACAAAATTCCGACATCGATTTTTTGCGGTCACCCTAATGTACACGGAATACTGGGACTCACAGTATGGATGTGAAGGCTGGACTCTCAATCCTAGGACAGAAAAAAAACAACTCGAAGCTTTCGAAATGAATGTTTATAGAAGGATTCTACGAACATTATGGGTGGATAGAGTAACAAATACTGAAGTACTTAGGCGAATTAACAAATCCACAGAACTGCGGCAGACTACAAAGGAAAGAAAAACTAGTTATATCGGTCATATAATAAGGGGAGCAAAGTATGACATGTTGAGACTGGTCATCGAAGGTAAAATACAAGGAAGATGATCGGTTGAAAGACGTTAAAATTCCTGTTTGAAGGACATCCGAAAATGGTTTAATTGCTCATCATTTTTAGAGCTACAATTTTCAGGACTATGTTAGCCATTGATTCGCCAACCTTCGTCAGAAGAAGGTCAATTAAGAAGATTAAATCAAAATAACCGCTCAGGAGCTTATAGCAATACACGATGGCGAGAAATAATCATTATGCAATCGCTTCGTTTCGAAATCGAAATTCTTATTGAACACGTGACATGTACGAGACGGATTTGACGCGGCATAAATAATTCAAAGAAAGTTGTGATATTTTTACTGGTTTTGCACAAATTAACTCTATATAATGGCAATGTTATTCTTGTTTTAAGATAAAATTACGTTCTGTTGTTTGTTGAAGCTACAATGTCCATTAAATTAATAAATTAGTAATATTTTTTTCCGTTGTTATTTTGACTGAATAGAAAAGCCTCGCGCTGCAGATGCTTTTTAAAAAATATGCTTTTTAGTGATCCGTACGGAACACTTACAAGATCACTTCGGTGTCTAATCCGTCTGTCTGCCCGTCCGTCCGTCTGTCCGTCTGTGTCTCTGTCTGTCTGTCACACCCGATTTTCTCCGAAACTATTTGACATAGAAATTGGTATTAATATAGGAATTGATGGCTTCATCAGAGCCATGTAGTTTTGAGAGTTAAATTATGAGTTAAGGGGTTAGTTTTGGGGGGTGAGATTGGAAGTGAACAATTTTTTTTTACCAGGCCATCGAGTGAGGTGTCAAATGAAAGCTTGTAAGAACATAAGTCCAAAAATATATATAATGTAATACTTGCGGACACTTTTCTTTGTGTTATTTTTAAAAAATCACGAAAATTTGCTGTCCCCCCTTCCTTATCTCCAAAAGTAATGATCGAAAAATTTGGAAAAATTCTGCAATATTCTCCACAGGATGTAGATTGAACCAATACCTTCAATAATGTATCTAGTAATAATAATAATAATAATAAACAATTTTATTCAAAGTATGCAATATACAGTGAAAAGACTGATAATCTTCTTTTTTTCTTTGGCTGATTGGAAATTTTCTTCCATAGGCTTCGTGTAACTTAGTCTCCTCTGTTTTATTCCGCACACGTTTTCCACTTCTGAAACCTAGTTCGGTGAAGGTTTCTTGGTTGTAAGAGTACTTCACGCCAACTGAGTAGGGTTTTGATTTTTCATATGAAAAATTTTTTATTTTATTGAAATTGATTGCATCATCATCTTGATCTTCTAAGTAGAACTTGTTATTTCCGCATAATCGTTTCATGTCATAAAAGTCTTGGTGATCCAACTCAATAACTTTATAAGGTTTGCCTGTTTTCTTTGCCGCCCTTATTATTGCAGCATATTGTGCGGGGATGTAAATGGGACCGCCCTTTTTCGCTTTTTTTACTTGCTTTTCAATAACTGAATGAGCCGTGTCACCCTCATTTTGGGTATGCCCACAGATCAAAAATTTATGTGTTATTTTTTTAATTTTTAAAAAACGTACAGCATACAAAAATAATGCAACGATATATTTATTTTTATTTTGCCCCCCGCAATTATCTGAATAAAATGTAAACTCAAGATCGTCATCATTCATTTGTGAAGCTATTTTTTCCATAAACTTAAACACACAAGTCCCAATTTTCATTTGATCCTCTATCCCCTTCACCTTCATGCCAGAAGTAACATTCCACATTGTCTACTCCAAGTTGACAAATTGTAAAATTGTAGGAATTTATTTTTGACTTGTAATAAAAAAGTGACACTTCTCCTGTAGGGCTTGGTAAAACGGCCTGAAGATCAAACGTTGCTACTATGAAGCTAGGTCCAATCTTTTCTTTATCTTCATCTTTGGACAATCTACTTAATTTTTTTTCCTTTTCGTGTTCATCGTATTTTTCTTTAATTTGATCATCTTCAGGAGAATGTAAGACTCATATAAATTACATAAATCTTTTTTTGGTACAAAAAACGAAATATTAAATTCTGTGTTGAAAATTCGAGAATACATAGTAATATTGCCTGCTGGATCTCCTTTATTCTTTTGGATTTCTAAATAGTCCCGATGTAAATCAGCTAGGCTTCTATCGCCAATAATAAATTCCCGTGAAGTAGTTGCTCGAATATAATGGCTTTCTACCCTTGGGATACTGTTTATGTGGTCCCTAATTGATTGTTTTATTTTTTCATACACCCGCTTGTGATTACCATGTTTTCCCCTTTTTTCATTTTCTGTCAAGCCATTTTTGGTTTTGCTTATAACGGTTCTGATTACTCTGTCACTGATTCCCAATGTATTACGAAAAAATAGTTTACAAACCCTTAGTTTATTTATTCCATTATAAAGGTAAAATGCATGATTTTCTTTGCGAAACTTATTAGGATTGTTATACCTATATTTTGGATTTATGGGTTCAATTTTTTCCTCCGATGAAAGCTCTTTGTTTTTCTAAGCTGCTCATATTCCAATAGGATTTAAAAATTTGTTGTCGCTCCTCTTCAATGAACTTATCAAAACAACTAAATTTGCAAGATACGCAAGGAGGAAGCATTTTTCTTTCTGCAATAATTTTTTTCGACTTAGTCGAAACATATTCTTTACCCATGTTTCGCAGACGCTTAGCTTTTTCTTTAATCCATTCTGATTGATTTAATATTCTCTTTTTGCTATTTGTTGAAGATTCTTCAATTATTGGGGGAGCAGGGTCAGGCACCAAGTGTTCTGTCGGATTTTCAGGCAGATCAGAACGTAAATCAGTCTCAATTTCGCTAGACAGACTATCACTGTCTGACATTTCAAGGTCGTTGGCTAATGTTTCATAATTAGGATCATTAAAGTCATCATTTGATGAGAAATCGCCATTAGATTCTGATGATGTGTCAGTGCGTTGCTGTTGTGAATTTATAGAACAATTACGTCGTAGATAGGGCTTCAATATTATAAGTTTTGTATCATAGGCACTATCAATATGGCTAGAATAAGTTTGTGATTTGTCAGTACTTACAATATTTTGAACTTCAGGCACACTGTCAATCATAGAATTAGATACACCATTGAAGTTTGAAGAAGTCCCACAAATGGATTTTGTGAGGATTTTTTCATCATTGGTTGATTCTTCTTTGTTTGTAGCCAATATATTCGTATTTTTTCTACACGTGATTTAAATGCCATTTTAAAAAAGATTTGCTATCTGAAACAACACAAATACAAAAAATCATAATAAAAAAAAAGATAAAAATTAAAGTACTTTTAAATTAAAAAAGTACAAGAATGTATTCAAAATACCATTATTGGACTAGAGACAAACATAATTAGTGACATATTTCAAAGATGTGACGGTTAGTTTAACAACATAACAAATAAAATTGTTCTTACCTTCAAAAAGAAAAGTGACATAACTAAAGATGTGACACTGGAACAAACCAAATGCTTGCCAAAAACAACAAGAAAACTGACGTATTTCGAGATGAGTCAGTATTGCTGATTAAATAGGTACACTGCCACTCTGCAGGTTGACACAAGACTGAGATATGACGCTCTTCTTGATTATGGACGACTCCTTCCCGCCAATTCAATAATGACACATTGCGCCATCTAAGTGTTTTTCTAGTTGAACTAAACTTATGATACTATTCCTGCGGCAGCACACCCCCAAATGATTCAAGGAACCGAGATAAAACGAAATTTGAATTTTTTTTGAGTTATGCCGGTTTTCTTGCCGATGTGCGATATAAGGTTTTGTGGATCTATCTTTTATGCTTTTCTTGTTAACAAATTGTTGCGCCATAAGCGGAACGCGCAACATTTTGTTAACAAGAAAAGCATATACCTAAGGAAGCAATTTTTGTCCATCAAATTAGCCAGTTGTCGGTATAGTTTTTATTGATTGGAAGGGAAGAATAAAAGATCATAACAAGATAACATATATTAACAGCTTCATTTTTATAAATGAAACCGACTTAATTCAAAATAAAATATTTAGATTCGTAATATGTCATTTTTAGTGTTCCGTACGGAACACTTATAAGATTACTTCGGCGTCCGTCCGTCTGTCACATCCGATTTTCTCCAAAACTATTTGACATAGAAAGTTGAAATTTGATACTAATAGAGGAATTGATGGCCTCATCAGAGCAGTGTAGTTTTAAAAGTTAAATTTTGACATAAAGGGTTAGTCTTGGGGGATGAAATCAAATTTTTTTTACCTGGTCATCGAGTGAGGTGTCAAATGAAAGCTTGTAAAAACACGAGTTCAAAAATATATATAATGTAATACTTACGCTCACTTTTCTTTGTTTATTTTTAAAAAATTGCCAAAAATCGCGCCTCCCCTTTATCTCGAAAAGTACTGACCAAAAAATTTTGAAAAAATTCCGGAATTTTCTCCACGGGGTGTAGATTGAACGAAAATTATCAGGAGTGCATTACCTTTAATAATTCATCTAGTATATAAAAAAAAACAAAAATTTCAAGGTCATCAGTTTTGAGTAAAGATCGGAAACAAACTTTGTTGAAAATTCATTTGGGATGTGTTTTGTGAAGTCACTGAACAATTTATACGTCCGTAACAAAAATTTTTATTTTAAAAGTAATCAACGTAAGGAACGCTAATTGCGCAAGTTCAACTTGCACTTGACCGGTTATTTTATTTTTTATGATCGTTATATAAAAAATTGTGAATTTAACCGACTGGAGTTTCAATAATAACACAGGTCAACACGAATTTTGTATTTTATAAGAGGGTATGAAATTTCGATAGATTTATCGTCAGTTAGACGAAAAAAATATATATGGCCTGAAAAAGTTTGCTTTTGTATCCAGGAGAACGGTTGAACAGTATTTTAGAAAATCCATAGTTTAAATTTTTATTTATTCATAAATCGAAACAAATATATTTATATATGATTTTTATCAACTTTTACTATCATATCAAATTACAAAATAGGGGAAAAAAGTTTAAAAGTGAACACTATTACTTTTTCTTTCATGTTCATAAGTACTTTCTCTCACTAAACCCCAAATGTAGTCCCCCATCATATTTTCGTTGTATTGGCCCTGATAACGTTGTTCGAAGTTCATAATATCTTGATGAAACATTTTCCTTGTTCTTCTGAGTACGCCCCCATGTTGTTTTCAAATTTGTCTAAATGAGCATGCAGCATATGTACTTTTAGAGAAATTCTGCAACCCATGGTTTTAAAGTTCTCTAACATGTTCTTAACTAGCTCTTGGTAATTTTCAACTTTGTTATTCCCTAAAAATCCAGAGACTACTGCTTTAAAATTATTCCAACTTTTTTTTGAGCACTAGTAAGTAATTTTGGAAATTCTTCACTGGCAAAAATTTTTTTAATTTGTGGACCAACAAAAATTCCAGCTTTAAGCTTTGCTTCTGACAACTTTGGAAAAAAGTTTTTTAAAAATGTAAAAGCTTCAGATTTTTCATCTAGCTTTTTTACGAATTGTTTCATAAGCCCTAACATGATGTGTAAAGGCGGCATTAATACATTTTTAGGTTCAGCAATAGGTTCACATTTAACGTTTTGTGTTCCAACACAAAATTCCGTTCTTAGTGGCCATGATCGTTGAACATAGTGTTGAACATCCGCTCTACTATCCCACAAACAGAGATAACACGGATATTTTGTATATCCACCCTGTAGTCCCATTAAAAATCCTACCATCTTAAAATCTCCAATGAACTGCCACTTATACTCTTGATATTTTAAAGCTTCGAGTAAAATTTTAACACTTTCATGGTTTTCTTTTAGATGTACAGAATGAGCTACTGGAAGAGATGGAAATTTATTTCCGTTATGTAATAAAACGGCTTTCAAGCTTTTCGTCGAGCTGTCAATAAATAAACGCCATTCACTGGGAACAAAGGGCACCCCAATTGCTTCAAACAAACCTCTTATATCGTTATAATAACAAAGTCCATCTTCTTTGGTGAAGAACGTAGAAATGTTTCACGCCGACTTCGTTGATCTGTTATTTTGACATCAATAAGCAAAATCCATTGCTTCAAACGACAACCCAAAAGCTCTGCCTTACTCTTCGGCAAATTCAAATCATTAACGTGGTCTCTTGGCTCTTGCCAAATTCTCGGTACTGCGAATTTCATACTCCGTTTCTCACCTCGATACCAACCTAAAATAAATAAAGATAAAAATAAACATATTTATATTTTTTTTTTACTAAAAATTGTTTATCTTCTAAACATATTTTGCAATTACTACAAGCAACATGTGGAGCCCAGGGCTTGTCTAGATTCCGAACAGGGCAGTTGAAATAGGCTTTGTAGGCTTCACAAAGCTATTCACATGCGTTTAAATAAAATTTTATATCTCATACTTTAATAAATATACCACATATATAACAAAATGCATCAGCATCATATTTTTTTGCAGTTTTTCGACGACATTTTAACCGCTTTAAGTCTTCTACAAAACAGTCAATTGTTGTTTTATCACTTAAGTGACATCTGTAGACACTATGTGAAAGTTACGACCCGTTTATTTATTCGCGGTATTTTTAAATATACCAGAACTATTTAATATTTCTACGATAACTCAAAAAAATGTATTATTATAACTACCACAATAGCAAACTTTATATGGAATAAGGGTACTTTTCCTTTATTTTGGAGCATAATGAATAGAAAAATCATAAAATAAATTTTAGGACAAAAACAAAAATTTTTTTTGTAGAGTTGTGTAATGGGGTTAGCAATAGTGGGGAAGCCTCTTACATTGGCTTTAAGGCATATACTAGAAACTAATGAAACTGAATCATTTTTAAAAAATTCAACTTAGGTAGTGATAATATTTGGAAGAATATATAGATAATTAGTGGTGTCATCAGCACAAGTAGACGCAAGTTAACTGACAATTGGTGACAGGATATTCTAATTATACCAAATTTGATATAGATATATAGATAAATCACTACATCTGTAGTGATTCGTGGGGGGCTAACAACATATGTAATGATACAGTGAATCATATTCGGAGTTTTATATTCCGGCCTCTGTTATCCGTCCGGCTGTTTCCACGGAAAGTGTTATATATCCTCATTAGCTTATTCCATCCATAGTTGGATGTAAGCCTCCCCAAGTTGTCTCCAATGAGCTTTGTTTGCTTTTTGCATCCAATTGTGTCCTGCTAATCTTTTTATGTCGTCCGTCCATCTTGTCTGTGGTCTACCTCTGCATTTTTTGTGTTCTGTAGGTCTCCATTCATCTACGGCTTGTCCATCTGTTATGATTCAGTCTTGTGATATGCCAGGCCCAATTCCACCTTAATATATATATTCGTTGTATTACATCTGTCGCTTTTGATCTTACTCGTATCTCGATGTTAGAAATACGATCTTGGAGTCTAATATTTAGCATTCTCCTCTTCATTGCTCTTTGGGTTATCTGGAGTTTATTTATTATACTTTTATTTAAAGCCCACGTTTTAGTATCATATGTTAATATCGGCAGTACAGGGTGAGGCAACGATAGAGTAACGTTCATTATCTCATTTGTTTCAGGAATGACGAAAAAATTTTAAATACAATAGTTTTAGGGAATATTAAGGTCCACAGTTTAAAATTATTTTTGAGTATACAGGGTACTTCAAAAAAAGTGTGACCGATATAACATATGTTATTTTTTAAATGGAACATCCTATTTTCTAATTTACTTCTAAACTCTGTGCAAAATCTTATAACTTTGTTATTAGTAATGTTATATACCTAAACGTAGTAGTTTTTCTAATATTTTATTTTTTTTTAAAATACTAGTTTTCAATTTTGTAAAAAATTGCCAGTAGCGCCATTGTTTCTGAAGGTGAAATACTTGGTACGAGTGTTCTATAGAGATAAGAAAAAGATATATGTAAAGAAATTTGAGTTAGATGCTACAGGGTGTTCAAAATCAATTTTCGACTATTTTAAATTGAAAAATGTCAAATTTTTTAAATGGCACATCCTGTATATTATTATTTTTTTTGATAGATTTTTAAAAACCCTCCAACTTTTATTACGTACGTCTTATACCTATTTCTAATAGTTTTCGATTCATTTTGAATTTTTCAATTTTTACCCTTGTTTTTAATAATACACTTACGCTATAACGTCATAGTTGCCAAGACAAAACAAAAATGTAGGCATTGTCAAATTTTGACATGTCTATTAAGCAAGTAAAAATAGTTTAATTTGTTGTAGTAAGTGATGTATAATTGTAATAGTTATGGATTTTCCTAAAAATGAATTAATTGATATGGTTTACATACTGCGCGAGGCGGGAAAAAATTGTCTTTTGGCAGTAAGGCTTTACGGAGCGAAGTACCCTAATAGACATATACCATGTAGAAAATCTTTTCAGTGCTTAATGGAACGGTTTGATGGTAGTGGTAGCGTTGAGTATACGAAACGGAAGGTAGTAAACCAGAATGGCACCATGAGGAAAAAGAAATGGAGATTTTACCTCATATTGAAGATAATCGCTTGATCAGCAGCTGTCACTAGGTGACTTATCTGACACATCCCAATCTACGGCTAATCGCACCACGAGAAAGTACAAGTATCATCCCTTTCATATGGAACTACACCAAGAACTTCAAGACCGTGATTTTGAACGACGAGTAAACTTTTATACCACCATAAATGGGGCCATGGAGGCCGATCCAAATTTTTTATCCAAAATAATGTTTTCTGATGAAGCTACTTTTCGCAGTAATGGAGCAGTTAACAGCCATAACATGCATTATTATTCAACAGTTAATCCATTTTCGGTCCGGGAAGTTCAAAACCAAAACCAGTGGTAGCTTAATGTATGGTGTGGAATATCAAATTTTCAAATTATTAGTCCATATATTTTCCGCTTAACGGGTTTAGATATCTAAATTTTTTGCAAAACGAATTATCCCAGCTTCTTGAAAAAGTTGATAACTTTGAAAGGGAACAAATATGGATTCAACAAGACGGAGCTTCTGCTCATTACCATCGGGATGTTCGGAAATTTTTAAACGATTGTTACCCATAAAAATGGATCGGTAGGGATGGATTCATTCAGTGGCCCCCTCGATCATGTGAGTCTTCGACTTCTTTTTGCGGGGCTACATTAAAGATCGTGTTTATGTGAATCCCCCTACAACACCAGTAGATATGGAAAATAGGATACGGGATGCGTGCAGGACAACAACGCCCTTTATGGTAAGGAATGTTAAGGAAAATATAGTAAAATGACTGTGTATTCAAGTAGACGGGCATATTTTTGAACATTTATTACGTCATAATAATTAAACATTAGATAAGTTAAACTATATTAAAATTATTATTAACTATTTGTTCATGTTTTTCACATGTAAGTTTCACAATAGGGTAAAAATTGAAAAATTCAAAATAAATTGAAAACTATTAGAAATAGGTATATGACATACCTAATAAAAGTTGGAGGGTTTTGTAAAATCTATCAGAAAAAATAATAATATATACAGGGTGTACCATTTAAAAACATTTGAGATTTTTCAATTTAAAATAGTAGTAAATGTATAAATTTATTTTGAACACCCTGTAGCATCTAATTCAAATTTCTTTAAATATATCTTTTTTCTCATCTCTATAGAACGCTCGTACCAATTATGAGTATTCCGCCTTCAGAAACAATGGCGCTACTGGCAATTTTTTACAAGATAATTGAAATATTAAAAAAACTACTAGGTTTAGGTATATAATATCTATAATATATATAAAATGCAACGTCTCTCTGTCTGTCTGTCTGTCTGTCTGTCCGTTAGTGCGCCTATCACTGAAGAACCACTTATCCGATTTACGTACTTTTTTTTTTAAACATACATATGTTCTCTGGCCAGGTTATAGGCTATATTTTATTACGATAGGTAGCATAAGGAGTGAGCAGTGACGTAAAATAGTGAATGATGTCGGAAATAAGTTTGCCGCTAGCGCGTGCCTTTGCAATACACAGCCTAAACCATTAAATATGGAACAATATTATGTAGCAAAGAATATCTGTAATGTATAATCTATAATATATATAAAATGCAATGTCTCTGTCCATTAGTGCGTTTATCACGCGGGAACCACTTATCCGATTTACCTGTTTTTTTTTTTAAATTCATACATATATTCTTTGGCCAGGTTATATAATAATAATAATAATCTATATCTATAATATATAAAATGCAATGTTTGTCTGTCTGTCTGTCTGTCCGTTAATGCGCTTATCCCTCGAGAACCACTTATCCGATTTACGTGATTTTTTAAATTCATACATATGTTCTCTGACCAGGTTATAGGTATATATTTTATTACATCTATAATATATATAAAATACAAGGTCTCTGTCTGTCTGTCTGTCTGTCCGTTAGTGCGCATTATCACTGGATCCGATTTACGTACCTCTTATCCGATTTACTGTACTTTTTTTTGGAAAACATACATATGTTCTGTGGCCAGGTTATAGGCTATATTTTATTACGATAGGTAGCATAAGGAATGAGCAGTGACGATAATAGTGCATGAAGTCGGAAAAAAGTTGGCCGCTAGCGCGTTCCTTTGCAACACCCAGCCTAAACCATTAAATATGGAACTATTATGTAGCAGAGAATATCTATAATCTATAAAATCTATATATATATAATGTAATGTCTCTCTGTCTGTCTGTCTGTCCATTAGTGCGTTTATCACGCGATAACCACTTATCCGATTTACGTATCTTTTTTCAAATTCATACATATATTCTTTGGCCAGGTTATATAATAATATTAATAATCTATATCTATAATATATAAAATGCAACTTCTCTCTGTCTGTCTGTCCGTTAGTGCGCTTATCCCTCAAGAACCACTTATCCGATTTATGTGATTTTTGAAATTCATACATATGTTCTCTGACCAGATATATATTTATTACATCTATAATATATATATAAAATGCAACGTATCTCTGTCTGTCTGTTTGTCCGTTAGGGCGCTTATCACTGGAGAACCACTTATCCGATTTACGTGCTTTTTTTTAAAACATACATATGTTCTCTTGCCAGGTTATAGGATATATTTTATTGCGTTAGGTAACATAAAGAATAAGCAGTGACGATAATAGTGAATCAAGTCGGAAAAAAGGTTATCGTTAGCGCGTTCTCTTGCAATACACTGCCTATACCATTAAATATGGAACAATATCATGTTGCAAAAAATATAAATATATATAAACGTCTCTTTGTCTGTTTGTCTGTCGTTAGTGTGCTTATCACTTGAGAACCACTTATCCGATTTACGTGTTTTTATAAATTTATACATATGTTCTATATAATTCGATATAAGCCTAGATAATGGAAGATAAGGTGAGATAATGGGAGAAAAATATCAAATAATGGGAGATAAGAAGAAATAATGGGAGATAAGCAGAGATAAACCTAGATAATGGGAGTTATGGTGAGATAATGGGAAATAAGGAGAAATAATGGGAGATAAAGGAGAAATATTGCGAGATAAGTCGAGATACGCCTAGATAATGGGAGATAAGGTCAGATAATGGGGAGATAAGAAGAAATAATGGGAAATAAGGAGAAGTAATGGGAGATGAGCAGAGACAAGCCTAGATAATGGAAATTATGTAGAGATAATGGGAGATAAGGAGAAATAATGGGAGATAAGGGGAAATAATGGCAGATATTTTATTACATTAGGTAACATAAGGAATAAGCAGTGACGATAGTAGTGAATCAAGTCCACGCGAGCGGAGCCGCTGGCACGGCTAGTTATTAATAAAAAAGCTATAAAATTTTACGCAGAATTTAAAAATAAATTAAAAATACGATGTTCCATTTAAGAAAAAGATAAATTAATTTTCAGATTGTTGCGTTATTTTTGTCCAGGAGTTTATGTTATATCGGTCACACTTTTTTAAAGTACCCTGTATACTCAAAAATAATTTTAAACTGTAAACCTTAAATTCCTTAAAACTTGTATTTAACATTTTTTCGTCATTCCCGAAACAAATGAGATAATGAACTTTACTCTAACGTTGACTCGGCCTGTACATACTCTGGCTTTTATTGTATTTGGGATGCCCAATTTGAGTGTAGATTGTAACCTTCCGAACGCAGACCGAGCTAACGAGACTCTTCTACCCAAGTCAGCCTTTAAATTATTTTTTGATATTTGGATTTATTTTCCTAAATATATGAATGTTTGTACTTTTTCTATTCTTTCACCTTCTATTAATAGTTCCTGGCTGTTATCTTCACTTTCGTTCTTCAAATATTTGTTTCTGGTAAAGTTTATTTTTAGACCTTTTTCTCTAGACTTGTTATTTAATTCCACCAGCATTTTTTGTATTGCTTCCTTTGTGTTGGTGATCAGAGTGATATCATCTTTGAGCCTTAAGTGATTTAATCGTTGAACGTCCGTTCGGCCATCATACCTCTAGTTATATATTGGCGAGAAATTAAAAGATTTAGTTACATCGGAAAGAGAATATCCAATTTGAGGCACCCCGTACCTATATACGAGGTTGGTTTGAAAAGTTCGTGCAAAAATAAAAACTACTTATGTGTTTGGGGTAAACCTTTTTTATTTTTCGACATAGTCTCCTTTTAGGCTTATACACTTCGTCCAACGATGTTCTAGTTTGCTGATCCCTTCCGAATAATAGGATTTGTCCAAGTCTGCAAAATATCCATTAGTGTCTGCAATCACCTCCTCGTTTGAATAAAATCTTTGTCCCGCCAGCCATTTCTTCAAATTGGGGAACAAATAGTAGACCGAGGGAGCCAAGTCTGGAGAATAGGGGGGATGTGAAACGAGTTGGAATCCTATTTCCATTAATTTTGCGACCACAACTGCTGAGGTGTGTGCTGGTGCGTTGTCGTGATGGAAAAGGACTTTCTTGTGGGCCAATCGCGGGCGTTTTTCTTGCAGCTCGGTTTTCAAACGGTCCAATAACGATGAATAATATTCACCTGTAATAGTTTTACCCTTTTCCAGATAGTCGATGAGGATTATCCCTTGCGAATCCCAAAAGACAGTCGCTATAACCTTTCCGGCCGAAGGAACGGTCTTCGCCTTTTTTGGTGCAGATTCCCCCTTGGTAACCCATTGTTTAGATTGTTGTTTGGTCTCAGGAGTATAGTAATGTATCCATGTTTCATCCACAGTGACGAAACAACGCTTAAAGTCCGCCGGATTCTTCTGGAACAGCTGCAAACCATCCTTGCAACACTTCACACGATTCCGTTTTTGGTCAAGCGTGAGCAATCGCGGCACCCATCTTGCGGATAGCTTTCTCATGACCAAATGTTTATGCAAAATATTATGTACCCGTTTAGTCGAGGTGCCCACATCACTAGCAATCTCACGCACCTTAACTCTTCTGTCATCCATCACCATATTATGGATTTGATCAATGATTTCTGCAGTCATAACCTCCACAGGCCGTCCAGAACGTTCAGCGTCACTTGTGCCCATATGGCCAGTCCGAAAATTTTGAAACCACTTATAAACTGTTCTAATCGAAGGTGCAGAGTCACCATAATGTTTATCAAGCTTCTCTTTAGTCTCCTGAGGCGTTTTGCCTTTCATAAAGTAATGTTTAATCACCACACGAAATTCTTTTTCGTCCATTTCTTGAAAATCACTTCGACTTCCTTGATTCACACGAATGCCAAACACAAAGAAATAGACCAATATGGCTGAAATTTGGTGTGCATTCATTCAAGAGATGCTACTAACTAACATGACCTCGATACGCGCCGGTGGTGCCATCTCTCGGACTTTGCACGGACTTCGCTAACCAGCCTCGTAGCTTTAAATCAACAAAAACTTCTCCATCCTCAATATATTGTTTATTACCCATAAATCTTCATTTAATTAATTAATGGGACACGGTTTTATGAAATAATATAATTTATTGTCTTTTGGCTTTTCAAAGAAAACCTTGATTAATGTTTGGGTTACTTCATACGTAAATTGCAAAAAAAGGAATATACTTTTAGTTTTAAATCATTGTTTTATTATGTAATATAAAATATTGTTAGTATACACAATAACTAACTTAAAAGAGAAAATAAAATGTTGCAAAATATATACATACATACATGTATTTTTTAGCAAATATACATAAATATAACATTGGTATCGCTCCCTGACCACAATAATTAGGAAAAAAATCTTTACAAGGGTAACTTGAAGGCATAATGTAAACAAATTTTACAATATACACGCTGTTACAAAATAGTTGAAGAACATACAGTGTAATTTTTGAACAGTAACCTGGTTTATTATATAATATTTTGTGTTTACCTTACATAAAATTAAGGTTTTTGGGATACTAACATTAGAAACATTGTTTTTTTTTTTCTTTCTGTATATAAGGAGTTAGGAGAGCATAAGAGGGGGTTGGAGGGATTGCTGTGAATTATATAGCCTTTTCCAGGTCAGGTCAGGTCAGAGTCGACGAATATGAAAATCACAAAATATTTTCATGATTTGCAATTTTAATGAAATTGTATGTATTTTAGTTGTGAATATCCCTAAAGCCCTTCGTTTGTTTAGTTGATTTTTCGATTAATACCTCATTATGAGGGTCTAAGGTAAAATACAAAGTTATAATGTTTAGATTAAGTTATTCTTTAGTGGAACTGGGTGATGTTTCTCTCTCCCTCTTGCCTTTCCCTACAGCTGCTAGGTCTATTCAGCCGAATGTCTGTTCGACAGATGACCCTTTTTTGCCTTTAGTCTCGTAGTTAAACAGAGCCCTAGCGACCCTGGGGGCTGTCTTACGTCCTCGAGTTTGGATGCACTATTACGTTTTATTTCTTCAGTAGGGTCTGGAAACGATGGACATAACCTTACCAGAACGTTTCACAATGTTTTCGACGCCCGAACTGTGCGGGGAGACCCTGACCTAACATCATCTTCTAGCAACGGTCATGCTGACAGCTAACAATATATATATATATATATATATATATATATATATATATATATATATATATATATATATATATATATATATATATACGATAGATTTCTTGACCGTACTCTTGATTGTTCGTAACATGTTTCTTGCTTTACATGTTCCCTTTTATTTTCATGAAACGTGAGTGTGGCAGTGTTTCTAGTATTGTACAGCTATATGACTAACTCTGGGCTGGTAAACTGTATACATATTACTTTTTATATTTACTGACACCTTGTTTTGTAATTTACAGTGCTCCTGATGAAGTTGCAATATAGCAGCGAAATATTGAGTCAACAGCAATTAAGTTTTAATTAGTGACACACCGCATACCTGATATATATTCCAAATTCCATATATATATATATATATATATATATATATATATACATATATATATATATATATATATATATATATATATATATATATATATATATATATATATATATATATATATATATATATATATACAGGGTTACAGGGAAAGTCGTCCTAGATAATTAAGGACGTTATAGTTTAGGTCGTTTCTGACCGTTTGACTCTATGACATGATGTCCTAAACTTAACCATTTTCGAGATATTGAAGTTTAAAGATTTTCTAAAAAAAAAACATGTTTTTTTTTTGCTTTTATATCGATTTTTTTTTACTAGAGGTTCTCGAGTGCGATTTTTTGGTTATTTTTAGTTAGTCTGTATGTCAAGTAACAAAAATCATCAAAAAAATTTGAACTAGTTACTAACAGTTTCAAATGGCGGCTTGTTAATGTTTCTAAATTACGAATTTTTGCCAAGTGTTTCCTACTTTAAATCAATAAAGAGAAAAAAAATGTATGGAAGTTATTCTGCAAATTATTTTAAAAACTTTTACGTCTTTTTAGCTATCAAAAAAGGTATAATACTAGGAGTTTAATAGGAAAACTGTACACAGAATGACACCTAAAGCGGGCTCGGGTAGCAAAAGGTAAATTTTTAGTTCTAGGTGAAAATACGAAAAATACACAAATAAAACAAAAAACCTTGCAATTTAATATTTTTTATTAATTATAATTTATGTTCTATATGGTCGCCCCTATTTCTAACATAAATTCTCATTCTTTTTCTTAAATTACTTTTCACAACGCTGGTTGTGAGGTGCCGCCTCATTTCGTCAGCCGCATCAATTATTTTTTGTCTTAGGACATCCACGTTTCGATAGGAGTCATCTGGTCGTATACGAGACTTTTCATGTGACCCCACACATAAAAATCCATCGGTGTTAGGTCTGGGCTTCTCGCCGGCCAAGGTATGGGTCCGCCTCTTCCAATCCATTTGTTGGGATAATTGTCATTGAGCCATGCACGAACACTTCCTCTGTAGTGAGCTGGGCAGCCATCGTGTTGAAAGTACATGTTTTGTCTCAAACCAATAGGTAGATCTTCCATCAAATTAGGTAAATCGTTCCGCAAAAAATTGTCGTATTCCTCGCCATTCAAATTATCTGGCAGGAAGAATGGCCCAACCAAATAATTTGAAATTATACCCATCCACACATTTAAGCTGAAACTTGTTTGTGATCCTTTCGTTCTTTTTTTGTTTAGGTTGCCTTCCTCTTTAGAAGCCCAATAGTGAGCATTGTGGTAGTTTGTAAGACCGTCTTTGCCGAATTTCGACTCGTCAGTCCATAATATTTTCTTAAAAAAAGATGCATCTTCGACATCGGTATTGAGCATAAATCTGCAGAATTCTAATCGTCGCAACGGATCCCCTTCTTCAATGACTTGCACGGGCGTATAGTGGTAAGGGTGTTGCCCAACAGTATGCATTACAAACCATACCTTCCACTGCGAAATACCAAGCTGTTGTGCGACAACATTTGTAGATGTGGTTGGGTCCACCTCAAAGAGACGTCGTATTTCGTTTTCTTCGTCTTCGTCAAAGATACGTGGTCGTCCCATGTTAGTCCGCCGTCTTTGTACGGAACCAGTTTCTCGTAGTCTTCGATAAGTTCCATCAAATACGCTAACATCAGGTACACGACGAGTAGGATATCGCAGTATGTATTCATCACGTGCACGCGACGACATTCCTTCGCAAAATCCGTAACACATTAGGATGTCAGCATATTCCTCGTTGGTATTCACAAGCAGAGATCAAAATCCAGTTACGAGCCAATTCACACAGTCAGAAGATGAAACACAAATATTTTTGAAAAGCACGGTATAGCACATCTACCACGGACGAGTCGCATGAGCAGACTAAAAATCATTCAATAATGTTTAGTGAACAGAAAATGTCACTCACACAGAGAGTACCCCGACCGGAAAAAATGCTTACCCAACCCTTTTTATTGTTTGAAGGTGCAGATAGTAAACAGGTAATTGGTAGTATCTAAATTCTATTATTATGTTACTCTACATTTGGGCCTATTGAAATCTCATTTTCTTAGAATTTTCAATAGATCCAGTAGATATTATATCGTTTTAGATAGCTAAAAAGACGTAAAAGTTTTTAAAATAATTTGCAGAATAACTTCCATACATTTTTTTTTTTCTCTTTATTGATTTAAAGTAGGAAACACTTGGTAAAAATTCGTAATTTAGAAACATTAACAAGCCGCCATTTGAAACTGTTAGTAACTAGTTCAAATTTTTTTGATGATTTCTGATATTTGACATACGGACTAACTAAAAATAACCAAAAAATCGCACTCGAGAACCTCTAATAAAAAAAAAAAATCGATTAAAAGCAAAAAAAACATGTTTTTTTTAGAAAATCTTTAAACTTCAATATCTCGAAAACGGTTAAGTTTAGGACATCATGTCATAGAGTCAAATCGGTCAGAAACGACCTAAACTATAACGTCCTTAATTATCTAGGACGACTTTCCCTGTAACCCTGTATATATATATATATATATATATATATATATATATATATATATATATATATATATATATATATATATATATATATATATATATATATATATATATATATATATATATATATATATATATATATATATATATATATATATATATATATATACATATATATATATATGTAAATATATATATATATATATATATATATATATATATATATATATATATATATATTACATATATTATGAAAAAGAATACAAAAAAGTATGAAAATCTGCAAATAAATTTTTAACACATTGTAATTGTATAATTGAGGTGTCCGTGACTTTGTGAAAGTACATTTTAAATTTTTAAACGAAATGAAACGAATTATTTTGTTATTTTTCACTTATTTTTTGGTAGGTTTTCTACATTGTCAAGCGTAATACTACAAACTAAGGTGGTTTATTTACGATTTGTAACATCGTGAAATTTGTTATAAATCGTAAATAAACCTCAGTTTGTAGTTTTACGCTTGACAATGTAGAAAACCTACGAAATTGCAGTAGCAGATAAATGAAAAATAAGTGACAAATAACAAAATAATTCCTTTCATTTCATTTAGAAATTTAAAACATTCTAAATTACCAAAAGAAACACCGAAATTCTTAAATTCATCAATTTATATAGGTTGCCCAATAAAAATTTCATACATTAATGTATCGCCACGATGTCTTCTAAGAATCATAGTTGTTATGTTCTCTCTTAAATAGCAGTCTACATTCGTAGATAACCTTTAGAGCTTCCTAAGTAGTAACCCTACCAAAAACTGTAAATGGAAAGAGAATTCACACCTCATTTTAAAGATAACTATTTCCTATTTTTGATTTATTTGATAATATAGTTATCATTTTAATAGGATCCTAATAAGAACAAAATAAAGCAAATTAACATAAACTATTTAAATACACTTACAATAAACAAGTTTGAATGGAATTATTAATATTGTTCTAATGCTTTTAAATAACCGGACAAGTGCAAGCCGGACTTGCGTAATTAGTGTTCGGTAATTGGATTGCTTTTAATGAGTTACATACATTAGGAATTTTCAAAAATTCGATTTTTTTACGGATTTTTATTCTCTATACTTTTAAGAATTATTAAAAAAATTTTTTTTAAGAAAATTCCATTCCATTAGAAAGTTATAGCATTAAATATGACCTGGCATCGGATTGAGACCGCTACCTGTTTCAATGTACTGTCTCTAATTTTTAATATTTTTATTATTTTTTTTTTAAATCTTAATAATTACTTTTGTTACGAAATGTCGAGAGGTAGGTTCTTTTAATTTTTTAATAGATAATTTTTTCATAAATAATTAAACATACATTTTTTGGTCGCAAATTGCATACTAAAGTTTGAAACACCGTGAATTTTTAATTTTTGTAAAAAAAAAACCTTCGACAATTTTTAACTACTACATTATTCTACAATATTAATTTTTATTTTTGCACATTGGATTATTTTTGTGAAATTATCCTGCAGACAGTGAGGCGCCATAGTTTTCATCAGTGGTCCATTTAACCAGATAAAAAATAATGTTAACATTTAAAACATATTAAAAAAAACAATCCTTACATTTTAAAGTGCAATGAAAATATATAATCGCCATTCTTTTGTATTATTCACTTAATAACTTTTAAAATATATTTTTCTTAAATATACTTACTTTTTGCAGCGCCTAGGTATATGTAAACTCTTCAAATAAAATTTTTTGTTACGGAGGTATAAAATGATCAATGTCTTCACAAGACACACCCCAAATGCGTCTTCAACAAAGTTTTTTTCCGATCTTTATTGAAAACTAATCTATTCAACTCTTTTGTATTATTACCGGTAAGATTCTAACCTATAAATGTCTAATATTTACATTTCAGTTTTGTATGAAAATATTTTTTACAATGATTGTAGTAACGAACTAAGTGTTTTAACTTGCACTGAAATCGAATGTACCTGGAAAGTGAAAAGTCAAGAGGTACTGGAAACATTCGAGCCGGTTTCAAATCAAATACCAATTTACTGCGGAGGTTAATATTTATTATTTATGATTTTGAATGACTACAAAATAATTGAGACAATATTTTATCAGAATAAAATCTGAAATAGTTATATAATAAGGAATTCTTGTTTGACACACGTACACAAATTACAAAAAAAAATTAATTAATAACCGGTTAAGTGCAAGTTAAACTTGCGCAATTAGTGTTCGGTGACCGAAATAAAAAATTTTGTTACGGAGGTATAAAATGATCAGTGACTTTGAAAATTTTGTTTTTTTTTATATACCAGATCAATTATTAAAGGTAATGCACTCGTGATAATTTTTGTTCAATCTATACTCCGTGGAGAATGTTCCAGAATTTTTTCAAAATTTTTGGATCAGTACTTTTCGAGATAGAGGGGGGGACAGCGATTTGTCGCGATTTTTTCAAAATAATACAAAGAAACGTGTGCGCATGTAAGACATTATATATAATTTTGAACTTGTGTCTTTACGAGCTTTCATTTGACACCCCACTCGATGACTTGGTAAAAAAAAATTCACTTCCGATTTTCACCCCATTAAGTCAAAATTTAACTTTCAAAAGTACACTATGTCAAATCAATATCGACGAAACAAAGGAGGCACACAATCAACGAATTAGAAACAAACTTCTCGCTTGTCCCAACAATTCCAGGTCCTCTTGGTCAGTCGCTAAGGCAGTTAGTCAAAATTTCACCAAATCCACCATACCATCACTCACACGGCCATAATTCTATTGCAACAACACCTGTTGTGAAAGCGAGCTGAACTCTTTTCTTCACATTCTACTGAAGCAAAAATACCACCTACTATTTTCATAGTGCGGCCAAGGATGCCCGATATTATCTTCAGACAGCTTATCATAAAACGTATTTTAATGAAGCTAGACACCAAAAAGCTTCTGGCGCTGACGGAATACCTGCCATAGATCTCAAAAATTTTGCGAGGGAACTAACACCAGTCTTCTGTAGACTTTTCAACCTATCCCAAACGGAAAAGGAATATTTTCTTCCTGTTGGAAATGTGCCACAGTTCAGCCGATACCTAAAAAAGGCAAGACGACCTCGCTAAATAACTACCGACCAGTTGCGCTGCTTTCAATAATATCAAAGGTCATGGAAAAGGCGATCAATCAGCATCTTCTAAAATATCTTGAAGGTTTCAACATTATTAGTGACCACCAATATGGCTTTCGTAACAATAGATCAACAGGAGATTTTCTGACTTATGTAACACTTGTTTGGAACAACGCAATTGAACACTTTGGAGAATCTCGAGCGGTTGCACGATGGATTGTTGGCTAAGCTACGCTCTTTTAAGAGGTCTGAAAAGTTCTGTTTGTTGCTCTCATCTTTCCTCAGAGAGCGTTCTTTGGGAGTGGCAGTCGACAGATTTCTCTCTAACACCTTCACTATCAACGCCGGTATTCCCCATGGCTCCATACTGTCTCCTACCCTCTTTCTCATTTACATTAACGATTTGCTTGAAAAGACCGGGAATCCAATCTACAGCTTTGTAGATAACAGTACGCTTATCTCTTCATTCACCTTGAACGCTCTGACATCGATTACTGTGACGAATATCCGCAGACAGCAGGAAGTCATTCAACTTAACAAAGACCTGGAAGAAATTTTATCTTGGGGTGACAGTGGCCAAGTGGATTTTAACGCTACAAAAACCCAGTTTTTTCTAAAAAAGTTAACGTTTCTGAACCCGACATAGAATACACAGCCCCACAAAAAAAAAGTGGGGTATACTTTTGATGCGATATATCAGATCCGTAGTATTTTTGCCTGCTGATCACGAATCTGACGTCAGAATATCGCCATCACATCTCAATTTTTTTCTAACCTCAAAAAATAGGTAAAAATTAGTAAAAAAATAAGAAAAATATACTCCTAAAAAATTGATTCAAGCTTTTTCATGAATCCAAAGATGTATTAATATGTATTCGGACACGCTAAGCTAATATTCATCGGTTGGATTGAGCCATACAGTTCTGTTTTCTTTCTAACCTCAATAAATCAGAGAGATATAGTGCTTCTCGAATGCAAAAACGAATTCAAATTAAAATTCAACCGATCCTTACCAAATTTGGTACACGGGGATTTTTTGGGTCGCTGATCACGAATCTGAGGTTGGATTTGCAAAATTCAAGATGGCAGATGTTTTCGCGCCATTTGAACGCCGAGAAAATTCATCGGTCGATTTTTATTCTTCTACCTGCATCCAGGGCACCTCCACGTGGTGACGGTGGGCAACGGTGTTACTCCACTAGCCGGCAGAGTCCCTGGATAACGGCTTAGATGCCGTCATGGCAGGTAGAAGAAAGAGAATTACGATGCAGGGACTCGGAAACCCAGTATCGGCGGTTGGTCAGGGTGGGAAAGCGGGCCCGCAGCCGTCGTCATCCAGCGACAGTAGCTCTTCATGTGTGGGTGACTTGGCTCATGTAGAGTATAATGCTACAAGAAAACGGTCTCACGGTACAAGGACTTTTCATAAGTGCGATAAAAACAGTGATTCATTTTGTTATATTTGCTGTCAACACGTATTGAGTAAAATGGGGTCACCGATAACGGATAAGATTAAAACCTTATAAAAGGATTGTTTTAACATTGAAATACAGCACCAGGATACAGATTGGGTTCCCCACATCATTTGCAGTTCTTGCAAAATAATGTTGTACATCAATAAGAAGGCGATTAAATATTCCAGACCAGCAATATGGAATAGAGCATAGAGTGAAAATGATTGCTACTTTTGTATGAATGTTGTATCTAGGCATAACCGAAAAAATAAAAGCACTATTACTTATAACGATGTTTCGACAGTAACAAGACCAACTAAACTAATTCCCACCACTTGATGCTGATGTTATGGAAACAAATGATTTCACCTTATCAGTTCATGCCGAAAACATTGAGACTGTCGAAAAAGATTCAAACACTGTTACTAATGAATGTTCTAGTGACAACCTATCATATACTAGTGACACAGATAAAGAATTTCTACCATACAACCGTAAACCAGAACCAATACTCGTATCACAGTCAGAATTTAGTGATCTAGTCAGAGATTTAGGCTTATCCAAAGATGGTTCAGAGCATCTTGCTTCCTTTTTAAAGAAAAGACACTTACTTAAGCCAGAAGCTACGATTTCTTATTACAGAAACAGAGATGAAGAATTTCGAAAATATTTCACAATGGACGAGGAATTGTCACTTTCATATTGTACCGATGTAAAAGGTCTAATGGATGAATTTCAAAATAACTCATACGATCCTAAAGAATGGAGACTGTTCATTGATTCTTCTAAACGGAGCATTAAGGCAGTTTTGCTGCATAATACCAACGTTTACGCTCCCATTCCGATTGCTTCATTCCACAGTTATGGAAGAGCAATATGAAAAAATGAAGCGGCTTTTGATAAAAATGAAATATGCTGATCATAACTGGAAAATTTGTGGAGATCTGAAAATTGTAACAATATTGCTTGGCCAACAGTCAGGGTTTACACTTTATCCCTGTTATAAATGTCTGTGGAATAGCAGAGACAGAGAACGTCATTATAAGAAAAAAAATTGGCCAACAAGAGAATCGTTCACTCCTGGTGAAAATAATGTATTGTTTCCACCTTTGGTAGATCCAGGAAAAGTTCTTATTCCCCCGCTTCACATTAAGCTTGGACTTATGAAGCAATTCACGAGAGCATTAGATACAAACGGCCCATGTTTCAAATATTTGCATAAAAAATTTCCGAAATTTTCTGAAGTTAAAATTAAGGCAGGCGTATTTGACGGGCCACAAATAAGAAAATTGTTTCAAGATTCATTATTTGTTACTAAAATGAATAAAGTTGAAAAAGCTGCTTGGCTTAGTTTTAAAGAAGTCGCAACAAACTTTTTGGGAAATAATAAAAGTCCTAAGTACAAAGAAATAGTTGAGAAAATGGTAAAAAATTTTCAAACATTAAGTTGCTTAATGAATCTAAAATTACATTTCCTGGACTCCCACATCAATGATTTCCCAGATAATCTTGGTGACTACAGTGAGGAGCAAGGGGAACGTTTTCACCAAGATCTGAAAATCATAGAAAATCGGTATCAAGGACGATGGGATGACCATATGCTAGCGGACTATTGCTGGTCGCTAAAAAGAGAAACAAGTCCTCAAAAGCGTTTGGGCAGAAAGCCTTTGAATAGGTCATTCGCGGAAAAAAGAACAAGATACAGCCAAAAAAAGGAAAGTTAGGCGCGGGTCTAACCTTCGCAATTCTAGGGCTTAAGGGTCTACTATTTGAGAGTCTAAGGTTTCAGGGTTTAGGGTTTAAGAGTATCAGGTTTGAGGATTCCCCAACTGTATACCAAATTTGGTAGGAATCGGTTGGTTTTCAAAAATTTTGTCCGCCATCTTGGATCCGCCATTTTGAATTTTGCAAATCCGACCTCAGATTCATGATCAGCAACCCAAAAAACCCCCGTGTACCAAATTTGGTAAGAATCGGTTGAATTTTAATGTGAATTCGTTTTTGCATTCGAGAAGCACTATATCTGTCTGATTTATTGAGGTTAGAAAGAAAACAGAACTGTATGGCTTAATCCAACCGATGAATATTAGCTTAGCGTGTCCGAATACATATTAATACATCTTTGGATTCATGAAAAAGCTTGAATCAATTTTTTAGGAGTATATTTTTCTTAATTTTTACTAATTTTTACCTATTTTTTGAGGTTAGAAAAAAATTGAGATGTGATGGCGATATTCTGACGTCAGATTCGTGATCAGCGGGCAAAAATACTACGGATCTGACATATCGCATCAAAAGTATACCCCACTTTTTTTTTTTTGTGGGGCTGTGATATTATTTCGAACCAGGAAGCTCTACACTCCACAATAACTGTTAATTCTGTACACAGCTCAAATTCGACCAACTGTGGAATAGTGCTCTTATGTTTGGGGCTCTGCTCCCAAACAGACATTACATTTGTTGGATTCTATTCACAGAAGAGCTATTCGCCTGACTGGAGACCCGGAACTGACTGGTGGCCTTGATTCGTCGGAACATCGAAGAACGGTTGGCGACTTGAGTTTATTCTACAAGTATTTTCATGAAAAGGTTCGATGGATGTAGCCCGCTTAATTCCTCCCAGAGCGATGCATGCTAGAAATACATGTCGCGCTAACACTTCACATCCGTATGAGGTTCAACTTGTTATTCCTCGTACAACACTTTTCAAGCAGTCTTTTATATGGAGAACTTTATCCCTTTGGAATAATTTGCCCAGATCTCAGTTTACAGCGATTCAAAACCAACGCGAATCGCTCTTTCCGCACACATGTCGCTCCTGTGGCGCTTTAGGGATTTCTCTGCAGCACGTGAGCTAGATTCATAAAAAAAAAAAGTTTGGAAGATAGATGGACAGACAAAGGGACAGACACTGAAGTGATCTTATAAGTGTTCTGTACGGAACGCAAAAAAATGTAGCATCATTCTTTATGCTATTCTACCTAAGAGCGTAATATAGTAGTACGCTACTCATTTAACCATGCATCAAATAATGTGTTTTATGTGCCAATAAACTTTATTTGCCAATAAACTAACTAGTCCTGCTGACTAATCAATTGGCGAAATGTGCTTGCTCACGACGATTTTTAAAAATACAGGTCATTAATTTTAGGTTTTAAATTGGATAATAAAAAAAATAATAAAAATGATTTTAATTTTGTCACGTTACAATATAATTATTTATTTTTTGGTATTATTTCATTTTTTTTTTGTTTTTGAAATTATAATAATTATTGTAATAATAAATTGTCTTCGATATGCAATATTCCTGAGTTTAAAACAACGATTTAGTCTTGGCAGCTTGTCAGCTGATGCAACTTAAGCACTAGTTCCCTTAAAATTTCCACTGAGTATTTCATTTAGTAATTGTTATTACTTCTTTTCAGCCTGCTCTCATCCCCTCCTAGATGTAGCCCCTTTCCAAATCTTTTCATCTTTCCCTGTCCAGGGCCGTTCTGTTCCTATTTTTTCCTGCGTTATTCTGGACGTCATCTCATCACCTTCTTTGAGATCTTCCCACACTTCTCTTACTCTCCCTTGGGCGCCATACTGTAAGCTTGTAGGCCCATCTGTCGTTCTCTCTCGCTACGTGACCAACCCATGTCCACTTTAGTTGAGCCGCTCTTTCCAGAGCATCCATCAGCCGTGTTCTTTTCCTGATTTCCTCATTTGGGATTCTATCTCTCAAACTCTTTTCAAGCATAGAGCTTTCCATTGCACACTACTCCTCTCGAAACCTATTCATCGACTTACGTGTTAGCGACATCGTTTTAAGACCGTACGTGAGAATTGGCAGTATACACGACTCGTACGTTTTCCTTTTGAGGTTTAGAGGGATATCTCGTGATCTGAAAATAAACTCGAGTTTACCAAAAGCTGACCAACCAAGACCCACTCTCGGAGAAATTTCTGCTGTTTAGTTCTCCTTTCCTATTACTTTTTTTTTTTCTGTTATGTTTAACTAATTAATTGAACCTATAAGAAAACATGTTTAAATTAATATTTAAAACCAAGGAGGATTAGTATTAAAAACAACTACGGAACATTTTATTTAGAAGTTACATCATTGTTATAAAAATATAAACAAAATGAATGTCAAAAAAGTCTCCATACACTTAACAATTACCAATAATAAAATGGACTTTCTGAATATATTCCAGATGATTGGCGCCTATTTATTGACAGTTCAAAGCGAAGTTTAAAATGTGTCCTTCTACATAATGGGAATAAATATGGTTCAATACCACTAGCTCACTCAACGAAACTGAAAGAAGAAATATAATACCATAGCTTTGGTCTTGCAGAAGATAAAGTATTACGAACATCAATGGATGATTTGTGTAGACTTAAAAATGGTAAACTTTCTTCTTGGGCAGCAAAGTGGTTACACGAAATATCCGTGTTTCTTGTGCCTCTGGGATAGTAGGGACAAAACACACCACTGGGTTAGAAAAGATTGGCCTCAGAGAGAAAACATGGACGTTGGGGAAAAGAATGTCATTAACGACGCTTTGGTTGAAAGAGAAAAAAATCATACTTCCTCCGTTACATATAAAGTTGGGCTTAATGAAGCAATTTGTAAAGGCTCTTGATAAGAATGGGTCTTGTTTTGCATATATAGGGGTAAAAATGCATCAGTTGAGCACAGAAAAACTCAAAGCAGGGATATTTGACGGCCCACAAATAAGACAATTAATTAAGGATCCTGCCTTCATAAATTCAATGAATCAAGTTGAACGAGAAGCTTGGACATCATTTGTTGCAGTTGTAGAAAATTTTCTAGGCAAACATAAAGCTCAAAACTATGTTGAAATGGTTAACAAGATGCTTAATAGTTTCAAATCCTTAGGGTGCAATATGAGTATTAAAATACACTATTTACACAGTCACTTAGACCGTTTTCCAGAAAATTTAGGAGACATGAGTGAGGAACAAGGTGAAAGATTTCACCAAGATATTAAAGTTATGGAGGACCGCTACCAAGGAAGATGGGACATGCACATGATGGCAGATTACTGTTGGAGTTTAAAAAGGGACTGTTTAAAAAAAACATTCAAGAATGTCGCGGAAAAGAAGCTTTCCAAGTGTTGAGTGACTATTTCATTTCTTCAATGTTTTTTTTTGTTTGTAAGTACGACATAATATTGTATTTTGTATAACTAAAATAAAAATTTCGTATCTACATTTGTTTACTACACTTACGGATTTGAGTTACAATAATGTAACTTATATTTCTCTAAAATTGTATATCTTAAAAATTTGAGCTCCTAGGTACAAATGAATACGTTATTTGAATTCAGGACATCAAATTGATATAGAATCAGCTAAAAAAACCTCGACACCAAAACAGCTGTTCCCCTGTGTAATATTTTAACGAAGTTTAACGGAGAATAACAACTTCGTTTAAACTAATATTTAGTGGGACCGCCGTTAGCCTTGATAATCTCCTGTAACTTTTTAGTCATGCTTGCAATCAGCTTTCTAGTAACTTCTGCTGGCATGTTCTACCATTCGTAATTCCAAGCTTACAATGCATCGCTTCTATGCTCCCCCTTTCCTTACAGAGACAAAAATCTTTAATGCGGTTTTACACCACACCATTATTTAGATCTCACTTTAAAAGTGCCCTAAATCTACACCAGATACACTCTAAATCAGAGGTGTCAAACTCAATTTTGCAGAAGGCCATATATTAAATTTAGAATGTGTAGGCGGGCCAGATTCAAATTAAAAAAATGTACTGAATTATTATAACATTTTATTTATTTAATTATATAATATTCTTCTTTCTGTGTGACACATTGCGATCGCGGGCCTTATTGATACGGCCCGGGGGCCGGATGCGGCCCGCGGGCCGTTTCTTTGACATCCCTGCTCTAAATCATTCAGCCCCCCCAACCCTATACAATCCAGAATTAAGATCTTCTTATCTACTCATGAATTTTCCTTCACCTCATCAGACTCATCAAAATTCCCATTACTATTTCCTTGGACCGCCCCCTCTCCGAAAATAGATATTAGCTTGACAAAATACAACAAAGATTCAACCCCCTCTTCTCAAATAAAATCATCGTTTTTACAACTTATACATGATAAAATACGAAAACTATATACACTATTGCACGGAAGGATCAAAATCAGACCTGGGAGTGGGTGCCACAGTAATCGCACCGAATACTATTCATAAATTTAAACTTAAGATTATCTCTATCGTTTATACATCTGAATTACTTGCTATAAGGGAAGCTATTAGATTAGCGATAAGAGAAAAAAATAGTAACATTCTTATCATAACTGATTCCCTTACTTCTCTGAAATCCATAAATTCATCGAAAACATCAATCCCACTAGTGTTAGATATAATGAATCTTATACACATAAGTTACATCCGGAAGATTAACTTAGTTTTATTGTGGATCCTCAGTCATATTAACATAAAAGGAAACGATTTAGTGGATACTAACGCGAAATTGGCAATCTCCTCCGGAATACCCATAAACACAATCTTATCACCATCAGACCTGAGAAATTTTTTGAATGATACCTTCAGAAATATGTTTCAACTTTCCTGGGATTCTTCTCTATTTGAAACATTATGTTTGCGAACGCGCCGTTTAAGTTCCTCTCCTCGATGGGGTTAACATCGGTGTACGAAGATGCTGTAGCACATTATGGATCATCCATTCTCGCACCAAATTTGCGGTATATTTCGGATCATTGTCCTGTTGGAAAATGTATCTTTTTTCGAGTGCTAATTTTTGGACACTTTCTCTTAAATTGTCTCTCAAAATGTTCAGATAAACATGCTGATCCATGGTACCATTAATAAGATGTAAACATCCAATCCCTCCAGCAGAACACTGCCACTCCCTTGTCTCATCGTGGAACAAATGTTTTTAATATCGAATACGGTATTCTTCTTTCTCCAAACTTTAGTTCTGCCATCAGACTCAAAAAGGTTAATTTTAGTTTCATTACTGAAGATTACGGATTCCCAAAATTTAGGAGGTTTAGTAACTTATTCCCTAGCAAAAGCTAACCGCTTTTTGCGATTAGCGTCGGAAATTAACGGTTCCTTCCTGGCTGCACACTCCTTATAGCCTGCCCTGTGTAAATAATTGGTCACTGTTTGTAAACAAACATTTTTCGAAATTAGTTCCCGTCCTTCTTCTTTTAATTCTGGTGCACTTTTTATGGGATCTATAATTACTTGTCTAACAATACTGGCCTCTTCATGTGAAGTCAGTTTCTTGGGACGACCGGAGCGTGGTCGAATTTAATAGGAACACGTTGATTTATACAGGTTTACAATGTACTGAACAGTAGCATGCGACTTTTTAACAATTTTTCCTACGTTTCTGTACGATTTTCCATCTTTCCACAAATCAGTTATGATCTTTCGAACTTGAAATAGAATTTCACAATTTCTCTCGCTCATTTTTAATACTACTTTGAAAATCCACTGCAAAATTACTAGCAATAAGTGACAGATTATGAAGTATGGCCGAAAATTATTCATTTGTTTTCAGTTTAGCGAGCAATAGATAGCTTGCTAGCGGCTGATTATAACGTATTTTTTTCAATACAGTTCTTGAGTCTATGGAGACTTTTTTGACATTAAATTTTGTTTACATTTTTGTAACAATAACTTCTAAATAAAATGTTCCGTAGTTGTCTTTAATACTAATCCTCGTTGGTTAAGTTTCAAATATTAATTAAAACATGTTTTCTCATAGTTCCAATTAATTAGTTAATATATATATCAATCGGTTTTATAACGTCTTCCGTCTTCCGATGCCTAATTTCCACTCCTCCCGGTTTCTCCATCCCTCCTCTTCCAGATCTCTCTCTAGTACTTCCTTGTTGATTCCTGCTCTCCAGCTTTGGCGTGGTCTTCCTCGCTTTCTTTTTCCATGAGGGTTCCAATTTAAAATCTTTTTAGGTAGTCGGTCTTGTGACATTCTCTGTACATGTCCGTACCATACCAACTGTTGGGTTCTGATTTCGTCCACTATATCGTGCTTTATTTCTAAAGATCGCCTTATCGTGTCATTTGGTATGCGGTCTTTTCTGGATTTTCTGGCTGCTCGTCTCCAGAAATCCATTTCTGTAGCTTTTAGTATTTTGCCTGTTCTTTCCTTTAATGGCCACACCTGGGAGCTGTAAGTTATTATACTTTTCACTATTGAGTTGTAAATTCTCTTCTTATTTTCAATGGTTATGTTTTTGTCCCATAGTATACTATTAAGCATTGCAATCGCTTTTCTTCCCTGGATATTCCTCTCGAAAATTGCTTCTTCCAGTGTTCCGTCCCTAAATATTCTTGTTCCCAAATACTTATAACTGGCACAGTGTTTGATGGTGTGTCCTGTGGCCAGTTTCAAGTCCTGCTATTGTCCTCCGACGCACATGTACTTGGTCTTTTTAATATTGACTTCTAGGCCCCATTTTTCATATTCCTCCATAAGTTTTCGTGTCATGTATTCCATATCATCGATGTCCTGAGCGACTACTACCTGGTCATCTGCGAATGACAGCGTGTACAATGTAGTATCGTCATCTAGTGGTAATCCCATACTGCTGCATTTCCTTTTCCAGTTCTTCAGTGCACTCTCCAAATAGTTTTTAAATAGCGTTGGGGATATACAGCAGCTCTGTTTGAGACCCTTTGTGACCGGGAAACCTGTTGTTATACCATATTTGGTTTTCACACTACTTCTTGCGTCTTGGTATAAGGATTTTACGGCTTTAATTATTTCGGTGCTTACATTACTCTGTTGTAGTGTTTCCCACAATCTCATTAGGGGCACGCTGTCGTAGGCCTTTTTTAAATCAACAAACAAGACATGAATTTCCTGATCAAATGCGGTTTTCTTTTCTAGGATCTGTATCAGTGAGAAGAGATGGTCTATTGTGGATCTTCCTGCTCTAAAGCCTGCCTGTTCTTCAGCTTCTACGTCCGCGTATTCCGTTTCTATTATATTTTTAAGTATTTTTCCGTATATTCTGCTAATAGATCCTGTAACCGTTATTCCCCTATAGTTATCGCAATTATTTTTATCTCCTTTCTTATGAATTGTTGATATGTATGATATTTTCCATTCCTCAGGTACTTCTGATGTGTTTAATCAAAAAGCGCTAAATAGCTTTTCAGTTCCGTATTTTACTATCTCTCCCGGGATGTTTCCTGGTCCTGGAGCTCTAACCATTTTTTAGCGTTTTATATACTTCTTTAACTTCTGATGTTGTTATCCTTATTGGGGATCCTCGTATAACTATATTTGGGTTTCCATGTTGGGTATTTCTGAACTCTGGTCTATCTTCTGTTAGCATATTTGTAAAAATATTGGTTCCATTTTTCTGGTGTTATTGGTGAGAAGATTTCTCTTTTCCGTTCTGTTCTCATATTTTTAAGAAGTCTCCAGCTTTCTGTGCTTTTTTTTCCTCCTATGTAAGTGTTGAGTCTTGAGTCACTAATCATTTTGCGTACTCTAGCTTGGGATTCTTTGTATTTTACTTTGTCGTTTGTGCTCTTTGAACTTAAGTATTTGTGATAGCTTTTCCGTTTTTCTTCAATTTTGTATTTAATTTCTTCATCCCACCAATATGGTTTTTGCTGTTTTTCCCTTTTCTCTTGGTACCCTAATGCTTCCAGTGCGGCTGCGTATAGGCATTCCTTTATATACTTATATTCTTCTTCTATATTAACAAATCCCGTCCGTTGTATCTTTTGGTCCAGTCTACTCTTGTATAGATTTCTGATACTTTCATTTTGTAAGGTATCTGTATTATATCTTATTGTTGTTTCACTTGTTGTGTGCTGTGTACTTGTATCTTCCAGTTTGCTTTCCCGTGTTGTTCTTGAGGTTATCTTTCCTTTCACGAGGTAGTGGTCGCTGCCACATGAAGCCCCTCTTTGGACTCTTACATCTAGGAAGTTTAATCTAGATCTCTGACGTATTATCATATAGTCGATAATACTTTTTAAATCTCTTGTTGTTTGTCTCCACGTATATTTATGAATATCCCTATGCTGGTAGTGTCCGTTTAATATTGTAAGGTTGTTTTGTTCACATATCTCTATAATTCTTCTTCCGTTGTCGTTAGTAACTTCTTCGCCATATTTTCCTACCACTTTATCGTGTTCTTTCCTTCCTATTCTTCCATTTAGATCACCCAAAAGTAATATCTCTCTTGATGTTCCAATTTTGAGTATTTCCTCATTTAGTTGTTCAAAAAATGAATCCTTGTTATTAGCCAGATCGTCGTCGTTGACAGCGTATACCCCCAGTAAGGTTGTGTTATTACCTAGTATTTTGAGCTTCATCTTTATGATTCTTTCACTAATCGGTTCCCAGGTGGTTATGAATTTCCTCAGTTTTCTGTGTATTAGTATGGATACGCCTTGTTTTGCTCTATCTTCTTTGGGCACTCCACTATAAAAGTGATCGTAATGCCCCCAACTTTCGGAGCCTTTTTCTTTCTTCTTTGTTTCCGTCAGTACTGCAATTTCGACTCGAAGATTTTCTAATTCATTTACAACTTCATTTACTTTTCTGGAGAGACCTTGTATGTTCCATGTACCACATATCATTGTCCTTCTTCTTTGCTGTTTTCGTCTTCGTATATCCGTTCGATTCCGAGGCTTTGGATTAGGTTTTTTAGCAGAGGCTTTTTTTACATAGGGTAGGGAGCTGGCCTACCGCTACAACCCTCCTCCTTCGTCCGGGCTTGGGACCGGCAGTGACAACTGTAAGCTACTCAATCCACCTACAGCCGCCCCCAGGCGGAGTTAATTAGTTAAACATACCAGAAAAATAGTACAGAAAGCAGCAAACCTGAACTAACTGTATATTGGATATGTCCTCTAATGGCCGATTTTTTTTCGATGTTAATGGTTATTTGCTCTGTGCTCATTATCTTTGTCTTGCTCAGGTTCAATATACTTAAATAAAGTAATAAAGAAGTATACCGACCTGCGGGTTTGAACCCTCGACCTTCCGCACAGTAGCAAAGTACTACGCCACCGAGCCACGGCCAGTCACGACTTGACGGCATTTTAAACTGATGAATCCATCATCAGTTTAAAATGTGATTTAGCGTAATATACTGCTATCTTTTATACATTTCATCCACTCTGAGCGAAACTCATAACAGCATATGAGAATAAGTAATTTTTGCACAATTTTGTATAAATTTTATTAAAATTTAGTCATAGTCACCATCGCACTGTTCATTTCCCTATCATTAATTTATTTTTTTTTCTTTTCCAGGTATGTCTCATGGTCTCAATATAAAGAGGATCAGAATCTTTAAGTAATCGAAATGGTAAGATACAAATAAAACTATAAGTTTTAGATTCAGTGGTGACAACACTGGGTTTAAGTCTTAAACTTAGTGCATCGGACTGGTAAAACTACTTTGGCAACGTTCGGAAAATATTACAGAACTTCAACCATCATTAAAATAATTTTAATTTAGATGAATTTTGATCAGAATTTAAATACTGTAGGTTTAACTTTAAGTTCCATTTAAAATCAAGATTTTGATGGACACAGAATATTTTTGCGACCCACGTATAGCGTAATTAAAATTCACTGAATGTCAGTCAGATATCGTATTTTATCTATCTCTATCATTTATAACATAAGGAAGTGGCTATATTACTTTAGACTTCAATGTTTACGAAATAGTCGAGTCGATGTTTTTTTTTTTATTATTAGGAACCATCGTGAACCCGTAGAAGATTTTTATTATGGAAAGACATAAAAGGGCCACAGAAGACTAAGCGTTACACCATACATGAATTTGCAATAAGAGTTGCACAACTACCGAAATCGTCGAAAAACTATAAACAATACACAGTTGAAGTTCCGCCATCTATCTTAATTAACTGTATATATGAAAGATGTTTATAAACTTATAGCGCCACCTATATAGTACTGGATTAAGTATATGCGAGATGTTTATAAATTTTGGATATAGCTTCGTAGATCGCGCAAGGTATATTTTTGTGTATTCCTTTTACCAATTTAGAAATAGATCCTTGGAAGGTGCAATTTTTCATGATTTTGCAAAGAAAATTATTCCATATTATTTTGGCAATATTTCCTTTGTTTCTGGATTAGCTTTAATTAAACATAGTGTAAAAACTGGCTATTTGTTTTCGAGTTATACACGGGGCGCTTCTTTAAGGAAAGAGAAGAGTAAAGGCGGGATGCCAGATGATAACCGAGGTGTGAAACTCTTGATGAAAAAGAAAATCCTTTTATACTGAAGCTTGGACCGTTTTCAATACAACAAAGAACGTGCACCTACATTCAAACTCTAAAAACTTAACACGTAAGCTGAAAAGTTTTTGGTCTGACACATAGATGTAGCCCTTTTCAAAAAATTCATATGATTTTTAAGAAGTACCAATCTTCAAACGATGAGGTGGATACACTGGAAAACAAAAAAAATCCACAAAATTGATTTGGATGACCGTAAAGTGAAATTGGGTGAAATAGCTGACACTCTAAAGATAGCAAAAGAATGTGTTGGTCAGATTTTGCATGAACATTTGAGTATGAGAAAGCTCTTGAAATCGGTACCGCGTTTGCTCACAGTGGACTAAAAACAACAACATGTTGATGATTCTGAGCGCAATTTGGACCTGTTTAAGCGCAATAAAAATAATTTTTCATGCGATATGTGACAATGGATGAAATATGGATCCACCACTATACATCGCAATCAAATCGGCAGTCAGCTGAATGGACAACAGCTGGGAAAACCGCCCGAAGCGACCATATAGGATGCGCATGGTATAATTTCCATTGACTATGCTGAGAAGGGAACAACCGTCAATAGCGAATATTATATAAAGTTATTGGTGCGTTTGAAGACAGAAATCGCAAAGGAACGGCCCCAAATGAACAAGAAAAAAGTGCTCTTTCATTAAGACAATCCACCGTGTCACAAGTCAATAGTTACGATGGCAAAATTGCATGAATTGAAGTTCGAATTGCTTCCTCATCCACAGTATTCTCCAGATCTAGCCTCCAGCGACTATTTTCTGTTCGCACCTCAAAAAAAATGTTCGCGGGAAAGAGATTTGGCTCCAGTGAAGAAGTTATCGTCGAAACTGAGACCTATTTTGAAGGCAAAGACAAATCCTTCTACAAGAAAGGTATAAACATGTTACAGAAGCGTTGGACTGATTGTATCGATCTTAAAGAAGACTGTTTTGATGAATAAAGTCGAATTTTGCAAAAAAAAAGTGTTTTAAGTGGCTAGACCAAAAATTTTTCAGCCTACGTGTTAATTAAAAAAAAACAACATTTTTTTGTGAAAAAGAACTTATTCTTATGACACAGTTTTGTAAACATAAAAAGAAAGCAAACTCATTAATGTTAAAGTCTTACGACACAAATGTTTATACTTGAGGAGTACGTTGATATGTAACGATATTGAAATTGGACCAATTTTTCTTAGTTTAATTTACTTATTGCAGGAAAATAAAAAAAATCTGATAAAAAGATAAAATATCGGATTAATTCGATAAAACGGCCCATTGGGTATTATAAAAGTATCTTTTAAATGGTAAATATTTAATCAACAATAAAGGTTAATAAACTCATTACAATATCGTTTAATATTCTTATTTCACCGAAAGAACTAAATTATTTACATAGAATTTTAGGAGCTAATTGAAGTTTTATTGAACCGTACACAACAATATTAAAAACCGATAACCCTTAGAGGGATTAAGACTATTAATAGGTAATAATTTTTATATTATAAACTAATTCTTCTTTTTCCGACTTTAGCTAGGCACTATTGCTTGTTTTCTTTGTTCCCTGCTCTATAGATCATCGCTCCATTTCTTTCTTGGACGTCCAATTGATCTTCTTCTATTCGGTAACTTGTCTCTTGCTATTCGTATTATCCTGTTGCCTGCCATTCTTCCTATGTGCTGATCCCATTCCACTTTTCTTCCTCTTATCCACTGGTTGATTTCTATATTACATGTGCGTCTTATATCTTCACCAGCTTGCATCTAATCAGCTCTTTTGCTATTAATATGATCTCGGTTTTTTGAGTTGAGATTGACATGTTATATTGTTTTGTTGCTATGTAGAATTCATATAGTAGCCTTTGCAGATTATTATTGTGTCATCTGCATAACATAATTTTAAGTTTTCTGGTACCCATTCTGTACCCCTTCTTTTTTTTGACATTCTTTATAATTTCATTCATGACAATATTAAATAGAAGAAGATTTAAAGAGTCTCCCTGCATGATTCCAGATTCATAGTTGATTGGTTCTGTCATTCCTTCTGCTAATCTTGCGACTACGTTATTGTCTTTATATATATATATATATATATATATATATATATATATATATATATATATATATATATATATATATATATATTCTCGATAGTTTTAATTAGGTCTAGTCGGATGTTCCTGTTATATAATAGATGAATAACGTCTTCTATTTGCACATTGTCGAAAGCTTTTTTTAAGTCAGGTACAAGTATGCTGGAATGTTGTATTCTATGGATTTGTCTTTTACCTGTCTCACAATGAATACAGCATCGGTGCATGAGCGCTCACTTCTGAATCCTTGCTGTTCTTCCAGTTGTATTCTCGCGTTTATTTTTGTTGCAATAATCTTTGTTGCTAATTTCAGTGTATAGTTTAGTAGATTTATGCCTCTATAGTTATTTGGATCTTCCTTTTCTACCTTCTTGTGCATTAATATAACTGTCGCTGTTCTCCAGTTATCTGGGATTTGGGAACAAATTCTTTAGTTTTGAAATATACTGAAATTTGAGTTAGATTAGAAATATTCTAATTTTGAACTTCGCAAATGATTTAACTACACATCTGTTTTAACAACTTCTATTTGACTTGATATACTAAGCACTTTAAAATTAAGTAGAAACTTATATTTTTAAAGGGAGAGTCTACTTGGTTGGATTTACAAAACAGGAAATATTTAGTAAGATCGTGGATATTCTATATCATAAGAATATAACCGGTCAACACAATTAATGTTCCGTACGTTGATTGCTTTTAAAATAAAAAATGTTTTTACGGTGGTATAAAATGATCAGTGACACAAAACACACCCCAAATGAGTTTTCCACAAAGTTTGTTTCCAATCTTTACTGAAAATTGATGACCTTGAGATTTTTGTTTTTTTTTTATATACCAGATAAATTATTAAAGGTAATGCACTCGTGATAATTTTCGTTCAATTTATACCCCGTGGAGAATATTCCAGAGTTTTTTTCAAAATTTTTTGATCAGTACTTTTCGAGAGAAGGTGGGGGGACAACGATTTTTCGCGATTTTTTTAAAAATAATACAAAGAAAAGTGTGCGCAAGTATTACATTATATATATATTTTTTACTCGTGTTTTTCACAAGCTTTCATTTGACACCACACTCGATGACCTACTAAAAAAAAATTTTTTTTACTTCCGATTTCACCCCCCAAAACTAACCCCTTATGTCAAAATTTAACTTTCAAAACTACACGGCTTTGATGAGACCATCAATTCCTATATTATTACCAAATTTCAACTTTCTATGACAAATAGTTTCGGAGAAAATCAGGTGTGACAGACAGACATACGGACAGACAGACACCGAAGTGATCTTATAAGTGTTCCGTACGGAACACTAGAAATCACATTATAACAAAACGCAGTCGGTCGAAAACAAGTGGTGCAATGAGTTGCGGTTTGGCTCCAATAAAGCCGGTATTTTCAGGACAAACATCTACTTTTAAAGAGCATTTTGTAAGTTGTGACTTTTTTAATACGTTACAAAACTCGTTTAAAATAATAAATTATATTGTCAAACATATTTCTAACAAAATTCAAATAATGAACAAAATACACCACAAAGTTAAACTCACTTTCTTTTAAGCTATCTTCTTTTTTCTTATATGGTGTGTTATAGGTAGGCAGACTGCCGGTTTTATTCCCATTAGGTCTCTTCCGATGTGGTCGTCCAGGATTCCTTCCACCTTTTCGCAAGTCTGCCCCCAGTTCTTCTACCGCAGGATTTATTGAGTTTTTACCAGTCTGTTGTCGTCCATCCTGTCCTACGTGTTTATTCCATTGTTTTCTTCTAGTTCTGGTCTATTTGGATATTTCTCGGATCTAACTTAGTTCTTGTAGATCTTTGTTGCGGATTCTGTCGTGGATAGTCCTCATCATTTGTGCTGTTTTACATGTGTCAGCTCTTGTGAGCAGCATATGTGAGGATCGGTGTCACCGTTGCGTTGTAAATCTTACTTTCCACTGTGAGGTATTATTTCCCTACTATATCCGTCAAACAACCCGCTATTATAGACTGTTGTTTTACTTCCCTGTTTATGACGAGGTTGAAGATAAAGGGACTAAGCGAATCGCCATGTCTTATTTCGGCGTTTATTTTTACTTCCTCGCTGAGTACATGTCTCACTTTTATATTTGTTCTACATTTTGTGTTAATGTCATGTATGATTTTTGTTAGCTTCTGGTTTGTCTGCTTTTCCTGTAATAATTTTATAATATTTGTTAATTGCACTCTATCGAAGGCTTGAGTTATGTCGATGAAACACATATACGTAGGTTTTTTAAATTCTTTAGCTTTTTCCATTATATGCCTCACTATAAATATGGCATAATAATAATAATAATAATAAGCTATAATGCTTAAAAATGCAGATTCAATTCACCCATTAAATTTTACCTGAGTATCAAATTTGAAATGCATATCTTACTTCGTTCCATAGTTATTGTGGCAAGGACACACAGATATATGAAAATAGAGGATCATGTTTTTCATGATCTTCTTCTTCTTCTGGTGCTGTGTCTTCTTTAGACGTTAGCGATCATTCTAGTTACTTTATTTATAGCCGATCTAAACAATTCTACACTACTTTTTCCCGTCCATTTTCTAAGGTTATGCAGCCAAGAGATTCGACGTCTTCCTGACGTCTTTTCCCCTTAACTTTTCCCTGCAGAACCAGATGGAGGAGATGATAGTTGTCGTTCCTCATAACGTGGCCAAAGTATGACAGTTTCCGTTTCTTCACCGTATATATGATCTCCATTACCTTGTTCGTCCGTTGTAGTATGATATCGTTGGTAACGTGATGTATCCAAGAAACTCGCAGCATACGGTACACTACATTTCAAACTCGTGGAGCTTCTTTGTTGTTGTTTCGAATAATGTCCACGCTTCAACGCCATACCGTAGAACAGAGAATACATAGCACCTTAAAACCCGCATTCTGATCTTTATGTTAAGATACATACTACATAGGACTTTTTTTAAGCGGAAAAAAGCTGATCTTGCTTTCTCTATACAAACTAATATTTCTTTGTATGGCTCCATTCCTCATTAAGATTACAGCCCAAGTACATGAACTGATTTATCCGTTGTATTGGTTTGCCGTTGATGTTAAAGTTGGCACTAAGTTCGGGGTTTTTACTTACTGTTATAACCCTGATCCTCTAGAAATCCTCTGAAATATGAAAAAATACAAAAATTTGGAAATGTTATTTTTTCACGAAAAAGTAAAAACAATTCACGATATAAAAAAAAATTATGCCTTTGGAAATATCTTAAATATAACATTTGCTTTCACGGTAAGATAATACTACTTTCTTATGACAGCTGCCAAGAAATAAATAAATGTTGCTTAGTGATTATGATTTTTACTAAAAATTTACCAAAAATATAAAAAACTCAAACGTTGGAGTGACAGGAACTTCTCAACAATTTAACCCTTGATAGTTTTTGAAATAGTCTAATATCAACAATACTCTCTCAAAAGTTTTGCGCTCATTGTGGGATCTCTTACAGCTTTATAGTTATATTACAGTGTCATGGTCTGCAAACTTTGTAGGAATTCCAAATTACCGTGAAAAATTGGGTCGAACCACTTTTTCATGACAAAACGTAGTCACATGTTAAAAAATAAGTAATTTAGTAAGGTCATTCTCAATAACCCTGGTTGCATGTGAAATTGTTGGTTTTGCAAGAGTGATTTAGTCCTAAAACAAAGAAATTATTACTGTAATTTAGATAAATCGTTGAGTTTAAATCATATTTTTTATAATTCTTTGAGAACACAAGTTTATACATTTCCTGGCGAAAGATTGAAAGGAACAGTAGTGTTAAAAATCGAGTATAGCCTGTCCCAAAATATAAGATCCTGATTTTTTTACCATTTTAAGTGGGCAATATATAAATTCTGACCTTTTGTTTACGATAGGTTGCAGAGATGGACTTAAGAATTTTATTCCTTAATGCAAATAAATAAAATTATAAGTGTTTTTTAGAGATGTTTATTTATAGATGCATGTAAAAAACAAATGGATAAGACGTACAAATATACAGTTTGAATGAATGGAGTTTACAAGAGGGGACATTGTATAAATAAAAATATATTTTAACTTAAGCCTAATTCAGTTTCACTATTAGTGTCATCAGCTGAGGTTCTATATTATTTACATAAATGTATGAATCTTCAACTTTAACAACATGCTAAATGGAATTCTTCCACCTTTCACAAGGTATATCATTTATAACTTTTTTGTGCCCTTATTTTTGATTTAACTTGAAGCCAAATATGTTCAATTGGATTAAACACACAATAATAACGGAGGAAGCCGCAAAACAATGTGTCCCATTTTCTCAGCCATACTATCACAAATATATATTTTTTTCAATTTATAGTCTTTCAAAACTTCCAAAAGATCATTTTTTTTTTAACTAATGTCAAAATAAATGTTATTTTCTAACATATATTCCTCTATTTCCGATTTGGTGTTGGCTGCATTAGGGACCTTATTTAGTAGGTGACTATGGTAACTTGCATTGCCGGTAACTATAACACTCTGTTCGGGAACATTTGCAAAAGGGAATTTTGAAACCAATTATCAAAAAGTTCTGCGGTCGTGTCTTCGTGATAGTCCAAACTAGAATCTTTTATGTTTTTTTTTTGCAGATAATAGTAGACAATTTGAAACCCAGCCCTTTTCGGATCCAGCATGCAAAATGGTTATTCGTTTACCTTCATTTGAAGGTGCGTTAGTCTGACATTTTGTACTGCTGTCAACCCACCCTTTTTGTTCAGTGTCAAGGGTATCGAACCATGTTTCGTCAATTGGCCAATTCTTTGATCGATACTTTTTAATTTCTTGTAAGTATGTCGCAAGATTCGTAATCCTTGTGAGTCCCACCACTTGCCTTTTGTTGATTTTTCGGAACGTGAATACCATTCTTAAGAGAATTCTGTGAAAGGTTGATCGGCCACAATGTATATTGGTCCCGTCCTGCACCAGTCTTAATTTTTATTTGTGTCTAGTGTCGGCACCAACTGCTAAATAAAATATATTTTTTGTCCTGATGGCGTCTTTTTTCACAATCGTCTACATGATGCATTTGAAAATCTTTCCGTTTTTTTCTGTTCTCGAGTGATGGTTTTCCTACAATACCCTTAATATTAGAAATTGGGTTTTTGTTAGTTCCCTGGTTTCTTGCAAAGCACTTTGTTTATTCAAATTTCTTTTTACCAAACTGTCGTAAACATTTTTCACTATTTGTTTCAGAATCAAGTGATAAATGTTTTCTCTTACGATAGCCACTATTGCAATTTTCCCACGGACGCCACATAATTAAAATAGAACCGTTACGTTGTAAGTTAAACTAAAAATAAAAATAATAATAAAGTATCCTTCGAATCTTAATGGGGACCTGTGGTCATTAGGTCTACATTATCAAATACTTAAAGGGCTCCAAACCGGGTAGCCAGGTTGTAAATATATAGGTAAAAAATAGATCCAATATGATTGCAGGTGCAAGTAAGGGCGGCATATAAAGCAGGTAAAATAAAAATACGTTTATCGTAATACCGGGCAACTATGCACAAAACCATAATAGGATCGTTTATTGCCCCATTGAAAAAGCAAAAAGTCAGAATCTTATATCTTGGGATTTACTTTAAGTGACCTACGTGGACAGTCTGAAAGTTCTCGGCCTAACAATGAAAGATTTTTTTTTTTGACGTAAAATATGTTTTATTTTTCAACAGAATTTCCTGAAACTTCAATACATTCATTCCAACGTTTTTCCAATAATACCATCATTAAAGTGTGATTCTGGAAGGCCGTAAGATATCCATCCACGGCTGTAATAGCTTCGTCATTTGATTACCAGGAATTTTTTCAAGTTTGGAAACAGATAATAGTCAGAGGGTGCCAAACCTGGATGTTCAAGCAATTCGTACTTTAATTCGTTGAATTTTGCCATCGTCAAAACACTTGTGTGAACACATGCATTGTCTTAATGAAAAATGATTCTTTTCTTCTTTAAAGCAGGTCTTTTCTCACGAATTTTTGCATTCAACTAATCCAAAAGGTTATAATAATATTTAGAGTTAATTGTTTTATCTTTCTGAAGATAATCGATCAACAAACACACCTTTGTAATCCCAAACAACTGTTACCATAACCGTCTTTGCCTTTTTTGGTGCACTTCCACCGGCTTCAATCCATTAGTTCGACTGTTCTTTTCACTCTCGTGTATAGGGGTGGATTCAAGTTTCATTAATAGTTATGAAACGACGCTTTAAATCCATTTTATTTTGCTTAAAACGATACAAACACGCTTGAGAAATACGTATTTGAATGCGTTTTTGGTCTAATTGTCAGCACATGCGGCACCCATCTTGCATAAAGCTTTTTCATATGTAATTCTTGATGCAAAATATTTCCATTCGTTCTTTTGAGATGCCTTTGGCCTCAGCTATTTTACGCACTTTTACTCGTCGATCTTCTAACATCATATCGTGGACTTGTTGAATAATTTATGATGTTGTAGTAGTTTTTAGACGATCTTCGCGTGGATCAACTTCGAGGCTTGTACGATCAGATTTAAAAAGAGCAGCCAATTTTTTCACAGTGGAAAGTGATACATCGTAATACATTTTTGACAATTTCGGACGAATTTCTGGTGTTAAACCAAAGAATTTTATCACTGCACGATATTCAGTTTTTTCATTTTAAAAACATCAATGACAAGTCAATATTATTTTTCATTTTCTTTATTGACTTACAAGAAAGGCATAACCTCTTACTTCTATTAAATAAACATTGTTCTAACATGGTGAGAAAGTATACTTATTCTAACTTAACCTAGGTATTTACAACAGTGTTCCTAAATTAAACTTAACCTAAAAGATGTGTTTTTTAACATAAGTTAATCTAGGGCTTATGCTAACTTAACCTAGTTTTACATTCTCCTACCATGGTGGGTTGAGAGGGCCATCGTCTTCGTCCAAGAGAAGGTTTGAGGGTCTCGGGAATTGGTTGCGGGCATGGGGGAGAGTTAGGGAGGTGTCCCTGATGATTGGATTGTGATGCTGGGACGCCTTGGCCAGGAACTCCATTTGAGTTTGCCTCATGTGTCCCTTTATGGTTGGCACGCACGTCTCTGTGTAATTGGTTATTTCACATGAACCAAGGGGCTCCTGTGATCATCCTCAGGGCCTTGTTCTGCATCGCCTGGACTTGTGCTCGCCTTGTCTTTGAGAACTGGTACCATGTGGAGCAGGCGTAAGTAAGGTCTGCCTTCACAATTGTGTTGTAGATCATGAATTTGACTTTGGTGGGCAACTTGCTGGAGGATATTAAACAGCTGCTACTTCTATAATAAATTAACAGATCGAAATAAATTTTTATATGTGTTTATATAAAGGATGAAACTTTCCAATACAATTATGGTTTCATAGTTTAACGCCATCTGTGTGTCAGGCCGAGAACTTTTCAGACAGCCTAGGTAGTAATAGACAGTGAATTACTATTGGATCTCTTAATATACAGTGTGTCCCAAAAAGTTTTATACAAATGGAGAAAAAGTTTATCTTACATATTACGAAAAATTTTATTCCTGATAAAAAGTTCTGCATCACATGGAAATCCATAATCAAGAAAAGTTTAAAGCATTTGATGGTATACAGGGAAAATAAAAAATAATCATTTATACTGAAGAATAAAGTGCGTTTAAATTTAAATACAGAGCAAAATAATTAAAAATGTTAATTGTTTTTGTTAACCTGAACTAACCAAAACTAACCTGAATTAAATAATCAGCAATTACAAAATACATTAAATAATGCAAAAAAAAATGTCCTACCTTAATGTGAAAAAATAATATACGTGTTATTATAGTGACTGGAGACCAAGGTTAGTTTAAGTTAGCAAGAACAGCCTTACCTCGAATTTTTCTCGTCAATCGGCCATTTTAGGCCTATTCCAAAAAAAAACCTTGTGATTTGTTCTTTTCGTGTTGTTTTCCACAATTTCACTGTAAATATAGCATAATCACCTCGGCGCATGTGCATAAACGAACCGAGTTCTTCCGAGTAGTTTCGATCAGTGGTTGTCAATAGCATAGTGGACTTTCGTACGCTTACGTATCAATATTTATTTGCAAAAAAAAAACGTGTAAAAACGCCCTCTCCCCGATATTTTCTCGTAAGTCTTTCAAAATTAAACCATTTTAACAATATTTCAAACAAAAACCTTTTTCTGAAAAGCCCGCGTAACGAAGTTTTACCCATTACTTGATTTTGATTATCTTCATTTGAAACCAATACCCGATGTTTCTTATTAAATTTATTTTCAACACCTCCATAAATCCTAGAATCCTACAGTTGTGAAGTGTACAGTTTTATCAGGGTGTCTATTATTAAAGATTTCTGTTGTTTCTGTAAAAATTTTATAATTACCTCCAACTATGAGAACAATTTCAATTTTACATTCAACACTCAATTTTACTAGCACTTCTAATTATTGCAAATACAGACTGTCCTTAGCTTTGAAGTTTATTGGCAGTTGTTAGGTATTTCCAAAGATATGGTTATTTATTTTCAGCCTAAAATGTGTAAGTGATTTGGTTTTCTTTTATTCAATAAATAATTCAACAATTACTGACATGTTTACTGGAGTTTTTTTGAATTTTTAACTAGGAAGCCACAAATCTAAACGTGAACATAATTTTTTTTCTTATTAACATTTTCAATTAATATTTTGCTCTGTATTTAAATTTAAACATACTTTACTCTCCATTATAAATCATTTTTTTTATTTTCCCTGTATACCATCAAATATTTTAAACTTTTGATGCTTGATTATGGATTTTCATGTGATGCAGAACTTTTTATCAAGAATAAATTTTTTTGTAATAATAAACTTTTTCTCCATTTGTATAAAACTTTTTGGGACACACTGTATAGTATAGAGGAAAATTCAATATAGCTGCCTCGTAAATTGGATAGGTAATTCGTCCAGCCAATATATTGTTTAACCGTATTTACTCAAATTGAATTCACCGTTCTTCTCTATATGCATCACGAACCCTTTAGTATATTTTTAAAAAATATTAAATGCAAAAAAAATTAATGGACTTAAAAACGGGTTAGTTACCCTACGTGGATCAGTGTAGTATTTTTCACGATCTAAAAAAGTAACTTAGCAACCTACTCCTATTCAAAATTCAACAAAATTCGAAAGTGATTAATTTATGGCTACTTAACGACAAGGCATCCTGCAGGGCCACACTGTACCTGATGGTATAAAATTGTTGGGTTTCATAAATTTTGCAGCGCATTAAGTCTTCTTGACAAAAATCAATACATTTCGACACACCTTTGTCTTTTCGTGTTTTTTTAGGCGCTATAAAATTATTCACAATTTTCCAAACTGATGTCTCCATCAATGAAAAGTACTTTTCGTGGCCTTGCTCCACTAACTTTAAATAAACACTTTTAACTATGCCTTTTGCCTCAACATTTGCGGCTTCGGATGGAAAGGGCTTCGGACATTTTAAGACACTATTGAACTTTATATACACACTATTTCAGTATAATAGAAAAATATTCTTTATATTTATAAACACGAAGTAGCCAATAAAATGTTAGATTGAAAGGGAGGTATATATATATATATATATATATATATATATATATATATATATATATATATATATATATATATATATATATCAATTACCACCCTGTTACGGCCAGGTACGTGCGAAGATCCTAACCGTCGTTTAATGTTTTTATTGCATCAATTTGCCAAATCACTTTCTTAGATCTTGAAAAATACTATACTTATTTATAGAAAAATTCGCATTAATTACAAATGTTCCTCTTCTCTTAGATGATTAATATGATAATATTTTAAAATTTATTTTCTCATTATGTCAATACGAATTAATGTCTCCTGTCAAAACCACATATATTTATCCTTAAAATAACGTGAACTTATACATTTCAAAGTTTACTGAATGCAAAAAAATACTATAAAAACCCAATAGGCGACAACAAATGACATAATTATCTAAACTACCCAATTATTTGATCCATTTGCAATAATGATTATTATCATGGACAAACAGGTAACATAGAAAATTAATTACAATTTCTTGTAAGATAATTATCTAACTAATTATTTTTTCAATCCAAATAATTTAATGTACATACTCGTTTAGTATCATTTGCGTAGATATAGAGTGACATACGTTCGGTAACATTTCTTTGTAGAGTGACGTTGGTCAACATTTTTTCGTAGGTTAATGTGCGGTAGTTTTAATTTTACTATTTAAATGTGGACCTTTTTTGTTAAACTTGTTTATCGAATATTGGGTATTCAAAGATCAGATATGAGCATGTAAGTGACGTCACTATCGTATCACTCATGACAGTGTGGTATGACTTCCTTGCATGGCCGCTCTAGGCGGTAGGCAACTGCTTAAGGTGCAAAATTTAAGGGCGGTAAAACCGCCTGAATTACTAGAGTGCAAGAAAAATAAACACAACCAACAAAAATATATTTCGATTACGTAAATCTAAAAATTAAATGAGAAATTTTTGCGGAAAAGACACCAATATATATATATATATATATATATATATATAATATAAGAAGCAGGTGAAGATCACAAAGTAGGTGGTTAGATGACACAAAAAGATTAATTGGGCATGACTGGAACAATGGCAGCTGTTGAGGGACGCTTTTATCCGACGATGGATACAATAAGCTGGAGAATATATATATATATATATATATATATATATATATATATATATATATATATATATATATATATATATATATATATATATTTAACAATAATATAGTAAATACATCGTTATAAAAGTAGTCGCACATCATTGCAACTTGACTCGATTTTTTTATGGGTCTAGCACACGTGCTGCAGGAAAATCCCTAAAAAGCCCTACAGGAGCGATACCTGTGCGAAAAAAGCAATTCACATTGTTCTTGAATCGCTGTAAATTGTACTCGGTGGGAAACACAGTCCTGGACAAATTGTTCCAAAGTGATGATGTTCTCCATATAAAAGACTGTTTGAAATGTGTTGTACGAGGAGTAATAAGCTGAACATCATACGGATGTCAAGTATTAGCGCGACGTGTACTTCTAACATGCACCGCTCTGGGAGGAATTAAGCGGGCTACATCCTTTGAACACTTTACATGAAAATACTTGTAGAATAGGCTCAAGTCGCCAACCGTTCTTCGATGTACCAGCGAATCAAGGCCGCCGGTCACTTCCGGGTCTCCAATCAGACGAACAGCTCTTCCCTGAATAGAATCCAACAAATGCAGTGTATGTTTGGGAGCGGAGCCCCAAACATGGGAGTAGTACTCCATAGTTGGTCGAATCTAAGCTTTGTAAAGGATTAACAGTTGTTGTGGAGTGTAAAGCTTTCTGGATCGAAACAATATTCCCAACTTTTAAGAAGCTCTCCTTGCTATGTTTGCAACATGTTCATGCCAGGACATATTTGCTCCCAAATTAACGCCCAACAGATTGAGTGACGATGTTAGAGGAATGGAGTGCCCAGACATAATTATGCCGGGTTCAGCAACGTTAACTTTTTTATAAAAAACTGGCGCCTGGGTTTTTGTAGCGTTAAATTCCACTTGGTCACCCCAAGATATTATTTTTTCCAGGTCTTTGTTAAGTTGAACGACTTCCTGCTGTCTGCGGATATTCGTCGTTCAATTGGTTTCTGCAACTAATAACTATAATTTTTTTTTCACCTTTACCTTCCCAGAGAACACCAATAATACAAACCTTTATCGCTATTCTAGTAAATCGTATGTACTCCAAATTTTGTTTTTGTATAATACTCCAAATTTTGTTTAATTTCAATGGTTTTACGAGAAATTGAAAAGAAACCTGTAAGCAATATTTTTTATACTAAAACATTTAAGGATCTAAAAGGATAGGGGAGAGAATTAGAGGGGATGTTTCAAATATACCATCTTTATTCGCCTTTTTCCGATCTTAGCAAAAGGTATGTAACTATGAAGTAACTTCACGGCAATATATGGACTTTACCACTTCTAGTACTGGGTAAATAATCTTACCGTATTTTTTAGTTTTATATAATAATTTAATGACTATACAGTGTGATTATCATTTGCAGCAATAATGAAAACAGTTTTTTATCATTCTAAATGTTTTACTTTTACATTACGGTGTCGTCTACAAAATCAGTCATGCATACATCAAATATTTCTTTCGTCTTTTGTTTTTAATTATTGACAGACGAATATTCGATATCGACTAACAATTATCCGGTCTAACTTATCCAATACTAATGCAAAAGGAGAGAGATCAGGAGATTGATGCATTATATCTATTAATTTTTTCTTTTTTATATCTATTATATTTAGCCCAAATATCATGGCATACCGTTGCAAGATTAGTATTTATTTTTTTATATTATTTTAATTTATTTTTACCAAACTGCCTGGCCACCAAAAAATCTCCAAACCATAACGGTGCCGCCTCAGCCTGTTGAAACTCTTTCGTTACTTGAGAGAATCACAAATATTCTTCTATTCGATCCAGAAATTTGAAATTTTGAGTTTATCCGCCCAAAGAATTTTACTCCTATGTCCCAGTTTCTACGTACTTTAGTTCATTGCGATCTGTGTTGGTTGTGTCTGATTGTTAGTTCAGGTACACATCCTCTTCGACTTATCGACAGCAATCATCTCTCAACAATGATAATCTAAACTGGTTCAACAAATAAATTGTTGGTATGTTATCGGTTCAAAAAATAGAGAGCTAAACGCGACTTTTTTAAGAACCATTTTGTTACAGATCAATATGCAAATTTTTACGGAAGAAAACACCAATATATATATATATATATATATATATATATATATATATATATATATATATTTATATATATATATGTATGTATGTATGTATATATATATATATATATATATATATATATATATATATATATATATATATATACTAGCCGTGCCCGCGGCTCCGCTCGCGTGGACTTGATTCACTACTATCGCCACTGCTCATTCCTTATGTTACCTAACGTAATAAAATATCTGCCCTTATTTCCCCTTATCTCCTATTATTTCTCCTTATCTCCCATTATCTCTACATAATTTCCATTATCTAAGCTTATCTCTGCTCATCTCCCATTATTTCTCCTTATCTCCCATTATCTCATCTTATCTCCCATTATCTAGGTTTATCTCGACTTATCTCGCAATATTTCTTCTTATCTCCCATTTTTTTCCTTATCTCCCATTATTTCTCCTTATCTCCCATTATCTCACCATAACTCCCATTACCTAGACTTATCTCTGCTTATTTCCCATTATTTCTCCTTATCTCCCATTATTTATACTTATCCCCAATTATCTCACCTTATCTCCCATTATCTAGGCTTATCTCGACTTATCTCGCAATATTTTTCCTTATCTTCCATTATTTCTCCTTACCTCCCATTATCTCACCATAACTCCCATTACTTAGACTTATCTCTGCTTATCTCTCATTATTTCTCCTTATCTCCCATTATCTCTACATAATTTCCATTATCTAGGCTTATCTCTGCTCATCTCCCATTATTTCTACTTATCTCCCATTATCTCACCATAACTTACATTACCAGACAGAGAGACGATTGCACTTTATATATATTATATATATATATTGTATTCTTTGCAACATGATATTGTTCCTTATTTAATGGTTTAGGCAGTATATTGTAAGAGAACACGCTAACGGTAGCCTTTCTTCCGACTTGATTCACTATTATCGTCGCTGCTTATTCTTTATGTTACCTAACGCAATAAAATATATCCTATAACCTGGCCAGAGAACATATGTATGTTTTAAAAAAAAAGTACGTAACGCACTAACGGGCAGACAGACAGAAGACAGAGTCGTTGCATTTTATATATATTATATATAGATAACCTGGCCAGAGAACATATGAATGTTGTAAAAAAAAGCACGTAAATCAGATAAGTGGTTCTCCAATGATAAGCGCACTAACGGACAGACAGACAGACAGAGAAACGCTGCATTTTATATATTATATTATTATATATTAATTATTATTATATAACCTGGCCAAAGAATATATGTATGAATTTAAAAAAGACACATAAAATAATTGGTTCTCGTGTGATAAACGCACTAATGGACAGACAGACAGACAGAGAGACATTGCATTTTATATATATTATAGATTATAGATTAAAGATATTCTCTGCTACATAATATTGTTCCATATTTAATGGTTTAGGCTGTATATTGCAAGGGAACGCGCTAGCAGCAAACTTTTTTCCGACTTCACTCACTATTATTGTCACTGCTCATTCCTTATGCTACCTATCGTAATAAAATATAGCCTATAACCTGGCCAGAGAACATAAGTATCTTTTAAAAAAAAAAGTACGTAAATCGGATAAGTGGTTCTCCAGTGATAAGGTCACTAACGGACAGACAGACAGACAGACAGAGAGACGTTGCATTTTATATATATTATATATATATATATATATATATATATATATATATATATATATATATATATATATATATATATATATATATATATATATATATATATATATATATATATATATATATATATATATATATATATATATATATATATATATATATATATATATATATATATATATATATATATATATATATATATATATATATACATATATATGTATATGTATATATATATATATATATATATATATATATATATATATATATATATATATATAAATAATACATTGAAATTCCGGGTTTCAATCCGTTAGTCTAACAATGAATTTGCACGACGTTTCGCCAAAATCTCATTTGGCATTTTCAAGTGCTCTTGCTGCTGCTGCTCGATACTGTGATCTTGCTGCTGCTGCCGATCGAAGCTAACTGAGAAATCGATGTGCGGTCGCCGTCTCTATGCGTGTTTTATAATAATATAGTCAGAGAAGCCTTGGAAATCGAAAAGAATGGACAGCTGAATAAGCGAGATGATGCGCTAAATATCTCCACTACATGCTACACCAAGGAATAACCAAAACATCGAGAAGGAAACAGACAGCATAGCGCCGGAACCTGTAATTACCACCCAGCCGGCAGACACCACCTACAACCTGCGTATATGCCGACCTATAAAAGACGGCGGCCGCACGTCGATTTCTCAGTTAGTTTCGAGCGGCAGCAGCAGCAAGATCACAGTATCGAGCCACAGCAGCAGCAAGAGCACTTGAAGATGCCAAAAGAGAGAGATTTTGACGAAACGTCGTGCATATTCATTTTTAGATGAACGGATTGAAACCCGGAATTTTAATGTATTACATTCTAACATCCGTGAAAACCTCCATTGTAATGATATAATAAGAAAGACTTAAACGGCACACATATATGAGAAATTAAATACATTTAAAAAAGTTGTATTAATCAATCAACGAAGGATCACACACTAAGCAACATCCTATCCATATTTATATTTTTATTTTACTATTTCGATAGCTCGAAAATAACAATATTCTGGGTACCAACAAACACAAAAAAGACCACACAAAAAAAGGAAAAAAAGAGAAAACCTACAAAAAAAATAACGAAACATTCAAATCACAAAAAAAATGAATGCACCCTTCTTCATTTCTCTCTAAGGCATTTTTCTTTCCTTTTTAGTGTTCCGTACGGAACACTTATAAGATCACTTCGGTGTCTGTCTGTCTGTCTGTCTGTCACACCCGATTTTCTCCGAAACTATTTGACATAGAAAGGTGAAATTTGGTAATAATATAGGAATTGATGGCCTCATCAGAGCCATGTAGTTTTGAGAATTAAATTTTGACTTAAGGGGTTAGTTTTGGGGGATGAAGTCGGAAGTGAAAAAAAAAATTTTTTATTAGGTCATCGAGTGTGGTGTCAAATGAAAGCTTGTGAAAACACGAGTAAAAAATATATATATAATATTATACTTGCGCGCACTTTTCTTTGTATTATTTTTAAAAATTCGCGAAAAATCGCTGTCCCGGGCCTTATCTCGAAAAGTACTTATCAAAAAATTTCGAAAAAATTCTGGAATATTCTCCACGGGGTGTAGATTGAACGAAAATTATCACGAGTGCATTACCTTTAATAATTTATATGGTATATAAAAAAAACAAAAATTTCAAGGTCATCAGATTTCAGTAAAGATTGGAATCAAACTTTGTTGAAAACTCATTTGGGGTGTGTTTTGTGAAGTCACTGATCATTTTATACCACCGTAACATAAATTTTGACTTAAGGGGTTTGTTATGAGGGGTGAAATCGAAAGTGAAAAATTTTTTTTTTACTAGGTCATCGAGTGTGGTGTCAAATGAAAGCTTGTGAAAACACGAGTAAAAAAAATATATATATAATGTAATCCTTGCGCACACTTTTCTTCGTATTACTTTTAAAAAATCGCTGTCCCCTACCTTATCTCGAAAAGTACTGATCAAAAAATTTTGAAAAAATTCTGGAATATTCTCCACGGGGTATAGATTGAACGAAAATTATCACGAGTGCATTACCTTTAATAATTTATTTGGTATTTAAAAAAAAAAAAAAAATTCAAGGTCACCACTTTTTAGTAAAGATTGGAAACAAACTTTGTTGAAAACTCATTTGTGGTGTGTTTTGTGAAGTCACTGATCATTTTATACCACCCTAACAAAAATTTTTATTTTAAAGACAATCAACGTACGGAACACTAATTGTGCAAGTTCAACTTGCACTTGACCGGTTTTTTTGATTTAACTATAATTATAAGGGTCTGGCAAATATAACAACATTATTCTTCTATTTAATAAAGTAAATAAACTGAACTTATGATACTAATTTGATGAACTTTACATTTTATTTCAAAATGTTACCATAAATGGTACTTAACTGGTTTTATATTATAAGATAGAAGTTTTTTCAAAATCAAAATTATGGTCCATCTGTTGCAATTGAATAGCCAGGGCACACGATTTTTTACCTATTCGACTATCACTTTTATGCTGTGAAATACGATTTTTTAAATTCTGCGTTGTTTGGCCTATGTAACATTTATCGCATTATTTACAAAGCATTTTGTAAACAACATTACAAGTCTGCGAGTTTTGTCTTTGGTTTTAGTGAACAGGCTTCCACTCGTTGTCTTATATTTCGCTATCTTTATACTGTTTAATGGTTTAAAATACTTTATGCTATTGTCCGTCAATCCATGTATGAAGGGTAACGTCTTATATTTAATATTAGTGTGATCCTGTTCTTCAGTCGGGCCGCGGCCGTCCCGAAACCCAGACTGATAAATCAATTTACGTAACGTGTCCCTTGGATAGCCGTTATTTAAGAACATTTCACATAATTTGTCTAAATTCTGTTTTAGAAACCTTGCATCGGAAATATGGGCAACTCTATGTTTCGTGGCTACCACAGTATTAATTTCTGATTCATCGGATGATTCGAAAAATAATTGATATAACGACCCGATGAGGTTGGTTTCTGGTACCAATTCAAAATCAACCTATTATTATCAGTTCTCATTACTAAAGTATCTAAAAATGGAATGGAGTTGTTCTTTTCCTTTTCTATAGTAAACTGTATGTGATCATTAATTGAGCTGACAGTCTGCAGAGTGATGTCTATTTGATTTACAGAAATTGCACTTACTATATCGTCAACAAACTGATACAAAAAGGCAACACTGAATGGGAGTTTAGAGATAATTGTGTCTAATATATGCTCCATGACTATCTGAGCTAAAATTAGATTGATAGGTGATCCCATGGATGTGCCAAATATTTATTGGTAGAAATTATTATTGAAAAAAAAAAAATTAATTATTCCACACAAAAGACAACTGAAAGAAACTCTTCTTCCCTAAAGTCCTGTGTGGTTGTATTTTGTTCCACTGAGAATGCAATAACTCTTGGGTAAATTGAACGGGAATTTTAGTAAACAGTGGCAGTACATCCAATGAAACCAGTACGTAACCCTGAGGCAGCACCATACCCCGCATGAATTCACCAACGAAAATGTATCTCGCACATTATAACTCGTGCTCTCAGCAAGCGATTCAGTTAAAATTTTACTCAGAATTTTGTAGAGGTTGTACGTGGCAGATCCTACACAACTAACTATAACGGTTATCAAAGGGATACCGTGTGTAAACTGATTTATGAGTCTGGGTTTCAGGCCCGACTGAAGAGCAGGATCACACTAATATTAAATATAAGCAGTTACTCTTCATAGATGGACTGACGGACAATATCATAAAGTATTTTAAGCCATTAAACAATATAAAGATAGCGAAATATAATACAACAACGATTGGAAGCCTGTTCACCAAAACCAAAGGCAGGATTGCTATCTTACAGACTTGTAATATTGTGTACAAAATATCTTTTAAAAATGTGATAAATATTACATAGGCCAAACAAAGCAAAATTTAAAAAATCGTATTACTCAGCATAAAAGTGATAGTCGAATAGGTAAAAAATCGTGTGCCCTGGCTATTCATTTGCAACAGATGGAGCATAATTTTGATTTTGAAAAAACGTCTATCTTGGAACGTGAAAGTAATTATAAAAAAAGACTGTTTTTGGAAATGGTACATATAACTAATATGTATGTACTATGGTCGAATATTGACCAGTTAAGTACCATTTATTATAACACTTTGAAATAAAATGTAAAGTTAAACAAATTAGTATCATAAGTTCTTTATTTATTAAATAGAAAAATAATGTTATTATATTTGCCAGACCCTTACCCATTTGCTAGAGCCGCATCTGCGCCTATCGTCGCGAAGCAATGCGTTCCGAAGCTTCGTACGTTTTGTACACTAAAAAGTTATCGCGATAAAGCTGTGGTCATATTAGCGGCTTCGGTATTTTACGTGAACTATCGTGCAATAATCCAAGATGGCCGATATCATTTCCAGGCGTTTAACTATGGACGACGAGTTTCTTTACTTTTACATGTGTGCTAACAATTACATAATGCATTTATTAAAATCTAAAAAGAAACCTAAACAGAGAAGATGGTGGATGACAACAATACTCAGAAATCAAACACAGTAAGTACTTTTGACTCTTTGTTAGCTCACCATCTTTGCCTACATGTACCATGCAGATAATGATAATTATTTCATTTTCATCTTTTCAGATCGTCAATTGACAGACAATTTTCTGAATTACGGGCTGATAATGCTGGACAATTCTTTAACTTTTTTCGCATGTCGGAAATTGATTTTGAATATTTGCTTAATGAAATTGGCCCATTTATTGCAAAAAAGGATACAAAATTTAGAAAATCAATTCCGGCCAAATTACGATTAGCAATAACTCTTCGGTTTCTGGCTTCAGTGGCACTACATATTTCAACTACAAACATACATTTAGTATTGTTCTAATGGCTCTAGTTGACAAAGATTTCTCCTTTTTTTCTGATGACATCGGTTGTCAAGGAAGAATAAGCGACGGCGGAGTCTTCAGAGAATGTCTCCTGAATAAGAAAATTCAAGAATGTGATCTTGATATTCCTTCGCCATCTCCACTTCCTGGTAGACCACAACAAGATATGCCGTACGTATTTGTAGCTGATAATGCGTTTCCCTTGACTATGAATATTATGAAGCCATATCCTGGTGACCACCCAGAAGGCAGTCCTAAAAGAATATTTAATCGCAATCTGTCCAAGGCACGCATTGTAGTAGAAAATGCTTTTGGTGTGATGTCAGCTATTTTTCGTGTACTTCGAAAACCTATTTGTCTGGAACCAGCAAAAGCATCGAAAGTAGTGATGACATGTGTTTTGCTTCACAATTTCTTACGAAAAAGTAAAACCTCCAGATTAATATACAATCCTCATGGTTATACAGACAGATTTGAAAATGGAGAAATAATACGTGGGTCCTGGAGAGATGAGGAACGAAGTTCTAATGGGGCACTTGTTGATCTGGGTCCATTACAAATAAGAGATAAGTTTGCTGAATATTACAGTACATTGTAATTTGTAAATATTAAAATGTATTGACAAATAAAAATAATTATGTTCTAACAATGTTTTTATTATTTATTAAAAGTAGTGCACATTTTTGTATTCACTTAATTCTTGCTCTGAATCGACTCTTGCTCTGAATTAATGTTATCATCAATTATATTATAATAAGCTTCAGCTAATATATCTTTACCAGGATGTATAATTTTATGCGATACAATATTTATCTTCTTTTTTGGTTATGTTGTGACATAGACAATGGCTGTTGTGAGTGCACTGAAATTAAGTTACTTGGCAAAGATTGGATTTGTGCTGATGGATGAACTGGTTGAGAGGATGGTAGTTGGGACTGTAAAAAATACCATTTCATGGTCAGATAAGGCTACTGACTGTCTCGATTGTATGGTATGTGGGTTTGGTGATGATGGATGAATTGCGAATGGTGATTTTGGCGAACTTAAAACCATATCGTGGTTTGATTGTAACGACGAACTATAAGACGAGGCTACCGATGCCGCTCGTTCTTGGGCTTTGGCGGACATTATTTCCTGAAAAACTAAATTATCAATATTGTGCATTAAAATTATTCTTCGTTCTTCATCTATTTTTTTAAATTTTTCAGATAAAAGCTGTGCATATAAGTCGCATTCGTGCACCTTCTCGGGTTTGTTTAAAGCTGCTCTTTCTTTAATTATTGTGTAGGCCTCATCCATTTGTTTTTTTTTGCATGTAGTAGGTCTGGCATGCACTGTTGCCGTCTCTTCTTAATCGACGTAGTATCCACAGTTTGGTTTCTTTCGGTGCTACTAGAAGATTCATCAGCAATACCAGCTTTTTCGATTGGTTCCTGAAATTATAAAATAAAATCCAATGTAAGTAAATTCAATAATTAAATTAATTGGCTGATTAAAATTTGAAAAAAAACGAATAAAAATAATAAGTGATAATTAATTGGGCATTTGTTTGTTGTTCAAATAACTATTTAAATAAATCACGAAATAAAACAAAACTATCTAGCAAATACTAAAAATATCTATCTATCTAGAGAACTATCATAACCTATTAAATTATAAATACACTACATTTAAAAGAATAGGCGTTACCTACCTCAGTATTTATTGTAGCAGAGCACTCATAAATAGGCGCCAGAAAACTGTTCATTGCAGAAAATGCAAACAAATTAGTTTTGTACGATTCTTCGGTTCCCATTCCAGATTTTTTACTACTTTTAATTTTATTGAGATGAATTCTGTAATACGCCATCAAAGAATCCCTCTTCTTCTTCAATTCTTCGATACTCGTTGAGTTTTTCGTAACTTAAATTGCTTTTCAAACGACGCCATGCATCGGCCACCAAATGTTTTTTTTTGTGATTTACATTTTTTGGGTCCCATATGATGGGCTCAGTTTCATAATGATGTAAAAATTCTAACACCATTTCATCGCTCCACTCCATATTTATTTATTAACTTGAGCCACCCGCACACGTCTGAACAAGTCGAAAACAACCACCGAAATGAACAACGTACCGCGCGAGAGAAGGGTATATTCGCTTTTATTGTGAGGTGCGGCCCTTTGTATAATGATTTTTTTCATTTTTTTTTTTTTTTTTGTAGGTTTTTTGTGTTTATTGTTACCCAGAATATTGTTATTTTCGAGCTACTAAAATAGTAGGATAAAGACATAAATGTGGACAGGATGTTGCTTTGTGTGTGATCCCTCGTTGATTAATTAATACAACTTTTTTAAATGTAATTGGTTTCTCATATTATGTGTGCTATCGGACAGTTTTATTGGCTCAACTTGTAAGTGTTTTTTTATTTTTTGTAAATTTTAACCCTTATTGTTTATTAACACTGTATTTTAGCTTTATCTCCTAAGGAATTCATACGAGGCTGGTTTGAAAAGTCCGTGCAAAAATAAAAACTACTTATGTGTTTGGGGTAAACCTTTTTTATTTTTCGACATAGTCTCCTTTTAGGCTTATACACTTCCTCCAACGATGTTTTAGTTTGTTGATCCCTTCCGAATAATAGGATTTGTCCAAGTCTGCAAAATATCCATTAGTGTCTGCAATCACCGCCTCGTTTGAATAAAATCTTTGTCCCGCCAGCCATTTCTTCAAATTGAGGAACAAATAGTAGTCCGAGAGAGCTGTCTGGAGAATAGGGGGATGTGAAACGAGTTGGAATCCTATTTCCATTAATTTTGCGACCACAACTGCTGAGGTGTGTGCTGGTGCGTTGTTGTGATGGAAAAGGACTTTCTTGTGGCCAATCGCGGGCGTTTTTCTTGCAGCTCGGTTTTCAAACGGTCCAATAACGATGAATAATATTCACCTGTAATAGTTTTACCCTTTTCCAGATAGTCGATGAGGATTATCCCTTGCGAATCCCAAAAGACAGTCGCCATAACCTTTCCGGCCGAAGGAACGGTCTTCGCCTTTTTTGGTGCAGATTCCCCCCCGGGTAACCCATTGTTTAGATTGTTGTTTGGTCTCAGGAGTATAGAAATGTATCCATGTTTCATCCACAGTGCCGAAACGACGCTTAAAGTCCTTCGGATTCTTCTGGAACAGCTGCAAACCATCCTTGCAACACTTCACACGATTCCGTTTTTGGTCAAGCGTGAGCAATCACGGCACCCATCTTGCGGATAGCTTTCTCATGTCCAAATGTTTATGCAAAATATTATGTACCCATTCAGTCGAGATGCCCACAGCACTAGCAATCTCACGCACCTTAACTCTTCTGTCATCCATCACCATATCATGGATTTGATCAATGATTTCTGGAGTCGTAACCTCCACAGGCCGTCCAGAACGTTCAGCGTCACTTGTGCCCATTAGGCCAGTACGAAAATTTTGAAACCACTTATAAACTGTTCTAATCGAAGGTGCAGAGTCACCATAAAGTTTATCAAGCTTCTCTTTAGTCTCCTGAGGCGTTTTGCCTTTCATAAAGTAATGTTTAATCACCACACCAAATTCTTTTTCGTCTATTTCTTGAAAATCACTCGACTTCCTTGATTCACACGAATGCCAAACACAAAGAAATAGACCAATATGGCTGAAACTTGGTGTGCGTTCATTCAAGAGATGCTACTAACTAAACATGACCTCGATACGCGCCGGTGGTGCCATCTCTCGGACTTTGCACGGACTTTTCAAACCAGCCTCGTAAATAAATGACAAAATATAAAGAGTATTTAGATAAATGAGTTGTTAATTACCGATCTAAAAACAGATCGCTTTCCGTTTAAGTTTTCCTTTTCTTTATATATATATATATATATATATATATATATATATATATATATATATATATATATATATATATGTATATATATAATCTGCTCTCATCCAATTTTTCCAGGCTTAAAACCAAAACCCCAAATAATAAAAAAAGTAACATAGTCTACGAAATCAAATGTAATAACTGCGAAGGATATACGTCGGGCAAACAAGCCAATATCTAGAAAATAGAATCAAAGGCCATAAATACGACAAAAAAAACAGTACAGCTCTGACAAATCATGAAATGAATAAAAGTCATGCCTTTGATTTCAAAAACATCAAAATTATCAACACCGAAATAAATACAAAAAAAAAGAGAAATACTCGAATCCATACACATCAGATGACGCCCACTCTAATAAACGAAAAACAGATGTAATAATCTAAATCGTAAGTGGTTTATTTGTAGAAAGTAAAAAATGTGTTTTTGACAGTGATTTAAAATTAACACCCCATATAATGAACTACTTTCTAAGGAAGGCCCTCAATAATGTATACAGTTAAGTGTCTTAAATTAAAAACTACGAAAATCTACAAAATATTTTAACCCCGAAATACACGACAAACTGATTAATTACTTATCTATATTTAATTCTTCTAATGTATCTTTTAGAGCAAATTTTGAAGAAGATCTTCCGAAGGTCGAAACGTCAATAAATATATAACAAATCCAAGATATATATTTAATGATCTAATTCCAAGAATATAAATTATATATATATATATATATATATATATATATATATATATATATATATATATATATATATATATATATATATATATATATATATATATATATATATATATATATATATATATATATATATATATATATATATATATATATATATATATATATATATATATATATATATATATATATATATATATATATATATATATATATATTGTAACATTCATTTTTTCTTAGATTTTAAGATCATGTTACAGCACCGTTTTCTTTTTTTAATCATGCAATATTTGTTAATTTAAGTTAAGCAGTGAGTTTAAATTTTATTGCAATTTTTTATATTTGATTGAGCAGTATAACTTAAACCAGTAGTGTGTAACGCGTGTTGCCAACTTAACATAACCAGTCGTGTGTAACGCGTGTTGCCGACTAAAGTTATTTAGTGTGCATTGAATGCGTCTGATTTTGCGTTCCGGAAGTGAACCAGGAAGAGGCAAAGATATTTAAGCAGCCATTTCGAATTTTTAAGGGCTTTTTCCTCCGTGATGCAGAACGGCTTTTTCCTTCGTCAGGTCGTAGTAGGCTTTTTTCTTCCGTCATGCCGTAGTGCAGTAACGACTTTTTTTTTATCACCGAGTGGGTGTCGTTTCTAAATGACAAGTCTGAGGCCTTCTTTCGGTTCTTAAAATATTTTGCTTATCCTAAGGCATTTCGGGTCAAAAAGTGATTAGCTACCCAAATAAGAATAGGTGAGTAGTGGTTGAGACAATATTTGAATGAAAATCTAATCAGGAGGGGCCAAATTGTTTATGGAAAACCCACGAGGAGAAGCCAAGCAGTAAGCCAACACGCGAAGTCGATTTCACAAACTTTTATATCTTGTCCTTTAAAGCCTTTTATTAAAAACTTAATGATTCTAATGCACTCTCACAGTATAAAATTTTTTTATTGAGTAGATGTAATTTTAAGAGTGTAATAAAAGTAGGAATTTTTATTTTGTTAATATATTCTTCTTTAGTTAAGTGCAGTGTCTCACTGAACCCCTGTTCTTTCTTTCAGGTTGTAAATAGTACTATATTCAATCTTATATCAACAACTAAATAACTCTTCAGTATTTTTTCATTTTTTGAGCTGAACTGAGATTATTTTTATTCTAAAATGAATGGTGCCCAAAATAGTACAACCAAGCTTTAAACAACTACAGAGACTATTTTCAAAAGACGTCCAAAAATTATCTCGATCTCCATGTTCTCTACCAGTAAAAACGGGCTAGCTTATATCTAATTTTTGGTTCTCTCAGTATTAATATCCACTCAATCCATTCTCAAAAATTAAGATATACATAAGGAGCAAATAACGGCTTCTATTTAATAAATAAAGTATTTATTAAAAATAATGAAAGTTGAGGCTATAATATATATATATATATATATATATATATATATATATATATATATATATATATATATATATATATATATATATATATATATATATATATATATACATATATATATATATATATATATATATATAATATATATATATATATATATATATAATATATATATATATATATATATATATATATATATATATATATATATATATATATATATATATATATATATATATTATATATATATATATATATATATATATATATATATATATATATATATATATATATATATATATATATCTCCTTTTGCTTATGGAAGTTCTGTTGTTACTAACAACAAACATCTATTTCAATATATTTGACTTACGTCTGTTAGAACAATACGATAATAATGTATTTAGCTTAAAATAGGAGTGGGAAACTATTTTTTTTGTTGATACTTATAACCGACAACTGCCTTGTTATTTTTTTAAGTAAACCTGTAATAGAATAATCGGTTAAGTAAGTATTCTGGTTTAATACTGTATTTAAAAGTAATTAGGCGAACTTTGAATTTTGTTAATAGTTTGAAAAAACTAGTCAGGTAACAACAACTAATATAATACAAAAATATTCTCCTTTTATAGAAAAACAGTTAAAACCGCACTGTGTCAGTCTTAGGAGGTGTCAAAGAGCGTAAATTTCGAAAAAATAGAGCAAGCTGAATTAAAAATATATATATTATATATATATATATATATATATATATATATATATATATATATATATATATATATTTGTGTGTATTTTTTAATTAATAGATCAATAGATACGTGAGCTGTTTGAAAAGTTCTCGATCTGACACATAGATGGCGTTAGAAACTGTGAAACCATAATTGTATTGGAAAGTTCCTTTCTTTATATAATCACAAGTAAAATTTTATTTCGATCTGTCAGTTTATTCGAGTAGTAGCAGATGTTTAAGATTGACCTGTGATTGATGTTTTTAAAATGGAAAAAAATGAATATCGTGCTGTGCTTAAATTCTTTGGTTTGGATGGTTTAACACCAACAGAAATTCATCCTAAATTATTTAAAGTATATACGGATGCATTACTTTTACTTTTCACTGTGAGTAAAATGGGCTGCTCTTTTTAAATCTGGTCGTACAAGCCTCGAAGATGAGCCACGCGAATGTTGTCCAAAAACTGCTATAGCACCACAAATCATTCAACAAGTTCATGGTATAATGTTAGATGATCACCGAGTGAAAGTGCATGAAGTAACTAAGACCATAGGCATCTGAAAAGAATGAATTGGAAATATTTTGCATGAAGAATTACATATGAAAAAGCTTTGTGCAAGATGGGTGCCGGATTTGATGATACTTGACCAAAAACGCACTCGAATGCGTATTTCTCAAGCGTGTTTGGATCGTTTTAAGCAAAGTAAAATGTATTTTAAGCGTCATTGCATAACTGTTGATGAAACTTGGATCCACCGCTATCCACCAGAGCGAAAAGAATAGTCGAAACAATGGATTGAAGCCGGTAGAAGTGCACCCAAGAATGCAAAGAGGGTTCTATCAGCAGAGAGTTATGACAAGAGTTTTTTGGGATTACAAAGGTGTTTTGTTGATCTTCAGAAAGATAAAAGAATTAACTCTGAATATTATTGTAACCTTTTGGATCAGTCGGATGTAAAAATTTGTAAGAAAAGACCTACTTTAAACAAATAAAGACTCATTTTTCATCAAGACAATGCACACGTTCACACAAGTGTTTTGACGATGGCAAAATTCAACGAATTGAATTACGAATTGTTTGAACATTCAGCGTATTCACCAGATTTGGCAACCTCTGACTATTACCTGTTTCCAAATTTGAAAAAATTCCTTGCTGGGACGCGTCTTACATCAAATGATGAAGCTATTGCAACCGTGGATGAATATTTTGCAGACCTTCCGGAATCACCACATGATAGTTTTGAATTATTGGAAAAATGTTGGAATAAATGTATTGAAGCTTCAGCAGATTATATTGAAAAATAAAATATATTTCATGTCAAAAAAAATTTCTTTCATTGTTAGGCCGACAACTTTTTAGACAGACCACGCGAACTATAGTTTTATTTGCTTCTTCTTCTTCTTATATTAAGGTTTAACCTGTTTTTTTCTCATTGCCTCTGTATTCGTTTTCTTGTGATGTTTACATCCAGCTCTCGTGTCAACGTTTGTGTGGTCTTCCTGGGAGCCGTCTTGTGTTAGGTTTCTGCGTTCAAATTTTCTTCGCTAACCTTTCATCTCCAATTCTATCAACATGGTCTCTCCAGTGTCTTCTTATAGATCTAGCCCATCTGACCACATCCTGTACTACGCATGTCTCACGGATCCTGTCATTACGTGCCCTGTCGCGCAAGTTTAGACCAGTAATGGCTCGTAGGGTTTTCATCTCTGTAACTTTCATTATTTGCTTGGGTCTTGTTGTGTCGGCTCTCGTTTCGGCTGCATATGTTAGAAATGGTCTGACACAAGTCGGACTTTGCTTTCCACTGTCATGTTTTTATTCCTCCATATGATGTCGTGGAGACAGCCAGATATTACTGCCGCTTTGATTGCTTGACTCTTTACTTCGCTACTGGTATTGTTGTCGCTTGAGATACTGACATCAAGATATTTAAATTGCATAACTTGCTCGATTGACTTTCCATCAACTTCTAATTTGCATCGAATCAGAGTTTTAGAGAAGACCATTGATTGTGTTTTGGATATAGAGATTTGCATTTTATATTGTTCTGCAGTTGTTTCAGCTTAAATAGTAATCGTTGTAGATCATCTTTATTTTCAGCTGTTAGGACTATATCATCAGCGTAGCCCAGGATTTGTATTTTGCAATTTCTCATTCTCATATATATATATATATATATATATATATATATATATATATATATATATATATATAGAATAAAGAAAGAAAGCAAAAAATTGCCGTATCTACCAAAATTATTAAAAATACAATCTTAGTTGGGGAACTCGGCAAGAAGGGCGTGATAAGAGATCACACAATTTTCATTAAGCCAATATTTCGGTCCTGGATTGGGACCTTCTTCAGGGCAGAACTGAAAAGAAGAACAGAGCGTATTCACTGATCGTGTCTGGGACAACTTTAAATTAATGATGTTATCATTAGGTTGTTATAATAAATAAAATTAGTGTAGAACAAGAATAAGATATTAGTCATAATAAGTTAAAAAACTCACATGAGAAGTGCAAAGATTTCGTTAGCCTGAATGGCCGTAGGTTATACATACAAAAGTTGTTAAATATAAAAGTTGGTTAATCCATAAAATATATAAAATACACACTAAAACACTGTAGACAAAATTCTAAAAACCAAATTTAAAACATGGATGTAATTGGGAACCTTGGATGTTGAGAACATTGTTAATTATTTCACCTGTGACCACCACATATGGCCACCGCCATTTAGGAAAAATGACAAGGACGACAGGAGACAGCTGCCCGACAGAGATAAGGGGTTTAGTCAAGAAAACTCAATTAACCAGAATGCGGGGTCGACACCAGGAAGGAACCGATAGAAAAGGAAGTGCAAATATTGGACCCTAAGTGGGAAGGAGATAGCCAATTGAGCGACCAAAAAACCCCAGTATGTGGTAGAGGAAGGATAAATCATAACCTAATTATAGGTAAATGGTGAGCGAGGGAGCGAGAGAGAGAGAGAGAGAGACAATAATGGGAGCAACGAAGAAGAAGATTATCTAATGAAATAATTATTAATTTCTTGTTGGAATCTGATTGGAGGAAGAGATTGTTTGCAAAAACCAATGAAGACTGGAGGCACCAGGAGGTGTTAGAGGGGTGACGCAAGGTACTGTCAATGGAAGGAAGACAGTAATCACTAGGTGCACAAAATGGCCCAGATTGACAGTACCTTGCGTCACCCCTCTAACACCTCCTGGTGCCTCCAGTCTTCATTGGTTTTTGCAAACAATCTCTTCCTCCAATCACATTCCAACAAGAAATTAATAAATTAATAATTATTTCATTGGATAATCTTCTTCTTCGTTGCTCCCATTATTGTCTCTCTCTCTCTCGCTCCCTCGCTCACCATTTACCTATAATTAGGTTATGATTTATCCTTCCTCTACCACATACCGGGGTTTTTTGGTCGCTCAATTGGCTATCTCCTTCCCACTTAGGGTCCAATATTTGCACTTCCTTTTCTATCGGTTCCTTCCTGGTGTCGACCCCGCATTCTGGTTAATTGAGTTTTCTTGACTAAACCCCTTATCTCTGTCGGGCAGCTGTCTCCTGTCGTCCTTGTCATTTTTCCTAAATGGCGGTGGCCATATGTGGTCGTCACAGGTGAAATAATTAACAATGTTCTCAACATCCAAGGTTCCCAATTACATCCATGTTTTAAATTTGGTTTTTAGAATTTTGTCTACAGTGTTTTAGTGTGTATTTTATATATTTTATGGATTAACCAACTTTTATATGTAACAACTTTTGTATGTATAACCTACGGCCATTCAGGCTAACGAAATCTTTGCACTTCTCATGTGAGTTTTTTTAACTTATTATGACTAATATCTTATTCTTGTTCTACACTAATTTTATTTATTATAACAACCTAATGATAACATCATTAATTTAAAGTTGTCCCAGACACGATCAGTGAATACGCTCTGTTCTTCTTTTCAGTTCTGCCCTGAAGAAGGTCCCAATCCAGGACCGAAATATTGGCTTAATGAAAATTGTGTGATCTCTTATCACGCCCTTCTTGCCGAGTTCTCCAACTAAGATTGTATTTTTATATATATATATATATATATATATATATATATATATATATATATATATATATATATATTAATATATATATATATATATATATATATATATATATATATATATATATATATATATATATATATATATATATATATATATATATATATATATTGGACCCTAAGTGGGAAGGAGAGGCGACCAAAAAACCCCGGTATGTGGTAGAGGAAGGATAAATCATAACCTAATTATCGGTAAATGGTGAGCGAGGGGAGCGAGAGAGAGAGAGAGAGAGAGACACGCCCGGCTCGTTGAGGCGCAATTTTATATCCTGTTTCAGCGGGGCCATTTTTATAGCCTCACGTTGTACCGCTATTTTCTTTATTTTTAATAATTATTTTATTTATTAAATAGAAGCCGTTATTTGCCCCTTATGTAATTTTGAGAATGGATTGAGTGGATATTAATACTGATAGAGTACAGAATTAAGATGTCAGCTAGCGCGTTTTGTTTGGAGAGAACATGTAGATCGAGGTAATTTTTGTACGTCTTTTGAAAATAGTCTCTATACTTGTTCAAAATTTAGTTGGACTATTTTTGGGCACCATTCATTTTAGAATAAAAAGATTCTAAGTTCAGCTCTAAAAATGAAAAAATACTGAAGAGTTAAGTAGTTGTTGAAATAAAATTGAATTGGGTACATCCGTTGCGTCCTGAAAGATAAAGCGGGTGGTTCAGTGAAACACTATACATTTAAATAAAGAAGGGTATATTATTAGCAAAATAAAAATTCCTAACTTTATTACAATCTTAAAACTACTTCTACTAAATAAAACCCCTTAAGCTAGAAGAGTGTACACTATTACATAGATTTTTTAAATCAGAATTACTAAATTTTTAATAAAGGGCTTGATAAAATACGTTACTAAAAGTTTGTGAAATTAATTCCGCGAATTACACAAGTTGAGTAGTCGTTGGAAACGCACTTGTAGACAGGAAGTGAGATATTTAGACTGGTGTGCTTATGATTTACTGATTGGTTTCTCCTCGTGGGTTTTCCATAAGTTACTTGACCTCTCCTGGTGAGATTCTCATAAAAATATTGTCTCAGCCATTACCATCCTAGTTTCATTTGGGTAGCTCAACACTTTTTGACCCGAAATACCTGAGGATGACCAGGATATTTCAAGAAAGGAAAAAGGCCTTAAACATGAGAGCTAGAAACCGTTACTGCACTACTGCATCACTGAGAAAAAACCACTATGGCGTGCTGGAGAAGAAAGCCACTACGGCCTACTGGCGGAACAAAGCCGTTACTGCTTCATGGTGGAAAAAAAAAAAAAAGCCTTTAAAAATTCCATCTGGCCGCTTAAATATCTTTGTCCCTTCCTTGGGTCATTTCCCGGCATGCAAATCTCGACGCGTTCAATGGGAACTAAATAAGTCAAGGCAGCAACACGCGTTACAATTTTTTTGTTGAACCTTTTGTTCACATAAACTTGATTGGTTTTTCTTGGGTACTTAGATTCTTTTGGAAAATACAAACTAGTTTATTCGAGGTTTCGCCTTATTTTTTTAGGCATTTTCAAAATTTTTTTATTTTTTTAATATTCATTCTTAAATTAGAAAATACAAGGTTAAAATCTTTTAAGTCAAATTACAGATTTAAAAACATATAACATTTTTACGCACACTCGGACATTTAAAATATTTACACTATAACAACAATATAAAACAATTTACTCACGAGTATATACCTTGAAAGTCAACTATTTGTGTGTTTGTGAATTTCAAATTCTATATTTCTTATCTACATATCATGTACTTTTTATTGATTTTTAAAATTTTATTATCCATAATGGGTGTCTTAACCAAAAAACTATTATTGATGTTAAGTATATATACCTATTTTGTATTATTAAGAGGATATGCATGCCACGTTGTTTATTTTTTAATTAAATTTGTGTAGATATAACTGATTCCTCTTATGTCGGTCCTATCATTCACAGTGTTTTCATCTTTTTTTATTTTAATCATCTCTTTGATCTGTAGTTTGGCATTAACTCCGATCTTTGCAGAGGACCTTGGTTTCATTAAATTTAAAGTCATGTTTTTCTTCTGCTTCGTGTCTACTTAGGGCAGTGGAAGCATTCCTAGTATATTTGTGTCCATTTAGTCTGTTTTTTAGTAACTGAGAAGTCATTCCAATATATTTCTTCGGACAATCCGCACACGGTATTGCGTACACAACATTAGATTCATTCATTGTGGGGATATGGTTTTTTAAGTTTATAAATAATGAACTTTTTTATTTTGAGTTTTCAAGACCCATTTCAGCTTCTCAGAAAGTTCCTTTGTATAAGGAAGTGGTAAAAATTTTTCACAGTTTTGTTTACTATTTTTGGTGTTGTTTTTGCGTTATTATAAAACTTGTATATTCTCTTTTTTATTGTTGTTTAAAATTGTTTTGTATTAAGACCGTTTTTACTTTTTTTAGCGCGTCTGGTCTTAGTTCAGGGGAAGTCAATTTTATTGCTCGGTCTGTTAGGCCCACTATAACGCTGATTTTCTGGGACATTGCATAATTAGAGTGAAAATTCAAATATTTCCCTGACCAAGTAGGTTTTGTGTACCACTCTGTAAGGATTTTATTTTGCTTTTTGATAAGAGTTAGGTCCAGAATAATATATATATATATATATATATATATATATATATATATATATATATATATATATACATATACATATATATATATATATATATATATATATATATATATATATATATATATATATATATATATATATATGTAATATAATATAATAAGCTTTTAGCTTATGGGAAAAGTTAATTGAACATTTTACCTTGTAGAGGTTTTGTAAGGAAACAAAAAATATTTATGTATTAAGATTTTTTTTTTAAAAGATATTTCTTTGAATATCTTGTGTTACTTCAGAAGGTATATTTTAAGCTGAGACATTAATTTTTTCTGACTATAATACTGACTGAAATTTTTATTTGATTCATAATATTTTAATTTTCATTCATGCAGACATGTCTTGCTACCAAATTTATGCAAATAATCTTGAAAATATGATGATTATCTTGACCTTCGTTTCTGCCACTATTATGAAATACGTTTGGTCAAGAGTAAAATTTTTTTATATAAATCTAGTAAAATCTAGAAAATTACTACTCATTAATTCAAATGTCAATTATAGTTTTATAAATTGATGATTTATTTATATACAGGCGGCTTTTTAATTTAATTTTCTCCTTTTAACAGATTATAGTACTATTTGAAATAAATCACGTAATTAAGTACAGCCTGTCAAGTAAGTACAATGCTCGTATTCTTGAAAAAATGTGTTTCAAGAACATTTTTTGCCATCAATGTATTCTTTAGTGTGCTAATAACGACACAATTACCTTAGTAAGTTGTCCAATCACCTAATGCATCAATAATCGCCTAACATCTTCGAGGCATGCTCTCGACGAGATTTTCTGCAATGATTTCCAAATTTTTCGAATCTCGCGAAATAACTTGGTCAAAGTCCTTAGAGTCTTTTCTCTGAGCTTTTTTTTTTACAAGGGACCAAACATGTTCAATAGGGATAGGGTCCGGCGATTATGAGGGCCACTCTAGTAGCCCAAGCGAGTCGCTTCGCGACGTGATTTTCGCCCAGCAAAGTTTTCTCCAACGTGCTTCGGAATTTGACTTCATGAGCACGAAGATTGCGAATGGTCTGATGGGACACATTCAAACCCTTGAAAACAAAGACACGATTCGCTTTTTGACTATCGTAGTGATTTTACCCACCGAACCACGTTTTGGCAAGTCGTCGATATTTTTTGTTTAGCTAAATTGATTTACCCACTTCTTCACAAACGACACCGACTTTTTAATATATTTAGCGGCCGCGGAATGTGTCATTTTAGGTCACTTTGGATGGGATCACTCATTTTGGATTTTACGTGATTTCGACGAAAGTTCGGAATCGACTGATAGTTTTACTAAAATGCGTCGTAGACAACGGTTCCCTTTACCGATATTTTGTTGAATTATTAGAATCGCATCTACTAAAAATAAATTATCGCGGACACGTTTTTACTTGAAAGACTGTCTACATAAAAAATCATTAAAAAACTGTTCTATAAAAAGATTACCTTATATTTGTACTTATGCATAGAAGATATTTGGTGAAGTGATTAAGGAACCAAGAATTATGCGAATTGCGAACAGAAGCCACTTGACTGGTATAAAACCGTCCCTATGTTAATCAGTGGACCGTCTAATAGATCAAAATCTAAAATCCACTACTAGCGAAGTAATTTAAAAACAAAGTACAGGGTGAGTTAACGATAGAATAAAGTTCATTATCTCATTTGTTTCGGGAATGACGAAAACACGTTAAATACAATAGTTTTAAATAATGTTAAGGTAACCAGTTTAAAATTATTTTTGAGTATACAGGGACTTCAAAAAAGTGTGGCCGATATAACATATGTTTTTTAAAGTGGAACATCCTATTTTCTATTTTATTTTTAAACTCTTTGTAAAATTTTATAACTTTTTTATTAATAATGTTATATACCTAAACCTAGCAGTTTTTCTAATATTTCAATTTTTTCAAAAACTACTAGTTTTCAGTTTTGTAAAAAATTGCCAGTAGTGCTATTGTTTCTGAAGGTGGAATACTCATAATTGGTACGAGCATTCTGTAGAGACGAAAAAAAAAGATATATGTAAAGAAATTTGAGTTAAATGCTACAGGGTGTTGAAAATAATTTTATGCATTTTAAATTTAAAAATCTCAAATTTTTTATTTTGCATACCCTGTATATTATTATTTTTTCTGATAGATTTTACAAAACCCTCCAACTTTTATTGAATATCTCATATACCTATTTCTAATAGTTTTCCATTTATTTTGAATTTTTCAATTTTTACCCTTGTTTTTAATACACTTATGCTATTGTGAAAACATAAACAAATAGTTATTAATAAATTTAATATAGTTTAACTTACCTAATGAGTAATTATTATGACGTAATAAATGTTCAAAAATATGCCCGTCTACTTGAATATACATGTTTAGTCGTTTTACTATATTTTCCTTCACTTTCCTTAGCAAGGGCGTTATTGTCCTGCATGCATCCCGTATCCTATTTTTTTTATCTACTAGTGTTGTAGGGGGATTCACATAAACACGATCTTTAATGTAGCCCCACAAAAAGAAGTCTAAAGGTGTTAAGTGACATGATCGAGGGGGCCACTGAATGAATCCATCCCTACCGATCCATTTTTGTGAGTAACGATCGTTTGAAAATTCCCGAACTTCCGGTGATAATGAGCAGGAGCTCCGTCTTGTTGAATCACATTTGTTCCCTTTCAAAGTTATCAACTTCTTCAAGAAGCTGGGGTAATTCGTTTTGCAAAATATTTAGATATCTAGGCCCGTTAAGCGGTTCGCGGAAAAAATATGGACCAATAATTCGAAAATTTAATAATCCACCCCATACATTAAGCGACCAATGGTTTTGGTTTTGAATTTCCCGGACCCAAAATGGAATGGATTAACTGTTGAATAATAATGCATGTTATGGGTGTTAACTGCTCCATTACTGCGAAAAGTAGCTTTATCAGAAAATATTATTTTGGATAAAAAATTTGGATCGGCCTCTATTGCTCCTTTCATGGTGGTACAAGAGTTTATTCGTCGTTCAAAATCATGGTCTTGAAGTTCTTGGTGTAGTTCCATATGAAAGGATGATGACTTATATTTTCTCGTGGTGCAATTAGCCGTAGATTGGGTTGTGTCAGATAAGTCAACTAGTTGACGGCTGCTGACCTGGGGATTATCTTCAACATGAAGTAAAATCTCCATTTCTTTTTCCTCATTGGTAGCATTCTGGTTTCCTACTTTCCGTTTCGTATATTTAACGCTACCACTACCATCAAACCATTCCATTGAGCACTGAAAAGATTTTGTAGATGGTATACGTCTATTAGGGTACTTCGTTCCATAAAGCCTTACGTAAAGACAATTTTTTCCCGCCTCGCCCAGTATATAAACCATATCAATTAATTCATTCTTAGGAAAATCCATAACTATTACCTTTATACGTCACTCATTACAACAAATTAAACTATATTTACTTGCTTAATAGACATGTCAAAATTTGACAATGCCTACGTTTTTGTTTTGTCTTGGCAACTATGATGTTATAGCGTAAGTGTATCAAAAGCAAGGGTAAAAATTGAAAAATTCAAAATAAATCGAAAACTATTAGAAATAGGTATATGACATACTTAATAAAAGTTGGAGGATTTTGTAAAATCTATCAGAAAAAAAATAATAATATACAGGGTGTGCCATTTAAAAAATTTGAGATTTTTCAATTTAAAATAGTCGAAATGCATAAATTTGTTTTGAACACCATGTAGTATCTCACTCAAATTTCTTTACATATATCTTTTTTTTTCATCTCTATAAAACGCTTGTACCAATTATGAGCATTCGACCTTCAGAAACAACGGCACTACTGGCAATTATTTACAAAACTGAAAACTAGTATTTTTTTAAAAAAAATTGAAATATTAGAAAAACTACTAGGTTTAGGTATACAACATTATTAATAAAAAAAGTTATAAAATTTTACGCAGAATTTAAAAATAAATAAAAGTAGAAAATAGGATGTTTCCATTTAAAAAAAAAATCATACGTTATATCTGCCACACTTCTTTGAAGTACCCTGTATACTCAAAAATAATTTTAAACTAAGCACCTTAACATTCCCTAAAACTATTGTATTTAACATTTTTCGTCATTCCCGAAACAAATGAATAATTAACTTTACTCTATCGTTGACTCACCCTGTACATATTTTAGCTCTTAATAAATTTTACACAATAAAGAGGTTCTCATATTATTATTATATATCTTCGAACCTTTAATTTATTTTTAAGATCTGAACTACTAACTAAGAGTTAGCTTCGAGGGGCGGCAGCGGCAAGATCACAGTATCCAGTATTCAGCAGCAGCAGCACTTGAAAATGCCAAATGAGATTTTGGCGAAACGTCGTGCAAATTCATTGTTAGACGAACGAATTAAAACCCGGAATTTTAATGTATTACATTCTATCATCCGTGAAAACCCCTATTGTATATATATATATATATATATATATATATATATATATATATATATATATATATATGTATATATATATATATATATATATATATATATATATATATATCATATATATATATATATATATATATATATATATATATATATATATATATATATATATATATATATATATGTATATATATATATATATATATATATATATATATATATATATATATATATATATATATATATATATATATATATATATATATATATATATATATATATATATATATATATATATATACATATATATATATATATATATATATATATATATATATATATATATATATATATATATATATATATATATATATATATATAATAAAAATATTTTCATGCCTAAATATGAAATAAAATGTGTACTAAAAACTCAAATCATTTTACTACTTATAAGTTAACTAGCAGTGCCCGCGGCTTCACTCGCGTGGACTTGATTCACTACTATCGTTACTGCTTATTCTTTATGTTACCTAACGTAATAAAATATCTGCCATTATTTCCCCTTATCTCCCATTATTTCTCCTTATCTCCCATTATCTCTACATAATTTCCATTATCTAGGCTTATCTCTGCTCATCTCCCATTATTTCTCCTTATCTCCCATTATTTCCCCTTATCTCCCATTATCTCATCTTATCTCCTATTATCTAGGCTTAATTCGACTTATCTCGCAATATTTCTCCTTATCTCCCATTATTTCCCCTTATCTCCCATTATCTCACCATAAACTTCCATTATCTAGACTTATCTCTGCTTATCTCCCATTATTTCTCCTTATTTCCCATTATTTATATTTATCTCCCATTATCTCACCTTATCTCCCATTATTTAGGCCTATATCGAATTATATAGAGCATATGTATAAATTTATAAAAAACACGTAAATCGGATAAGTGGTTTTCCAGTGATAAGCGCACTAACGGACAGACAGACAGGGAGGACGTTGCATTTTATATATATTATGGATATAGATTTATATTATTATATAACTTGGCCAAAGAATATATGTATGAATTTAAAAAAGACACGTAAATCGGATAAGTGGTTCTTGCGTGATAAACGCGCTAATGGACAGACAGACAGACAGAGAGACATTGCATTTTTTATATATATTATAGATTATAAATATTCTCTGCTACATAATATTGTTCCATATTTAATGGTTTAGGCTGTGTATTGCAAGAGAACGCGCTAGCGACAAACTTTTTCTCCGACTTCATTCACTATTATCGTCACTGCTCATTCCTTATGCTACCTATAGTAATAAAATATAGCCTATAACCTGGCCAGAGAACATATGCATGTTTTTTTTTAAAAAAAAGTACGTAAATCGGATAAGTGGTTTCTCCAGTGATAAGCGCACTAACGGACAGACAGACAGACAGACAGACAGACAGAGATACGTTGCATTTTATATATATTATAGATGTAATAACATATATATCTATAACCGTGGTCAGAGAACATATGTATGAATTTAAAAAATCACGTAAATCGGATAAGTGGTTCTCGAGGGATAAGCGCACTAACGGACAGACAGACAGATAGAGAAGTTGCATTTTATATATATTATAGATATAGATTATTATTATTATTATATAACCTGGCCAAAGAATATATGTATGAATTTAAAAAAGACACGTAAATCGGATAAGTGATTCTCGCGTGATAAACCCACTAATGGACAGACAGACAGACAGAGAGACATTCCATTTTATATATATTATAGATTATAGATATTCTCTATATTGTTCTATATTGTTCCATATTTAATGGTTTAGGCTGTGTATTATAACGCGGGAACGCGCTCATTCCTTATGCTACCTATTGTAATAAAACCTAGCCTATAATCTGGCCAGAGAACATATGTATGTTTAAAAAAAAAAGTACGTAAATCGGATAAGTGGTTCTCCAGTGATAAGCGCACTAACGGACAGACAGACAGACAGAGATACATTGCATTTTATATATATTATAGATTACTGTTCCGTACGGAACACGTATGAGATCGGTGTCCGTCCGTCTATCTGTCACAACTGATTTTCTCCGAAACTATTTGACATAGAAACTTGAAATTTGTCACAAATATAGGAATTGATGGCCAAATCGGAGCCGTGTAGTCTTGAAAGTAAAATTTTGGGTTAGTTCTGGAGGGTGAAATAGGAAGTAAAAAAAAAAATTCAAGATCATCGAGTGGAGTGTCAGATGAAAGCTTGTGAAAACATGAGTTCAAAAATACATATGATGTAATATGCACCCAAACTGTTCTTTATATTATTTTTAAAAAAACGCCAAAATTCGTTATCTCCCCACCCAATCTCTAAGAAAAAATTTTAGAATATTCTCCATAAGGTGTAGACTGAATTAAAATTAGTATGAGTGCATTATAATTTATCTGATATATAAGTCCAAAGATCAGAAACAGTCTTTGTTGAAAACCCATTCGGGGTGCGTTTTGTGAAGTCACCTCCGTAACAAAAATTTCTTTTTTAATAGCAATCACCGTACGGAACACTAACTGCGCAAGTTCGACTTGCACTTGGACGTTTCTTTTTCAAATTAATCTGTTTTAAACATCACAATGTTTGAATGCTAAACCTTTTGGTAAGATTGCTCTTTCCTTACATGTTTAATCTATAATATATTAAAATGCAACGTCTCTCTCTCTCTGTCTGTCTGTCTGTCCGTTAGTGCGCTTATCACTGGAGGACCACTTTACCGATTTACGTACTTTTTTTTTTTAAACATACATATGTTCTCTGGCCAGGTTTATAGGCTATATTTTATTACGATAGAATGAGCAGTGACGTAAAATAGTGAATGAAGTCGGAAAAAAGTTTGACGCTAGCGCGTTCCCTTGCAATACCCAGCCTAAACCATTAAATATGGAACAATATTATGTAGCAGAGAATATCTATAATCTATAATCTATAATATTTATAAAATGCAATGTCTGTCTGTCTGTCTGTCCATTAGTCCGTTTATCAAGCGAGAACCACTTATCTGATTTACCTGTCTTTTTTTAAATTCATACATATATTCTTTGGCCAGGTTATATAATAATAATAATAATAATAATAATAATAAATAGACAACAATATTCTCACAGAAGAGCAGAAGGGATGCAGGAAAAAATAGTCGAGGATGCAAAGAAACAGCTGATCATAGATAGCGTGATTATGGGACAAACCCGAAAAGAACACAGAAACCTTCACATCGGTTACATAGACTATAAAAAAGCCTTCGACTCCATACCCCACAGCTGGTTAATCAGAGCCCTAGAAATCTATAAAATCAACCAACACCTCAGGCAATTTCTCGCGCAAATTATGAAAACATGGAAAACCAAAATACCCCTAGAAACACAAACCGAACGCATCCAAACAGAAGAGCTGTACATCAGACGGGGTATATTTCAGGGAGACTCGCTTAGCGCTCTATGGTTTTGCCTCTGTCTCAATCCACTCTCAAATATACTAAACAGAACAGAGCATGCTTCAGTATCAGACATCAAAAAGTGAATCAACATAAAATAAACCACCTCCTATATATGGATGACATAAAACTCTACGCTGCCACAAAAACACAGCTGAAAGAACTCCTCAAAATCACAGAAATATTCACCCTAGATGTCAATATGGAATTTGGTATAAGTAAATGCAAAGTGCTCCACATCAACAAAGGCCAATGGAAGTACCACCATGAGACAGAAACCATCAACAATGAAACACTCGATAACATGTTCGACAAAGAAACATACAAATATCTAGGCTTCCAACAAAGCACCAAACTCAACCACACTCACATCAAAACAGAGCTCAGAACCGAATTCAAAAACAGACTGACGAAACTTTTACAAACAAAACTCAACTCTAAGAATCTCACTAAAGCCATCAACACGTTCGCTATACCTATACTGACATATTCATTTGGTATCATCAAATGGTCACAAACAGACATAGAAAATATTCACATCCTTATACGATCTCAATTCACCAAATACAGGAAATTACACCCCAACGCATGCAAAGAAAGACTTTACCATCGAGAGGAAGGCAGGAGGAAGAGGAATTATAGACATCAGATCATTACACACAAAACAAATACAAGCACTCAGGAAATTCTTTCACACCAAGCAAACCAGCCTCCACACAGCAACAATCAAAGCAGACAAAAACTATACCCCACTCGACTTATCCCGGGTAGACCACGCAGCAGATACACACAGTCACACCCAATTACAACAGGAAAAGATGAAAACGTGGTCAGAGAAAACACTCCACGGAAAACACAGATACCACATAGAACAAGACCACGTAAATAAAAAACAATCATATACCTGGTTACGGGATGGGCAGCTATTCCCGGAAACAGAAGGCTTCTTACTTGCCATCCAGGATAAAGTCATATTAACCAGGAACTACCAAAAGCATATCATCAAAGACCCAACTATTGCAGAAGATAGATGCAGAAAATGCCACCAGCAGAAAGAAACGATCGAACACATAACAAGCGGATGTAAAATATTAGCCGGAACGGAATACACAGCCAGACATGACTCAGCGGCAAAAGTGGTTCACCAAGCACTAGCCACAACATACAAGCTTATAGAAAACACAGATCCCTACTACAAATACACACCAACATCCGTACTTGAAAATAAAGATTATAAACTCTACTGGGACATCAGTATCTATACAGATAAAACAGTCTCCGCCAATAGACCCGATATTACTTTTCAGTGCAAAAAAAGAAAAGTCACCTATCTAATTGACATAGCTGTCCCCAACGACACAAACATCCTAACGAAATACACAGAAAAAATTTCCAAATACACAGACCTTGCAACGGAAATAAAAAGGCTATGGAAACAAGAAAAAGTCATCATTGTCCCCCTCATTATATCAGCCACAGGCCTTACACCAACAACATTCACACCACACTTAGAACAATTAGGACTCAACACAAACATACACAAAAACATTCAGAAGTCAGTGATTTTGAAAACATGTAACATTGTCAGGTCATTCCTTAATACACAATGGTAATGCGTTTGTGCTGACTTGGTTTGCGCCCGTCAGCCAAACATGGAACCACATTGACCAAATGTGAGAAAGAAAAACGAGAACAGTCATAATAATAATAATAATCTATATCTATAATATATAAAATGCAACGTCTCTCTGTCTGTCTGTCCGTTAGTCCGCTTATCCATCGAGAAGCTCTTTCCGAGTTACGTGATTTTTTAAATTCACACATATGTTCTCTGACCAGATTATAGATATATATTTTTATTACATCTATAATATATATAAAATGTAAACGCATCTCTGTCTGTTTGTCTCTCTGTCTGTCCGTTAGTGCGCTTATCACTGGAGAACCACTTTATCCGATTTTCGTACTTTTTTTTTTGAAAACATACAGATGTTCTCCGGCCAGGTTATAGGATATATTTTATTACGATAGGTAGCATAAGGAATGAGCAGTGACGATAATAGTGAATGAAAGTCGGAAAAAAAGTTTGCCGCTAGCGCGTTCTCTTGCAATCACAGTCTAAACCATTAAATATAGAACAATATTATGTAGCAGAGAATATTTAAAATCTATAATATATATAAAATGCAATATCTCTCGTCTGTCTGTCTGTCCATTAGTGCGTTTATCACGCGAGAACCACTTATCCGATTTAAGTGTCTTTTTTTAAATTCATACATATATTCTTTGGCCAGGTTATATAATAATAATAATCTATATCTATAATATAAAACATAAAATGCAACGTCTCTCTCTGCCCGTCTGATATATATTTATTACATCATGTCTGTCCGTGTCCGTTAGTGCGCTTATCACTGGAGAACCACTTATCCGATTTACGTGCTTTTTTTTAAAACATACGTATGTTCTCTGGCCAGGTTATAGACTATATTTTATTACGTTAGGTAACATGAGGAATAAGCAGTGAGGATAATAGTAAATCAAATCGGAAAAAAGTTTGCCACTGGCGCATTCTCTTGCAATGCACTGCCTAAACCACTAAATATGGAACAATATCATGTAGCAAAGGATATCTATAATATATATAAAATGCAACGTCTCTCTGTCTGTTTGTCCGTTTGTGCGCTTATCACGGGAGAACCACTTATCCGATTTACGTGCTTTTTTTTTAAACATGCTAAATATACCATTAAGTATGGAACAATATCAAGGAGCAAAGAATATCTATAATATATATAAAATGCAACGTCTCTCTGTCTGTCTGTTAGTGCGCTTATCACTGGAGAACCACTTATCCGATTTACGTGCTTTTTTTTTAAACATACGTATGTTCTCTGGCCAGCTTATAGAATATATTTTATTACGTTAGATGACATAAGGAATAAGCAGTGACGATAATAGTGAATCAAGTCGGAGAAAAGTTTGCCGCTAGCGCGTTCTCTTGCAATACACTGCCTAAAGCATTAAATATGGAACAATATCATGTAGCAAAGAATATAATATATATAAAATGCAACGTCGTCTGTCTGCCTGTCTGTCTGTTATTGCGCTTATCACTCGAGAACCACTTATCCGATTTACGTGTTTTTATAAATTTATACATATGTTCTATATAATTCGATATATGCCTAGATAATGGGAGATAAGGTGAGATAATGGGAGATAAGGAGAAATAAAGGAAGATAAGTCGAGATAAGCCTCGATAATGGGAGATAAGGTGAGATAATGGGAGATAAGTATAAATAATGGGAGATAAGGAGAAATAATGGGAGATAAGCAGAGATAAGTCTAGATAATGGGAGTTATGGTGAGATAATGGGAGATAAGGAGAAATAATGGGAGATAAGGAGAAATATTGTGAGATAAGTCGAGATAAGCCTGGATAATGGGAAATAAGGTGAGATAATGGGAAAAAAGGAGAAATAATGGGAGATAAGGAGAAATAATGGGAGATGAGCAGAGATAAGCCTAGATAATGGAAATTATGTAGAGATAATGGGAGATAAGGAGAAATATTGGGAGATAAGGGGAAATAATGGGAGATATTTTATTACGTTGGGTAACATAAGGAAAAAGCAGTGACGATAGTAGTGAATCAAGTCCACGCGAGCGTAGCCGCGGGCCCGGCTAGTCCATTTATAAACACATTTAAGTTTTTTTCCTAAAATCATTTTAACCCTTTCCTTATGTGCTTAACATATTTCATATGTTTTCAGTAAAAACAGAATAATTTAAACAGTTGCAAACGTGCTAAATTTTATTTTTTGGTACATTCTCCACAATCATTAATACTAAGATTTAATGAAAAAGCCCATTGTCCATATAATTTTAAAATGGTCACTTAGCATAACAAATTATATACATAAAAATTATATACATAAAAAAATTAAAAAATAAAATGACCTCTGGCCCTGATAATATTTCCTCGTTTCTCATTAGGGACTGTGCGACTGTCCTTGTTAGACCATTAAAGTATATTTTTAATTTATCAATTAAACAGGGTGTTTATACGAAACGATGGAAAGAAGGTAGATTATGTCCTATTTTTTGAATTGAATTTGAATTTTTAATGTTGAAAATTACAGGGGTGTCGTACTACTTTATAACTTCTCAAAGGTCTTTGAGTCAGTCTGCACATATCTATAACCAAATTAAAAATCAAATTTCTCCTTATCAGCACGGATTTGTTGGTAAGAGATCTACGATAACAAATCTAACTGTTATGACACAGTTCATTTTGGAAATATTAGATGTTGGTGGGCAGGTTGATGTTATTTATATAGATTTCTCAAAGGCCTTTGATAGGATCGATCATCATGTTCTCATCAATAAGTTGTCTTTCTTTGGTTTCACTGATGGTGCGAGGGCTCTTATAAGTTCTTACTTATTTAATCGAATTCAGTTTGTAGCTTACAACGGAGTCAAATCAGAAAGATTTGTGGCTACCTCAGGCGTTCCACAAGGTTCAAATGACCTTTGCGAGGATTTAAAATGTAACAGACTAATTTATGCTGATGATCTAAAAATGTTTATGCTAATAGAAAAAACTGAGGATTGTTCCTACCTACAGAGCCAATTGAATTTCGTACATTCTTGGTGTTGTAACAATAAACTACATCTAAATGCTCAAAAATGCAAAGTTCTAACATATACTAGGAGGATAGCGTCAATAGAGTTTCAATATAGAATTCAAGACCATAATTTAAGTAGGTGTAGCACAGCTAAGGATTTGGGAGTTGTTTTTGATGCAATAATAACATTTGCTCAGCATATAGCATTGAAAAGTTTCTGAAGCAATGAAGTCTTATGGGTTCATCATTAGGAATTGTAGGGGTTTCACTAATATTGCATCACTGAAGGTTTTTATTTCTGCTTTGTTCGCTCGAAACTAGAATATGCAAGTATCGTCTGGCGTCCAATATACGAGGTGCATAGAGTTTCACTTGAAAAAGTGCAGAGGAGATTTCTGAAATTTCTGTTGTTTAAGATTAATGGAATGTATCCTGAACGGCGAATCAACAGCGATTATTTGTGTGAACAGACAAATATTCTTAGCCTGGGAATCAGGAGAGTTTGTGCTCAATATTATTCCTATATAGAGTATTGCACAATATGATTGACTGCAGGGACATACTGTCTCGTATTAACATCAATGTGCCACGGATACACTCACGATCAAATATGTTTTTTAGATGTAACAGACTTAATACTAATTTGTTATTGAATTCACCTATTCATGTATTGTGTACTAATTTTTAATCATATTTGTAATGTTTGTGACATATACTGTTGTACTAAGAAGCAATTACTACAGACTGTCATTGAATATGTAAATGTCTAATATTTACCCTATTAATGGGAAACTGTTGGGTAATAAAGCTATTATTATTATTATTATTATAACAAAATGTTATATATTACAAAAACAATAACATTTTTATTTTAAGAGGACTTTGCGATTGTCTTAAATTTTTATTTATGCTTTATTAGATCTTTAATCGAGAGTTTGTATTTCTTTTTGTGCATTTTACCATAAGAATCTGAACCAGTTTACCTGCTGTTGGTCATTAATCTACCACAAGAATTTTTAAACAGGTACTACTGAATATATTGTATACTCGTACGACCTTGACCTCTTTCTTTGAAACATAGTATACAACACAGACTTGTATACAACAACAGAATAATACATTCAGTGCAACGTACTCATCCTGGTGAAACGTATAATTAATGATGACGATATACCGCACTTTTCAGCTAGAGATCTTAACCACTTGATGGTCTGAGTGTTAAGGATCTAACCTTGCATTTCATGCTCAAAATAAACTCCTGGACAAAATTAACGCAACAATCTGAAAATTAATTTATCTTTTTCTTATGTCAGTTTTAAAGTTTATCGAGTATTTGAATAGTAGGCATGCATATTTTACTTCGTTTTTCATGACAGAAATCAAAACAATTCGTTTAGATTTACAGTTTTAAAGAATTTTTTAGAAGATAAACAATTTTCTGTAATAATACGATAGATTTTCTTTAAAAGTAAAGCATATAAATTGTTCCCTTTTTCAAAGTAATACGTTTTTGTGGTAGACTGTTTTATTTTTGACCCCGAAGAATTAGAAAAATGAATCGAACAAGGAATTTAATTGAACACGAGGTAGTGCGAGCCTCAGTTTTATTGGACGAGGGATATTGTCAGGGTTATGTTGCCAATTTGTTAGGCAAACATCGTTCCACAATAAGTCGTATGGTAAGACGTTTGAATGAATTAGAAACTTATTCAAGAAGGCTAGGGCAAGGGCGAAAACGATGCACTAGCGACCTAGATGAACGTTTTATAAGACAATATGTTTTAAGAAACAGGACTGTCACTAGTTAAGAAACGAACTCGAAGCTGTTCGCAATGTCACAATTTCTTCTAAAACAGTTAGAAGACAGTTAAATGAAGCTGGATTAAACAGTAGGAGACCAGTCACTGCGCCCTTGCTTACTAGAGAGAACAGAGTTGCCAGGTTACGTTTTGCTCGAAATCACGAAAACTGGTCTGTGGATGATTGGAAACAAGTTTTCTTCACAGATGAAACTAGGGTTAGTCTAAAACATCCAGATGGTCGTGAGCGAGTATGGCGAAGACCAGGAGAGAGGTTTGCTCCTTGCAATATCTCTGCAAGGATTCCATTCGGCGGTGGCTCTGTTATGTTCTGGGGTGGCATCTGCTTTGATGCTGCCACAGAGTTAGTTCCTGTCCGTACGAGATCCATGAATGCTGACTACTATCTTGAGAATATTGTAATAGAACATGTGATGCCTTTCGGTCATTTTGTGGGGCCCAATTTCGTGTTTATGGAAGACAACGCTCGACCTCACGTGGCTAGGGAGGTACTCGATTATCTTAATCAAGTTGATATACCGATTATGCAATGGTCACCAAAAAGCCCGGATCTGAATCCGATAGAACATGTATCGGATCACCTTAAGAAAAATGTGAAATGTCATATACCTGCACCTAGAAACCTGAGGTAACTTGAAAATGCAGTTATCACAGAATGGGAGCAAATTCGTCAAGATTTTATCGAAAATTTAATTAGAAGCATGCTTAGGCGCATAAACGCTGTCATCCGAAGTAGAGGAGGCAACACACGCTACTAGTGTCCCAGTTACACCATTAATTTTGCTACTAGTGTCCCAGTTTATTTTTTTCATTATTACATAATTTCAACGATTTTGTTATTAGGTCTTAAGAATAATTTTAATTCGAATCTTATAGAGAAATTTGGTAGCTAATTCACTTTTAAAGTATCCGAATGAGTTTTAGTGTAACCAATGTTCATAAAAAATTATTAAAATTAATTCATTATAGAGATTTGTATGATTTCATATATTGTTGCGTTAATTTTGTCCAGGAGTGTATAAGAATTGGCGCTGAGGTTAATACATTGCAAATGTTATCATAGTCGGTGGCGTAGCAGAAGTCCTGTTTTAGTTGCTTATCTACCCTTGGTGCGCAAAATCAGCTTTTTACCGTTCTCGGCTTACTTTGGGCCCAAATCACTAAAATTCGGTAGGTAAGTTGTTCTAGATGCGAAATATCTTATACCGGTATCACTATTGTTATCACAAGTTTTTAAAATATGGCGCCCGGCAAAGGGGTATAAGTTTCCAGTTAAATTTAGTGCTTTCGCTTACCCAAGACCAACCATTGACTGGTGTCGTTTTCCGGAACATTAGAAAACTATGAGCTATTGATCTGAAATAACTGGAGCTACAGAAGCTTTTAAAGCTCTACAGATAATAAATGTTAGAGTTAGTTTTTATGAAAAAAGAAAAATTCTTAAAGGGACACATATTTTGCCGAATTCGCATTGCATATTGTTACAATCCCACATAACTATCCATTATTTTTATCATCATATATATTTTACAGATGAATAATTTTTTTTTTAAATTAAATGATGTAATAAGTATAAATATAAGGTTTGATAGGTCTACCATATAATCAGTTAAAAACTGTATAATAAATCAAATATCATAAGGTAAGAATTAAATTTATGATTAGTGAGACAAGTGTACATGATAGAACCTGACATTCGAGTTCTAAGTACGTGTATAGTTTTGTATAGTTTAAAACATATACACAAAATACACCACCTTAACGTATAACTGGTACTTGAATTTACAAAGCGTGCAATTACTGTTTAAAGTAGATTAATTAATAAAATTAATGTCATTTATTAGTTACCTGCAGTTACCAAAGTTAAAATGTCTTTGAAAATTTCCAGGATTATTTGAATAACCATACTTTAAGCTTCCGATGCATTATTGCCCTCTCTTGGTTACGTGTTTCTCGACCTTTGAAAAAGGTTTATTAGTTTTCTTCAGGTTCAGGTGTTATTTCATCGCCACGATATAGATCTCCGAACAGGTTATGTCTATCTCGCTTTCAAGCTGCATATGCATATAAGATGTACATAGAGGTTGCTTTCTCTTCGCCAGATAATCTGCATGTCGTGGGACCATTGTGTATACCCATTTTATGTAAATATGTCCAGTAGGTGACAATGGTCGGTGATCAGTCTCACTACTAGGCGTCAAATGACGTCAGTTGTTAATTTCTGTGAGTGGCTACCAATTATTTCTTTTATTTGTTTTTGGCTAGATGTTGCGAGCCATCGATCTAGATGTTGCCGATATGACCATCTGTTGATCGTTGTTTTTACCACGTGTTTTGGTATACCAAATGCAGGTTCTGGAGTCCTGTAGGGAGTTGTGGCTCCAAATCTTGCTAACTTGCCGCTTTTTCATTACCTCTTATCCCTGAATGTCCTGGAACCCACAGTTGTTCCTAGAATATAGTTCAGGTCACGTTTACACTCCATCGTGTTCTTGGAGTTGGCCTGATAGGCACCTAAGCCTTTAGAGTAGCTATATTATATATATATATATATATATACATAAATATATATATATATATATATATATATATATATATATATATATATATATATATATATATATACCCGATTTATGTACTTTTTTTTTAAACATACGTATGTTCTCTGGCCAGGTTATAGGCTATATTTCATTACGTTAGGTAGCATAAGGAATGAGCAGTGAGGATAATAGTGAATCAAGTCGGAAAAAAGTTTGCCGCTAGCGCGTTCTTTTACAATACACAGCCTAAACCATTAAATATGGAACAATATTATGTAGCAGAGAATATCTATAAATAATCTATAATATATAAAATGCAACGTCTCTCTGTCTGTCCGTTAGTGCGCTTATCGTTCGAGAACCACTTATCCGATTTACGTGATTTTTTTTTTTCATTCATATATATGTTCTCTGGCCAGGTTATAAGATATATATTATTATGTTAGATAACATAAGGAATAAGTAGTGATGATACTAGCGAATTAAGTCGTAAAAAGTTTGCCGCTAGTGCGCTCTCTTGCAATACGCTGCCTAAACTGTTAAATATGGAACAATATTATGTAGCAAAGAATCTAATATATATAAAATGTAACGTCTCTCTGTCTGTCTGTTTCTCTGTCCGTTAGAACCACTTATCCGATTTACGTGTTTTTTTTTTAATTCATACATATGTTCTTTGGCCAGGTTATACAATAATAATAATATATATAATACATTTAAAGTGCCACGTCTTTCTCTCTGTCTGTCTGTCCGTTACTGCGCTTATCATTCGAGAACCACTTATCCGAGTTACGTTTTTTTTTTTAATTCATACATAGGTTCTCTGGTCAGGTTATAGGATATATTTTATTACGTTAGGTAACATAAGGAATAAGCAGTGGTGATAATAGTGAATCAATTCCCCGCGAGCGGAGCCGTGGGCACGGCATATATATATATATATATATATATATATATATATATATATATATATATATATATATATATATATATACAGTGAGAACGGAAAGTATTCGTACAGTGAAAATAACACGCATTTATTTTATAGGAAGGGGCATAACAAACGTACATGACGCTCTAAAAAAAAATCTGATTGCTAATATTTATTGTTTAATCATTTCTTTATTGCATCTGTGCTCAAAATATAGAAAAAAATAAAATTGAACACGCAAAAAATAAACAAACAAAAACATACAACAGATTTCGCGCGCACGGGAAGTATTCGTACGGCTGGATCCAGTTGAAAAAAGTAAACAAACCCAGACGCTACAAGCCGTATTTCTTTGTGTAAGCAACTACCAGCCCTTAGTTAGACTCGTGCCAATGATCAGATTTCTTCTTGGTCAACTGTGGGTCAGTCCAGTAGCAAATATGGGTCGAAAGGGTTAAGAAACGACCGACGCGGAGCGGAAAATAATAATTCGGCTTTTAAATCAGTGTAAATCGTTAAGTGAAATATCAAAATTAGTTAACAGGCCTAAATCAACTGTGCAGTCCATAGTTGACCGGTATTGCAAGTACAGTAATACCCCGCTTTACGCGAGGGATACGTTCCGAAAAAAAAATCGCGTTAACTGAAATTCGCGTATATCGAGGTTTATGATTAAACATAGTCAAAATTTAATACAAAAAATACAAATCATTTTAATCAATCACTTTAATTCTAAGAACACTTTATGCAATACATACTCTTATTTTTTACGGAAAAATACATCTATTGTCTTTTGGGTAACGTTTTGTTTACGTTCTTGTAAAATACGTTCATAACACCCAACACTGTTTTTAATTGTTTGACACACGGTCAAGACACGGTCATCATTATTGTCTATACTCTGCAATATGTCCAAACCTGAATAAATTTTTTGAAAGTGCATTTTGTATTTCCCCTGAAGATAAAACTTTCTCTTCTACTTGTTCTTCCTCATCGTAGATAGGATTATTCTGTAACTCGATCAGATCTTCATTGCTAATAGGATCGTCGTGCGTTGCTACAAGTTCTACGAGATCTTCTACCGTGACATCTTCAAGTTCAGACCCCTCAATCATTGCAGCAATGTCTTCAAGCACTTGTCTCTGCATCTGGACAATTCTTCTAGGTGCTTCCACTACATCTGGCCAAAGATTACGCCACACCCCATTCATACAACTCATTTTAACTTCCTTCCAAGCCTCTTCTATGTTGTGAATAGACTTCATAATGTTGTATGACTTCCACCACTCTCGCATAGACTGTCTTCCTTCCCCGTCAGTTTCATGAATTAGTTGGCTAAAAGTGCGGCGATGGTAATAAGCTTTGAAGTTTGCTATTGCTCCCTGGTCCATAGGTTGTAATATTGACGTAGTGTTTGGTGGAAGGAACTTTACGTACACTTTTAAGTCTCTGGGCGTATCAAGTGAGGTTGGATGTCCTGGGCATTGTCTAAGAGTAATATAACTTTAGGTTCAAGCCCATTTCTGTCACAGTATGATTTGACTGATGGGGCAAAAAACTATTAAAATACCATTCTTGAAAAATTTCCCGTGTAACCCACGCCTTTCTGTTTGATCGCCACACAACTGGTAGACTTGTCTTGTCTGTGCCTCGCATTGCACGGGGTGTTTCTGAATGGTACACTAGTAAAGGTTTCAGTTTGAAATCACCAGTGGCATTACCACCCAGCAGAAGTGTTAGTCGATCTTTCGCAGCTTTGAAACCACTGGCTTGACGTTCTTCCTTAGAAATGAATGTTCGAGATGGCATTTTTTTCCAGTAAAGTGCGGTCTCATCAACATTGAAGATGAGACAAGCAGGAATTTTCTCTCGTCTAACGAAGTCTTGAAACTTGTCTGGAAACTCAGCTGCAGCTTGAATGTCCGCGCTGGCCGCCTCGCCTGTTATGTGGATATTGTGAAGATTAGAACGCTGCTTGAACCGATGGAACCAGCCTCTGCTGGCAGCAAAAGTCGGAGTGGCACTCCCTTCTCCTTCTTTTGTTTTCAGCATCTCATACAAAGATTTTGCTTTTGTGCATATGAGATCTTGACTTAGTGGTGTGTTCTTCTTATTCAAATCTTCGATCCAGACTGACAGTAATTTCTCCATTCTTTCTAAGATAGATGATCTCGAACGAGAAAGTTTTGTTGCACTTATAGGTGTTGAACCTTCGCTGGAGATTTTAATTTTTTCCCGATTTTTATAAATCGTTCTCACAGTCGATTCTGAGAGTCCAAAATCTCTCCCAACAATTGTTGCTTTGCCTCCATTTTCCATTCTTCTTAACACTTTCATCTTCAATTCCAAAGTGACGCTTTTACGCTCTTTTTTCTTTACAGGCGGCATTTTTTAACGTAGGGTTAAATTATGTATGTATGTATCTCCAATAAATATTAAAACAAAACTGCCAGCCGACCGAACTAACATTACGGAACAAATGAACACACGAAACGAACGAGGAAATCCCCATAGAACAAAGTCGAAGGACAGGGAATTCCCAATTCTTCAAAGAGAATATTCAGAGAAAGCGGGGATCCCCCCGCGACCATAGAGAAGTTAATGACTACATGAGCGCGAAATTTGAAATTCGCGTTATAGTGAAACCGCGCGTAACGGGGTCGCGCTAAGCGGGGTATTTACTGTATAAGTCGGTAGTTAATCAACCCCGCAGCGGCCGACGGAAGTCCCTGTCGGAACGGGACGAACAGCTTGTGCTCCGACTCGTCAAGGAAAATCCTAGAATTAGTGCTCCGAAAATCGCAGCAGAACTGGAAAAGCGTGGAGTGAGTGTGAGTGTCACGACTATTCGAAAAACTTTAAATGTCCAAGGATATCACGGATGGGTAGCAAGAAAAAAGCCCTGGGTCAACGAGGTAAATCGTCAGAAACGTGTCACCTTCGCTTTGCAGCATCAGAACAAGCTCCCGGAATTTTGGAATAAAGTAATTTTTTCAGATGAAAGAATTTAATATATTCGGGTCAGACGGTCAACAAAAAGTATGGCGTACTAAAAACACTGAGCTGGACCCCAAAAATATCATTCCAACCGTGAAGCACGGTGGAGGTTCGGTTCTTGTTTGGGGTTGCATAAGCGCTGCAGGTGTCGGTAAACTACAATTTATTGACGGCATTATGGACCATCGTGCCTATATTGATATTTTAAAGAAGAACCTCGTATCAAGTAAAGAAAAAATGGGCTTAGGTGATGATTTCGTGTTTCAACAAGATAACGACCCTAAGCATACTGCGGTCAACACGAAGTTGTGGCTTTTGTACAACGTGCGAAGCCAATTGCACACGCTTCCCCAGTCCCCCGATATCAACCCTATAGAAAAAGTATGGAGTTACCTTGAAACCCAAGTTCGATCGCATGTTATAAGGAACAAATCCGACCTCAAACGGGCTTTGCAAGAGGAATGGGACAAGATTCCTTCAAAATTTACTCACGATTTGGTGTTGTCCATGCCCAGAAGGCTTCAGGCAGTCATCAAGGCCAAAGGATATCCAACAAAATACTGAGAAACGAAAAAATTTTAAAGTTTGTCAAAAGTCAAAATTAAGTTTGTATACTGTATGCACTACGGTAAAACTCACAATTTGCCTGTACGAATACTTTCCGTGCGCGCGAAATCTGTTGTATGTTTTGTTTGTTTATTTTTTACGTGTTCAATTTTATTTTTTTTCAGTACTTTGAGCACAGATGCAATAAGGAAATGATTAAACAATAAATATTAGCAATCAGATTTTTTTTAGAGAGTCATATACGTTTGTTATGCCCCTTTCTACAAAATAAATGCGTGTCATTTTCACTGTACGAATACTTTCCGTTCTCACTGTATATATATATATATATATATATATATATATATATATATATATATATATATATATGTATATGTATATATAATGTTACTTCCAGCTTGCACTTCATCGGCTTATCATTTTGCACACCATTCTCAGTTCGGTCAATCTTCTTCCTCGAAATTTAACTTAATGGATAACCTCCTAATAGCAAGAAAAATTTTCCAAAACTTTTATATTGGACTATTTTTGCCACGTAAATCTAAAGTCGTTAAAATATTTAAAAAAAATGTACTTATTCTCACACCCAACATAATATATAAATCAATAAAAATATTTGATCCGTGCGTAGATTGGTGAATAAACACGGGATAACATTTAAGTGTGTAATGCATGCAACTACTTAAATTTTATTTTGTTAATATGTATAAATATCCAGTTAGGTGAATAAGCAATACCTTTGTAGCCTAGTATATCAACTGGGAATTGTAAATTAGTACTATTCGGTGCTGTCCAGCAGAGGCGTTTTAGAATTATTCAAGTAAGTAATTAATATTGAAACAATTTTTATATAGTTTTTTTTTTAAATAAGTATATAAACAATAATAATGTGAAATATTTAAGAATTTCGACAAAATTATTTTTTTTTATATGTACATACTCATATATATATATATATATATATATATATATATATATATATATATATATATATATATATAATAAATATATATATATATATATATATATATATATATATATATATATATATATATATATATAATACATTAAAATTCCGGGCTTCAATCCGTTCGTCTAACAATGAATTTGCAGGACGTTTCGCCAAAATCTCATTTGTTATTTTCAAGTGCTCCTGCTGCTGCTACTTGATACCGTGACCCTGCCGCTCAGTTGGCTTCGAGCGACAAAAGTCGTGCAAATTCATTGTTAGATGAACGGATTGAATCCCGGAATTTTAAAGTATTATATATATATATATATATATATATATATATATATATATATATATATATATATATATATAGAGAGAGAGAGAGAGAGAGAGAGAGAGAGAGAGAGAGAGAGAGAGAGCCGAGTGCAGTTAAAAATTACCTCATTTTTAAGACATTAAAGTTAAGAATGAAACTGTTTTATTTTCGATTTTCCGTACATATACATAAAATAACTAAACTAAGTGTTCTATTCTTTGTTTTAATAAATACCTATGTACGTAATAGCATATCGTATAAATGCTTTTAAGTCAATCTACAATGTAATTATTCTAAACTTCTATTTTATAAAAAAAATCGGATTAACCGAAATTTCGATTATCTGAAATCACTTTGGTCCATATTATTTCGGATAATCGAGATTCTACGGTATATATATATATATATATATATATATATATATATATATATATATATATATATATATATATATATATATTTATTTATTTATTTATTTATTTATTTATTTATTCATTTCACAGTACAATAGTAATATTTCCAGTACATAATATATTTAAACTTAGAACCAAGCTAATAGCAAACAAGGTGTGCCTAGGTGTATAGAGACACCTGTATGCGCAGGGCTAATATAGAATTTAAATTATGCTAAGATTTGTAGAAGGTAAAGATAATAATTAATACATAAGAAAATTAAGAAAAAGAAAAAACATACATATAAACATGCAGACAATCGCATTTATGAATTATAACAATCCACATAATAGTTCAGAATTTTCTGTAATGAACAGTTTACATTTTTTTTCAAACAGTTTTAATTATTTATATTTCTGATATTCTGTGGCAACTTATTGAAAACTTTAGGTCCCAAAACTGACAAAGACCTCTGGTTTCGGTCATACTTTCTAAAGGGTACAACTAATATCGCATTTTCTCTGTTTCTAGTTCTATATTGATGATTCACAATTTTTTTTTTCATTTCTGTAGCAAAATAGAGAAATGTTTTTAAAAGATATAAATTTCTTATATTCATTATATTTTCATTATATAATCTCTTGGTTAGAAAAAGTCTATCACGAAAGAAAATTACTCTAACAATATATTTTGTATCAAGCTCAGTTGACTCAGTGCATTATTATAAAGTCCACCCCATACAATGATGCCATATCTCAACAGTGACTCGACCAATGCCTTATAGACAGTAACCCGTAGTTTGAGGGGTAGTATTTTTCTTATTAGGTAAAACTTATATGTGTCTTTTCAGTTCATTAGATAAATCTTGGACATGTTCAGTCCATCTGAGATGTTTATCAATCGTAATTCCAAGATATTTTGTGTGTGTGATTTCTTTCATGACCATGTTCATATCGTTTACCGGTCGATTTGCTTCAGTCAGAGAGAAAGCAATGTATACCGTCTTAGAAAGATTTAAGGTTAATTTCATCAAATCAAGCCAGGTCCCAACAATGCTCACGCCCCTACCAACTGCCATTTTTACAGCATCCCATGTCGTGTCTCTGAAAAACAAGAACTGTATCATCAGCATATGATATTGAAACTCCTTCCATGTCTAGGCTTAGTAAAGAGTTTATATAGCAGATAAAGAGAAGAGGACCTAGGACAGTGCCTTGTGGTACTCCAATCTGCACAGTTAGTGGTTCACTCAGTACTTTTCTGATCTTCACAACTTGTTTTCTTTCCTCTAAGTAATTTCTAGAGATGTTTAAACCGAGCCTCTGACGCCACAACGCTCCAAAACATCAAGAAGGCCAGAGTGAGGTACGGTTATCAAAAGCTTTGGCTAGGTCCAGGAAAACTGCAATACACTTTTTATCATCATCCAGAGAGGCCTTAATATGGCTGACCAGTTCAGACATTGCATCGCCAGTGCCAACTCCCTGCATGAAACCAAACTGCTTTTTGTTTATGATATTTTTGGACGTTAGATAATCATATAATCTTATTTTAAGGCATTTTTCAAATAGTTTACCATAGGCTGATATCACACTAATTGGACGGTAATTGGAAATATCAGTCTTGCTTCTCTTTTTATATATAGGGGTTATTATTGTATGTTTAAACTGTGGTGGAATTCTTGCAGTGGTGAGGATCAGATTGAAGATGTGAATCAGAGGCAGCAAAATCGACTGATGAACACTTTTCACTAATTTGCCTGTGATCCCATCTAATGCAGGAGCACATGAGTTTTTTAGGCTATTGATGTGGCTTATGAGTTCATTTGCTGTAATTGGAGTTAAAGTCATTGAATTTATAGGTTCAACATAGTCCATGCGGACATCAAACTTTGGTTTTTTTATCTTCGCTGCCATATTTAGTCCAACATTTATGTAATAATTATTACAGTAATTGGCAATCTCTGCATTAGTTTCAATTGGTATGTCCCTTTCATTGACTATGTACCAATTACTATTATTTTTAACTGTGTCTTCATTTGCTGCATCATTTATTATTTTTATAAAGTTTTCTTAAGTCACCACTATATTTATCTATCTCATTACCATAGTATATATATATATATATATATATATATAAATATATATATATATATATATATATATATATATATATATATATATATATATATTAAATATATATATATATATATATATATATATATATATATATATATATATATATATATATATATATATATATATAATATATATATATATATATATATATATATATATATATATATATATATATATATATATATGATATATATATATATATATATATATATATATATATATATATATATATATATATACAAATATCACGTGGATTCACTATTATCGTCACTGCTTATTCCTTATGTTACCTAACGTAAAAAAAAAATATCCTATAACCTGGCTATAGAACATATGTATAAACTAAAAACAAAACATGTACATCGGATAAGTGGTTCTGGAGTAATAAGCGTACTAACAGACAGACAGAGAGACGTTGTGTTTTACATATATTATATATATTTTTGATCTTGTTTCTAACATTTGGTCAATGTGGTTCCACGTTTGGGTGAAGAGCCTAAGCCAGATCAGCACAAACGCTATTACCATCGTGTATTAAGGAATGACCTGACAATGTTACATGTTTTCAAAATCACTGACTTCTGAATGTTTCTGTGTATGTTTAGGTTGAGTCCTAATTGTGCTAAGTGTGGTGTGACTGTTGATGGTGTAAGGCCTGTGGCTGATATGATGAGGGGGACAATGATGACTTTTTCTTGTTTCCGTAGGCTTTTTATTTCTGTTGCAAGGCCTGTGTATTTGAAGATTTTTTCTGTGTATTTCATTTGGATGTTTGTCTCGTTGAGGACAGCTATGTCAATTAGATAGGTGACGTTTTATCTGTATGGATACTGATGTCCCAGTAGAGCTTGCAATCTTTATTTTCAAGTGTATTTTTATAGATTTGTTATTATTATTATTATAATATAACCTGGCCAGAAAATATATGTAGAAATTAAAAAAAAAACACATAAATCTGATAAGTGGTTCTCGAGTGATAAGCGCAGTAACGGACAAACAAAGAGACGTTGCATTTTATATATATTATATTCTTTGCTACATGATATTGTTCTATATTTAACGGTTTAAGCAGTGTATTGCAAGAGAGTGCGCTAGCTGCAAATTTTTTTCCGACTTGATTCACTATTATCGTCAGTGCTTATTCCTTATGTTATTTAACGTAATATCTTATAACCTGAACTGAACCATGAATTAAAAGAAAAAACACGTAAATGGGATAAGTGGTTCTCGAGCGATAAGCGCACTAACGGGCAGACAGACATACAGAGAGACCTTACATATATATATATATATATATATATATATATATATATATATATATATATATATATATATATATATTTATATATATATATACATATATATATATATATATATATATATATATATATATATATATATATATTTATATTATATATATATATATATATATATATATATTATATATATATATATATATATATATATATATATACACCATACAAGATATCGGCGTTCTTCTGTAGGCTGCTGGTTGCCAATTCCTTGCTGTGTTGTTTTATTAGGCATATCTATGCAGCTGAAAAGGTTAAGGTACCATCTCTTTGGTTTAAGATGAGAGTTTTCTCAATATATGTATATATATATATATATATATATATATATTGAGAAAACTCTCATCTTAAACCAAAGAGATGGTACCTTAACCTTTTCAGCTGCATAGATATGCCTAATAAAACAACACAACAAGGAATTGGCAACCAGCAGCCTACAGAAGAACGCCGATATCTTGTATGGTGTGTCAGAGGAAGCGCACCTAGCGCCAACCAATCTGCAATTTGCGGTAATGACAAAGCATTAATAGCTCGCACAGTTCATTAGTTTATCGAGGATACGAAAGTTAAATTAAAACTAACCAATTACTGTAGTTTCTGGTTTCTTGCAAAATATGCTAATTACTGTCTAATAGTCATGTCTGACACCAATACACCCTGATAATCCTGCCTTAGTTCTTTATTAATATCAACAGCAGTTTTCTTGGGATCATTTTTCACTTTTCGAATTATAATTTTGTCTACTCTCTTACTTGTTTTTCGAGGTCTACCACTTTTAAATGCCGGATCAACAGTGCCCCTTCTCGAGAATTTTTTAACAATTTTGCTGACAGTGCCCTTATGCATGCTTGAAGATTTTACTATTTCAATTTACTTCTTTCCACTTTGATGCAGAGAAATAATTTTATGTTTCAGATCTAAAGTGTAATATTTACACTTTGGCATTTTGGCAAAAACCGCATTGTTAAACAATGCTACTAAATTACTTCGTATCAACAATAACGTACTCTTAAAGCAGAATGATAAAATTATTTCAATGCTTTCGATAAGGACAAAATGCGTTTCTTAAAAACCTTATCTACCAGAAAAGGTAAACAAAGTTTTTATAGTCTAATTTTTAAAATTCTATAAAGAAATTGTCAACAAAACAAGACTAGTTTTTTTGTTCTTAAAGAATAGTATTTTATATTTTTGATTAAGAAAATGTTTTCGTACTTTTGTTCGCCACTGTATATATATATATATATATATATATATATATATATATATATATATATATATATATATATATATATACATAAAAATTGTCAGCGTTATCGAATGCACGTAAGATATTTCAGTATCTGTATTAAAATAACACTGTGTGTAATTTTTTAAGTTATGGAAAAATAACCATATACGGACAAACCACTACGTGATAGTAAACCAAAAAAAAAAAAGACCCGTGTCTCCCAGTTTTTCCGAAAGTCATGCACTTTTTTTTTTATGGGCCCCCAAAGATTTGAGGCCTGGGTGTAATTTTTGCAAAAAAACTCATCATATTCTGAGGCTCATATCTTGCAAACCGTTCGGAATTTTAATTTACTTTCTGTGGCAAAGTTGTAGCCCTTGTCATAAGGAACAAAAATTGTGAACATAATAGCTAAAAAACTGTAAAAAATTCGATTTTTTTTTACCTTTTTTTCCCTGTTTTAGGCCCATAGCTAGCAAACCGTTCAAAATTCAAGGAAACAATCAACTACAAAAATGTAGCTAAGATCTTAGTAAACAACTTTCTAGAATATATGAACTTCCTAGGAATGAGTCCTTAACACTGTTTAGGTAGCCGCAAAGTTAAATTTTCCCGAAAAATCTACTTTTTTAAAGTTTTTTGCGATTTTGATCTGGAAAATGAAATTTTTTGGATTTTATATGTTCACAATTTTTGTTCCTTATGACAAGAGCTACAACTTTGCTTTAGAAAGTAAATCAAAATTCCGAACGGTTTGCAAGATATGAGCCTGAGAATATGATCAGTTTTTTGCAAAAATGACCTCGAGGCCCCAAATCCTTGGGGCCTCATAAAAAAAAGTACATGAATTGGGCCAAAACTGGGAGCCTCGGGTAAAAAAAGACCCGTGTCTCCCAGTTTTGCCCCAAGTAATGCATTTTTTTTTTATGAGGCCCCAAAGATTTGGGGCCTCGGTGTCATTTTTGCAAAAAACTGATCATTTTCTCAGGGCTCATATCTTGCAAACCGTTCGGAATTTTGATTTACTTTCTGAGGCAAAGTTGTAGCTCTTGTCATAAAGAACAAAAATTGTGAACATATAAAATCCAAAAAATTTCATCTTCCAGATCAAAATCGCAAAAAACTTTAAAAAAGTATATTTTTCGGGAAAATTTTCACTTTTGCGGCTACCTAAAACAGTATTAAGAATCATTCCTAGGAAGTTCATATATTCTAGAAAGTTGTTTACTAAGATCTTAGCTACATTTTTGTAGTTGATTGTTTCCTTGAATTTTGAACGGTTTGCTAGCTATGGGCCTAAACAGGGGAAAAAAAAGGTAAAAAAAATCGAATTTTTTACAGTTTTTTTGCTATTTTGATCTTGAAGATGAAGTTTTTTTTTACTTTAAATGTTCACAATTTTTGTTCCTTATGACAAGGGCTACAACTTTGCCACAGAAAGTAAATTAAAATTCCGAACGGTTTGCAAGATATGAGCCTCAGAATATGATGAGTTTTTTGCAAAAATTACACCCAGGCCTCAAATCTTTGGGGGCCCATAAAAAAAAAGTACATGACTTTCGGAAAAACTGGGAGACACGGGTCTTTTTTTTTTTGGTTTATTACCACGTGGTGGTGTCCGTATATGGTTATTTATTTTCGATGTGTTGCACTGTGTAATCAATTAAAATAACTAGACATTTTTATGTAAATATAATCGAAAAGTAAAAAATCTTCATCTCTTGATAAGCGATACATCTCAAATATATAATAAATAACTAAGGTAAAATTGCACCCAGACTTACTGCTAGCAATAATTTTAATTTTAAAAATGGTTACAAACACAAACAATTTAGCGTTTAGCCAAAGTTTCGTTCAAGTCCATACGCTACGTAAAGTAGCGCTACCTACTAAATATAGGTGTATATACATTTTGTTAAGAAAAACGTGAAAATTTTGCACAAATCAAAGATTTGGTGCAGCCATCTTTTATAATAATAAAAAAATAATAGCAGGTAGAAAATGCATTCATTAGTTATGCAGAAAATGTGATCCTTATGTTTTCTTGGAAACTGTTAGCACCAACGATGTAGTAAACTTCTTATTATAACTCTAAAATTATATGAAAATTATCTTCCCATTCAGGGTTAATACACAGGTGTACAAGTATGAAATGCGGATTTTTTTTCTAAAAAAACATGTTAAATTCGGAAGAATGATAAAAAGTGCTTTATTCAAAGTATGCTCCATCGCTTGTTATACATTTTTCCCATCTTTCGGACAATTTGTGAATAACACGCTAGTAAAAATCTTCCCCTTTTGCTGCGACCCATTCATCGAGCCATTTTTTCACATCTTCGTATGAACTAAAGCGCTGCTCAGCAAGTGCGTGACCTATCGATGCAAACAAGTGGTAATCAGAAGGAGCCAAGTCTGGTGAGTAAGCCGCATGGGGTAAAACTTCCCAGCTGAGTGCTTCCAACGTATCGCGAACTGGTTTTGCCGTATGTGATGGAGCATTGTCATGAAGAAAAATGACTTTGTGCTTCCTCTTTCGGTATTCTGGCCTTTTTTTCAAGCAGCGAACGGTTCAAATCGGTCAGTTTTGTTGATAACGTTTAGTATTAACCGTTTCCCCAGGTTTTAACAGCTCATAATAGACCACGCCCCTCTGGTCCCACCAAACACAGAGCATCGTCTTTCTGTCAAAGCGATTCGGTCTTGCGGTCGATGTGGATGGTGTGCCTGGGTCTACCCATGATTTTTTGCGCTTGGAATTCTCAAAATAAATGCACATTTCATCTCCTGTAATTATACGATGCAAAAATGACTTCCTTTTGTACCGAGTGAGCAAAATGTCACACGTGTTTTTGCGCTTTTCCATTTGCCGGTCGTTCAACTCATGTGGTACCCATCTACCGGTCTTCTGAATCTTCCCCATCTCTCGTAGCCGATTGGAAACAGCTTGTTGAGTAACGCCCAATTGCTCGGCGAGTTGTTTTTGTGTTTGCGAATCATCTTCGTCCAACAATGCTTGCAATTCCACATCTTCGTATTTTTTTGGCGGTTTTCCACGTTACTTGTCTGCAACATCGAAGTCACCACTTTTGAAAAGCCGAAACCATCATTCACACGTATCTTGCGATGGAGCATGTTCACCATAAGCTTCTCGAAGTAATCGGTATGATTCAACATATGTTTTCTTCAAATGAAAACAAAAAAATTAATGCTGCCTGCGAATGCTCTTTGTTCGGTAAAAATTTCGACATATAGAACAAAACACAACACTATACACACACTTTCCCAATTTATCACTCGTGCGCGTCTGACACTTGTTGATGACACAACAAGATGGCGTCAGTGTCAAATCTTTATAGTAAAAACTGCATTGATGCACCATCTGTTGTCTGAAATCCGCATTTCATACTTGTACACCTGGTATATGATTGTATTAAGAAAGTAACTATTTTTCTTTAGTTTTCGCGTCTCTCAGTTTTCTATAATAAGCAAGAAACTACTTATCTAGTAAAATATTTGGTTCATTAACATTACAGACTTTTCAGTTCGGTACAGAATTAAAGCTTTTCGTATATCACGGTCGCTGCAAACACAGTAGAAAAACACAATTAACGTAGTTGAAGGTTAGGGCATTGTTACGTAGATAATCTCAATTAATTCCTTAATACGGTTCTGATCATTTGCGAATAGTGTTTGTTTATTATTAGGACACAATTATCTGAAAAATTCAGACAATCAAAATCGTAGAATAATTTATCGTAAAGTAATATTGGAAGACAATAAAATTAGAATCATAGGTATGCAAATGTTATTTCTTAGTATTGGCACCTAATGGTGTTTGAGAGAAAGTTAAACATTCTTGTCAAATATGTATAGTAACTGCGTACCATAATACAAAATTAACTAGTATACGTAATACGAGGCGTGTAAGCAAAATTTATTATTTAAATTACATTTTAAAATATTCCATAATGTGAAAAAGGTTAGTTCACCGGTGCCAAGGGAAACTGTTTGACCGATTGTTTAATGGACTATGTTGTTATGAATAAGATAGTTCTGATGAGTGAGTGAGTGTTCTAAGTTTATGTTAGATTGCTTCCTAAATACAATTAATATAATAGTTGCAAATTGGGGTACGAGGGTAAGTTATGAATGTTTAAAAGCTAGGAAAAATTTCTTATATTAAATCATATTAAGTAACATAATTTAACTCTCTATAATTTAAAAAATATAATGTCTTCTAAAAAGTATGCATCAGTTAAAAAGTTTCTGGGTTTAGTTGAAATTAAACTTAACGTTGCATATTTTTACATTTACATGACATATTTTTTAAAAAATTTACCGAAAGGGGTTTATTTCTTAATAAGCAAAAAAGAATTAATCTTTATATATACATATATATATATATATATATATATATATATATATATATATATATATATATATATATATATATATATATATATATGCCACGCTATCAATATAGAAAAACCTTTTTTTTATTGGGATTTCTCTTTTCCGAAAAATATTCACCCAAATTTCTATTGTAGGTAGGGTTTTTTTTCGTGAAAATATCTGTCACCCCGGACATCGATTTTTAGTTTACTGGGTTCGGAGGGGTCCCATCTTTTTGAGTTCCAGTGCAAAAAGACCTTTTTTTCATCAAGGGATTTTACTCCTAGATTGTTGTTTGACGCCCTACTGTTTGTTGTCCTGTTTTTTTTTTCCGTAAAGAAACACCCTTTGTATCCATATGCTCTCCTCACCTCTTTTCATATTTTTACTTACTTTACACTTTCATAATGTAATACAATTCAAATGTATGATGAATATGTGGATGTCACTAACTTTCATGATTTATTTTGTAAATTAAATAAATTATTTAAAATAATATGGATCGAGTTGGTCACTCATGGAAATTAAATAATTGAATTTTAAATTTTGATGCGTTTATTATTTTACAAAAGTTTAGGTTACTAAGTAAATATGTGACTGAATTTGGTGATATTTTTATTTATACGTATTTTAGCATATATTTAGTATTCAGAAAGTGAATATAATTTCAATTATACAGACTTTTTCAAGATACAAATTTTAGATTATATGTTCTAGTATTTTTCTTTATTAAACTGATACGTTTTGAGACATAGCATAGTTAAATCTATAACGAATAGTAAAGACGCTTATAAATAAAAATAAATAGTAAATAAGACAGAGGTAAGTCTAGAGGTTACTTTATTTGGACTAAATAATAAAGACCAAGGATGTTCTGCCCTATAAACTTAATCTATGAATGTATGTATATTTATTTATCCATTATTATACGCATAGTATTCTCTAAGTTCGATATTTCTTTAACAGATTATAGTACTCACTAAAGTAAGCCACTTCACTAAATATAACCTATATAAAAATTGGATATAGATATAGCTTTTTATTTAAATTTCCTGTACAACGTCATTCGTTATCAAAAATCACCCGTGGTGATATTATATTTCACTTTTATGCAGAAGTAAGCCTGCGAATAAAGGAAGATAATAGAATAGGACAATATAATAATCAAAGTCATTTGGATCGATTCTAGTTTAATTAATCGAATATACAATGATTGTTGTGCCTAAATATGGACTAATGGTGTAAACATATAGACTGGTTTGCAAATATAATTTTTTTTTGGTTATATATAAATGTCTAGTAAGAACGGTCTCTAAGAAAAAAAGGCGACAGGTGGGCAGAGGGTCAGAAGGACAGACACCAAGTTGACTCTATAAGACTTATATTTTTACGACTTTTGAAATACTAATACTGATTTTAAATTTTCAAAAAAAAGTGTCATGTTGCCGTACTGTCTTTTTCTGAATCTCAGTATGAGTTTCCGGGAATGTTCAACCAAATTGAATGGTAAATTGTTGAATAAATTACATTTTTTAATATTCCAAGTCAAGGTCAAATTTTTGAGGGGACGGATTGTTGGTTTCTTAATATCTCTAATATTTAATATTAGTAGATATTACATTTTAATTAGTCAGTACCATGATTTCAAAACTATGACCGTGGTGATTTTTATCACTGCACGAGTCTTGGCTTTATCCATTTCTATAAAACGTGGAACATCAATAACTTACGATCGCTCTTAACAAACAACTGTTCGTTGCATCTATTTGAAACTTTAAACACAATTCTTACAAGAATTACGCTTACCAATAGTCACGTTCCTTAACAAAATTTCCCGCTATTTCGTAAAAATTTACCAGACTGATCAATTCACCCCTGTATATTAAGTGGCAAGCTAGCCTGGGCGCGACAATATATATAAGCTAACCAAATAAATGTTCAAAACGCTGATCTACGAAAAATGAATTTTCTGCAAACTGGCAAGAACCTCTTTTATTTAAGTAGTTCTGGAGTGCTAAGTACACTAACGGACAGATAGACATACAGACAGAGAGATGTTGGGTTATCTATATATTATATAGATTACACAGCCCCACAAAAAAAAAGTGGGGTATACTTTTGATGCGATATATCAGATCCGTAGTATTTTTGCCCGCTGATCACGAATCTGACGTCAGAATATCGCCATCACATCTCAATTTTTTTCTAACCTCAAAAAATTGGTAAAAATTAGTAAAAATTAAGAAAAATATACTCCTAAAAAATTGATTCAAACTTTTTCATGAATCCAAAGATGTATTAATATGTATTCGGACACGCTAAGCTAATATTCATCGATTGGATTAAGCCATACAGTTCTGTTTTCTTTCTAACCTCAATAAATCAGACAGATATAGTGCTTCTCGAATGCAAAAACGAATTCAAATTAAAATTCAACCGATTCTTACCAAATTTGGTACACGGGGGTTTTTTGGGTTGCTGATCATGAATCTGAGGTCGGATTTGCAAAATTCAAAATGGCGGATCCAAGATGGCGGACAAAATTTTTGAAAACCAACCGATTCCTACCAAATTTGGTATACAGTTGGGGAATCCTCAAACCTGATACTCTTAAACCCTAAACCCTGAAACCTTAGACTCCCACACCCTGTAACCTCAAAAAATAGACCTCAATAACCCTGTAACTTTAAAAATGAGACCCAATAAACTCAAAACCAGGACTTTTAAACCATATACTCTCAAATAGTAGACCCTTAAGCCCTAGAATTGCGAAGGTTAGACCCGCGCCTAACTTTCCTTTTTTTGGCTGTATCTTGTTCTTTTTTCCGCGAATGACCTATTCAAAGGCTTTCTGCCCAAACGCTTTTGAGGACTTGTTTCTCTTTTTAGCGACCAGCAATAGTCCGCTAGCATATGGTCATCCCATCGTCCTTGATACCGATTTTCTATGATTTTCAGATCTTGGTGAAAACGTTCCCCTTGCTCCTCACTGTAGTCACCAAGATTATCTGGGAAATCATCGATGTGGGAGTCCAGGAAATGTAATTTTAGATTCATTAAGCAACCTAATGTTTGAAAATTTTTTACCATTTTCTCGACTATTTCTTTGTACTTAGGACTTTTATTATTTCCCAAAAAGTTTGTTGCGACTTCTTTAAAACTAAGCCAAGCAGCTTTTTCAATTTTAGTCATTTTAGTAACAAATAATGAATCTTGAAACAATTTTCTTATTTGTGGCCCGTCAAATAGCCTGCCTTAATTTTAGCTTCAGAAAATTTCGGAAATTTTTTATGCAAATATTTGAAACATGGGCCGTTTGTATCTAATGCTCTCGTGAATTGCTTCATAAGTCCAAGCTTAATGTGAAGCGGGGGAATAAGAACTTTTCCTTGATCTACCAATGGTGGAAACAATACATTATTTTCACCAGGAGTGAACGATTCTCTTGTTGGCCAAATTTTTTTCTTATAATGACGTTCCCTGTCTCTGCTATTCCACAGACATTTATAACAGGGATAAAGTGTAAACCCTGACTGTTGGCCAAGCAATATTGTTACAATTTTCAGATCTCCACAAATTTTCCAGTTATGATCAGCATATTTTATTTTTATCAAAAGCTGCTTCATTTTTTCATATTGCTCTTCCATAACTGTGGAATGAGCAATCGGAATGGGAGCGTAAACATTGGTATTATGCAGCAAAACTGCCTTAATGCTCCGTTTAGAAGAATCAATGAACAGTCTCCATTCTTCAGGATCGTATGAGTTATTTTGAAATTTCATTAGACCTTTTACATCGGTACCTTATGAAAGTGACAATTCCTCGTCCATTGTGAAATATTTTCGAAATTCTTCATCTCTGTTTCTATGTATAATAAGAAATCGTAGCTTCTGGCTTAAGTAAATGTCTTTTCTTTAAAAAGGAAGCAAGATGCTCTGAACCATCTTTGGATAAGCCTAAATCTCTGACTAGATCACTAAGTTCTGACTGTGATACGAGTATTGGTTCTGGTTTACGGTTGTATGGTAGAAATTCTTTATCTGTGTCACTAGTATATGATAGGTTGTCACTAGAACATTCATTAGTAACAGTGTTTGAATCTTTTTCGACAGTCTCAATGTTTTCGGCATGAACTGATAAGGTGAAATCATTTGTTTTCATAACATCAGCATCAAGTGGTTCAGGAGGCGGAATTAGTTTAGTTGGTCTTGTTACTGTCGAAACATCGTTATAAGTAATAGTGCTTTTATTTTTTCGGTTATGCTAGATACAACATTCATACAAAAGTAGCAATCATTTTCACTGTATGGTCTATTCCATATTGCTGATCTGGAATATTTAATCGCCTTCTTATTGATGTACAACATTATTTTGCAAGAACTGCAAATGATGTGGGGAACCCAATCTGTATCCTGGTGCTGTATTTCAATGTTAAAACAATCCTTATATAAGGTTTTAATCTTATCCGTTATCGGTGACCCCATTTTACGTGTTGACAGCAAATATAACAAAATGAATCACTGTTTTTATCGCACTTATGAAAAGTCCTTGTACCGTGAGACCGTTTTCTTGTAGCATTATACTCTACATGAGTCAAGTCACCCACATATGAAGAGCTACGGTCGCTGGATGACGACGGCTGCGGGCCCGCTTTCCCACCCTGACCAACCGCCGATACTGGGTTTCCGAGTCCCTGCATCGTATTTCTCTTTCTTCTACCTGCCATGACGGCATCTAAGCCGTTATCCAGGGACTCTGCCGGCTAGTGGAATAACACCGTTGCCCACCGTCACCACGTGGAGGTGCCCTGGATGCAGGTAGAAGAATAAAAATCGACCGATGAATTTTCTCGGCGTTTAAAATGGCGCGAAAACATCTGTCATCTTGAATTTTGCAAATCCACCTCAGATTCGTGATCAGCGACCCAAAAAATCCCCGTGTACCAAATTTGGTAAGAATCGGTTGAATTTTAATTTGAATTCGTTTTTGCATTCGAGAAGCACTATATCTGTCTGATTTATTGAGGTTAGAAAGAAAACAGAACTGTATGGCTCAATCTAACCGATGAATATTAGCTTAGCGTGTCCGAATACATATTAATACATCTTTGGATTCATGAAAAAGCTTGAATCAATTTTTTAGGAGTATACTTTTCTTAATTTTTACTAATTTTTACCTATTTTTTGAGGTTAGAAAAAAATTGAGATGTGATGGCGATATTCTGACGTCAGATTCGTGATCAGCGGGCAAAAATACTACGGATCTGATATATCGCATCAAAAGTATACCCCACTTTTTTTTTTGTGGGGCTGTGTTATTATTATATGACCTGGCCAAAGAACATATCTATGAATTAAAAAATCGTAAATCGGATAAGTGGTTCTCGAGTGATAAGCGTACTAACGGACAGAGACAGACAGACAGACAAAGAGACGTTGCATTATATATATATATATATATATATATATATACATATATATATAATGTATATATATAATGTATATATATATATATATATATATATATATATATATATATATATATATATATATATATATATATATATATATATATATATTGTAATGTGTTTTTTACTTGCCCGCTTTTTGAGGCGTTATTTTGTACCGTGTATATTAATTGGTCGCTTTTTGCGGCGTCATTTTGTACCCTGTGAAAATTGTTTTTCCCACGCTTGGGCACAATTTTCTTGCAACCTCTTTTTAATTTCTGATAATGAATTGAGTGAATAATGATTTTAAAAGAACTAAAGAAATTAAACAAACACTAGCTCAGTTTTCCTTGGTAGAGAGATATGGGTAAGAGATAATTTTTGTACGTCTTTTTGGAATTATTTTCTATTTTTAAAAAACCTCAGCTGCACGAATTTTTGGGCACCATTCATTTTAAAATAGAAAGGATCTAACTTCAGCTAAAAAAATGAAAAATACTGAAAGGGTGTACAGTTGTTATATAAAAAATCAGTTTGGTACAGCCGTCCTTATCCTGAAAAGAAAGATAGGTATTCAGTGAGACACTAGCTTTAATCAACAAAAAGAAAATTTATTCATGATTTTAAAATAAAAGTTCTAACCTTTGTGGTTTTAAGGATCACAAAAAAAATTCTAGCCTAACAGGTAGTTATTATTATTAGAGTCCCTAAATCAGACATTTAAATTCTAAAACCTGACTACCCCTGAAAGCGAAGAATCGTGATTTTCACTTCACCTTTTGTCAGTTCAAATTGCTATTAAGACACGTACTTCGGGAATAGGTCTATTGATGAATGTTCTGGTAACTTACGGTTTTTATTTGGGCTTCTAGGCCTTCGATGGAACACAAAACCGATTTTACACTTTGTAGGAAACACTTAGAGCCCACTACGGCTTTACGTTAGAAAAAAACTTGTGCTTTACTTAGCTCTCATAATTGTTGCTATGAGCCTCTACTGCGGCTCGGTCGAAGTAAGCCTCGCTGCGGCTCGATGGAAAATTCGCCTACTTGGCGGCTCGGTCGAAACAACCTACTTGGCGGCTCGGTGGAAATTCGCCTCTCTTCCTGTCCACCGGACTCTTAAATAAACCGTGGGCACTCTCTCGGTAATCTGGCTACGCCGGAACCAAAAAACCGGATACAAATATTTAACCAATCCCGGCGTATCGAGAGATTCGGTCGCAACCCGCACAGCACACTATATACCGAACGGCTTGGAATTTCTGATTAATATACCGTTCGATACAAAAATGAAAAGAAGTACAATTTAAAATGAAAAATCAGTAACATTACATGGTCTTAAAATCTAGGAAAAAATGAATGTTACAATATATATATATATATATATATATATATATATATATATATATATATATATATATATATATATATATATATATATATATATATATATATATGTATGTATATATAGATCGAAATTTTTGAGAGAACAGATTCCTGGTTTGTGAATATTCCTAATATTTAATATTGGTACACATTGAACTTGTTAGTAACTGTCATTATGTCAAAACTTTTACCGTGGTGATTAAATTTTTGAGGGAACAAATTCTTAATTTGTTAGTATCCTTAATATTTAATTGGTAGATATTAAAATTTTAATTTGTAAGTAATTGTCATTATGTCAAAATTATTACCATGGTAAACACATTTTTTAGGGGGCAGATTGCTAGTTTGTCAATATCCCTAATATTTAATATTGATACATATTAAAGTTTTAATATTTCAGTAACTGTCATTATCTGTTACTGTGAAAAAAAAATCTAAATTTAAAAAATGTTATGACAGATTTTACAAAAATGAGTGGATTATATTATACATCTAATTCAAAAACATAACATACACGGTGTTTTTATGAAACGAGAAGCCATTCACAACAGAGATTTGTCGCTAACTAGCCGTGCCCGCGGCTCCGCTCGCATGGACTTAATTCACTATTATCGTCGCTGCTTATTCGTTATGTTACCTAACGCAATAAAATATATCCTATGCATTGCAAGAGCGGCAAACTTTTTTTCGACTTGTTTCACTATTATTGTCACTGCTTATTCCTTATATTACCTAACGTAATAAAATATATCCTATAACCTAGCCAAAGAACATATGTATGTTTTAAAAGTACTATCAGACAGACAGACAGAGAGGCGTTGCATTTTTATATATATTATATTCTTTGCTACAAGATAGTGTTCCATATTTAATGGTTTAGGCAGGTAAAAGTACACGCTAGCGGCAACCTAACGTAATAAAATATATCCTATAACCTGGGCAGACAACATATGTATGTTTAAAAAAAAAGGACGTAAATCGGATAAGTGGTTCTCAAGTGAAAAGCACACTAACGGACAGACAGATAGAGAGAGAGAGACGTTGCATTTTATTTATATTATAGAAGAAAAATACCAGCATAAAAACACCCTGTTTAGAGTCACTGAGCTTATTTGTTACGATTCTTTATGCTTTATTAATAAGATTTGAACAGAAATGGCAATCAATGTATCGATTGTCGGACTATTAACAAGTCATATAAATAAGACGTTGGGAAATCTAACAGCAGTTGTTGTTGAAATGTCAGAATGTCGCTAAATTCAATATTGGACATTTCAAAATTTTAAAATTTAATAAAATACAAAGTTTTTGTTAAGTCTATACAATGCTCAAACTTTTAACAAAGATATGGCCATTGAAGATACAAGATCTTCCTTCTAACAATATTATACAGACAACCAGCGTAGCGCGATCTCTATCCGAAGATGTATCTTCTAGAACAGTTCCGCTGACGGATAACACATCGGTACCTGTGCTTCAAGATGATTGTTCTAACAGTGTTGCACAAACATCTAACAGGTTGGTGTATTTATTTGAAGATCATCATTCTAATAATATAGCACAACATAAGTCCAGTAAGAATTTATTTAATTTCTTGGAGTGTTTAGTGACGGAATATCTGTTCTAAATATTTTTGACCACATTTATATTACGTAGTCCCGCGATTTTTGAGGTACAGGCTAAAATTTGTGTTTTTGGTGCCCATAGATTTTTTTAGGTTAATGCAACCATTAATACAATTCTGAAGAAAAAATAAAGGTAATAGATTTTAAGAAGAATGTAAAAACTATAATAAGCGTAATTATTTTTAAACGACAGAGAAAGAAAAATAAACATCCTTTTTAGTGTTCCGTACGGAACACTTATAAGATGACTTCGGTGTCTGTCTGTCCGTCTGTCTGTCACACCCGATTTTCTCCGAAACTATTTGTCGTAGAAAGTTGAAATTTGGTAATAATATAGGAATTGATGGCCTCATCAGAGCCATGTAGTTTTGAAAGTTAAATTTTGATTTAAGGGGTTAGTTTTGGGGAGTGAAATCGGAAGTGAAAAAAAAAAATTTTACTAGATAATCGAGTGTAGTGTCCAATGAGAGCTTGTGAAAACACGAATTAAAAATATATATATATATATAATGTAATACTGGCGCGCACTTTTCCTTGTATTACTTTTAAAAAATCGCGAAAAATCACTGTCCACCGTCTTATCTCGAAAAGTACTTATCAAAAAATTTTGAAAAAATTGTGGAATATTCTCCACGGGGTGTAGATTGAACGAAAATTATCACGAGTGCATTACCTGTAATAATTTATCTGGTATATAAAAAAAAAAAACAGAAATTTCAAGGTCATCCATTTTCAGTAAAGATTGGGAATAAGCTTTATTGAAAACTCATTTGGGGTGTGTTTTGTGAAGTCACTGATCATTTTATACTTCCGTTACAACATTTTTTATTTTAAAACCAATCAACGTACGGAACACTAATTGCGCAAGTTCAACTTGCACTTGACCGGTTATTTTGTATATTGTTGCAGTTTCATTTTATTATTTTCTAATTTGTAAGGTTTTGTACCGCCTCTTTCTGTAGGCTGCATTGTGGTTAAAAATAAAAACAAGGCTTAAATCAGATAATAATAATAATAGGTGATGTTTTATTAGTTAGTATTTGCGTTGAGTCCCGATTTTTGTAAAATCTCAGAAACCCTGAAACTGCATAATAGCATATATAGTTGCGTGCAAAAGTTTTGGGCCAAAAATATTTTTGTGATTAATTGAGTTTTAAAGGGAGAAGAGAAAAAACCAAATATACCACCTTAAACTTCTTTAATTATACTTTAATTAAAAAGATCTTCTACTATAAAAAACAATGATTCCTAAGTAAAATAATATTTTTCGGTTGTTCATAAGTAAGGAAACCCAAATATGCAAGTGAAAAACTTTAAAATATGCGCATAAATATGCAAATAATTTTCTCAAAATATGCACATACATGTTGTAAATATGCAGTAAAAAATCGAAATAGACTTGAAAAATGTTAATTTATTGCTTCACATTACATGATACGAGTACTATATGAATGTAGCAATAAAAAACCCATTTTAAATTTTCAACATACAGGGCTAAATATAATATTATACAAAGTAAAAATTAAAATTCTGCTTTGTACCTTTTTTGTTAGATTATCTAGAAATAACATACGTTTACGTATGTATTTCTATTTCGTGGTTTCGTTAAATAGAAATTTTTTTCGTTAAATGGAACAAAAATAACTTAAATAACATTGAAAATAGCATCGACGGCAAAATCCTGACAAAAATTTCATTATGTTTAAATATTAAACGAAAATGAAATACCCTGTATATTCAATAGGTATTTAAAAATTATACTTACAATTTGAGCACATGCAGAACAGTAGATTTTTCCCATATCTATTCTTAGTTCTTTGTGTGGTTTAATCCACTGACACACTACTGGCTTTGGGCATTTCACTGTAGTAAAATACTACTCACAAGATAAAAAGCACAAATCGACGTAACCACGTAAAAGCACACAAAAATGAAATCTAATAAATTAATAATTTGATATAATAATAATTGCTCTGATGGCCGTCTGGGGTTTACTGACTGGTTTTTACTGACCATAAAATAATAAAATTTATTTGGGGGGGGGGAAAACCACCGGCACGGCGGCGGCGGCCTAAACATTGACCCTTATTCCAAAAAATGAATGAAAACGCCTGCCAAAGACCTACATTATTATAAATTCCTTCAAATATGTACGTATATGCTATTTTTAAAGCATTTATTCAAATATTTAGAAAAATGCATATAATATGCAAAATATGCAATATATGCGCTTTGCATATTCGGGTGTCCTTATTCATAAGTATCGGGCCAACTTCTAAGAAACTGTGTTTTACTCAGATCACCATTTCTGATCGTGAATCTAAATAAACATCAAGAATTTAGTGCACTTCATAATTGTCTATCAGTATCATTGAGGGAAGATGCTGAAACGCACGTCATTAAGCATTCGGAAAACTGTTACAAGGTTGTGCGGTAAAGGAAAAGTTTCACGTGAAATAGCTAAACTTTTATCCATAGGAAAAACAACAGTTAATAATATAATGAAATAATAGGAAACTACAAGTACTCTGAATGATAGACTATGTTCTGGAAGACCAAGGAAAACAACTATTAGTGTCGACAAAGTAATTAAAAGAAAAGCAGTTGCAGACGTAAAAACGAATGTTACAATTATTGCACGTACATTACGTGAAGAAAATTTAGCTGACATCAGTAGGAGTACTGTTTCTCGTAGACTAACACAAGTTGGACTTGTTGGACGTGTTGAAGTAAAAAAACCGTTCATCTTTAAAAGAAATGAGAAGGTCAGATTAGAATTTGCAAAAATACACCAAAATTGGCCAGTTGAAGACTGGAAAAAAGTGCTGTTTTCGGACCAAACTAAAGTTAATTTAATTGGAAATGATGGAAGAAGATATGTTCGACGACCAAAAGGTACTAGACATGATTCTCGGTATCAAATACCGACTGTTACGCATGATAGTGGTAGTATTATGCTTTTGGGCGCATTTTCCTGACAAGATATAGGTCTAATAGTTAAAATTGAAGGTACAATGGACGCTGTTATGTACATAGATATATTTTATCAGAACACATGCTGGACGTCGATAGATAGATTTTTCAACAAGATTTATGATCCGAAACAAGGACTTAAGCTTTTGCAAGAATTTTTCAGCAAGATTTCGGTGTTTTTTGAAAAACGTGTTTATGATGAATAGGCTATTTTGGAGTGAAAAACTTATTAATTTTTCTTCTCGAGAATTTCTTGCCCTAAAGCCATGACTTCCGATACACCTTTCAGCTTCGTCGTCCTTTTTTCCTATTTTAGCATTAAAGTCTCCTATGTTTTGCCATAACAAAATAGCAAAATTTCTGGAAATTATTTATTTAGTAGTTGTTGATATTGATTTTTATATAAGTGAGGTAGAACCCTGATGATTGCGCTGCCTCGCAAGAGTTGTTAGCAACTCGCTATCCAATTCATCTATTGGTGTGTGGTTTTAAACAGCCCCTGACAGAGGGCAGGTATGCCTTCAAAAATCAGTTTACAGCGACAATAAATGCAAATTACTGTATCTGAATTATTCGTTTATTTTGAAGAGCAGTATATGAAATTGGACTTGTTCAACTGAAGTATTATATTTCAAAAATGTCATATTTTTGCAAATATGCGATAATATTTAATGGACTTTATACATCAATCTAAATATATTACTTATTAGGGAATATTAAATGCATTCAATGCTATCATTTTTTATATAATCCATACATAATAAACAAAAATCTAAGTATTTTTTTTTTTATTTTAGTGAGAACAACGGTATGGGGGAGCATGTGGAACCTACGGTTCCGGGCCAGACTTGGTGGGTGTGAACGTGGAAAGGCCACCGGTGGTACCACCACAATCGTCGGTATGGCAAAAAAGACAGCAAGCCGTTTGTGTACGGCATGCCTTCAAGCATTATGGATCAAAGAAAAATCCAAACCATGTACTTAGTGATCTTAATATGACTGTAGCCAAAGGTACAATGTAAGTACTACAATTAAAAAAGTATTTCGTTAGTATAATAAGGATATTGGAATAATTAAAATAGGAACTTACAATATTTCGTTAGTAAATAAATTATACTTTTTAAGGTTCTGTTAAAAACAAAAAAAAATGCATATAATATGCTCTTTTATTTCATTAAATAGCAGCAATTACAATGCATATTTCCTATAATTACTTTATTAGACTTAGATCGTGCATCAATTAAACTCAGTACGTGAAGATTGGCACCCCGGCTCCATAGCATAGTTCCGGCTTATCGTACTCAGTGTCTCGGGTTCGATTGCCAGCAGGTCAGTATACTTAGTGATTTAAGTATATTTGGCTGAGTCTCGTACACATCATGCTGCTAGCTAGTACACATTAGTAAGTTCTTAACAAGCTGACATCGCTGAAGGGACGTAGATGCTCGGAAAGAGCTGACAATAAGGACGCAGCCTTCCCATGTCGCATACGACTGTTTTTGATATCTGAAATCGGTCCTGGGAGAGCTGAGAGCCGATGCTGATGAAAAATCTGCTGCTGTGGAGGGAGATATTATCTTAGTAGTTCTCGAATGAGATGCAGGTCTTAAGTGGAACTTGACCACAATACCACGAAGACGTATATAAAGTGGTATATGTACTGGCCTCCATCAGAGTTCGTGGCCAACGGGAAGTAGAGAAAAAGACCGTAAAAGAGTGGGTTGACACAAAACGACCGTTAGATGTAGTTTCTCTCTGGCTACCACTGCCAATATACGAAGGTAGCACAAAGGAAGGTGTCTAAGTGTTCGGGCATACAGTGTACCTTACAGTCAATAGAGAATAGTGGGAATGAGGACGACAAATTAAATATGGTCTACTTTTTACGATTCTTTACTTTATCTATCTATCTATCTATCTATATATATATATATATATATATATATATATATATATATATATAGATAGATAGATAGATAATGTTTTTATTTATTCCTTGTAAATTACAAAGCTCCATATAGGAGCGTGGAACAATGTCAAAAGTTCTTAAACTAAGAAATATTGCATTTTATCAAATATTCTAGTTACACACATAAAAATAACCGAGATTCATCAGCAAAGAACCCCTCCAAACTATAAAATGCCTTACGGACTAAATAATTCTTAATTACTAGTTTCAGCAAGTTCGTTCTTAAAATTCTAACATGATTAGGAAAACTATTGTACAATCTTAGAATACAAAAATGTACATTCTTTTGTATATAGGAATATTTACTTTTGTTTGGTTTTAAATCATTTTTTAACCTAGTGTTATGTTCATGCACTCTTATGCTTTCTTGAAATAGATCTTTATTACTATGAACAAATAACACTGCTTCATATATATATAAACTTATTACAGTAAAAATCCGTTTTTGGAATGAATACGTTTTTACAAACTATCTCTTGCCTTTATTCTGTACACTACTCTTAGACACTTCTTCTGCAAAACCAAAATTCTGTTTATCTCACAGGAATTTCCCCAAAAGATGATTCCATATCTCATACGCGAATGAATGTAGGCGTAATAAGAAGACAGTGCTGCGTCCTCACCAACATAATCTAAAATGACTCTTAGCGCGTAACAATACTTAGCCATATTATTGGCCAAAGCACTGACATGACACTTCCAGTCAAGTCTCCTGTCCACAATCACTCCAAGAAATAAAATCTCATCTCCCGAAACTACATCAATGTTGTCATATGTTACTGTTACACGTTCATTACTTCTGTTAGAAAATAGAATCATCTGTGTTTTTGAGATATTTAAAAGTAGATCATTCGAAGTAAAATATTGCCTTAATAGGTTTAGAGTATTAACCATTTTTTGAAGTAAGAGATGTTTATTATCCTCTTTAAAGATCAGAGTAGTATCATCGGCATACAGCACTATATAGTCATGCGACACTTTAGGCAATTCATTAGTATACAGTATATATAACAGGGGTCCTAAAATTGAACCTTGAGGTACACCCCTTTTTATTATGACCTTCTCAGAGCAAGCAAGCTTTCCACAAGGGTCTGTTTCAATAACACATTGTGTTCTGTTTTTTAAATATATCATATATATATATATATATATATATATATATATATATATATATATATATATATATATATATATATATGACTTTCACGTTAACGGGGACTCCCGTGTGTTCAGAACTGAGAGAGACGCCCACATATGTATAATGACTCCAAATGTTTATTAAAGTGTCTACCTTCGAATGCTACATGACCTTTTAAAAAATTCAATATGGCGGACGCAATATGGCAACTAACGTTTAAACAAAGAAAGGTATTTTTATATCAAAAAACGAATAACGTTAAAAACAATTTTAAAAAATCATATTCGAGGGTACTGAATTCATTTCTGAAGCTAGTTTTTAATTTTGCGGTCTTACAAGGAATGAAAACAGGGGCTGGGGCTGACTAATTATCAGAATTTGTAAAAATTGAGTTCTGCAGATGGGAGCCATATTGCCTCCACCATACTGAATTTTTTAAAAGGCCATGTAGCATTCAAAAGTAGACACTTTAACAAAAATTTTGAGCCATCACACATATGTAGGCGTCTCTCTCAGTTCTGCTCACACGGGTATAGACATATATTTTCTATTTGTAAACATTTTCTTTATTTTACTAATAGAGTTAGCATACACAGATTGGTTTTTCGTGTAGCTTAAGTCCTTTGATGGACGGTTTCTCTGACGCTTCGATGGAATCGTCTGTCTTGGTGTTGAATTCATTCATTCAACGCCAAGACACCGACCAGTGATCAACGCTTTGAAAAAGATGGATGAGATTCCATCGAAACGTCAGCGAAACCGTCCATCAAGGGACTTTAAGCTAAGACGGGATAACCGAAAAACCACTACTACATTTCACACCCGTGAGAACATTCGACAAAACATATGTATATATATTATATATATATATATATATATATATATATATATATATATATAGGATGTTATGAAAATCGTTTCATATATTGAAATGGGCGACTCCTTGAGTCAATTGGAGAAACAACCTTATTTTTATTAAATTTGAACATTTTTCAAGATTTAATATTCCTAGAATGCATAAAAAATAATGCGTTACCACTAGCACAGCTGAGGTGAGCCTTGAAATGCCTGAATGAAAGAAAGAGGGCGTTTTAAAAGTGAATTGAAGCGAGACAGATAGACGGACACCGTCGTCTGGAAATATTTTGCAAAAATATATGTTTTTCTCGTGAAATATTGCAAATGGGTAATGCCAAAAGTACCTTAAGTGTTTTATTGATGGGGCTAATAAGTAGTTTTTGTAACAGTTTGTTTAATTAAATGAAAACAGTGAGGTGCAATTTTAATCCATATGTGTTGTTTAATTGGTTACTCGAAAATTTTTAATCGATAAGACGAAACGACTGTTAATTATTTAGAAACATGGAAATATTAAAATAATTAAATGATTGCCATAATAAAATAGGTGTGTAAGTTAGTTTTATGTATTAAAATCGAGGGACGCTATTGATCATATTTTCCCCAATTACTTTTGCTATAGAAATATACCAGTTTGAATGTAATAAGGGATTTTCATAACACCCTATATATATATATATATATATATATATATATATATATATATATATATATATATATATATATATATAGCAAATCGTTCAAAATAAAGACCACAATGCGAGAGAGTGATGACATTAAAATTCATGTAGGCTTTAAATGGAAAAGGAAAGCATAAAATAGAAAATGGAATATTTATTTATATCAAGAATAGAGATGTGGCTTAAGATAAGAAAAATAAGATATGTTTTAGTAATTTCATTTAACAAAAATGAGAAAAAGCCTTAATGACCTTTTAATAACATTCGAAACGCGTTGTCATAAAAAAAGTTCTGCACATTAAAGCATCTATTGTTTTAAATTTTCTTTTATTTTTATCTATGCTTGTAAAGAAGTGAAGATGTTTTTGGAAATTACGTTTTAATTTTGCGCTGCTTTTTTTTATATGATTCTTAGGAAGCTGACCTTTGGATTTACCTTCATATAAAAAATGTAAAGGTAATAAATATTTAATGAATGACATTTTAGTCAGTTTAATTTGAGGATTCTCATTATGTATTAAGATATCCGGTAAAGTTGCTTATAGCAAAAAAAAAATTTGGTATGTACCATAATAAGATGATATGCGTCAAACTGAATTAATTAATTATTTTTATAGATTAAAATACAGGTACCAAGGTAAACAATTTTTTTTTTGCCGACTTCATTTAACGATAGTAGGTCATTATACTTTTCAATGCATATTTTATTTTAAAAACTAATTATATAATTTGGTTTCTTGGAATTTGTATTAAAGTATGTTATTTAAAAATCTTTTTTATGTTATGGAAAACCCAAACAACAAAATAACAAATAACAAAAGTGTTATGAACGATGAAAAAAAACTACAACCGTTGGATTTTCACGAGAGAAAGGTAATATGGGAAAGTAATATTGCGTCAGCCGACGACGCGACGTTCTATTATAAAACGGTATCGGTTTAAGTAACGCAAGATTAGGGTTGGGTTACTAGCGGTCACGGGCGGACGGTGTTCGTTGCCTAAAATGACAGACAAAAACCGAATGATGTTTTGGATTATATATATAATATATAACAAGGATTTTCTACAGCTGACGCTGTCTTCCTTCTCTCAGCCTTTGATTCCATCCGTTTCTATCTTCCCAGTCTCCATCTGTTAGACCCCTGTCCTCCATAGCCTCGTCCACATCGTCTCTCCACGATCGTCTGGGTCTTCCTCTTTTTCTTCTCCCTGTAGGGCTCCACTCCGTTATTTTCTTTATCCACCTATTATCTTCGCTTCGTCTTATGTGTCCATACCATTTTAATCGTTTTTCTTTAATGGTGTTTATTGCGTTCTCTTTGATGTTCATTCTGCTTCTTATTTCTTCCTTTGTTATTCTCTCCATACGTGTCACTCTACAACATCTTCTCCAATACTCCATCTCTACCGCGTTAATTTTAGAACTATTTCTTTTGTTGATCGTCCAAGTTTCTGACCCGTATGTCATTATGCTTTGTATTATTGACTTGTACATGCGTGTTTTGTTTCTCTTTGTAATGTGTTTGTCCCACAGGATCGAATTTAATTGTCTTATGCATGTTCGCGTTTGTCCTAATCTAGTTTAATCTCTTCTTCTGATGTTGCGTTTTTTGAAATGATATTTCCTAGATATTTAAATCTATCGGTTTCTTTGATTATTGTTTCGTTATCTACTTCTAGATTATCCACGTTTCCCTCCTTTGTTGTTAGATATTCCGTTTTATCAAAGTTTATTGCTAATCCTGCTTTAGTGTATTCTTCTTTCAGTTTTCTTACCATATAACCGAGGTCTTTCTCATCTTGCGCTATGATTACTTGGTCGTCTGCGAAACTCAGAGTATATAAATAATCTTCTCGTATTGGGACTCCCATTCCACTACATTTTTGCTTCCATTTTTTTAATGTTTATTCGAGATATATTTTAAATAGTGTTGGGGATGTAGAGCATCCTTGTAATAGACCTTTTGATGTTTGGAGTCTTCCCTATTTTATGTCCTATTTTTATGTTCACTGTGTTGTTTTCGTAGAGAGCTTTTACTGCGTATATTAATTCTTTGTCAATGCCTATTTCTTTCATTGCGTTCTATAATCTTTGTCTCGGTACTGAGTCATAGGCCTTTCTTATGTCTATGAAGGCTAGATGAACTTCTCTATTCTTTTCCAGTTTTTTTTGCATTGTTTGTTTTATAGTGTATATATGGTCTATACATGATTTTCCGGCCGTAAAGCCCGCTTGGTCTTCTCCAATTTTTCCTTTTATATTTTCCTCCATGATATTTTTAATAATTTTTCCATACAAACGTCCCATACTCGATATTATGCTTAGGCCTCTATAGTTTGTGCATTTTCTGCGGTCTCCCTTTTTAAATATGGATACTATATAAGCTTTTGACCATTCCTCTGGTATTTTTTCTCCATTTATCGCTCTGTGGAACATGTTTCTCAGCATTCGATGTAATTTATTAGACCCGTACTTAATCATTTCATTTAACACACCCCCAGGCCTGCAGATTTATTATTTTTGAGTGTTTTTATTATCTTCTTTACTTCTCTATCTCTTTTATTTCCTTACTTTTCTATCTCTTTTATTTCCTTATTCTGTTCTTCTTCAGGGTTCTCTTCTTGGAATTCTTGTCTATCTTCTGTTAGCAGCTTCTTTATATATTCTTCCCATTCGCTTTCTGGGATGTACTCTATATACGTCTTCTCTCTATTGTTAGTCCTTAATGCTTTAATTATTCTCCATGACTCTGTTCTAGTTCCTCCTATATGCTTTTCTACATGTTCGCACGATTTTTCCCATCTCTCGTTCTTTTCTTTGTTTATCATCCTCCTCGTTTCTGCATTTTTCTCTTTATATTTCTGTAGATCTTCTTCTGATTTTGTATTCAGCCATTTGTTTTGGATTAAACCAGATTAAATTTTTAAATTGCAGTTCAGGTACTAACTTTTAACGCAGAATCGATTTTCTACTTCTCTAGATTCTCTAAAAATATTATTGACTGAGCAAATATTATCAATGTATTAAATTAGGTATAAACAGCAACTTCCTGATTCACAAAACAGGTCTAACTTTAAAACTGATCTACTTTGGGTTTGGGTTTTAAACTTACAAGAACTCCAGTAAACCAGCTATGCTGCAGCGTACTATGGGCTAAAAACAAACTGAAAAATTAATATTTAAAGTATTTTCCTATCACTATTGAAGAGGAAGGTGTCATTTGAAAGTAGATTATGAAAAAAAAAAATGACAAGAAAAGTCTGCACAGCTAAACCTTTAACTATTTTAACCCCTATACAGCTGACATGAGTATTTTGTATGTTCTTTATTTATGCAATTCTTATCAGTTTTGGTCATATAAGCACAAAATCTCAGAGGCTTTTAATAAAATACAGACAAATTAACCTTTTGAACTATTTTAACCCTTAAGTAGTAAATTTAACCTTCAATTACCCATTTTAACTGTTAAAACCCTAAAAATAGAAGACTTTTAACTTTTTTCTTGTCATTTTACATGGTTGACTGTATCATTTCTGGCATCAAAGAACAAACTTTCAAAAGTGGTTACATATGATAGTATAATTTAACCGTTTTAACTCTTAAAAGTGGTAAAAATGACTAATAGAACCGTTTAACGTATTTTCTAGTCATTTCTGCGACTGGATAAACGAGGCTCAAATTCGAAGAAGAGGGTTTTTTTTACTTGGGGATAGCCCTTAGGATTACAGAGTGAACAAAAAGATCTTAAAGTTCTTAGTAATTTTAGTTTTATTCTAAAATCGAGCTTTCGATGCCAATTCGTACATCTTCTTCAGGACCTAGGAGACACAGAACTACCTTTTGAACTATTTTAACCCTTAAGTAGTAAATTTAACCTTCAATTACCCATTTTAACCGTTAAAACCCTAAAAATAGAAGACTTTTAACTTTATTTCTTGTTATTTTACATGGTTGACTGTATCATTTCTGCCATCAAAGAACAAACTTTCAAAAGTGGTTACATATGATAGTATAATTTAACCGTTTCAACTCTTAAAAGTGGTAAAAATGACTAATAGAACCGTTTAACGTATTTCCTAGTCATTTCTGCGACTGGAAAAAATGAGGCTCAAATTCGAAGAAGAGGGTTTTTTTTACTTAGGGATAGCCCTTAGGATTACAGAGTGAACAGAGTTTTATTCTAAAATCGAGCTTTCGATGCCAATTCGTACATCTTCTTTAGGACCTAGGAGACACAGAAAGAATCCTCATCAGAATTTTTATTTCGTTCAAAAACTAGTACGCTGAACTCCGCTTAACTTCATGAAAGAAAACGGAGATAGAAGAAATGTTAATAAAAGATATTGAGAGAAACCAACTTATATGGTATGGCCATGTACAAGGAATGGCAGATGAAAGATTGCCTAAGAAAGCAATGGAATGGGGGCCGCAACAACGGAGATCGAGAGGAAGACCCAAGAAGAGGGCGTAAAGAGAGCGATGAGTGATAGGAATCTCAATGAGGAAGAATGGCAGGATCGGAAGCAGTGGAGTCTAGGGAGCGGACAACGTCGTCGAACGTTTTAACCGATATATATTTATATATATATATATATATATATATATATATATATATATATATATATATATATATATATATATATATATATATATGATGATATGATGATTTTTTGTTCTAAATATATGAATGTTTGTACCTTTCCTACTCTTTTTCACCTTCTATTAGTAGTTCCTGGCTGTTATCTTCACTTTCGGTGTTTAAATATTTGGTTTTGGTGATCAGATTCACATCATCTGCGAGCCTTAAGTGATTTAGTTATTCACCGTCCATTGGTATTCCTTTATTTTCCCACTTTAACGATATGAACATGTCTTCTAGAGTCAACGTGAACAGCTTTAGGGATATCGAGTCGCCCTGTCTAATTCCTATTTTAATTTTGATTTTATTTGTTTTTTCTTCCAGCATTATTTGTGAAGTGGCATTTAGATATATATATATATATATATATATATATATATATATATATATATATATATATATATATATATATGTATATACAGTTGTGGTCAAAATAATAGCAGTGGTTCAATAAAAATAACGAAAACTGTTGAAAGGTAACTACAAAATTCCATTAAGGCAAAAAATATTTTATCGTTTAAAAACTTACCAACTGTGCTGAGGTTTCAACAAAAAATATGTATATAAACATAAATATAAACAAAGTATTTACGTTTTTTGTAGCAGGAGATGAATTTTGCTTAGTCAAAATAATAGCAGTGTTCGCTTAACACTGGTGTGTTTCAAACCAAAATGGTTTTTGCTCCTTGTGTTCGGTTAATTATCAAATTTAGAATAGTTTTGTATCAGATCCATCAACACGTTTTCTGTTTTCAATACAACTGTGGGAAGGAAGAAGCACTGTTCTCAAGAAAAACGTGAATTGAAAAATTGCGTCGTGATGGAAAATCTTACATGCAGATTCAAAATATTTTGGATGCACAGCTAAAATGGTAGCAAATGCTTTAAGATGGCAACATACACCTGAAACTCGCGGCCGTAAACGCAAAACTACATCCAGACAGGACACACTTATAGTTCGAGCTTCAAAAGCAAACCCATTTGCTTCGCCAACACAACTCTAGGAGATTGTGAGAGTGGATGTAGCTTCTAGGACGATACGACGACGACTTAAAGAAGCAAAGTTACCAGCAAGAAGTCCGCGTAAGGTACCTTTGTTAAATAAAAGACACAGAAAGAGGCGATTATACTGTGGTCCGACGAAAGCAAAATTGTATTATTTGGAAATGTAGGCCGCAGAACATACGTTAGACGCCCTTTAGGAACCGCATATCAGCCTCAGTACACTATTAAGGCAGTTAAACAGGGAGGTTCAAAAATAATGGTATGGGCATGTTTCTCCTACTTCGGAGTAGGGCCTATATTTTGGATTAAAAACATAATGACCGCCAGTGTTTATGTTGAAATTTTACAGGACGTTATGTTACCCTATGCAGAATATGAAATGCCACTTAAATGGATTTTTATGCATGACAATGACCCAAAACATAGCAGTCGATTATGTAAACAATTTTAGAAAAAAAAAAAATTAATGTCTTAAATTGGCCAGGTCAAAGCCCAGATCTGAACCCGATAGAAAATCTGTGGGGCGATATTAAAGATAGCGTAGCACGTGAAAAACCTAAGAATAAAGACGAGCTCTGGGCTGTAATCAGAGATTCTTGGAAAAGCATTCCTGTTTTTAGATGTCAAGATTTGGTTAACTCTATGCCGCGACGTTGTGAAGCTGTCATAGCCAATAAGAGTTTACAATTAAGTATTAGGTATGTCTGATGCTCAAAAAAGAAAAATATTGTTAATTAGTTGTACAGTTTTTTTAACAGTAATTTTAGTAAAACACTGCTATTATTTTGTCCACCATAATTTTTAGAAATTTGTCGTTTTTCTTTGATTTTTAGAATTTAATTAATTAGCCTTATATTACTTTGATGCATCTTAGGTGTGCTTCAAAGTTACCATATTTACGAGGCTGGTTTGAAAAGTCCGTGCAAAAATAAAAACTACTTATGTGTTTGGGGTAAACCTTTTTTATTTTTCGACATAGTCTCCTTTTAGGCTTATACACTCGTCGAATGATGTTCTAGTTTGTTGATCCCTTCCGAATAATAGGATTTGTCCAAGTCTGCAAAATATCCATTAGTGTCCGCAACCACCTCCTCGTTTGAATAAAATCTTTGTCCCGCCAGCCATTTCTTCAAATTGGGGAACAAATAGTAGTCCGAGGGAGCCAAGTCTGGAGAATAGGGGGGATGTGAAACGAGTTGGAATCCTATTTCCATTAATTTTGCGACCACAACTGCTAAGGTGTGTGCTGGTGCGTTGTCGTGATGAAAAAGGACTTTCTTGTGGGCCAATCACGGGCGTTTTTCTTGCAGCTCGGTTTTCAAACGGTTCAATAACGATGAATAATATTCACCTGTAATAGTTTTACCCTTTTCCAGATAGTCGATGAGGATTATCCCTTGCGAATCCCAAAAGACAGTCGCCATAACCTTTCCGGCCGAAGGGAACGGCCTTTTTTGGTGCAGATTCCCCCTTGGTAACCCATTGTTTAGATTGTTGTTTGGTGTCATGACGAAACGACGCTTAAAGTCCTCCGGATTCTTCTGGAATAGCTGCAAACCATCCTTGCAACACTTCACACGATTCCGTTTTTGGTCAAGCGTGAGCAATCGCGGCACCCATCTTGCGGATAGCTTTCTCATGTCCAAATGTTTATGCAAAATATTATGTACCCATTCAGTCGAGATGCCCATAGCACTAGCAATCTCACGCACCTTAACTCTTCTGTCATCCATCACCATATCATGGATTTGATCAATGATTTCTGGAGTCGTAACTTCCACAGGCCGTCCAGAACGTTCAGCGTCACTTGTGTCCATATGGCCAGTCCGAAAATTTTGAAACCACTTATAAACTGTTGTAATCGAATGTGCAGAGACACCATAATGTTTATCAAGCTTCTCTTTAGTCTCCCGAGACGTTTTGCCTTTCATAAAGTAATGTTTAATCACCACACGAAATTCTTTTTCGTCCATTTCTTGAAAATCACTCGACTTCCTTGATTCACACGAATGCCAAACAAAAAGAAATAGACCAATATGGCTGAAACTTGGTGTGCGTTCATTCAAGAGATGCTACTAACTAAACATGACCTCGATACGCGCCGGTGGTTCCATCTCTCGGACTTTGCACGGACTTTTCAAACCAGCCTCGTATGTTTTAGTTGTTCTATTAAAAAAACTTAATAAATATGTTTTGATAAAAATTTAGTAAGCACTGCTATTATTCTGACCACAACTGTATATATAAATATATAAATATAAATATATAATATATTAAAAATTAATACACACAGTAAACGAGCCCAATATCAACAATCAAAATAAGTTATGTTATAACGAATTGTTAAACGAACTCAAACAAAACTGGAATTAAATTAAACGAAATTCAAGCACCATGCTAAAACTAATTAAATCTGTTGTTATATTAGCAAAAAATACTCACTGTTATCGATATGAAACTCAAGATCTAACATATTTTTCGTGACGTAAAAATCTACAAAGTAAACACTGAACATGCACTTTATGCTCTGGTGTTATGTTATAATTTATAGACGACGCAGTAACTCGTCTGTAGTGGAATTGGCGATACAATTGAATTGGACTTTTAGTAACATCAGGATGGGAAAATTACTTTTAAATATTTTAATTAACTATTACGGTGGTACTTCGACAATTGTAAGTAAATTATCTTTGAAATTTTAAGCGTATCATATATCTTTAAAGGAAAAACAAAATACGTGCCTGATTTTTTAGTATTTGACTTTTGAGTTATGTAAACTATATTATTTTTGAGCTCTGTACTCATTCCGCCAGTCCAGTAAGCCACATAAATATTAACTTATGTATGAGATACACAGTACAAATTATAAATGTCAAAATGAATTCCAATTGCAAATAAGATCTATTTACGCAATATTCTAAAAAATAAATATCTTATTTCATATAGCTAAAATTCTTTTTCAATCAATATCACATTTTAAGTAATAGGAAATACTCAGTTATACGAAAAAACTTCAAAAAAATACTACACTACACTACATCAAACACTTTATTTTTGCATACCAACCATGCTGTAAACTATAACACGTAGGCTGAAAAGTTTTTGGTCTGACATATAGATGTCGCCCTTTTCAAAAAATCCATATAATTTTTAGGAAGTACCAACCTTCAAACGATACGTGTCAAAATTTCATGACATTTCGACGATTAGTTTACAAGTTACAACAGTGGTTCTAATGACGCTACTTTTGATATTTTCAAAAAAAATGGAAAAAATCAAATTTCGTGCAAGCAAAGCAATGCCTTGATAAGGGTTACGGGGACTCTGCCCCGGGAAAATCAGTCTTTATTTGCTGGTATATTGAATTTAAACGCGATCGTACAGACTCAAATGATGCTGAACGCTCTCGACGCCCAAATAAGATGGTTATACCCGAAAACATCAAAAAAATCCACAAAGTTGTTTGGATGACCGTAAAGTGAAATTGCGTGAGATAGCTGACACCCTAAAGGTACCAATAGAACTGGTTGATCACATTTTGTATGAACATTTAAGAATGAGAAAGCTCTGTTCGAAATGGATACCGCGTTTGCTCACAGTGGACCAAAAACAACAACGTGTTGATAATTCTGAGCGCCATTTGGATCTATTTAAGCGCAATAAAAAGGACTTTTTCATGTGATATGTGACAATGGATGAAACATGGATCCACCACTACACACCGGAATCAAATCGGCTGTGAGCTGAGTAGATAGCAGCCGATGAAAGTCGAGCGAAGCGACCAAAGACACAACAGTCGGCTGGAAAGATTTTGAGATGCGCATGGAATAATTTTCATCGACTATGCTGAGAAGGGAAAAACCATCAATACCGCCCCAAATGAACAAGATAAAAGTGCTGTTTCATCAAGACAATGTACCGTGTCACAAGTCAATGGTTACGATGACAAAATTGCATGAATTGAAGTTCGGATTGCTTCCTCATCCAACTTGTTCTCCAGATTTGGTCGCCAGCGACTATTATCTATTCGCAGACCTCAAAAAAATGCTCGCAGAAAGAGATTTGAGAGCGAAGTTATCGCCGAAACTGAAGGCAAAGACAAATCCTTCTACAAGAAAGGTATAGAATTGTTAGAAAAGTGTTCGACTAATTATATCGCTGTTTAAGGAGACTATATTGTTGAATAAAGTCGAATTTTGCAAAAAAATGTGTTTTAAGTAGTTAGACCAAAAACTTTTCAATTTACGCGTTAGAACCATATTACGCTTAATTATATATTGTACACAGACAAAAAGGGAAATTCTGAAAGAAAATATATTCAAATCGACAAAGGAGACCTATAGTGTAAAACTACCACACTGGAGATATGATCGAGTGAGAGGTAAACATGTCATTATGTAGTGTGATACACAGTGGACGTTTCGTTAAAAATGAACGCTACAAACTGGTTCACCTTTAACTTAATTCCGTGCAGGTCATCAAAAAGCGATGGAAACGTGGAGTTCGTCGAATGTCAGTTTGTGAAAATCACAATCTTTCAATACACAACTGTCAAGCTCTGTAAATGTGCTCATTTATTATTCGTAAAGATTTAGGTCTACATCGCTGCAAGGTACACGTGAAATAATTAGTCATAGTTCTTAGAGAATGACTGAAACGGTACAACAACTGTAAATTTAGAGCGATATCTTAAGACGATCAAGAACTTCTTCACCCTCGCTTACAAAATTCTATTGTTATAACTAACGAATCTGGTAACAATTCAAACACATCTTTGCCAGTCATTCGAGGAATTTTTTCGAATCAATTGATTTTCAAAGGAGATTATTTTGTAATAAAGATATCTCAAAACTAAATTTCCCAGCAGGAATTCCCTCCATCTGGAACAATTAAATGAAAATACCCGATAAGAAATGGTAGTGATCACGGTAACGAAATGCCGGGCAGTGATCAATAATCCCGCACTGGCTTAGAACAGTACCAGGAACGTAATATACGAAGGTTGTATAAGTACCTGGCTTTGACAAAAAAAAACATTTTTATGTGTAAAATTTATTTTATATATCAATATAGTCTCCTTTTAGCTCGATACACGTAATCCAACGTTTTTCTATCTTTTGTATCCCATCTAAAAAATACGATTTCTCCAACCCTTCAAAATAGGTTTGTTTTAGCAATTGAATCGGTGAGTTCGACAACCGTACATGTCCGAAAATGTCATTTTGAGAAATTTAAGAAAAACTGATAATCTTTTAAATTACTTATTTCTCAGGTTTGGCATACACAGAGAAGTTTTAGATCTGGTGATCTGGGATTTATATCTAGTAATAGTTTTTCTATAAACGAAACGGTCTAATAGTTATAGCTAAAAGAAGTTAGTGGACAAGTACGGTTTTCGAAATCAGTATCGTAAAAAAAAAAAAATAAAACAGGTGAAAAATGATTACATTTTTAATAGTTCTAAAAGAATAACAAATAAATACTGATTTAAACATTTTAATCGTCATTTTCTGCCGTTGTCGTATTACAGGATGTTATATGGTAGAAAAATTCTAACATTTCACCAGTCATATATTGCATAACTTTTTTAATATCCTCGACTTTTTTCTCATTAATAGGTAGAGGATCTTTATAAGCGCCAGCAGTCGGTAGAGAAGGACTTTCCTTATGTTGCTTTAATAACTTAAATGTGTAGGAGAGAAAACCGTTTATGTAATTCCACGTTGTCACATAACCTGGAGTTGAACTGTCATAAAGAAATTGCCTATAGTTTGACACAGCAAAATTTTCTTTTCTAGTATTATCACCACTGACTAAAATAGAACACGTTTTTTTTATAATCAGTCGGCCACCACTTTTTAAAATCAATAATATCGTTATGTCGAATTAACTTTACAGTAAATGGCTGTTTTTTCCTTGAAGATAGTATTATTTCTTGATATTCTTCTGGAATATAAATTCGATCGTGTTTTTTAATCACCCTCTTGACACAACCAAAATCCCTGTCGCAGGGCAAAAATGAATGCCCTCTTATTGGAAAGTAATGGTATATTTTGTTAAATCTCTTGGTCGCCTGCAATGCTAGCAAAAAGCGAACCATGGTCTGGTTACGATTCTGTCCCGCACATCCATCAGAAAATAAGTGTAACTCAGTGATTTCAGATGGTATGTGGTTCAATATATAATCATAAAGAAATGTGCATACTTCATTAGATCCTTTTAGAGCTTCACCCTCGTGGTAGCTATAAAAATGACCAGTGTTGTCTTTAAGATTATGAATCTGAAATGCATATACCCAAAGTTGCCTCAGACAAAAAAATTTCTTGAACCGGGATATGTGGGAGGGGCATATTCTGCATATAGTCAAAAGCTAGGCCCATTACTTCTGGTCGTTCCTTACACAGAGATTGCACTTCTTTTAGTTTCGTGTAAAACTTTTTTGCGCACCTTTTATGAACTATGAGTTCCGCTGCAACCACTCTCTTTGCATTATCATTAAGATTAACATCTTTAAGTTTAGCTCCAAGGCTTTCACATACCGAGCAGACATCAACCTGTTGTCTTCTAAACCTGAGATTGTAGTTTTCATTATAATATTTTAGATAGAATTCGTATTTAACCAAATTTTCTAGCTGTGGATTTTTATCTATAAACAGATTGTACATTTTCTTCACATTTAAAGATGCATCCAAATAATGAATGGTTTTTGAGGAGTAATGGGAAACTTTAACCGGGAATAACTCAAGGTGTTCTTTTATTTTCACAATCCATTCTTCGCATATTGCACGAGGTCTGTTGTTGTGCCGGCCTCTTAAATCCTTTGGTGATTTTGTAGCTAGAAGTAAGGTGTTTAAACGCTGAACTTGCCAATGAGATATGGCATGAAGACTGATAAATGCCTATTTACATACGGAAATTCGATTTGATTGTTTCATAACAAAGTATAAAAAATTTGATTTTCTTTGTTGTTTAGGTTTTACGCCTCTTATCCGATGTCTTTCAATAGGCTTTGCTTCAATAAGCCCCTGCAAATACGTATCTTGTTCATTTTTTGGCTTACCGTCGTATAATTTTGATATTATTTCTGTTTTCTCTTCATCAGTAAACTGCTGCATGCACTTTTTTTTACACCTTAAAAATGTATTCATTAGTTAAAATTAATTTAATTTAAAAAAAAAATGTAAACTTACATGCATGTAGGTCCGACAGTTTTCGCTTCAATATGTTTTCCGTTTTTACCAACATATTCCTGACCGTGCAAACGTGCTATTTTTCTTTGGTTATGTTTCCAACTAACAATATTCCTTTTTCTTTTTTTGTTGCCATTGCTAGTAACCACATCTTCTCTGTCACAGGATGACATATTTTATTTAAACAAATTTAAAAACACACGATAATTAAGCTATTTTAATTAATAAAACCACACGAAGTCAACTCTTTCTTTGTAAACAAATAACTGCAGATATTTTAGTAGCTGAGATGAAAAACCGTACAAGTCACGGACATGTACGGTTTTTCCAGTCATCACCGAACGGCAGCCTACTGTAGAGCGTTAACGTTTAAGTATATCGTACGGTTTTTATGCTCAGTTGATAGGGGGATATATTTAAAACAAAATGGCTATCTCAGTTTAAAATGTCAAATTTTGGACTTGTACGGTTGTCGAACTCACCGATTCAATTACCTCATCGTTTGAGGCAAATTTTTTTTCCGCCGAGCCATTTTTTCGTATATTCGGAAATAGGAAATAATCGCTGGGGACTAAATATAGCGAATATAGTGGATGCGGCAGCAGTTCGTATTCTAACTTATGCAATTTTGCCATGGCGATGACACAAGTGTGTACGCGTGTATTGTCTTGATGAAAGAGAATTTTTTTTCTTCGCCAAATGCGGACAATTCTTTTTCATAGCGTGGTTGAAACGATCCAATAAGTTAACATAATATTAAATTGTTTTAATCGTTTTAAGGTAATCAACGTAGATTATGCCTCGTGCATCCCAAAACACTGTGGCCATGACTTTGTTGGCCAATAAAGTCGCCTTGGCCTTCTTTGGCGCCGATTCGCCACGGAAAATTCACTGTTTGGACTGTTTTTTGGTTTCTGATGTGCTGTGATGAATTCATGTTTCCTCAACAGTTATGAATCAATGCCAAAAATCATTCCGATTGCGCTTTAATATCGCCCAACATTCTTTTGAACTTGACACACGTGCGTGTTTATTGTCAGTTGTGAGCAATCGCGGCACCCATCTTGCGGAAAGCTTTCTTATATTCAAATGAGTTGTTAAAATGTTCTGCAATTGAGATGACCATAGCCTCAGCAATCCCACGCACCAAGTCTCCGATCATTTATCACTATATCGTGGATCGTTTCACGTCATTTCTGATGTGATGACCACATTTGGAGGACCTCGACGTTCTTCATAAAAAATGCTTGTACGCCCTCGTTTAAATTCAGCTGGCCTATATTTTAGGGTCGATAACGAAGGCGCAGAGTCTCCATAAACTTCACTGAGTTCCTCTTTTATTTCATCATTCGTTAGATGGAAACGACATTTCGAAATCATTTTAAATAGTGGTCCAGAGAGGTTTGAAGAAATGATAACATTAGACCTTATTCAAAATGACGAAGAAGTTCCAGCAAAGGAGGAACTTATAGAAATTATTAAGAACTTAAAAAACAGTAAAAGTGCAGGGGAAAACGGAATATGCAAAGAGCTCATCAAGGAAGGAGGTTTAGAATTAGAGGAAAGTCTATACAAGCTGCTGGTAAAAACATGGAAAGAAGAAAATATGCCTGCGAAATGGTCAGAGGCTATACTAATCCCGGTTCTAAAAAAGGAGATACAACAAATTGTAATAACTATAGAGGAATTGCTCTATTGGATGTGGTGTATAAAATTCTGGCTAGCCTGATAAAGAAATGTCTGGATAAATACGACAAAGTAATAGGCGACTACAAAGCAGGTTTTCGAAAAGGACGATCGGTTAACAAGCAGATTTTTACAATGAAACAGGTACTATCGAAGAACTACGAGAATAACTTATCCGTACATGCTTTATTCATAGACTTCAAACAAGCTTACGGTAGAATACATAAAGCAGAAATCTACAGAGGTATGGAAAATTTGGGAATACCACAAAAGCTGATCAGAATAACAAGAATGATCCTCGAAAAACACAGCAAGTAAAAGTAAGTATGAATGGGCAAAAATCCCAATCATTTAAGACTAATAGAGGAGTAAGACAAGGGGACCTGTTATCAACCGTTCTATTTAACATAGTCCTGGAGAATGTAATCAGGGAAAGCAATATCCATAGACACGGAACGCTGTTCAATATGAAACATCAATGTCTAGCATACGCAGACGACCTGGTATTACTAACTAGGTCAAAGAGGGAACTGATTGACGTAACCAGAAGGCTGGAAATCGCTTGCTGCAAGAAAAAGGGGGTTAAAAATTAATGAAGAAAAATCCACGTACATGGTGATAAAACCTGAGGAAGCAACTAGAGATGAAATGCTAGTAGTTAGCCACTGTACGGATGGGAAAATATATCAGTTTGGCAAAACAGAAAACGTTACTTACCTGGGAGTGAACTTAAATAGTAGAAATGAAGAAAGCAGAGAAATAAATTACAGAATAAACAGAGGAAGTGGAAGTGCAGAAGCTCTAACGAAACTGTTTAGATCGAAATTGGTGTCTAAGGGAGCAAAAGAAAGAATATACAGGACAGTGATAAGACCTGAAACCCTATATGGATGCGAGTTATGGACGCTAAATAGAGCCGAAGAACAAAAATTAGAGATATGGGAAAGGAAAATATTACGAAGAGTATATGGGGGGAAAAAAGTGGACGGAATCTGAATTAGGCGAACAAATAGTGAACTATATGAACTTTATAACAGCCATTCAATAATAGCACAAGTGAAATCACAGAAGATCAGATGGCTAGGTCACGTAGAAAGATTGCCGGAAACCAGAGCAGCAAAAGAAATGTTAAGAGAGGCGGTGGTCGGAAAGAGAGGAGAGGACGCCCAAGAAGAAAATGGTTGGAGGCAGTGGAGGAGGATTTAGAAAGGTTAAAGATAAGTAACTGGAAAAGGAAGGCCACAGAAAAGAATGAGTGGGGAAGAATTGCCGGTTAAGCCTTAGGCCTACTTATATATATATATATATATATATATATATATATATATATATATAAAGGCCTACATAGACTAGAAAAAAAAAAATTAAAGAATCGACAACCGGTCAATTCTTCAAAGTAATGTTCCTTCCCATAAACAAAAAACCTCGGTTCTATAACGAATATAATAGAAGTATTATACAAGTAGTAAGTAGAATAAGGTGTAATAAAATGCACTGTATCTAATATACAGAAATAGACCTACAGAACAGTGCCAAGTGCGATTTTAGGGAAACAGGAAATATGCAACATTGTATTTTAGATTCTAGATTAAAATCAAATTATGATGTCCAACTTTTCAGAAAAATTAAATCACATGCTCAATTGCCAATTAATCTTCAATATCTATTCAGTTTAAATAACATTGATATCTATAGAATTATCTATCATCATGCTATGGACTCTAGAATTAGGGTTAAAAAAAATAACCGGTCAAGTGCAAGTTGAACTTGCGCCATTAGTGTTCCGTACGTTGATTGCTTTTAAAATAAAAAATTTTGTTACAGATGTATAAAATGATTAGTGACTTCACAAAACACACCCCAAATGAGTTTTCAACAAAGTTTGTTTCTAATCTTTACTGAAATCTGATGACCTTGTAATTTTGTTTTTTTTTTAAATACCAGAAAAATTATTATAGGTAATGCATTCGTGATAATTTTCATTCAATCTACACCCCGTGGAGAATATTCCGGAATTTTTTCAAAATTTTTGATAAGTACTTTTCGAGATATGGCGCGGGACAGCGATTTTTTTAGATTTTTTAAAAATAATACAAAGAAAAGTGCGCGGAAGTATTACATTATATATATATTTTTTACTCGTGTTTTCACAAGCTTTCATTTGACACCACACTCGACGACCTAGTAAAAAAATTTTTTTTTCACTTCCGATTTCACTCCCCAAAACTAACCCCTTAAGTCAAGATTTAACTCTCAAAACTACGTGGCTCTGATGAGGCCATCAATTTCTATATTATTACCAAATTTCAACTTTCTATGTCAAATAGTTTCGGAGAGAAAATCGGTTGTGACAGACAGACAGACAGACACCGAAGTGATCTTATAAGTGTTCCGTACGGAACGCTAAAAAGAATTAAGAAGAAACACAAAGAGGAAAAAAAATGGGAAAAAAATGGAACGAGAGACGAAAAGAAGTAATAATAAAAAAAATGAAGAAAAAAAAGAAAACAGTTAGACAAATAAGATACATTTTTGATAAGTACTTTTCGAGATATGGCGCGGGACAGCGATTTTTTTTAGATTTTTTAAAAATAATACAAAGAAAAGTGCGCGGAAGTATTACATTATATATTTATTTTTTACTCGTGTTTTCACAAGCTTTCATTTGACACCACACTCCACGACCTAGTAAAAAAAATTTTTTTTTCACTTCCGATTTCACTCCCAAAACTAACCCCTTAAGTCAAAATTTAACTCTCAAAACTACGTGGCTCTGATGAGGCCATAAATTCCTATATTATTACCAAATTTCAACTTTCTATGTCAAATAGTTTCGGAGAAAATCGGTTGTGACAGACAGACAGACAGACACCGAAGTGATCTTATAAGTGTTCCGTACGGAACACTAAAAAGAATTAAGAAGAAACACAAAGAGGAAAAAAAGTGGGAAAAATGGACGAGAGACGAAAAGAAGTAATAATAAAAAAAATGAAGAAAAAAAAGAAAACAGTTAGACAAATAAGATACATTTGTATACAATGTGAGAATAGTCGGATTTTTTTGTTACAAAAAAAACAGGAAAGCTGGACAGTTGGTAAGAAAACAATTTAAAAAACACACTGAAATAATAATTAGTTTCGAGAAAAAGATACAATAATAAATAACAAAAAATCAAAACTTTTCTCAAAAAATCAATATAACACAAATACATTTAATTACGTTTTAATAGGATAACCGAGCTAAAAAAAGTTAAAAGAAAAACAATGAGTGATTCGAGAATATACCAGTTATTTTCTCTACCTAGTAATTTTTTTTGGTGTTGGTTTTATAATACAATTTGTTATGGTAAGAAATTAACGTGAAATTACCAAAAAAGTTTGAGAAACTACTACATAATCGAGAAACATAATGAGAGCATCATCTAATAATAACCATTTACATGGGCTTTTCTAATCAGTTATTACTAAATAAATTACTGCGTTCTACCGGGTCTGCTAAGTGTCGCGCTCTATCACATTGAATTAAAAATTATGAAAATTTTGTAATATTTTGCGGCTCTACTGCGGGGAAGTCGGCTCACCAAGGCAAACGTGAGAACCACTGTTCCCGAGTGTACAAAAATAATTGGACGTTACTCTAACACATGGGCTGAAAAGTCCCGGCCTAACACATAGATGGCGCTAGTTTTATTGCAGTCACCTTTTTTTCAGTTAATACTAACCTTCAAAAGACAGCTGTTAAAATTTCATGATATTCTATTCATTAGTTTGTGAGTTATTGTGCTAAGAGTGACGCTACTTTTGTTATTTTCAAAACAATGGATCAAAAACAATTTCGTGTTTTAATTTTACACTGCTTCTTGATGGGAAAAAATACCGTTCAAGCGAAGCAATGGCTTGAAAAGTGTTATGGGGACTCCGCTCCATCAGAAACAACAATAAAACGTTGGTTTGCTGACTTCAAACGTGGTCGTAGAGACACCGATGATGCAGAACGCAGTGGACGTCCAAATGAGGCGGTAACACCAGAAAACATCAAAAAAATCCATAAAATCGTTTTGAATGATCGAAAAGTGAAGTTGCGTGAGTTAGCTGACATCGTAAAGATATCAAAAGAACGTGTTGGCTTTATATTGCATGAGCATTTGACTATGAGAAAGCTCTGTTCAAAGTGGGTGCCGCGTTTGCTCACTGTTGATCAAAAACAAGAACGTGTTGATGATTCTGAGCAGTGTTTGGCCATGTTTAAACGTAATCGGCTGGAAAGGTTATGACCTCGGTATTTTGGGATGTGCGTGGTGTAATATTCATCGACTATCTTGAGAAAGGAAAAAAATACCATCAACAGTGAATATTATATAGCGTTATTGGAGCGTTTGAAGGCCGAAATTGCAAAGAAACGACCGCATATGGCAAAGAAAAAAATTTTGTTTCATCAAGACAACGCACCGTGTCACAAACTCAATCAAAACAATGGCAAAACTACATGAATTGAACTTCGAATTGCTCCCACATCCACCGTATTCGCCAGATTTGGCTCCCAACGACTACTGGCTGTTCGCAGACCTGAAAAAAATGCTCGCCGGTAAGAAATTTCGCACGAATGAAGAGGTTATCGCTGAAACTGAGGCCTATTTTGAGGCAAAAGATAAATCGTTCTACAAAAGTGGTATTGAAATGTTAGAGCGGCGCTGGAATGATTGCGTTGCTCTTGATGGAGATTACGTTGATGAATAAAGCTAATTTTGAACCAAAAAAACCGTGTTTTCTTTGTTAGGCCCGGGACTTTTCAGCCCATGTGTTATATTCAGGTAACTCTCAATCAAATTTTTTTACAACTATAGTAAACAATAAAATTAGGCACGGTCATATTAAGCGTACCGCATCCTATTACTTTACAGACCGTGTCTGAAAATAGAAAGTAGAATAAATGTATTGGAATCGATATAACTATTACATAAATGTAATGCACTTGCTACACGTACAGGATGTGCGTGAAAATTATGCAATCTTTAATGCGAAATAATGCATTATGAAAAATTGGTATCTTTTATGTAGAGAAGGAGCTGGTAATATTTCCCCTGTGTCAAAAGGGTCTCGCCTGATAAGGTACTAAAATCGGCTCTTAAAATAAATGCAGTGTAAGTATATACATCTTGCAGGTATTGTTTAGAAAATCCTATCCTGAAATTTGCAGACCTCCAACTCACTCCTGCCAGTCATAGCCTCAGAATTAGTGTTTTTTTTTGTCTCGTACTCCTACAGGTTTTGGCCGTTTGACTCGAAATTTGAGAAGGTAGTAAGTAATAATTAGTACTCTAATCTGATTTTTTTTTGGTGCGAAATTTTGAGAGAAAAATCCATATACAGTAGAACCCCGGTTAACCGGGTCGCGATTATCCAAGCTCCGGATTAACCGAGCCAATCTAAGAACCTGATTATCCGAAGTACGCGCGTCTATGCTGCGTATTAACCGAGCTTCTAAAATATGTATGTGCATATTTCCATTTAAAATCGTTGGGGCCTTCGGGGAATCCCCCTGGCCCGTGTGAGGGGTTCCCCTATTTATGTTTTTGGACTCTTTCAGCACTTAAATTTGCGTGAATGCAGTGCGTTATAGCGTTTACTACGGAGAAGTACGAGTATACTCACATAATTTATGTGGTTGGAGTTCTGGTAGTTAAGTGTAATTAATACGAACTGCTTTGTTTGAATTTTTGTTTGTCGTATTATAATGGAGCAACACAAGTGATAAAGAATCGTCGTTCCTAATGAAGAAAAATTAAAAGCCATCAAAAGAATTTAAGCAGGAAAGACAATTAAAGTTGTTGCACGAGATTATGGAGTAGGTGAGGTAACAGTTAGAGATTGGAAAAGAAACCGCACAAAAATAGAAGAGTGGTGTATAAATCAAGCCTCCTCGTCCTCAGGAAGAAAATCAATGAAAACCGGGCGACTATGAAAAGGTTAACGAAGCTTTATTCATGTGGTTCAACCAACAGAGATCAAAAGGTGTGCCTCTGTCAGGTCCAATTTTACCACAGAAACCAATAATGATTAGTAGGCAATTCCCAGAGTTAGATCAGTTTACCGCTAGTTCTGAATGGCTTGACCGCTGGAAAAAACGGTACGGTGTACGACAACTGACTGTGTATGGTCGAAAAACTTTCTGCTGATGTGTCATCAATTGAGAAGTTTAAGCAGAACTTTAAAAAGCAAATCGAAGATTGTGGATACACATGTGATCAATTTTACAACTGTGATGAAACTGGTCTGAATTATAAAATGCTGCCATCAAAAACATTGGCATCTCGACAGGAAAAATCAGCTCCTGGGCACAAACGAAGTAAGGAAAGATTAATATAATGGTATGTCCCAATGCATCTGGCAAGCACAAAATCCCACTGATGGTGGTTGGCAAGTCTGTACGTCCAAGAGCTTTAAAACACATCTCACCCAAAGCCCTAACAATCTATTACAAAAGTCAGAAGAGCGCATGGATGGATGCGACCTTATTTACTAACTGGTTTGAAGAAGAGTTCGTGCCATCCGTGACTAAATTTTTGAACAGAAACCGTCTTCCTATTAAAGCAATTTTGTTAATGGATAATGCCGCCTCTCACCCTGGAAAAGGACTTCATGTGGGCGAAATCGTTGTAAAATTTTTTCCTCTAAATGTAACCAGCATAATGCAACCAATGGATCAAGGCATCCTCGAAAAAATTTTAAAAAAATTATAGGCGTTTATATCGTGAACATCTGTTAGAATACACAGAAAAGAAGGATATTATCAATGGGATGAGAAAGGTTACACTGAAAAATGTTATTTACTGGGTAAGTCAAGCTTGGGATTCTGTGCGTACTACCACTATTCAAAAATTTTTGTCAAAAATTATTGATTTTGGGGACTATAATGACAGTGAAGATAATAGTCCATTAAATGAATTAGCTTTGAAATTGAGAAGCCATGGAGAAATATCCTGTTCAAATTTTGACAGCGAGATAGAAGAAAAAGAAAAAAGTTGCGAAAATGTGACAAGAGAAGATGTTGTTGAATGGATTACAGCAGATGATTTAGAAGAAGAAAGGAGTATTGAAGAAATAACGAATGCCTTTCAGGAAACCGAAAAATCAGATGACGATGACGATGACGAAGCGGCGGTGGATGAACAGTCTCCCACTAAGATCTCTCATTAAGAAGGTTTTGCTTCTTTGGAAAAAGCTTTGAGGTATATCGAACAATAACCAGAGGCAACCCCAGCGATTTGCTTCTTCTTAATAGATGGAGAAACATTGCAGCGAGAAAAAGAAGATGCAATATGAAACAGAAGCGCATATATACCTATTTCACTGTTTTATAATGTACGTGCCTATTTATATGTTAAAAACGTTAATACATCGGTTTAAAGTATTGGTGTTTATTTTTTGAATGACAAATAAAAAAAAAAACACAAATTTTGAGGTTATGGCTGATAGGAGTGAGTTGGAGGTCTGGAAATTTTAGGACAGGCTTTTCTTAACAATACCTACAAGACATATATACTTACATTACCAAAAATATATAAAAAGCGAGACATCTTTGTAGTAAAAATTTAATGTACTGAAAAGTATACGAGTATATTTCTGATCCCACTGAATACGTATTACTATTTCGTAGCTCTTAGTCTCGGTTAAATTCACAACTTTCCACAAAAAAATCTCCATTATATTTTCAAGTCAAATAGTTTTTTTTATATTAGATAAATTACACAGCCCCGCAAAAAAAAAGTGGGGTATACTTTTGATGCGATATATCAGATCCGTAGTATTTTTGCCCGCTGATCACGAATCTGACGTCAGAATATCGCCATCACATCTCAATTTTTTTTCTAACCTCAAAAAATAGGTAAAAATTAGTAAAAATTAAGACAAATATACTCCTAAAAAATTGATTCAAGCTTTTTCATGAATCCAAAGATGTATTAATATGTATTCGGACAAGCTAAGCTAATATTCATCGGTTGGATTAAGCCATACAGTTCTGTTTTCTTTCTAACCTCAATAAATCAGACAGATATAGTGCTTCTCGAATGCAAAAACGAATTCAAATTAAAATTCAACCGATTCTTACCAAATTTGGTACACGGGGTTTTTTTGGGTTGTTGATCATGAATCTGAGGTCGGATTTTCAAAATTCCAAATGGCGGATCCAAGATGGCGGACAAAATTTTTGAAAACCAACCGATTCCTACCAAATTTGGTATACAGTTGGGGAATCCTCAAACCTGATACTCTTAAACCCTAAACCCTGAAACCTTAGACTCCCACATCCTGTAACCTCAAAAAATAGACCTCAATAACCCTGTAACTTTAAAAATGAGACCCAATAAACTCAAAACCAGGACTTTTAAACCATATACTCTCAAATAGTAGACCCTTAAGCCCTAGAATTGCGAAGGTTAGACCCGCGCCTAACTTTCCTTTTTTTGGCTGTATCTTGTTCTTTTTTCCGCGAATGACCTATTCAAAGGCTTTCTGCCCAAACGCTTTTGAGGACTTGTTTCTTTTTTTAGCGACCAGCAATATGTCCGCTAGCATATGGTCATCCCATCGTCCTTGATACCGATTTTCTATGATTTTCAGATCTTGGTGAAAACGTTCCCCTTGCTCCTCACTGTAGTCACCAAGATTATAATCTTGGTGACTACAGTGAGGAGCAAGGGGAGCTTCTAGGGCTTAAGGGTCTTACTATTTGAGAGTATATGGTTTTTAAAAGTCCTGGTTTTGAGTTTATTGGGTCTCATTTTTAAAGTTACAGGGTTATTGAGGTCTATTTTTTGAGGTTACAGGGTGTGAGAGTCTAAGGTTTCAGGGTTTAGGGTTTAAGAGTATCAGTTATCAAACGAAATGCATTCGTGATAATTTTTCGCTCATCTACACTGATTTTTTGGAGAATATTGCAGAATTTTTTCGAAATGTTTTTTTGATCAGTATATTTTCTTAATTTTTACTAATTTTTACTATTAAAGATAGAGTGGGGGGACAGCGATTTTTGGCCATTGGAATCATATAAAGAAGAAAGTTTGCCCGAGTATTACATCATATATATTTTTGAACTCGTGTTTTCACAAGCTGAAACCACACAACAACTGACACTCCACTCGGTGATCTTGCAATATTTTTTTTCACTTCCGATTTTACCCCCCAAAACTAATCCCTTAAGTGAAAATTTAACTTTCAAAACTACACGGCTCTCAAATAGTTTCGGAGAAAATCGGGTTTGATAGACTGACAGACAGACACCGAAGTGTGTACGGAACACTAATAATCTTTAGTTCTGTATTAACTATTATGTCATAGGGTTGAAAGTTTATTTTGCGCTATTTATTAAAATGGATCAAATAAAATTACTATTTACTTTAAAAAACATGTGTATTTCGAAGAAGTACAAATGTATTGTGGCATCCTAGAGGTTATATTAAAAGTATTAGAGTAGTTCAACAAAATTAAACATTTAGAAAATCAATATCATGTCAATACCAGTCAAATACACATATAGTATTCGCCTTTAGGTCCGACACGATCGCTGAAAGCTATCATATTGCAGTTCTAACTCTTACTCGAATAACTGATGTACTTTCCATTTAAGTTTTCAGAAGGCCTGTTTTAAAAATTATAACTATCATAACCATTTGATACGAAATTATTTCCGGTAATTTCTTCTTCATTATCAGAGTTACTTTTAGAAACTTCGCCTTGATGCTTTTGAGTGCTACTTGTTCTACTGTGACCACCTCCACGTCCATAATTTTCCGCTGTTTTTGAATATTCGTTTGATTTTTATAAGGTGAAGACGTGAACACTTTCGTAGTTGCAGACTTTCACTACTTTTATGTTTTAACGACTGTCACTAAAGAAAATAAACAAGCATCATAAATTTTAAGTTGAATCAACTTCGTTTCTTCTTAAAATACAATTTTAGCCAGCCTAACGAATTATCTCTTAATTAAGGTAACAATCTGCCAGTTGTAACTTGTGGAAAATAATTTGCAATAAATGCTCGCTTAAAAATTAAGTTACGGTTGTAAAGTTGAATAACCAAGAATAGACGATGAAAATGACTAGAAACAAAAACTAATTTCACCCAAGAATCTCTGAATTATGTCGATATTAGGTCAGTACCTCCCCATGTTAAGAAATAAATATTTTAATTCTATGTTTTTACTCTATATTTGGAAGTTAATATGCCATTTAAGATTTAAATGACTCGGGCCAGCATTTCCGGCCTTACGCCGGCTATGGCACGACGAATGTTGGCTTCAAGTGCATCAAAAGTTGCTGGTTTGTTGCTGTAAACTTGTAATTTAACGTGGCCCCAAAGAAAATAGTCCAAAGGAGTTCAATCATACGATCTCGGCCAGCAAGTGGTAGGGCTATTTCGTGAAATTAATGACTCACCGAACTTGGCGTGCAATAATCCCATGTTTGGGCCGGAAATATGGGGCAATGTACCATTCTGTTGGAAATAAAAGTCGTCTGCGTTCATATCGCCAAATTCTGAGAAGAAATATTCCTGCAGCATCGAGTTATAGCGCTCACTATTCACGGTAACGGTAGCTCCTTCCTAATTTTTAAAGAAATAAGGTCCGATGATGCCTCTATGCCATAATTCACACTAACCTATGATTTTTTTGCGTATGCAAAGGAGTCTCATGAATCACTTGTGGATTGGATTCGCTTCAATAACGGCAATTTTGCTTATTAACGAGGCCATTGAGCCAGAAATGGGCGTCATCGGAGAAGATGATTTTCTCATAAAATTGGCTGTCGGCTTCCATCATATCCAGAGCCCAATCGGCGAATTCCCGGCGTAAACGATGGTCCTTAGGCTTTAGTTCTTGGGCCAATACTATACGGGTGCAAAGTCAAGTCCAATCGCAAAATTCGCCAAGTTGTCGTCTGAGATAGGCCCAACTCTTGAGAACGGCGCGGAATCGACACATTTTTGTTCTCACGAACACTGGCTCAAACGGCAGCGATATTCTCTTAACTGCCAGCGTTTCTTACACGTCAAGGCAGCTTTTTATCGTGGAGAGTAAATTCACTTTCAAACTTTTTAATTATACGCTGAATAGCATAATCGTTTGGAGCAGAATGACGACCGTGTTTTGATCGAATTGCTCTTTACGTAGCGCGAACTGAAGGCGAATTTGCGTAGTAATTTTTGGCAATTTCTAAGCGTTCTTTTAAAGTGAAACGATTCGTGATTGAATGGCAAACCTTACCAAATACAACTGACATCAGGTGTCAAACATCTGCCAACCAAGATGGTCGCTATTAGCTGTCAAAAGTCGGACATCCCTAATGGAAAACTCTCTCTCTCTCTTTCTCTCTCTCTCTCTCTCTCTCTCTCTCTCTCTCTATATATATATATATATATATATATATATATATATATATATATATATATATATATATATATAATTTTTCTGTTGAACCTTTTGTTTACATAAACTTGATTGGTTTCTCTTGGGTACTTAGGTTCTTTTAGAAAATACAAACTAGTTTATTTGACGTTTCGCCTTATTTTTTTTAGGCATTTTTAAAAATTTTTTTTTATTTTTTATTATTCAGTCTAAAATTAGAAAATACATTTTAAAATCTTTTAGGTCAATTTACAGGTTTACAAACATATACCTTTTACGCAGACTCGGACATTTAAAATATTTACACTATAACAACAATATAAAATAAATTAAACAAGAGTATATACCTTGAAAGTCAACTATTTGTGTGTTTGTGAATTTCAAATTCTATATTTCTTATCAACATATCGTGTCTGGTATTTTTAATTGATTTTTTTAAATTTTTATAATCTATAATGGGTGTCTTAATCAAAAAACTGTTATTGATGTTAAGTATATATACCATTTTGTATTACTAAGAGGATATGCATGCCACCATGTTTATTTTTTAATTAGATTTGTGTAGATATAACTGATTCCTCTTATGTCAGTCCTATCATTCACTTTTTTTTCATCTTTTTTTATTTCAATCATCTATTTGATTTGTAGTTGCGCATAATTCCGGTCTTTGTAGAGGACCTTGGTTTCATTAAATTTAAAGTCATGTTTTTCTTCTGCTTCGTGTTTACTAAGGGCAGAGGAAGCATTCCTAGTACATTTGTGTCCATTCAGTCTGTTTTTTAGTAACTGAGAAGTCATTTCAATATATTTCTTCGAACAATCCGCACACGGTATTACATACACAACATTAGATTCATTCTTGTGAGGATATGGCTTTTTAAGTTTTTAAATAGTGAACTTAGTTTATTTTGAGTTTTATGGCAAACTATAATGTTATAGTTTTTCAAGACCCATTTCAGCTTCTCAGAAAGTTCCTTTGTATAAGGAAGTGGTAAAAACTTATCACGGTTTTGTTTACTATTTTTGGTGTTGTCTTTTGAGTTATTATAAAACTTGTATATTCACTTCTTTATTGTTCGATTGATGTCATTCTCTTTAAAATTGTTTTGTATTAAGACCGTTTTTACTTTTTTTAGCGCGTCTGGTCTTAGTTCAGGGGAAGTCAATTTTACTGCTCGGTCTGTTGGCCCACTATAACATTGATTTTCTGGGACATTGCATGATTAGAGTGAAAATTCAAATATCTCCCTGATCAAGTAGGTTTTGTGTACCACTCTGTAAGGATTTTATCTTGCTTTCTGATAAGAGTCAGGTCCAGAAAATTTATTTTACCATCCTTTTCAATTTCTGATGTAAATTGTAATTTGTTGTGAAAGCTATTAAATTTGTATAGAATTTCGGTAATTTTTGTCATTTTGGGCTGCTAATAAACAATCATCTACGAACCTCTTGAAAAATAAAATGTAACTTTTTAGTTTTTTAATGACCTGTTCTTCCAGGTATTTCATTACTAGCTGAGTAATGACTGATCAAATGGGGGAACCCATGGCACAACCGTCGATTTGTTTATAAAATCTATTTTCAAATTGAAAATAGTTAGTGTTTAATGTGAGATCTATTGCGTCCAGAAAATTTCTTTTTGAAATTTCTGTGTGTTCTTGTAGTAGATCCCATTTTTCATTAATAACGGTTTTTAACTAGTTCATATGGAATATTCGTGTACAGGGATGTTACATAAAACGATAAAAGTTTATGATTCGATGGAATTCTCACTGTGTCAATGAAAGTTTTAAAGCCGAAATTGAAATTCACAAGCACACAAATAGTTGACTTTCAAAGTATATACTCTTGTTTACTTTATTTTATATTGTTGTTATAGTGTAAATATTTTAAATGTCCGAGGGTGCGTAAATGGTATATGTTTTTAAACCTGTAAATTGACCTAAAAGATTTTAACCTTGTATCTTCTAATTTTAGAATAAATAATAAAAAATAAAAAAAAATTTGAAAATGCCTTAAAAAAATAAGGCGAAACTTCAAATAAACTAGTTTGTATTTTCCAAGAGAAAAGGGAAAAACAGCAAAAACCATATTGGTGGGATAAAGAAATTAAATATGAAATTGAAGAAAAACGGAAAAGCTATCACAAATACTTAAGTTCAAAGAGCACAAACGACAAAGTAAAATACAAAGAATCCCAAGCTAGAGTACGCAAAATGATTAGTGACAAAAAGAACAACCAATGGGAAAAGACATGCTCAAGACTCCACACTTACATAGGAGGAAGAAAAAGCACAGAAAGCTGGAGACTTCTTAAAAATATGAGAGCAGAACGGAAAAGAGGAATCTTCTCACCAATAATACCAGAAAAATGGAACCAATATTTTACAAATATGCTAACAGAAGATAGACCAGAGTTCAAAAGTACCCAACATGGAAACCCAAATATAGTTATACCAGGATCCCCAATAAGGATAACAACATCAGAAGTTAAAGAAGTATGTAAAAACGCTAAAAAATGGTAGAGCTCCAGGACCAGGAAACATTCCAGGAGAGATAGTAAAATAAGGAACTGAAAAGCTATTTAGCGCTTTGAGGAACTTATTCCAAAGATGCATTAACACATCAGAAGTACCCGAGGAATGGAAAATATCATACATATCAACAATTCATAAGAAAGGAGACAAAAATAATTGCGATAACTATAGGGAATAACGGTTACAGGATCTATTAGCAGAATATACGGAAAAATACTTAAAAATGGAATAGAAACGGAATACGCGGACGTAGAAGCTGAAGAACAGGCAGGCTTTAGAGCAGGAAGATCCACAATAGACCATCTCTTCTCACTGACACAAATCCTAGAAAAGAAAACAGCATTTGATCAGGAAGTCCATGTCTTTTTTGTTGATCTAAAAAAGGCCTACGACAGCGTGCCCCTAATGAGATTGTGGGAAACACTACAACAGAGTAATGTAAGCACCGAAATAATTAAAGCCGTAAAATCCTTATACCAAGACGCAAGAAGTAGTGTGAAAACCAAATATGGTATAACAACAGGGTTCCCGGTCACAAAGGGTCTCAAACAGGGCTGCTGTATATCCCCAACGCTATTTAAAATCTATTTGGAGAGTGTACTGAAGAACTGGAAAAGGAAATGCAGCAGTATGGGATTCCCACTGGATGACGATACTACATTGTACACGCTATCATTCGCAGATGACCAGGTAGTGGCCGCTCAGGACATCGATGATATGGAATACATGACACGAAAACTTATGGATGAATATGAAAAATGGGGCCTAGAAGTCAATATTAAAAAGATCGAGTACATGTGCGTCGGAGGACAACAGCAGGACTTGAAACTGGCCACAGGACACACCATCAAACACTGTGCCAGTTATAAGTATTTGGGAACAAGAATATCTAGGGACGGAACACTGGAAGAAGCAATATTCGAGAGGAATATCCAAGGAAGAAAAGCGATTGCAATGCTTAATAGTATACTATGGGACAAAAACATAACCATTGAAAATAAGAAGAGAATTTACAACTCAATAGTGTAAAGTATAATAACTTACAGCTCCCAGGTGTGGCCATTAAAGGAAAGAACAGAAAAAATACTAAAAGCTACAGAAATGGATTTCTGGAGACGAGCAGCCAGAAAATCCAGAAAAGACCGCATACCAAATGACACGATAAGGCGAGCTTTAGAAATAAAGCACGATATAGTGGACGAAATCAGAACCCAACAGTTGATATGGTACGGACATGTACAGAGAATGTCACAAGACCGACTGCCTAAAAAGATTTTAAATTGGAACCCTCATGGAAAAAGAAAGCGAGGAAGACCACGCCAAAGCTGGAGAGCAGGAATCAACAAGGAAGTACTAGAGAGAGATCTGGAGGAGGAAGGATGGAGAAACCGGGAGGAGTGGAAATTAGGCATCGGAAGACGGAAGACGTTATAAAACCGATTGATATATATATATATATATATAATTATATATATATATATATATATATATATATATATATATATATATATATACATATACATATATATATATATATATATATATATATATATATATATATATATATATATATATATATATATATGTATTTTCCAAAGTACCCAAGAAAAACCAATCAAGGTTATATCTGGGGGCACGGCAGTGCCACCGCCAAGTCGAGCACAGCCGTGCCATCCTTTTCTCGAAGCCACTCACGGCACTTTCGACCCCCCTGTAACTTCGTTGTGGATAAAGCTAGAACCTTGAATTTTCAGTGACCAAGAGGACATACTATACTAGCTATATTCCTAAATGACCTACTATTTATACCTTATAGTTTACGAACTATCGCCAGTCGAAGTTTTTTAATTTTGTCACTGACACACTCACCGATCATCAAAATTCTAAGGTACTTCTAGCAGACACATAAAATTCAAATTTTGAATTTAGTTAGTGTTTAGCCTATAAAGGAAGGAAAAACTGAAACATCCCGAAATTTCAGTCCCGTTTTCTAAATTGTACAGTCACTTAAGCCAAAAAAAAAAAGAGGGTCAACTTCGGAATGAGAGATAATAAGCTGTAAACTTGTATAAACCTTTATTTTGGCATTCTAAAAGTTGTCTCAAAAATCTCGTGTCCGCGTCTTAAGATATTCGAGGTCAAAGGTCACAAAAATCGGTTTTTCGCAAATAACTCGCTTCCTATGGTTTCAGTAATATTTGCATCTATTATAAAAATTATAGAGCATAAAATTCTCTACAAATTTTGTTCTAAACATTTTTTTATACGCTTAAACGTTTTTGAGATAGAGCGCGGAGAGCGCGCAGCGCTCAGCCATACATAGCATAATGCAAGGTCAACCGTGAGTCCCGGTAAATAATACGTCGTATAAAGTTAATTAATCACTAAATAAATCCATAATTATGAATAATTTGTATTATTTATTAATTAATATATTATATTTAATAATATTTTTCATTTATCAAATATATTCGTTTAATAACACTTACCTACTTCGTGTAATTAAAAAATTGTTATGTGAAATATTTTAAGTATATTTTAATTATAAAAAATATGAAGATGATGCTTCCATAATAGCAGGGCTAGAAGCGAATATAGTTATTAAAATAGGAGCAAAAGTCATGTTAAAACGAAATATTGACGGTAGTCTTGGCTTAGTCAACGGTTCTATCGGTATTGTACAAGGAGTAAAGGTTGATCCTGAAAACACAAATAAAATAAAAAAAAATACATATTACATTTAATAATGAACATTTTTACAGTCAAAACTAACTAAACTTACTTAGCTTATGTGCATCGCGAACAGTTTCCGATATGTATAGCCTGTGCTATTACCATACACAAAAGTCAGGGGCTAAGTCTAAACAGTGCCCTAATGGCCATCGGTTCTTCAGTGTTCACATGCGGTCAAGAATACGTGGCACGAGAGTGACAAGTCTGGGCGGATTACATCTAATTAATGTCGACTTCGGTAGTATCAAAGCTCAGGAGTCCGCAATCGTTGAATATAATCGACTTAGAAGCACTTATCGTCCAGACTTGTCAAAAATTGTTACATCATAGCCTTTGAGAAAAACCATTAGAAACAGGGAGTGGGCTTTAAGAAAATCCATAGCTGACGTACAAGAAATATTACCCGAGAGAAAAAAAAAAAAGACTACCTACAAAAAGAAATGAGATCCCATCAAAAACATAAAATGTAAAAAAATGCCAAGTCTCGCAACGCAGTCCTTCCACCACAAAAAGTTGTGAGATCTCATGTAAAACCAAGTCAGTTATTTTAGTTAGTATCTATGGAAGCACCTGTTCACAACTTTGTCATAAATTGTTATCTAATTAGTTATCTACCAACATTTATAGTGACCGTATCAATATTAGATATCTTTACTTCTATAATAAATATAATGACTTGGTAATCGCACGGCAACATAATCACATAAGAATAATCTACTATTTCGATTGCTAAGTAAGTCTAAACAGTGCACTTAAATTTTAAATACTAGATTATTCTTATGTGATTATACAGGGTGGCCCAAAATTACCGAAGGGGTTTGAGTTCATTATAACTTTTTATTTAAGACATAATTATAATTTTTTTTTTTTTTAAATACAGTATATTAATGGAGAATATTTTAAATTTAATTATGAAAAATTATATCTCGCAAGTGGTGGCCATTTTCTGCTTCGCATATTCGTGCTCTTTCCAAAACATTTTCCATAACCTTTCGCAAAACTTCAGGTGTTATGTTGTTGATTTCGTCGCTTATATTGTTTTTTAATTGCTGGATGGTTCTAATATTACAGGTAAAAATAACTTTTATCAAAGATTCATTCACATTTAAAGAATTCATTGACACGATAAACATACAACAAAACTATAAACTTCTTTCACTAGATGTTGTGTCATTATACACAAATATACCTAAAGAACTTGTACAGACTGCCATAAACAAAAAATGGGATCTATTAACAGAACACACAACAATATCAAAAGAAAACTTTATTGAAGCAGTTAACCTTACTTTAAATACTAATTATTTCCAATATCAAGACAAATTCTATCAAGAAATAGAAGGGTGTGTCATGGGCTCTCCTATATCCTCAGTAATAGCTCAATTGGTTATGGAGCATTTAGAAGAAAGTGTTATAAATAATTTAGAGTACAACATGCTATTTTTCAAAAGATTTGTGGATGATTGTTTATTGGCAGTTACAACAGATAACACTGATAAAGTCCTGCATGATTTCAACAGTTTCCATCAAAAATTGCAATTTACTTCAGAAATCGAAAATAACAATGAAATACATTTCCTGGATACAACTTTAATTAGAAAACATAACAAAATAATCACTAAATGGTATACTAAACCAACGTGGTCTGGCAGGTATTTGAATTTCTACTCTAATCACACAAAGGCACAAAAGGTAAGTGTTATTCTCGGTTTAACAGACCGGGCAATAGCGCTGACCTCACCAAATTTAAGACCGAAAGCACTGAATCAAATGAAATCAGTGTTAATACAAAATGGATTTAGAGAAAAAGACATCAACCAAACAATAAAAACAAGAACATACAAATTCTATAATAAAAAAATCAAAAAAGAGGAAACCAAAGAACAAAATCAGAACAAATTTCTCCCACTACCTTATACACGCGATTTATCAGAAAAACTAGGGGGCACTCTAAAAAAATATGACATAACTGTTTGTCATAAAACGCAGAACAAACTAAGCTCACTATTTACAAACTTGAAAAGCAAGGTACCAACCATGAACCAATCCAACGTAGTTTATTCGGTACCGTGTGCAGATTGCCCAATGCATTATATTGGTATGACGACCCAATTTATTAAAAAACAGACTCAACGGACACAACTATACAAAAAATGCAACAACGGCACTTCATAAACACACAACGGAACTTGGACATGACTTCAACTTTAATGAAACAAAGATTTTAAACAGGGACATTAATATTGGAAAACTTGCAATAAAAGAAATGATCGAAATTAAAAAAAATGAGAAATTTACAGTCAATGATAAAAGTGATATAAAAGGAATTAGCCATATTTATACAAATTTAATAAGGTAATATTTTAAAGTGTATACTCATCCTTAATATATTAACAAAAAGACTACCTGCTTAATATTCAAATAACAAAAAAAAAAAAAAATTACGGATCAATAATACAAAATAAAATCTACATTCGATAAGAATGCCACTATGACTTGTCAGTAGTAAATAAAATATGTGAGATTCAAGGTAGGTCCCATGTGATTTTAATTTTTAAAGATAGAACTAAGAATTTATGTAAATAGTTTATGGTTGTGTGTGTTAAATAATTTGTATTGTACTAGTGTACCTAAATGTAAATTATTTTTATATTTTTATATTTTGTATAATTTGTAGAAATAAAGAAAAAAATGCTCTAAACCAAAGGGCGAAACGTCAATTTAAGTTTCATTTAAATACCAAATATTCATAAAACGAACCCAAAGCCCAAGAATTGAAAACAAATATAAATTGATGGTTCAAGAAAATTTTTAAGTATTATATATATGTATGTGTGTGTGTGTGTGTTTGTGTGTGTGTTTGTGTGTGTTTTATTATTTATATTATAAATTAAGTGCAAATCATGTAATAATTTTTTTTTTCTTTTCAGATATGGTCTATTAGGAGCATCGGGTTGTGGTAAAACAACCCTTCTTTCCTGTATAGTAGGCCGACGGAGACTTAATTCAGGGGAAATATGGGTCCTAGGGGGAAAACCAGGAACAAAAGGTTCCGGTGTACCCGGAAAACGAGTAGGGTACATGCCTCAAGAAATCGCTTTATACGGCGAATTTTCTATAAAGGAAACTATGCTGTATTTTGGATGGATATTTGGAATGGGTACGGGGGAGATCAACGAGAGACTGCAGTTTTTGTTAAATTTTTTGGATCTGCCCAGTCAAAATAGATTAGTTAAAAATCTTAGGTAAGTTACGGCACTAAATATTAATTATTTTATTTCTGCTTTAAGTGTAATGAAACGAGAAGGTACTGTATTCTTAATCTTTGTTAGATTTAATACCATAGACATCTTTTTGTTATTGATACTTTTATTGTTTAGCCGTGGGTATGTAGCGTGAACTTGATCGAGAGCTTTATTGATCAATTCCTTTGTGTTATTTTTCCCATTTAATCTTGTTTGAAAGTGAAGTCCCAAATATTTGATTTCTGATCACCAATTTATTTCTTGGTTGTATATTTTGACTTTTTATTATGGTAATCAGAGGATAACTTTGCTGTAGTATATTGCTCTTAGTTTTATCACAGCTCAAGTTAATCTCCGAATTCATCATTCATAATTCAAATTCATTGATATTTTGTTGTAATTTATTTTCTGGTTCTTCTTTGCTGCGATAGCTTTATCAGCAGTAAATAAGTACAAACCTTTTTGATTTAGCTTATTTTGGTGGAATTCAGAAATATATTATGTAGATAGATTAAACAAGGTGGGTTATAGCGAGGAATCCTGCGGAACGCCCGCTTTGTTTCTAATTGAAACTAAAAATTTTCAGTTATCCATTCTGAATAATTTTATGAACAATCCGTTATACCCACTACTACTACATAAACTCCTGGACAAAATTAACGCAACAATCTGAAAATTAATTTATCTTTTTCTTATGTCAGTTTGAAAGTTTATCGAGTATTTGAATAGTAGGCTATGCATATTTTGTTTCGTTGTTCATGACAGAAATCAAAACAATTGGTTTAGATTTACAGTTTTAAAGAATTTTTTAGAAGATAAACAATTTTCTGTAATAATACGATAGATTTTCTTTAAAAGTAAGCTTATAAATTGTTCCCTTTTCAAAGTAATACGTTTTTGTGGTAGACTGTTTTATTTTTGACCCCGAAGAATTAGAAAAATGAATCGAACAAGAAATTTAACTGAACACGAGGTAGTGCGAGCCTCAGTTTTATTGGACGAGGGATATTGTCAGAGTTATGTTGCCAATTTGTTAGGCAAACATCGTTCCACAATAAGTCGTATGGTAAGACGATTGAATGAAGTAGGAACTTATTCTAGAGGGCTAGATGAACGTTTTATAAGACAATATGCTTTAAGAAACAGGACTGTCACTAGTTCTATAATAAGAAACGAACTCGAAGCTGTTCGCAATGTCATAATTTCTTCTAATACAGTTAGAAGACGGTTAAATGAAGCTGGATTAAACACTAGGAGACCAGCCACTGCGCCCTTGCTTACTAGAGAGAACAGAGTTGCCAGGTTACGTTTTGCTCGAAATCACGAAAACTGGTCTGTGGATGATTGGAAACAAGTTTTCTTCACAGATGAAACTAGGGTTAGTCTAAAACATCCAGATGGTCGTGAACGAGTATGGCAAAGACCAGGAGAGAAGGTTTGCTCCTTGCAATATCTCTGCAAGGATTCCATTCGGCGGTGGCTCTGTTATGTTCTGGGATGGCATCTGCTTTGATGCTCGCACAGAGTTAGTTCCTGTCCGTACGAGATCCATGAATGCTGACTACTATCTTGAGAATATTGTAATAGAACATTTCCTTTCGGTCATTTTGTGCAAGTAACGCCCAATTTCCTGTTTATGCAAGATAACGCTCGACCTCACGTGGCTAGGGAGGTACTCGATTATCTTAATCAAGTTGATATACCGATTATGCAATGGCCACCAAAAAGCCCGGATCTGAATCCGATAGAACTTGTATGGGAAAATGTATGTTATGTGTATAAGAAAAATGTGAAACGTCATATACCTGCACCTAGAAACCTGAGGGAACTTGAAAATGCAGTTATCACAGAATGGGAGCAAATCCCTCAAGATATTATCCAAAATTTAATTAGAGTATGCCTAGGCGCATAAACGCTGTCATCCGAAGTAGAGGAGGCAACAGACGCTACTAGTGTCCCAGTTACACCGTTAATTTTGCTACTATTGTCCCAGTTTATTTTTTTCATTATTACATTATTACCCAAAGCGGTGCATGTTAGAAATACACGTCGCGCTGGTGCTTCGCATCCGAGGTTTTGTTACTCCGCGTACGACGCTTTTCAAGCAATCTTTTATATGGAGAACGTCATCCCTTTGGAATAATTTGCCCAGCGCTGTGTTTCCCACCGAGTACAATTTATTAGAACAACGTGAATCGCTTTTTCTGCACTCGTGCCGCTCCTGGAGGCTTTAGGGACTTCCCTGCAGCACGTGTGCTAGACCAATAAAAAAAAAAAAAAAAAAAACATAATTTCAACGATTTTGTTATTAGGTCTTAAGAATAATTTTAATTCGAATCATGTAGAGAAATTTGGTAGCTAATTCACTTTTAAAGTATCCGAATAATTTTTTTCTAACTTTTAGTGTAATTAATGTTCATAAAAAATTATTAAAATTAATTCATTATAGATATTTGTATGATTTAATATATTGTTGCGTTAATTTTGTCCAGGAGTGTATATACTAAATACCTTACTACACTACTTAATTCTCTACTGGAGTTCATTAAAATAATAGAAGTTAATTTGACTGTTTGCCAAACTGTACAATGATTTGGACGCAAACCAAATAGTTCATTTGGAAAAATATATTTTTCCTGAACATAATTATTAACTTTGAAAGAGGATTACTTTTTTTATAATCTAAGAAGGTATGGATGGTATAATTTGGGTTCATCTAAGAAAAAGCCATACCGTTAGAATTAGCTGAACATTTGTGACTAGTTTAAAATTTAAATAAAGTTATCATTACTCCTATAGTATCATACAGAGAAACTCACATAATATAAAATTGTATACCGAGTGGCCTGAAAGTTACTATTCACGCCGCTATAATTAACTAGTTTTAGTTGATCAAATAAAACTTGGTATAATAATATAGTTTAAACGAAAAAAAGATATCAACGAACAGAGAGCTCCATCTACTGTCTGTAGACGTAACCAAAGCGTATGATATCGTCCCAGTGACAAACTATGGCAAATATTAAAACATTAAAAAATAAACAGTACAGCAATCATCGCAGTAAAACGGCTGTACGACCAGTCATTACCAAATAAAGTTGGAAAACATTCACTTCGAAAATTTTTCTGTAACAAGGGGTGTCAGACAGGGCTGCTGTTTGTCTCCTACATTATTCAGAATTTATCTGAATGAGACACTCGAGAGATGGCGAAGAGCATGTAGAGGAATGGGAATACAACTGACCGACAGAAACAACGTTGCACACTTTACATTTTGCCTGCGATCAGGTCGTTATTGTTCAGGATAAAAAGACCATGAATTTATGACAAGATCATAAAAACTGAGGTTTAACTATTAACTGCAAGAATATCAAATATTTGTGTATAGGAGGAAAACAGGGAAGCCTTAGTCTAAAGTCCGAATACCAAAGATGGTTCTAAAGTGAGTACCAAGAGAAAAGAGGAGAAGAGGAAGACCAAGAGCAACCTGGTTTGGAGGTGTTCAGAGGGCAATTTCAGAAAAAAAGACCTGGAGATTGGGAAGATCCAAGAGCATGGAAACGGGAAACCGGAAAGCAAAGAACGGTATAAAAAAAAACCGGATTGATGATGATAATATAGTTATAGTAGATACCCATTTGAGACAGGCAATCCCTTCTGGTTTTGGTGAAAATATGCTTTTTATTTCAAATTATTTTAATATCTTGAATAGTTTTTGAGATAATGGCTTCTGAAAATCAATAAATTTTTTACTTTTATTAAATTTATCAAGATAAGGTTTTACGATGGCCGTAAAAATAGTATGCTATAAAAAATCAATCAAAATAAATTAAAATTTTACCACCCGTTTTTAAATTTTATAACTTTAAATTGCTCGAATTCCACATAAATTTAATTACGGAAGCGTTTATGGTGACGTCATTACCAACCAGTATATTATATATATAACATAAAAACGCAATCCTTTCAAATTTAATAGTAAAAATTATCATTCACATATTTAAATCTCTTTTTTGGAATAAACTGAATAAATTACTAATGACAAGCCCAAATATAAAAATTAGTTGCTACAATAAATTTCACCTAATCTGGCTGGCACTACTAGCAGTAGGGCATAAAGTTTTCGTTCCTATCCGTTAAAAGATACCTCTCTTTAATAACATCCGCTATGGAAAATTGTCATACGCACTATGGATTTTACCATAATTAACTTTTTAATAATTTATAATCTTTGGTTGTTTAATTAAGACATATTTTGGTATAGTTTGTTCCTGCTTCCTAATTTATAATTTAACTGTTTCTGATTACAATTTTAAAAAATAAGTGGTCCTGAGAAACCACAGTTCCAGTCTATTAAATTGGAACTGATTTTTAACGTTACGTTGATGATTTCATGTAACATCTCCAGAAATCTTGATTTTCTGCCATAAGATGTACTTGATTATTACTCATTGAATTGTGTGTGTTTATAATAGTGTGAAACGCACACGGTAATACATAGCCTGATCTCCAATAAAATTATTGTAAATTCTAGTGAATTTCTTCAACTTTTCATAACAGCAGATGAAATATGGATTCATCGTTACACGCCAGAGATAAGACAGCAGTCGAAAGTGCACCCAAGGAAGCAAAAATGGCAAAAAAATTCATGGCCACGGTTTCTTTAAATTCTGATGGTGTCGTGCTCATAAACTTCCTGGAGGTAGAATCATCACTGGGGGTATTATGATTCGTACTGGGCCAATTGAATTCAGCACGATAATGCGCCTCAAACAGGTCTTATACTGTTGTTGCAAAACTTCATAATCTCTGTTTCGAAGTACTTCCATATCCACCGTATTCACCAGATTTAGCTCCCAGTGATTACGTGTTGTTTTCAAATCCGAAAAATGGCTGGCTGGCTGGCTGAAGATTTTAATTTTTATAATTTATTATTTGACGAAGCAGTAAACAGAAGCACGAAATTTTATTTCATTAATGGTTTGACTTATAGAGAAAAGTCTATACAAAGGAATAAAAGAGGCATTCGTCATCCCCTCCTGCTTTTGCTAATGGGCAATGGTCAAATGGCTTTCGAATAGACGAACTTGACCAAAAAAGTTTTTCTTAATAAAAATGTCTAAAAAAACACATTAACAACCCTTTTCGGCAATTTTTGTAAATAGTAATCGCCACAGATAATACAGAAAAACTGACGAAGAAGGTCCACCAACACTCAACTTCCTCGAATCCTTAATAACAATCATATAAAGTATTGCCCTCGTGCCATCTACATATTCTTAAATCCAACCAGTAAAATGTGATTATGGTGGATAACTTTAAGTAACTCGTATTTTCTAAAATTGAAGCACCCTTTACGCTACATCTTATTTTGAAAGTTGACTCAGTTGTATACATTTTTCCCTGTGCCATTATCCTACAGGTCTTGAGTTAAAGTAATCGGAAAGGTTTTTTTTCTAATTATTCGTTTGTTCATGGTCAATCGATCTGTCAAACTAGATTTTAGGTTTTTTTCCATAGTTCTCCGGTATTTTCAGAAAAAGTATTAATTTTCACGAAAAAACGGCGTTTCTCACAGGAAAATTACTCTATGAATCGTAATTTTCAATTAATCATGACATTTTTTTTTTAAATATTGGTTTTTTTATTGCCAATCGATCGGTCGAGCTGAATTATTAATTCCCCCCCCCCCCGTGATACCAGCAGATACTACCTCCATATGGTGCATCCTGGGTAACGCCAAAGATGTCTGCAATTTTTGAAAAACCTAGGGCAAAAATAAAAATCCAAGGTCGATAGATTGATTGTCCATCAAAAGAATTGATTTTTGAGAAAAATCTGCTTTAAATATGAAAGGAAATCATTCTATGAATAGCTATTTGCGGAAAAACCGTACTTCCAAGAAAATATCAATTTTTCTCAAATTTGTGAAAAACAGGGGGAGAAAATCAAAAATCCAGCTCGAACGATCGATTGGCAATAAAAAAACGATCATTAAAAAAAAAATTTGTCATGGTTAAGTGAAAATTATGGTTTACAGAGTGATTTTTCTGCGAAAAAAAAAAAAAAAAAAAACGCCGTTTTTTTCATAAAAATCAATGCTTCTTCTGAAAATTCCGGAAAAACTGAAAAATGAAAAAAAACTTAAAATCTAGCTCGACAGATCGATTTGTCATGAAAAAAAAACGAATAATTGAAAAAAAATCTTTCCGATTACTTTAAAATTAAGACCTGTAGGGTAATTTAAGTGGTGCCGCTGTGCCCCAAGACTTCGTACTGTCTCCTACTTTCGTGTCCATTTACATGAACGACTTGTTGGAAAGGACCAGGAATCTAATTTACAGTTTTGCAGATGACAGTATGCTTATTACTTCATTCACTCTAAACTCTCGGCTACTCATCCTAACATTCACAGAGAGGAAGTCTTTCAACTTAACAAAGACCTGGAAGAAATTCTATCTTGAGTTGACAGTAACCAAGTAGAATTTAACACCACAAAAATGCAGGCAGCAGTCTTTTCTAAAAAAGTTAACTTTGTTGAACCCGATATAGTTACGTCGGGACACCGTTCCATTCTTCTAGCATCGTCACTTAATTTACTGGGTGTTAATTTGGGAGCAAATATGTAATGGCATGAATATATTGCATGCCATAGCAAAGGGAACTTCTCAACAGCTAGGCATATTATTTCGAACTAGACAGCTATACACTCCACACCAATTAGTCCTATGAAAAAAAGCCAAATAATTTGTAGCAAATTTTGATATATTATTAAGGATGCTTGATAAGTTTGTAGCGAACCTGTTATTTCCAAGCGTGAGATGTCTATGAAGCGGAGTCTGACTTGACTTGAAGGAGAGAATTATTTGAATCTTTGCTGGATTGAACTTAATGTTTAAACCAATCCGACAAATTCTTTAGATTGTGTCTGAACCTGTACCTGCAGGTACGGCGAGCAATGCTGAATTGATATTTTAAGCCTTACAAAACATATTAAACAGCAGTAGCGACATAATATTCTATTGAAACTACACAAAATCTATCGATTCTTGCCCTTGAATCAGACATAGTAAGTTTGGAGAAATAAACAGTTTTTTCTTTTTTTAACTGTTTTAACCTTCATCTTTTTTCTTTTCATTCTCTGTTAAATTCCCTCTTTTCCTTGTAAATAGTACTCTCTCTGTTTCTTTCGAATTATATTCAGTACTATATACGAGGCTGGTTTGAAAAGTCCGTGCAAAAATAAAAACTACTTATGTGTTTGGGGTAAACTTTTTTTATTTTTCGACATAGTCTCCTTTTAGGCTTATACACTTCGTCCAACGATGTTCTAATTTGTTGATCCCTTCCGAGTAATAGGATTTGTCCAAGTCTGCAAAATATCCATTAGTGTCTGCAATCACCTCCTCGTTTGAATAAAATCTTTGTCCCGTCAGCCATTTCTTCAAATTGGGGAACAAATAGTAGTCCGAGGGAGCCAAGTCTGGAGAATAGGGGGGATATGAAACGAGTTTGAATCCTATTTCCATTAATTTTGCGACCACAACTGCTGAGGTGTGTGTTGGTGCGTTGTCGTGATGGAAAAAGGACTTTCTTGTGGGCCAATCGCGGGCGTTTTTCTTGCAGTTCGGTTTTCAAACGGTCCAATAACGATGAATAATATTCACCTGTAATAGTTTTACCCTTTTCCAGATAGTCGATGAGGATTATCCCTTGCGAATCCCAAAAGACAGTCGCCATAACCTTTCCGGCCGAAGGAACGGTCTTCGCCTTTTTTGGTGCAGATTCCCCCTTGGTAACCCATTGTTTAGAATGTTGTTTGATCTCAGGAGTATAGTAATGTATCCATGTTTCATCCATAGTGACGAAACGACGCTTAAAGTCCTCCGGATTCTTCTGGAACAGCTGCAAACCATCCTTTTTGGTCAAGCGTGAGCAATCGCGGCACCCATCTTGCGGATAGCTTTCTCATGTCCAAATGTTTATGCAAAATATTATGTACCCGTTCAGTCGAAATGCCCACAGCACTAGCAATCTCACACACCTTAATTCTTCTGTCATCCATCACCATATCATGGATTTGATCAATGATTTCTGGAGTCGTAACCTCCACAGGCCGTCCAGAACGTTCAGCGTCACTTGTGCCTATATGGCCAGTCCGAAAATTTTGAAACCACTTATAAACTGTTCTAATCGAAGGTGCAGAGTCACCATAATGTTTATCAAGCTTCTCTTTAGTCTCCTGAGGCGTTTTACCTTTCATAAAGTTATGTTTAATCACCACACGAAATTCTTTTTCGTCCATTTCTTGAAAATCACTCGACTTCCTTGATTCACACGAATGCTAAACACAAAGAAATAGACCAATATGGCTGAAACTTGGTGTGCGTTCATTCAAGAGATGCTACTAACTGAACATGACCTCGATACGCGCCGGTGGTGCCATCTCTCGGACTTTGCACGGACTTTTCAAACCAGCCTCGTATTTTAATATTTCACTTATTGTAAAGTAGATAGTGTTGAGAGTGCCAGCAGTGCTTTTTTTTTAAATTAAGTATGAATATAAATTCAAGAAAAATGATATGCATCTTATCGATCCCATTTTAGATCAGTTTGTTGTTTGTTTGTTTATTATCATCAATTTTTTCATTATTTGCTTACTATTTTTCAGGTAAATTTTTTTCCAATTTGTTGAACACCAGAGTTTATATCTCGAATATCTGTAGCAAACACGTGGTCTCTTAGTATAAAACCATACTATCAAGTTTTCTTGCTTTATTGTAATTTTTTGATACCTAAACTCTTGACATCCAAGGTAATTGTTTTCGTTTGTAGCTACTTAATGACGTCACTAATTACTTGGGATTCTAGCTTATTATGGAACTTTTTCTAACCAGACTAAACTTAGTCATTCGTAGTCTGTAGTTGTCTAATTCAGATGCGCTTTAGTATATTTCCACTCTTACCTTGGATTTACTAAATAATAAATAATTATAATTAATTGATTTCATAATTTATTCTTTGTAGGATATGTCTTGTATACAAATGATGACCAATATAGGTTACTAAGTCAAGTTTAAATAAATCTATTACTTTTACTACTCAACACTTGTGTAACGGTTTTTAAAATTATTACAGTGCATCAGGTGAGGTTGTTATGTTGTAAAACTACATAAAAATAATGACAAGAAAAATACAGAGAAACCAGCAATATTAACTTTAAATTACATATTGTTATTTTTTTTTTAATATTACATCTTAATATTTGTTACTGCGTTGCAGCTTAGTTAATATAGACAATATATATATATATATATATATATATATATATATATATATATATATATATATATATATATATTATGGGTCTAGCACACGTGCTTCAGGGAGGTCCCTAAAGCGCTACAGGAGCGACACGAGTGCGGAAAAAGCGATTCACGTTGTTCTTGAATCGCTGTAAATTGTACTCGGTGGGAAATAGTCCTGGGCAAATTATTCCAAAGGAATGATGTTCTCCATATAAAAGACTGCTTGAAAAGTGTTGTACGAGGATTAACAAGCTGCACCTCATACGGATGTAAAGTATCAGCGCGACGTGTATTTCTAACATGCACTGCTCTGGGAGGAATTAAACAGGCCACATCCTCCGAACACTTTCCATGAAAATACTTGAAGAATAGGCTCAAGTCGCCAATCGTTCTTCGATGTTCCAGCGAATTAAGGCCGCCGGTCAGTTCTGGGCCTCCAATCAGACGAACAGCTCTTCTAAGAATAGAATCCAACAAATACAGTGTATGTTTGGGAGCGGAGCCCCAAACATGGGAGCAGTATTCCATAGTTGGTTGAATTTGAGCTTTGTAAAGAATTAACAGTTGTTGTGGAGTGTAAAGCTTTCTGGTTCGAAATAATATTCCCAACTTTTGAGAAGCTCCCCTTGCTATGCCTGCAACATGCTCATGCTCCCAAATTAACGCCCAACAAATTGAGGGACGATGTAAGAGGAATGGAGTGCGCCGCCATAACTATGTCGGGTTCAGCAACGTTAACTTTTTTAGAAAAAATAGCCGCCTGGGTTTTTGTAGCGTTAAATTCCACTTGGTTACTGTCACCCCAAGATAGAATTTCTTCTAGGTCTTTGTTAAATGGAACAACCTCCCGCTGTCTGCGGACACTCGCCTGAGCAGCCGATGTCCGAGCGCTCAAAGTGAATGAAGAGACAAGCGTACTGTTATCTGCAAAGCTGTAGATTGGATTTCCTGTCTTTTCCAGCAGATCGTTAATGTAAATCAGAAAGACAGTATGAAGCCTTGGGGCAAGCCGGCGTTGATGGTGAAGGTGTTAGAGAGAAATCCGTCGACCGCCACTCGTAAAGAACGCTCACTGAGGAAACATGAGAGTGACAAACAGAACTTTTCAGACATCTACAAGAACGTAGCTTAGCCATCAGCCCATCGCACCAAACACGGCCGAATGCCTTGGATATGTCAAGAGCAACCGCTCGAGATTCTCCAAAGTGTTCAGTTGCGTTGCTGCAAACATGTGTTACATAAGTTAGAAGATCTCCTGTTGATCTATGTTTACGAAAGCCATATTGGTGATCGCTAATAATGTTGAATTCTTCAAGATATTTTAGAAGATGTTGATTGATAGCCTTTTCCATGACTTTCGATATTATTGAAAGCAGTGCGACTGGTCGGTAGTTATTTGGCAAGGTCTTCTTGCCTTTTTTAGGTATCGGCTGAAGTGTGGCCCATTTCCAGCAGAAGGGAAATATTCCCTTTCTGTAGGATAGGTTGAAAAGTCTACAGAAAACTGGTGTCAGTTCCCTCGCACAGTTTTTAAGAACTATGGCAGGTATTCCCTCAGCGCCAGAAGCTTTTTTGGTATCTAACTTCATTAAAATACGTTTTATGATATGCTCTCTGAAGACAACATCGGGCATCCTTGACTGCACTATGAGAATAGTAGGTGGTATTTTTTCTTGGAAATCGACAGTAGAATGTGAAGCAAAGAGTTCAGCCAACAAGTTCGCTTTTTCAACAGGTGTCGTTGCATAAAAATATATGTAAATACATATTCGTACTATAGAAGGGAGCTGTAACTACGATTTTGATATTATGCATCGTGCGCTTTAGGCCTATATTCATAGTTGTTCCTTTAGGGTCGGCTTATTTAAGGCTACCTCGACCACTCCCTCAAGTCCTTATTTCACAGTAAATTTTATCACTCTAATTGAAGAATTAATTCTGAAGTGCTTTAATTTTCATCTCAGTTTAAACTGAATTTCAGAATTTATTTATATTTTGTTGATGCTTTAGGAGACTGAATATTAATTAAATAGAATAAACAAGATATATATATATATATATATATATATATATATATATATATATATATATATATATATATATATATATGGTATAACAAGAAACGAAATTGATTATGTGTTATCAAATTACAAGAATATTGTAATTGACACGACTATCCTGAACACGATAAGCATTGGCAGTGGCCATCGGATGCTCAGAGCAAAAATAAGAATAAATTTGAAGCAGGAGAGACGTAGATTGATAATGCATACAAAGATAAAGACACTAAAAGAAATAATAATGCAAAACACAGACTAATATCGACTAACACTGGAAAATCATATAAAACACATAAACTACCAAACAGAACTTGATGAACTAAACGCACAAATAACAGCCTACTCATGACTGCAAAATAAATACTAACATTGAAAAAAAAAAAACAAAAATTAAGTATAGAGACACAAAGTCTCATGAAACAGAGACGACTATTAAGAAATAGACAAAGAAATAAAGAAAAAGATCAGAGAAGACGTCAGACAGTACAGAAACCCGAAAATAGAAGAAACTTTGAAAGAGGGAAAAAGTTTTTGAAACACCTAAATAAACAAATGAATGAAGGGAGACATCAAATAATAAAATTATTATTTTATTATTATTATTATTTATTTATTTAGTAGTAGTATTCACAATACTTTTTAATTTACATTTAAAATAAATTTAACAAACAATTTCATACTCTGATTAAAAACTAATATTGTTTACAAAATTTATTGTTCCTTTTCTAAACATATTTATATTTGTTTCACTCTTTATGTTGTTGGGCATCATATTGTATAAGGTCAGGCCTTTTGAAAATAAAGATTTTTGCATTGCACTGGTATCTGCACGTTGTGGTCTGAAATCTAATGCGTTCCTCAGGCTGTACGGTTGAACATCCCCAACATATCTTATTTGTTCAATCAAGTATTCCGGTGCATTTCCCATTTTCATTTTCTGGATAAAAACATATTGTATTTAGCTGCAGTCTTTGCTTTACATTTAGCCATTTCAGTGCATCTAGCATATATCTTATTGATGTGAAACGATTGCATTTCAAAATAGAGCGCATAGCCTTGTTCTGGAGTTTTTGTAGCCTTGCCTGTTGTTGGTCTGAACAGCATGTGAATAACACAGTTGATCCATATTCAAAATGAGGTTTTATCATGGTGTTGTATATATTTATTGCAGTTAATATTGTTACTTTACTTCTTAAACGTTTGAAAAACCCGATTTTTTTCCCTATTTTTTTACATATATATTCGACATGTTCTTTAAAGTTCAAATCCCTGTCTATGAGGAAACCCAGGTATTTTATATTACTTACTTTTTCTATTATTACATTATTTATTTTGAATGCTCTGTCAGTGTTCATATCAATTTCCATTAATTTTGTCTTGTTTTCATTTAATTTTAACTTATTCATTTTTAACCATTTGTTAATGTTATCCATATCATTTTTTAAATTTTCATGACACATCTCCTCTGTTGCTGCTTCTGTAAAAATTAATGTATCATCTGCATATAATACAATTTCACATTTTTTTAATACATTTTCCATGTCATTTATATGTATTACAAAGAGAAGAGCTCCCAAAATTGAGCCCTGTGGTACTCCAAAATCGTTTTCTATTGCATTTGATATTTCGTTATTGATATTTGTGAATTGTTTACGATTTGTCAGATAGGACTGAAACCATTTTAGCTCTGTGTCTTGAATACCGTATCTAGTAAGTTTTTTCAATAGAATATCCCTATCTATAGTTTCAAATGCTCTTTTGAAGTCAAGGAAAATTGCTAATATTTTATTTTTTATCTTTTTACATTTCCATCTGTTTATAACATAATTGATTGCTGTTTCACATGAATATTTCTTTCTAAATCCTGATTGAAACTTTGATAGTAGTCTGTGCTGTTCTATGTATTCTTCCAATTGATTTTTTACTATTTTTTCAATAACTTTTTCACATATTTTTAAAGTGTAAATTGGTCTGTATTCTTCACATTTTGATGTATGTTTTACTTTTTGGATAGGAAATATCATTGATTCCTTCCAGTTATTTGGAAACAACCCTGTCTCTAGTGACTTATTTATAATATTCAGTATAATATTTCCTGTTATGCCCCAATTATCTAAAATTATGTTACTTGATAGTTTTGTATAGTCTGGTTTTTTCTTAATATTCTTAAAAATAGTTTTCAGTTCTTGTAGATTTACTGCACGAAATTTGAATTTAGTGTCAATCTCAGGTATTTCATTTTCGTATTGTATATCTTCGATGGAGCATCTGATTTCATTTATACTATTTACAAAATATGTATTAAAATTTTCAGCTATTTGGAAACTGTCTTTATATTCTATTTAATTAGATATCACAGTTTTTATCACACTTTTGGGGTTTCTTAAGACTAGTTCTTTAATTTTATTCCACATTTCTTTTTGGTTATTTGCATTGTTTATTTTATTATTAGTATAATTACTTTTTTCTTTTTCAATTTTGACTTTATACGTATTTCTTATTGTTTTATAACTGTTCCATGCCTCATTTGTATTTTCTAAGATTGCTCTTTGGTATTTAAGAACTTTTTCTCGTTTTAATGCTCTGAGCTCATTATTAAACCATTTGTTATAGCTTTTTTTAGACATTTTTTTCTTAAAAGTAAATTTTTTTATTACGTTTTCGATACAATCATCAAAGTTCTGAACATATTCATTTAAATCATTAATTTCATCACATCTTAATATTGCACTTAATTCATTTTTGAATCTGTTTTTGTTGTACTTAAAAAGGCTTATTTCTTTAATATGATAGTTTTGCTGCTTGGTATCACACTCGATTAAAATATCAATAGATTCATGATCAGCTTTTTTTATTATTTACATTATTTTTTGCCGTAATTGTTTCTTTATTTGTTATTATATAGTCTATCAATGTTTTTGAGTTTATTGTTATTCTAGTATATTCGTTCATTACCTGCTTAAGACCATTATCGTTAAGTATGCTTTCCAGTTTGGTGGCATAAAAATCATTCTTCCAGTCAATGTTGAAATCTCCAGCAATTAAGATATCACAGTTTGTTTCGCATACTTCTTCTATAAAATCTTGAAATGTATCACAAAATTCTGATTTTGAAGCACTTGGTGATCTATATACTACAATTACTATTAATGATGTTTTTTCATATATCGCCATATATGCACTTATCCAATGTTTTGTATCCTTAATATCGTCTTTAATTTTATTTATTTTCCAATGCTTCCTAAAATAGGCCATTATACCACCAGTTCTAGACGAGTTCGACAATGTACTATAGGGATCATAGTGTTCTATTTCAATTTCACCTTCATCTATTTCTTCAGTTTGGTGCGTTTCAGTTAGAATTATGAATTCAGGTTTTTCTGTTTCTGCTAATATTTCCAATTGACTAAAGTTATTAATCAACCCTTGAATATTTGTATAAATCTCATGTATCTGCTTTGGTTGCTATGCTAACAATCCCATCCTTCTCTTTTTATTATTTAATTTATTTTGATACACAGGACAATCCCGGTTATTGGTGAAGTGATTTTCATCAAGACCCAACTTTAGTCTTTTATTCTCTTTCATGCAGTTAAAAAAAAAACTTATAAATAACGATAACCAAGAGATCGCACAAATCAAAGAGATAAAGGAAGCTACAGAGAAATATTATCAAACACTATATGACACGAAAATACCACCACCGCCCGACACTTTGGACCATCTTCAAACAATTAGATTACTACTGGAAGATGCAAATGAATATAAGGTCACCGTGTGGATAGCAATGGTTGACTACGAATAAGTATTTGATTCGGTATAGATATAGGCTGTCCTTAATGCCTTAAGTAAGCGCAAAGTCGATGAAAGGTACACAACTCTTCATACTTTCAATATATATATATATATATATATATATATATATATATATATAAAAAACAAATAAAATCAAAATTAAAAGAGGAATTAGACAAGCCAATTCGATATCCCCAAAGCTGTTCACTTTGATTCTAAAAGATATGTTCAAATCGTTAAAGTGGGAAAATAAAGAAATACTAATGGACGGTGAACAATTAAATCACTTAAAGTTCGCAGATGATATCACTCTGATCGCCAACACAAAAGAAGAATTACAAGAAAAGCTGATGGAATTAAATAACAAGTCTCGAGAAATAGATCTAAAAATAAACTTCACCAAAACCAAATATTTGAACAATGAAAATAAAGATAACAGCCAGGACCTATTAATAGAAGGTGAAAGAACAGAAAAGGTACAAACATTCATATATTGAGGACAAAAAATCGAAATATCAGAAAATAATTTAAAGGCTGATTTGGATAGAAGAGTCTCATTAGCTTGGTCTAATATTAAGAAGAAGCAAATCCGCTGGGGTTGCCTCTGGTTGTTGTTCGATATACCTCAAAGCTTTTTCCAAAGACGCAAAACCTTCTTGATGAGAGATTCAACTGATTTTTCGGTTTCCTGAAAGGCATTCGTTATTTCTTCAATACTTATTTCTTCTTCTAAATCATCTGCTGTAATCCATTCAACAATATCTTCTCTTGTCACATTTTCGCAACCTTTTAATTTTTGCATTAATTCAAATAAACTTTTTTCTTTTTCTTCTATCTCGCTGTCAAAATTTGAACAGGACATTTTTCCATGGCTTCTCAATTTCAAAACTAATTCATTTAATGGAGTATCATCTTTACTGTCATTATAGTCCTCAAAATCAATAACTTTTGACCAAGATTTTTGAATAGTGGTAGTACGCACAGAATCCCAAGCTTGACTTACCCAGTAAATAACATTTTTCAGTGCAACCTTTCTCATCTCATTGATAATAACCTCCTTTTCTGTGTATTCTAACGGATGTTCAAGATATAAACGCCTATAATTTTTTTTAATGTTTTCGAGGATGCCTTGATCAACAACAGTTTCGCCCACATGAAGTCCTTCTCCAGGGTGAGAGGGGGCATTATCCATTAACAAAATTGCTTTAATAGAAAGACGGTTTCTGTTCAAAAACTTAGTCACAGATGGCACGAACTCTTCTTCAAACCAGTTAGTAAATAAGGTCGCATCCATCCATGCACTCTTCTGAGTTTTGTAATAGACTGGTAGGGCTTTGGGTGAGATGTCTTTTAAAGCTTTTTGACGTGCAGACTTGCCAATTACCATCAGTGGGATTTTGTGCTTGCCAGATGCATTGGAACGTACCATTATAGTTAATCTTTCCTTACTTCGTTTGTGCCCAGGAGCTGATTTTTCCTGTCGAGATGCCAATATTTTTGATGGAAGCATTTTATAATTCAGACCAGTTTCGTCACAGTTGTAAATTTGATCACATGTGTATCCACAATCTTCGATTTGCTTTTTAAAGTTCTGCTTAAACTTCTCAATTGATGACACATCAGCAGAAAGTTTTTCACCACATACAGTCAGTTCTCGTACACCGTACCGTTTTTTCCAGCGGGCAAGCCAACCAGAACTGGCGGTAAACAGATCTATCTCTGGGAATTGCCTACTAATCATTATTGCTTTCTGTTGTAAAATTGGACCTGACAGAGGCACACCTTTTGATCTATGTTGGTTAAACCACATGAATAAAGTTTCGTTAACCTTTTCATAGTCGCCGGTTTTCATTGATTTTCTTCCTGAGGACGAGGAGGCTTGATTTATACACCACTCTTCTATTTTTGTGCGGTTTCTTTTCCAATCTCCAACTGTTACCTTACCTACTCCATAATCTCGTGCAACAACTTTAATTGTCTCTCCTGCTTCAATTCTTCTGATGGCTTTTAATTTTTCTTCAATAGGAACGACGATTCTTTTACGCTTGTTTTGCTCCATTATAATACGACAAACAAAAATTCAAACAAAGCAGTTCGTATTAATTACACTTAACTACCAGAACTCAAACCAAATAAATTACGTGAGTATACTCGTACTTCTCCGTAGTAAACGCTATAACGCACTGCATTCACGCAAATTTACATGCTGAAAGAGTCCAAAAATATAAATAAGGGAACCCCTCACACGGGCCAGGGGGATTTCCCGAAGGCCCCGACGATTTTAAATGGAAATATATACATACATATATATGTATCGGTTAATAAGCAGCATAGACGCGCGTACCTCGGATAATCAGGTTCTTAGATTGGCTCGGTTAATCCGGAGGTCGGATAATCGCGACTCAGTTAATCGGGGTTCTACTGTATATATATATATATATATATATATATATATATATATATATATATATATATATATATATATATATATATATATATATATATATATATGAGTTCCCCAAAAATCAACGTATTCCCTTCGAGGGCTGATAGGCCAGCCCATAACTCTAAGTAAATATGACTTTAGTGAGAATCGTCAGATTCCGAGATTTTTTTTAAATAGCTGGCGAGGTTAGCTTGGTACATTTTTTTAGAGTATGAGGATACCAAGTTAGCAAATTAAAATGTTTTTTACTCATGGTACTTGCAAAAATCTTTTTTCCTCACAAGCTTAGCACAAACAAAGTGTCAATATCTCGAAATCTAACGATTTGTCACTAAAGTCATATTTACTTATTCTGAGTTAAGAGCTGGCCTATTAGTCCTCGAAGGAAATAGGTTGGTTTTTGGGACACCCTAGATATAATATCTATAAACAAAGATTTGGTGATATGTTATCGACCGTGCATCAATCTGATATATATATATATATATATATATATATATATATATAATATATATATATATATATATATATATATATATATATATATATATATGATTATCGGGAATCGGTCTGGACTGTAAATAAAACTCTTTTCTTCTTTAAAACTCAATATTTCGTTATCGTTTGATAACTTCTTCAGGAGTAACTACAAAATTAATACACCTATATTAACACACTATTCTCTTTCGTCAAGGCATTAAAATATTGAAATATATAAAACAAACAATAATGAAACAAACGAACAATCAATTAAAACACGTACGAAAATGCGAGTTTGTCCTGGAAACCAACATTCAACATCTCGATTTACTACAACAAACTGAGAGTAAATAGCCTCGGTACATATGCACTGCCGTGAACTCCAAACGAAACGGAAAAAAAAAAACAGCAACAGAAAAACGTCTTTAATTTACTTTATACTAAGAGGTGGCAAATCTTTATTTGTTATTATTGCTGTAATTGTAAATGATTAATACCTATTAATTATGTTGCTATATATAATACTAAGTTGATTAGTGTCTGATTTATAGTTAATTGACTTTGGGTCCCTGTTGATATGGTACATTTCTTTGAAAAGTCTCCCTTTATAGTTGCTGTCATGAGCTAAGATTCTAACGTTCTTATAGTCAAAATTATGACCCGTTTTCAAATTATGTTGCACCACAGCACACGTATTCTTTCCCAATCGGGAGTCACCCCTGTGCTCTGTGAGTCTCTGTTTCAACCACTGACCTGTCTGCCCAATATAAGACGCTTCACATTGTAAACAAGATAATCTATAAACTACAGAGTTATTATATAAAATAGGTGTTCTATCCTTTATTTTTGAAAACAGGTCAGAACCTCGTATGCTGTTATATTTCGCAATTTTTATATTTGGAAAATGTCTGAATAAGGCGACAATTGAGTTTGTGATTGGCTTTATAAATTGTAGCTTCCTGTATATCCTATGCTGCGCAGGCGTCTCGTCAGTAGGGGCATCAACACTATCCGAATTATAAATTAATTTTCGTAAAATGTGTTTAGGGTAGGCATTGTTGACAAAAATGTTATAAAGCTCGTCTAGGTTTCTTTTTCGAAACCTATCATCACTGATGCGTATGACCGTGTTTTTCATTGCTATTACGGTGTTAAATTTTTGATTTTTTGGGTGATTAGAGAAATAATTAATGAATCTGCCTGACGCTGTGGGTTTTTTATACCAGTCAAGTATAATACTGTTGTCACTCGTTCTTATTACTTTAGTGTCCAAAAAAGGAACACTGAAGTCCTGTTCTATTTCGATAGTGAATTGTATATGTGTGTTGAATGCATTAAAATGGTTTTAAAATGATTTCCGTATTACCCTTGGGTACAGCGCAAATCAGATCATCAACATACTTGTACAAAAAGGGTAGGTTGAATGGTAATTGAGGAACCACCGTTTCCAAAAGATGGTCCAACACCACCTTGGCCAAAACAGGACTGATAGGAGACCCCATTGGAGTTCCAAAAATTTGTTTGAAAAATTTTTGGTTGAAACTGAAATATGTGTTGTTGAAGATGAATTTAATGAGAATCAAGAAATTATGCTTTGAAATCATGGTTTTTGTTTGAATCAGTTCCCACTTTTTTTCCAGAATAGTTAGGATTAAGTCTAGAGGTATATTTGTAAACAACGATACTACATCCAAAGATATCAATACATACTCTTCTGGTAATGTCACTCCCTTTATTTTGTTGACAAACGAGAAGGTGTCTCTAACATTGTAATCCGTCTCATCCTCAAAAGCAACACTCAAAATTTTAGCTAAGTATTTTGATAGATTGTATGTCGTTGAATTCACTGAACTTATAATTGGTCTCAGAGGAGTGTTTGTTTTGTGAATTTTGGGTAAACAGTAGAGTTTGGGAAATGTGGAATTGTAAATTACTAACTTCTTGTACAGTTGTTCATCTATTTCGCCTTTGTTCTTTAAAAATTTTATTAAATCATTAAAGCTAGTTTGTATAGTACTGGTAGGGTCTTTAGATAGTGAAGTGTATGTAGTCTCGTCTTGTAGTCAAGTTTCAGTCTTATGAATATACTCATTTTCGTCCATTGCAACAGTGCAACCCCCCTTGTCCGATTGAAGAATGTAAATCTCCGGATGAGATCTTAGGAATTCTTTTGATTTTTTAAAGATACGAATAAGCCAATGGGGTTTCTCAAATTTTAATTTATAAAAGAAGTTAGTTACTAAATTAGTTGCTCTCGCTCTGAGAATATCCTTAGAATTCTCTGGGGTGTCATCAATTATATTTTCAATCTCCGCCAATAGACTGCCAACGTTAATATCTTTATACGTACCCGGTACACCAAATTTGGGACCCAGTGAAAGAAAGTCAGAAACATCTTTAGGGATTTCCACTTTAGATATGTTTTTGAACCACTTTTTATTGTTTTTAAATAATTGTTGGTCATTAGTGTTGTTGTTCATTATTGTTTGTTTTATATTTCAATATTTTAATGCCTTGACGAAAGAGAATAGTGTGTTAATATAGGTGTATTAATTTTGTAGTTACTCCTGAAGAAGTTATCAAACGATAACGAAATATTGAGTTTTAAAGAAGAAAAGAGTTTTATTTACAGTCCAGACCGATTCCCGATAATCATATATATATATATATATATATATATATATATATATATATATATATATATATATATATATATATATATATAATATTTCTTTTTTTCAGTGGCGGTCAACAACGAAGAGTATCTTTTGCAGTAGCATTAATGCATGATCCTGAACTGCTTATCCTTGACGAACCTACTGTTGGAGTCGATCCTTTGCTTAGACAAAGTATATGGAATCACCTAGTACAAATTACCAAGGATGGCAATAAAACTGTGATCATTACAACACATTATATTGAAGAGGCAAGGCAAGCGCACGCGGTAAGTTGAGAGCACTTTTTTTTATAGAATGGATCAAGTTTTTTGTAAGTAGTAACGTAGAGGCCGATGCGAATCGTATGTCTCAAAAATACAAATTGTATAATTATTAGTTCTAACGATATTGGTTGCAGAAAAATTACATTTGGATTTTCAGCATTTCATAATTATTAAACATATTTATGCGTGCATGCGTTAGTTCTTACATTAAAACAAACAATTTAAATGTTAATGTGAGCAATTAAATAACTTAACCTTCAAATTTCTTTCGACTAAGTGTCTTCACTGGCGACCGGTTCTTTACAAGGCAACACAAGGATGTTGATTATTGATTAACAAAAACATCAAAATTCCGATGAAAACTAATTTCGGTATCCCAAATGTAAATAACTAGTTATTAAACTATTAAGAACTATAATGACCATAAAGCATTGTAATCAGTAAATGTAGGTCTATAATTCTTCTATCTACTAACTTCTGATTACATCATAGGTTATCAGTTATTTCAATTTTAGTTATGTCCTAAATCAAATCTAATCCTCCGACTGTATTAAATGCAAGACCTCACAATTTCATGTTTCTTTCTGTTTACGTTGTTAAGCTTTTATTACCACTCTAAGGACACGGCTCTTGTGCAGTAGAGAATTCCTAAAGAACTACAGGAGCGAATTCCTGGCCAATTAATTCCAAAAGGATGAGGTTTGTCATATAAAAGACTACTTGAAAAGGGTTGTCTGAGGGGTGACAAACTGAACCTCAAATCGATGCGAAGCTTTGGTGTGAAGTGAATTTGTAGTATGCACCATTCTGGGGCTACATTCATTGAACATTTCCCTTAAAAATATTATAGAATAGATTCAAGTCACCAACCGTTCTTCGATATTCTAAGGAGTCAAAGTTTCTGGTAAATTCTGGGTCTCCGTTGGAACGAATAGAATCTAATAAATAAAGCGTATATTTTGGAGCAGAACCACGGACATGGGAACAGTATAGGGCTTTCTAGTGGCAACAAATATCATGCAATGCATTGCATGAGGAAGAAAAAAGAAAAGATAACCAGAAATTTTGTAAATATAATTTAGGCTTCTAGGAGATGGACAAATTATATTCAATGGAGCCAAAGTTAACTATACAGAAATAGTTGCCATTATTATTCATACTAATAATCGTCTATATTTTGAGTAGTTAAATGTTACTAAATAATAGAAAAGCTGACCAGTTGAGTAGTCTGTCCCAACACATTTACTCACACGCATTGCGTACATACGTAACGTAAACGTATACTTAATGTCATGTGTTCTGACTTTTGGGATTGAGTATGCTATACTATAAAAGCCAGGAACTATTAATAGAAGGTGAAAGAATAGAAAAGGTACAAACATTCATATATTTAGTACAAAAAACCGAAATATCAAAAAAAATTTATGCGTTCAGAAGGTTACAATCCATATTTAAATTAGATATTTCAAATAAAATAAAAGCCAGGGTATTCGATTAATATATACTGCCGGTATTAACATATGGCACTGAAACGTGGGCTTTAAATAAAAGTATAATATATAAATCCCAGGTAACCCAAAGAACAATGGAGACGAGAATGCTAAATATTAAACTCCAAGATCGATCGTACTCCTAACATCGAGATACGAAGAAGATCAACAGTGACGGATGTAATGTAACGAATATATATATTAAGGTGGAATTATGCGAGGCATATCGTAAGGATGAATGACAACAGATGGACACGCCATATGGTTGAATGGAGGCCTAGAGAACATAAAAGATACAGAGGTAGACCACAGACAAGATGGACGGAAGACATAAAAAGATTAGCGAGACGAGATTGGAGGCAAAAAGTAAACAACAGAGCTGATTAGAGACAACTTGGAGAGGCTTACATTCGATTATGGATGTAATAAGCTAATGATGATGATACTATACTCGTAACAGGAGCAAGTTTTGTCTAGTAAGAACCAGTAAAAATGAGTGTACTAACTATACCTCAAACAGCTGTCGGTGTCTCAAAGTTAGGAGGGGATCTCCAAACCGAAAAATCACAGTTTGCTAAACATTTCTTAGAAACAAGCCATTCATTTCCCAATATAAATTGTTTACAGATACTGTATACCGCACCTAAAGGGTCAAAACTCAATTTATTAGAATCCATAGAAATTTACAGACATTCAAAGGACCATAATATAAATCTACTGAATAGTCAATTAGAGGTAGCCAATTCCGTTTTGTACCAACTGTTTTTTAGTACCTAATAGACCCACATCTGTTCATCATGTAAACATAAATATCAAAAATTTGTTTCAGTCTTAGTTAAGCCTCTGACAATGTAGTTGTACTATGAAATCGCGATAACGCAATTGTAAAATCATTACAAATATATTTAGTGACAGTTAACAAAGTAATTAAGTAATTTTATTGTTAAAAAAAAAACCTGCCAAATGCAAGTCGGACTTGCGCAATGAGTATTCCATATGGTTATTTCTTTTAAAATAAAATAAAATTCTTACCTAGGTTGGTTAATTAGGTCCCTGACATGTATAGATCTTAAGATCCAGCATGTATTTTCACGTTTTTCCTTAGTCAATAATGTATGTGACATCCAAGATGGGGCACGACAATTTACATTGTATAGTGCTGAGCTGAATAAGCTTCGTAAAAACGAACTAGTTGAGCTAATAATTTTTAAAAAGTTACCAGTGGCACAAGAAAACAGTGAGCTATTGTGTAGCATTCAAAAGTGGCTTCAGAATAAGTGTCCGTGCGCTAAATTCTCACAAAATATTGTACAAGAAGAGGATACGGAGAAAGTCTTCCATGACAGTGTTGATGTTAACACGGCTGACTGGTGCCCAAAGCGAGCCTGTATCCAGGTTAGAATAGATCTATGTGTTATAAAATCAAAATTGGTCAGTCAAAATAAAATTATAGTAAATTTAGAAAGCCATCTTCAAGACCAAAAATTATTAATTAATTTATTAAAAAACACAAAATTCCGATTCTACAGCTCCCGCAACGGTGAGAACCCGAAAACTAAAACGTAAACGTGTGCAAGACCATTGCAGGAATCGGCCACAAAAACCATTCCGTCAAATTCAAAAAATCAAATCCTGCAAAATACGAACAATTTAACTAAAAATTTAGGCCCAGGCAGCGCGCAGCCGACTAAGCAGTACCGAAAAAGCAGCAACAATAACACGCGTACCGGGAATCGTAAAGTAATAATCGGTAATTGTACTAATAATAAATCGGTAAAAACTATCGCTAAACTCGGTTATTTACATGTGTTTCGATGTGATCCAGGTACATCTGCAGATATGCTATGCAATTTTTTAGAAAATAGGGCACTCGAAATATCGTTCCACTGTGAAAAACTAGTAAAAAAAAATAATGCAAATGTGTCGTCGAGTTTTAAAGTATCGTTTCCTATAGCATGCATAAATAAAGTGTATGACTCCTTAATTTGGCCGGAGGGTGCAGCAGTCAGGAGGTACAAATTTCCCAAGGATTTTTCCAACCAAGCCTCAACGCAGGAAGCGCATTCGTAAGTAAAGAAAGCTTCTATAGTTGGTCTGCCCTACTTCTTAATGTACAGGGACTGTCGAACAAAGTCAACTTAATAGAACTTAACACTCAAGAATATGATCCTACTTTTTTGTGTGAGCATTGGCAAACTAGTGCCAGTATAGAATATTTAAAAATAAATGGCTACGATAAAGTGTGTGACTTTAGTAGAATACACCACTAACGTGGTGGCACTGTGATTTATGCAAAAAATAGTGTTTCTGAAAATTGTAAAATATTACATGACTATAATAATTTCTCTACTGAAATGTTTGAATGTTCTGCCATAGAATACAAATAATATTGCATATTATTAGTGTATAGACCCGGAACGTCGACTGACATTGAGGGTTTTCTTGACATTTTTTCTGAACAATTGACAAAAGTTTTAGATAATTGTAAAAATATTTTAATCTGTTCTGATCTTAATATTGACCATCTGCGTAGTAGCAGAAACTGTAAATACTATAAAATGCTTAAGGATATATTTGACTCAAATAGACTAACATCTTTGCTTAATGGAGCAACTAGAATTGTTACTAATAGGAAAAATATTACCAGTACCTCTGGTCTTGATTATGTCATCACGTCCAAACCAGAACTTTTTTCTTGCAAAAATTTTGATGCTGGAATTTCCGATTATTTGATTATTTTTGTCAACTTATATATTGTCATGACGAGCAAGCAATATTACCAGAGGCAGTTCAACGGGACACGGTCTGGTGCCTTAGGGTGGTTGACAATGGTTCAATTAACGAATTTAATTTTCTTTTTGATTCACTTAAAATAGACTTCACTCAGAGCAATATGGAAAAAAACTTTGAACACTTCTTTGATGCGTTTAATTGGTGCTTTCAAATAAGCTGTCCAAATAAAGGAGTTAAGGAAAATAAGCTACACAGTAAAAAAATTAATTTTTCTAATGAACTCCTAGAGGATCTTAAAAACTTAAAAAATTTACATTGGTTACAGAAACGTACTGAGGACTTTCAACTAAAAAATAAATATAAACACCTAAAAAAGACATAAATAGTAAAATTAAGAAAGAAAAAGAAAGCGACTATAACAGGAAAATAAATAACTCAAAAAACAAAACAAAGACCACCTTGAATATAATTAATTTTTTAAATGGCAAAATACAAAATAATTTCAAAAGATACATTAACCAAATATGCACAGATAATGTCACTCTTACTAATGCAGAAGACATAGCAAGAAGCTTTAGTAATTATTTATCTACTGTTGTGAAAAATAAATTAAATTCTCACTTCAGTAACGGTTTATCACAGGAATGCACTGTATCAAAAAAATGTTTTGATGCTTTTCAGTATACTAATGTAACTTCACAGGATGTTAGGTCTGCAATAAAAAAGTTACCCAATAAAAAATCAACGGGACCAGATGAGATACCTATTGCTTTGTTAAAGAGATGTTCGCCTAAAGTAATTGCTTGCCTGGTTTATTTAATAAATATATCTGTTTATGAAGGTATTTTCCCTTCACGGCTGAAAGAGGGCGATCCTCTTTTAATTGACAATTATAGGCTTATATCTTTACTTAACTGTTTTTCAAAGGTTTTCGAAAAAGTTATTTACAATAAGATAACTCCATTTCTTGATAATAACAAAGTTCTAACCTCACACCAGCACGGGTTTAGAGAAAAGCACTCTACAGAGACCGCAGCGATCGACTTTATAAAGAATATATATAAAAAACTTGATATAAATGAGAAAGTAGTAGCTCTACTATTTGATCTAACAAGGGCATTTGACACAATAGACCCAGGCTTTGTTGTTAAAAAATTTGAAAGGCTAGGTATTAGAGGACCACTAAATAAATGGTTTAATTCATTTTTGAAGGGTAGAAACTTTAAAATAAAAATTGGTAATATTTTTTCGCAAATGACAAACTGTGACTTAGGGACCCCTCAAGGCAGTGTCCTAGGTCCTCTAATTTTCTTGTTGTTCATAAACGACTTACATACATTTCATGTGGAATCGTTTTTATGTTCGCTGACGATACGACCATAGTCATCTCAGCCAAAGATGAGAAATTTTTGGAGAAAAAAATTAAAATAATATTGACTGAGTTCTCAAACTGGTGTAAAAAGAATAACCTTATAATAAATCTATCAAAGACCGTGTCTAAGACAAAAATGCGCAAACCAATAAACCTAAATATTGTATTTAATAATATGAATTTGCCATAGTTCAAAGTTTTTAGGAATCATAATAGATTCTAATCTCGAATAGAGTTTGCACATAGATGACGTTTGCTCAAGACTAAATAAATGTTTTTTTTTATGATAAAATCTTTAAGTGTTCCCAATCTCATGACTGTCTATTACGCTAATGCGTACCCAGCCATGTCCTATGGTCTGGCGGTTTGGGGAAGTGCTCAGGAACTGGACAGAGTGCTGGTAATGCAAAAACGAATCATGAGACTAATTTTTAGTATGCCATATAACGCATCCTGTAGGGAAGTCTTTAAGAATAGAAAAATATTAACAGTTACAAGTATTTATATATATATAAACTCTTAATGTATATCTATCAAAATCAAGATAGCTTTATGTCGCATAGATGTTTTCATCGTTATCCGACTCGAAACAGAGAAAATTTTTATATTGAAAAACACAATCATGAATATGTTAAAAAAACTAGTCATTACTTAGGTTGCAGACTATTTAATTTACTGCCGGAAAATGTAAAAAGGATTGATTCTATGGCACGTTTTAAAAAACAAATAAGAACTATACTATTGAGTAAAACTTTTTATTCTGTAACTGAATTTGAAAGTTATCTGCTGGGCAGAGTGTGAATGTTATTCTTTATAACATCCTTACTTAATTAAAGCATCTTTAGTATGTATTTTGTTTGTTATAAATTTGTTTTTTATAAATATGTATGTTATGTTTTTTATTATATCTTGTATTTACTGTGTATTAATGTGTTTAATAGTAAGATTCTTTTTTTTTTCTTTCTATTTATTATTTTTGATATTACCTAAGTTGGGATCATACATCTCTTTGATGACTTATCTTATCTACAACTTTTGTAGCTGAAAAGATGAATAAATTGTCTATTGTCTATAATAGTTATAGCTTTTTAGCTACCTAATAGCCAATAAATAAAACTAGCTCAGTCCCGGATTAAGTAGTAAAAGTTTTAAACAACTATTTATTACCTAAATATTTATTTAATAATAAACAAATAAAATAAAATTATTTTGCCCCTGTACCTATCCGTTAGTCACCAGCCATCATGGAAATTTATTTTCTGCTTGTACCGAATACGTACTGATATTTCGTAGCTCTTAGTCCCGTTTAAATTTACATCTTTCCATGAAAAAAACCTTCACCATATTGCCAAGACACATAGACCAGCCAGAAGAGACTCGAGATATACTGAACTCGTAAAATTCATATATGAAAATGCCACATTAACTGTTAAATTAGATGAAGATCGAAAAACAGAACCCATAAACATCAAGAAAGGTCTTAGGCAGGACGACACAACTTCACCAAAATTATTTACCCTGGTCTTGGAGGATGTATTTAAAAGTCCTGAGTGAGAAGAGAAGGGAATTAAAATCGATGGTATATATTTACATCACTTACGATTCGCGGATGATGTTGTATTGATTAGCGAAGATCTAGAAGAACTCAATGATAGAAAAACTTCATCAAGCTTCATAGAAAGTTGGACTCGAGATGAAAATCAAGAAAACAAAACTTCTAAGCCCACTAAACACAAGAATTAAGAGCGGCACTGAAGAGACCGAGAGAGTGGAAGAGCATAGATACTTGTGACATCTGACAATGGGCGGGGTATGTGACTAGAACGAATGATGGTAGATGGACAACCAAATTACTTAAATGGAGACCTTGGGAGAGCAGACGTAGTGTCGTAAGACCAATCAAAAGATGGACTGATCATATCAGGTTGATAGTAGGCAGTAGATAGCTTCTTCTTGCACAGGATAGAGACAATTGAAAGAAACTTGAAGAGACCTATCTCCGGCAGTGAAGAAGCAGTGGCTTAGAAAGAAAAAGAATATAGTGTTTTTTACCAGTTAAATTATAAAACGTAATGCACTCGTGAAAATTTTCGCTTAATTTACACTTTATGGAGAATATTCTAGAATTTATTCAAAATTAGTACTTTTCGCAATAGGGTGGGGAAGCGATTCTTGGCCCTTCTTAAAAAAGTAGTATGAAGAAACGTTTGCGCGAGTATTACATCTATAATATATATAAAATACAACTGTCTCTCTCTGTCTGTCTGTCTGTCTGTCCATTAGTGCGCTTATCACTGGAGAACCACTTATCCGATTTACGTACTTTTTTTTTAAAAACATACATATGTTCTCTGGCCAGGTTATAGGCTATATTTTATTACGATAAGTAGCATAAGGAATGAGCAGTGACGATAATAGTGAATGAAGCCAGAAAAAAGTTTGGCGCTAGCGCGTTCCCTTGCAATACACAGCCTAAACCATTAAATATGGAACAATATTATGTAGCAGAGAATATCTATAATCTATAATCTATGATCTATGATCTATGATCTATGATCTATGATCTATGATCTATGATCTATGATCTATGATCTATGGTCTATGGTCTATGGTCTATGGTCTATGGTCTATGGTCTATGGTCTATGGTCTATGGTCTATGGTCTATGGTCTATGGTCTATGGTCTATGGTCTATGGTCTATGGTCTATGGTCTATGGTCTATGGTCTATGGTCTATGGTCTATGGTCTATGGTCTATGGTCTATGGTCTATGGTCTATGGTCTATGGTCTATGGTCTATGGTCTATGGTCTATGGTCTATGGTCTATGGTCTATGGTCTATGGTCTATGGTCTATGGTCTATGGTCTATGGTCTATGGTCTATGGTCTATGGTCTATGGTCTATGGTCTATGGTCTATGGTCTATGGTCTATGGTCTATGGTCTATGGTCTATGGTCTATGGTCTATGGTCTATGGTCTATGGTCTATGGTCTATGGTCTATGGTCTATGGTCTATGGTCTATGGTCTATGGTCTATGGTCTATGGTCTATGGTCTATGGTCTATGGTCTATGGTCTATGGTCTATGGTCTATGGTCTATGGTCTATGGTCTATGGTCTATGGTCTATGGTCTATGGTCTATGGTCTATGGTCTATGGTCTATGGTCTATGGTCTATGGTCTATGGTCTATGGTCTATGGTCTATGGTCTATGGTCTATGGTCTATGGTCTATGGTCTATGGTCTATGGTCTATGGTCTATGGTCTATGGTCTATGGTCTATGGTCTATGGTATATGGCCTATGGCCTATGGCCTATGGCCTATGGCCTATGGCCTATGGCCTATGGCCTATGGCCTATGGCCTATGGCCTATGGCCTATGGCCTATGGTCTATGGTCTATGGTCTATGGTCTATGGTCTATGGTCTATGGTCTATGGTCTATGGTCTATGATCTATGATCTATAATCTATAATCTATAATCTATAATATATAAAATGCAATGTCTCTCTGTCTGTCTGCCTGTCCATTAGTGCGTTTATCAAGCGAGAACCAATTATCCGATTTACGTGTATTCTTTAAAATTCATACGTATATTCTTTGGCCAGGTTATATAATAATAATAATAATAATCTATACCTATAATATATATAAAATACAACGTCTCTCTGTCTGTCTGTTTGTCCGTTAGCGCGCTTATCCCTCGAGAACCACTTATCCGAATTACGTGATTTTTTAAATTCATACATATGTTCTCTGGCCAGGTTATATAATAATAATAATCTATATATTATATATATAAAACGCAACGTCTCTCTGTCTGTCTGTCTGTCCGTCAGTGTGCTTATCATTCGAGAACCACTCATCCGATTTAGGTGTTTTTTTTTTTAATTCTTAATTTAATATATATCAAAAAGAATCTATAATATATATAAAACGTAACGTCTCTCTGTCTGTCTGTCTGGCCATTAGTGCGCTTAGCACTCAAGAACCACTTATCCGATTTACATTTTTTATATATATATAAAATACAAAGGGAATAAACAGAGACAAAATGCTAATATGTAGGAAAAAAGATGGAAGTTCAGCAGTAAGATGGGCAGAAAGACTGAATAGATGGGCCGAATACTTTAAAGACACATTAAATAGAGATAAAAATGAGGAGTTGAATGAGAAATAGGAAGCAAAATTAACTGAAGGGCAGGAGGGAAAAAATAAGAGAAATACTCAGAACCCAAAAAAAAATAAGGCCCCCGGATGGAAATTGTATAACAGTAAAAATGATAAAAGCTGGAGGAGTAGATCTGGAAAATGAAATAGGGCGGTTGGTGCAAGAAATATGGGAAACAGAAAAGATGCCAGTGAGCTGGAGAGAATCGCTCATTTGTCCAATATACAAAAAAGGAGAAACAACTATATGTGCTAATTATATACCAATAGCCTTACTGGATGTCGTGTACAAGATAGTAGTGGTCACTATCAAAAACAGACTAGAAGAGAAAGCCGAGTCTATTCTGGGAGAGTACCAGTGTGGATTGAGGATAAATAGTTCGGTTACAGACCAGATATTTCCGATTAAGCAAATCCAAGATAATACCTTAGAACAAAGTTTGGCACTTCACTTGGTCTTTGTGGATTTCAGAGAAGCATATGACTCTGTAAAAACTCTACAAGATAATGGAAGAACTAAAAATTCCAAGTAAATTGATTCGCATGATGAGAATGACCTTGAATGACACAGAAATTAGAGTATTGGTTGAGGGCAATGTATCAGACCAGTTTAAGGTGAAGAGAGGATTAAGACGGGGATCCCGTGTCGACATGTCTTTTTAATTTGGTACTAGAGAAGATTATCCGGGAGTCAGAAATAAAAACAAATGGAACGATATACCAACAAACCTGCCAATGCTTGGCCTATGCGGATGATGTAGCAATGATTGCAAGAGCAAAAGAGAACCTAAAAAAAAGCCATAAGTAGGATAGAAGAAAGGGGAAGGATGGGAGGACTAAAGATAAATGAGAAAAAACAAAATACATGGAAATTACAAAGAAGAAGGATAATAAAAACAACTTAGGGAAAAGATATATGTTTGAAAAAGTAGACAAATTTAATTATCTGGGAGTAACAATAACAGAGAGTGGACAAGAAAGGACGGAGATACAAGAAAGAATAGCGAAAGGACAGATATGTTTGGGGGCAATGAATCCAATATTGAAATCAAAGAATGTATCAAGAAAAGCAAAAGAAAACATATATGCCTCAGTTGTCAGACCCACGGTGACATATGGATGCGAAACGTGGAAACTGAATCCAAGAGAAAAGGAGACGTTGGAGGTGTGGGAAAGGAAAACTTTGAGAAGAATCTATGAAGGAAGGAAAGAAGAGGGACTGTGGAGAAGAAGAACAAACTGCGAATTAAAATGCCCATATACAAACCCCTTATAAGCCAAATCATAAGAAGCCAGCGATTAAGATGGTTGGGACAAGTGGCAAGGGTGAAGGAAGAAATACAGGCAAAGCAAGCCCTAATAAGAGGAGTGGTTGGAAGAAGAGGCAAGGGTAGACCTCTATCTATATGGATTCAGACAGTAAAGCAAGATCTGGAGTTGATGGGAATCCCGCACTGGGGAAAGCTAATAGGAGACAAAAAGAAGTGGAGACGAATATGCAACCAAGCCATGGGCCTCTAAGGCCCCTCGAGCTATATAATAATATAAACATAACGAATAAGCAGTGACGATAAAGGTAAATCAAGTCCACGCGAGCGGAGCCGCGGGCACGGCTAGTCATATATATTTTTGAACTCGTATTTTCACAAGCTTTCATTTGACACCCCACTCGATGACCTTAGAATTTTTTTTTTCTTTCCCTAAAAGCTAACTCCTTAAGTCAAAATTTAACTTTCAAAATTACACGGCTCTGATTGGGTCAACAATTCCTATATTTGTGCCAAATTTCAATATTCTTTGTCAAATAGGTTCGGGGAAAATTGGACGTGACACCCAGACGGACATCAAAGTGATCCCGTAAATGTTTCGTACGGAAAAAAATGAACTTTTCTCTTTCTGCCAATCTGAAAAACGTTCCGTGTCGTTCAAGAGGTAAGATTGAAAAATGATTTTTAAGGAACGACCTTGGCTATTAAAGTTACAGCAGCTTAGAAGTACATACCTTTGAACACTGCAAACAAGCGACACCTTATGGCTTGGTTGCGGTACAACTCCGACGAGGCTGCACGTGCGTTAACCTTGAGAGAGGCCATTAACCCCGGCTATTTAAAGAAAAGCTACACCCGACCCTTATATTATCTGTGAGCATGTAGGAGTGCTGTTACAAACTTTTATCATTTATTTTATTAAATAACTATTTATTAAAAATACTATTGACTTTATATCAGTCACCAAAATTAAATAATAATGAATATTCAATTTTGTTTGTTTTTTTTATTTCACAAGATTCTAAACTAACCTGAAATTACGTCAAACTTGCGTCAAATCTAACAGGATTTTAAAGTATTTTTTTTTGTTTTCAATAAAAAAAAATCATTATACCCAACAATATGTTTACATAATTAAAAATGTTATAAGTTTATCGATAAAAAATAGTTTTATAAAGCCCAAAAGATTTCTGATTTTTTTAAAACATACTGAAATATTAAAAAATCGATTAAAATAACATGGAGGCTGAAAAGTTTTTGGTCTAGCCAGCTACTGAAAACACATTTTTTTGCAAAATATGACTTTAATCATCAACATAGTCTCCTTTAAAAGCAATACAATCAGTCCAACGCTTTTCTAATATTTCTATACCTTTCTTGTAGAAGAATTTGTCTTTCCCTTCAAAATAGGCCTCAGTCTCGGCGATAACTTCTTCACTGTAGTCAAATCTCTTTCCCGCTAGCACTTTTTTGAGATTTGCCAATAGATAATAGTCGCTGGGGACCAAATCTAGAGAAAACGGTGGATGAGGAAGCAATTCGAGCTTCAATTCATGAAATTTTGCCATCGTAACCATTGAATTGTGACACGGTCTATTGTCTTGATGAAAGAGCACTTTTTTCTTGATCATTTGGGGCCGTTTCTTTGCAATTTTTGCTTTCAAACGCACCAATAATTTTACCAGCTGTATGCATAAGTTTTTGCCGGTTTTTGTGGTAAAGAAAACATGTAATTTTCAAGGGAAATTCATTTTTTATTTATTCAAAATATTGGCCATTGGCTTCTACATACGAGGCTGGTTTGAAAAGTCCGTGCAAAGTCCGAGAGATGGCACCACCGGCGCGTATCGAGGTCATGTTTAGTTAGTAGCATCTCTTGAATGAACGCACACCAAGATTCAGCCATATTGGTCTATTTCTTTGTGTTTGGCATTCGTGTGAATCAAGGAAGTCGAGTGATTTTCAAGAAATGGACGAAAAGAATTTCGTGTGGTGATTAAACATTACTTTATGAAAGGCAAAACGCCTCAGGAGACTAAAGAGAAGCTTGATAAACATTATGGTGACTCTGCACCTTCGATTAGAACAGTTTATAAGTGGACTGGCCATATGGGCACAAGTGACGCTGAACGTTCTGGACGGCCTGTGGAGGTTACGACTCCAGAAATCATTGATCAAATCCATGATATGGTGATGGATGACAGAAGAGTTAAGGTGCGTGAGATTGCTAGTGCTGTGGGCATCTCGACTGAACGGGTACATAATATTTTGCATAAACATTTGGACATGAGAAAGCTATCCGCAAGATGGGTGCCGCGATTGCTCACGCTTGACCAAAAACGGAATCGTGTGAAGTGTTGCAAGGATGGTCTGCAGCTGTTCCAGAAGAATTCGGAGGACTTAAGCGTCGTTTCGTTACTGTGGATGAAACATGGATACATTACTATACTCCTAAGACCAAACAACAATCTAAACAATGGGTTACCAAGGGGGAATCTGCACCAAAAAAGGCGAAGACCGTTCCTTCAGCCGGAAAGGTTATGGCGACTGTCTTTTGGGATTCGCAAGGGATAATCCTCATCGACTATCTGGAAAAGGGTAAAACTATTACAGGTGAATATTATTCATCGTTATTGGACCGTTTGAAAACCGAGCTGCAAGAAAAACGCCCGCGATTGGCCCACAAGAAAGTCCTTTTCCATCACGACAACGCACCACCACACACCTCAGCAGTTGTGGTCGCAAAATTAATGGAAATAGGATTCCAACTCGTTTCACATCCCCCCTATACTCCAGACTTGGCTCCCTCGGACTACTATTTGTTCCCCAATTTGAAGAAATGGCTGGCGGGACAAAGATTTTATTCAAACGAAGAGGTGATTGCAGACACTAATGGATATTTTGCAGACTTGGACAAATCCTATTATTTGGAAGGGATCAACAAACTAGAACATCGTTGGACGAAGTGTATAAGCCTAAAAGGAGACTATGTCGAAAAATAAAAAAGGTTTACCCCAAACACATAAGTAGTTTTTATTTTTGCACGGACTTTTCAAACCAGCCTCGTACTTCGCCCATCTTTCAGGTAAATTATGAATACTATGCCAGAAAAACTGCTTGTCTTTTGCGGCAACCCATTCGTCGAACCATTTTCCAATTTCCTCGAAATTGCTGAAGTGCTGCTCTGCAAGCGCGTGCCCCATTGATGCGAAGAGGCGATTTGTAGGTGTCTTTCACTGGTTTTGCTGTGTGAGACGGCGCATTGTCGTGTACGTCATACACTGCGTACTGTTCGCTGGTGCCATCTCGCTGGTTTTTTCCCTTCGCAGTAGAGTCGATGAAAAATATTTCATGCGCGTCTCAAAATACAGAGGCCAAAACCTTCGCAGTCAACTGTTGTGTCTTCGGTCGCTTCGGGCGGCTTTCACCGGCTGCTGTCTACTCAACTGACTGCCGATTTAATTCCGGTGTATTGTGGTAGAACCATGTTTCATCCATTGTCACATAGCGCATGAAAAAATCCTTTTTATTGCGCTTAAACAGGTCTAAACAGCGCTCAGAATCATCAACACGTTGTTTTTTTTGGTTCACTGTGAGCAAACACGGTACCCATTTCGTATAGAGCTTTCTCATGCCCCAATTTTCAAGCAAAATATGACCAACAGGTTCTTTTGATATCTTTATTGTGTCAGCTATCTCACGCAATTTTTCTTTGCGGTCATCCAAAAAGATTTTGTGGACTTTTTTGATGTTTTCCGGCGTAACCACCTCATTTGGGCGTCCAGCATCATTTGTGTCTGTACGACCGCGTTTAAATTCAGCATACCAATAAATGATGAGTGATTTTCCAGGGGCAGACTCCTCGAAACACTTATCAAGCCATTGCTTTCAACACACGAAATTCGATTTTTTCCATTGTTTTGAGAATATGAAAAGTAGCGTCATTAAAACCACTGTAACGTGTAAACTATTAGTGGAAATGTCATGAAATTTTGACACTTATCGTTTGAAGGTTGGTACTTCGTAAAACTCTTATGGATTTTTCGAAAAGGGCGACATCTATGTGTCAGACCTAAAACTTTTCAGCCTACGTATTACTTATATGTACAAGAAACTCATCACGAAAAACTTTCTCTTTTTTAGACTTTACAAAATTTTAGCAAATAAGCTCATTTTTTTAAAGGGTCAATTTTTATAAATAACGCGAGTCACAGGACTACATTCAATTAGGCAATTTTCCATGTTTATTAAAGTAGATGCTAATGTCAAAATTAGATTCGAACTGAAATCCATAATTTTTGGCATGTGATATGAAATTTTTGGAGACATCGTATATAAATTTATAGTTATTTGACTCTACTCAGTATATATCACCACTACACCAAACACTTTATTTTTGCACTCGACGCGCGTTTCGTTAACCATGTTAGCTTCATCAGGAGTGATGATTGACTAAAGCTAAAACTACAAATCTACCCTATTTATACTTAGTCTAACCCTTGAATTACTCAAGCGGAACTAATGACGTAGGCAAGGCCCTCAGTTCCGGTCAAGTACCCAATAGAGGGGACTATAAGGAATAGGCCCTCTGTCTTTATTTAAACTACTTTTACATTTTATGATTTCCATACTTTCGTATGCGTTCAACAATCTCCTATCAGATACATTTTTTATTAATCTTAGATTATCTAATGTTACAGTATGATCAGCTTCAAGGGCATGTTCGGCAATGCTAGACTTTTCTGTTCTATTGTATCTTAAGTGTGCTAAATGTTCTTTAAATCGTGTTTTAATTGTCCTTTTAGTTTGCCCAACATACTTTTTGTCACAATCATTACAACAACTCATAAATTCCACTTTTCTCACAATTAGGAATCTTATCTTTGGGATTTCCTAAGATATTCCTCAGATTGTCTGATGACTTATAGACTAAGGTGAGGCCTACCTTACTAAAAAATGTAATGAGGCTAATTTATGTTTAGTTCATCGTTTGGTCACTTTCCCTCTGAACAGAGTAAACTTCAATAAAGAAAGGAATCGTATTAGAAATATAACTAGAGTTAATGGTTACGACGATGACTTAGTAAATAAGCTAATAAATAGACATAAATTTAGATTTAATATTCAGAATTCCACCTTTTTTACACGCGAAGAAAATAACACCAAATATGTCTCCATACCATATAATCCGAAATATAGCAAGGGACTCAATAAGGTATTTAATAAGGTAGGCCTCACCTTAGTCTATAAGTCATCAGACAATCTGAGGAATATCTTATGAAATCCCAAAGATAAGATTCCTAATTGTGAGACAAGTGGAATTTATGAAATTAGTTGTAATGATTGTGACAAAAAGTATGTTGGGCAAACTAAAAGGTCAATTAAAACACGATTTAAAGAATATTTCGCACACTTAAGATACAATAGAACAGAAAAGTCTAGCATTGCCGAACATGCCTTTGAAGCTGATCATACTGTAACATTAGATAATCTAAGATTAATAAAAAATGTATCTGATAGGAGATTGTTGAACGCATACGAAAGTAGTTTAAATAAAGACAGAGGGCCTATTCCTTATAGTCCCCTCTACTAGGTACTTGACCGGAACTGAGGGCCTTGCCTACGTCATTAGTTCCGCTTGAGTAATTCAAGGGTTAGACTAAGTATAAATAGGGTAGATTTGTAGTTTTAGCTTTAGTCAATCATCGCTCCTGATGAAGCTAACATGGTTAGCGAAACGCGCGTCGAGTGCAAAAATAAAGTGTTTGGTGTAGTGGTGATATATACTGAGTAGTCTCATTGTGCCAAAGATTCCACATTCCCAACTAAGTTATTTGACTCGTATAACTTTCTTACTTACGTAAGTAATTTTGTTTCAGATTGGTTTAATGAGAAGCGGAAAATTACTAGCAGAAGAGGCTCCACACGTGTTACTTGCTATGTATGGTTGCACAAATTTAGAGGACGTGTTTTTAAAACTATCCAGGAAACAAGGACAATTGGGCACTGGTGCTCAAACCGATAACAATATCAGTAATAATATTAGTTTAGCAACATTAAATTGGGGTAAAAAGGACAATGTATCAGTTACTGAAGAAAGTGGTGTGGTAGGACTTAATTTTCATCAAAGTAAAGAAGTTTTAGTGCAGGATTCAAATGGACATCTCGATGTAAGTGAAGTGACCAATAATAAAATACATAAAAATCTTGTAACAGTTGAAATCACTCTAACCTAGTCAAAGAGCAACATGAAGTTATTAAATAGTTGAATGAATTTTAAGCTACGACTTTTTGTCATCAAAATTCGTTACTATATGTGTACATAGTAGCCGAAGTTACTGTGGATTTCTGGGATGAAAATATGACCATTTAACCCAACTTACCTTAGACCTAAAATTCGTAATTTTTGAGATACAGGGTGTCAAAGTTATACTTTTATTTTAGTTTTTCTTAAGTAGTTTTTTTAATAATTGTATTATTTGTATAAGATTCGTTGCTAACAGGTTTTCTGAGATGAAAAATCGAAACCGGCTCACAGTTTTGTTGTAAATTGTAGCGGGCGCCACTTATTGCACTGTGTATACTTTTAAATTGTTATAACGTTTTTATACCACTCTGTATGATTTTTTAATTAAATATTCGTATTCTTCGCCATCTCCTTTCTAGAAAAGCTCTCTTGGGAAATGTTGCTCCGAGTACCAGTTTCTGAGATAATGGGATGTTTGTTTCCATTGTCAAATTCGCAAATGCGTTCCTTCAGACTTCATCCAGTCTTAGGACAGGTCCTAAAGCATAGTCTTTGAAATTTAGAGCATGCTTAAGGGCAAACAGGCTAACAACAATAATAAATTTAAAGACCAACGGGCCAACAACAGTAAGAATGTAAAAACCAACTGGCCTAGGGCATAAAAGATTACCCACAAATTGATAAATTCGAAAAATTCATTAATCGCTCAACTGAGAAGGTATTGGTTTCACAATAAATGTTCAATATGGCCGCCAGCTTCGTTAATGCACAAATTAATACCTCACAGGAAATTTAAATGTACTCTTCTTAAAATGTCTTCATCTCGTAAAGCGTTAGCAGCATTTTGCATCCTATTCCACAATTGCTCAGTGTTGTCGATTTGAATTTGATAAACTTTCGATTTCAATGCATCTCAAAGGAAAAAACCGCATGTATTTAAGTCTGGGGAACGAGGTGGCCAGTGAATAGGAGCATCTTCACCTCTTCCTATCCATTTATACTGGTAACTTTGGTTCAAAAAATTCTCACATTACGCGCAAAATGCACCATCGTACATAAAAAACATGTCGCGACGTAAGTTAATGGGTAAGTTTTCCACTAATTCAGGAATAGTTTCACGGATGAAATTCAAGTAAATGGCACCATCTAGTCGATCAGGTAATCTAGACGGCCCGATCTAATAGTTCGCAACAAATCTCATCCAGACATTAATATTGAATTGCATTGCTAGTGTCTTTGTTGCACAGCATGTATGTGGGTTTTCTTCAGCGTAAACATAATTATTATGAATATTTGTTATATCACGTCGAGTGAAGCGTGCTTCGTCTATAAACAGGATTTTAGTGTGAAAAAGCCGGACCAGTCGCTATGCGTGCTCGAATAATTTGTGAAAAATGCAAACGGGATCCAAGGTCTGGAGGTAAGAGTTCCTGGATGGACTGTATATGAAAGGGGTGAATAATTTGTTGTCTAATGATCCGGTGAGTTGTACTTTGTGATATTCCCGTTTGACGTTTAATTAAACCAGTGCTAATTCCAGGATTATCGTGTATAATTTCAAGGATTTCCTCTTCAACATCGAGTGCTCTAGCTTGTGAAAGCCGCCCAGTATTATTCCTAATGGGCTCAAATTGTCTAATTTCTCGAAGTCGCCTCTCAATATTGGCAAAAGTCTAATGGTTAGGAGTCCGACGATGTGGAAATTTTTCGTGATATATGCGAGCACTTTTGCGGCTGTTGCCATTGCAAAAACCAAACACTAAAATCATATCAGTTTGCTCACCAAAAGTGTACTCTATAATAATCTAGATTTAAAATACTGTTGCGCTTGAGAAGGGATTAATTCTTGTTAATACTCGTAAAACTTGTTACTTTCTATCAGTATTACTACAAGCCACTTAAGTCATAGAACATACGAGGCTGGTTTGAAAAGTCCGTGGAAAAATAAAAACTACTTATGTGTTTGGGGTAAACCTTTTTTATTTTTCGACATAGTCTCCGTTTAGGCTTATACACTTCCTCCAACGATGTTCTAGTTTGTTGATCTCTTCCGAATAATAGGATTTGTCCAAGTCTGCAAAATATCCATTAGTATCTGCAATCACTTCCTCGTTTGAATAAAATCTTTGTCCCGCCAGCCATTTCTTCAAATTGGGGAACAAATAGTAGTCCGAGGGAGCCAAGTCTGGAGAATAGGTGGGATGTGAAACGAGTTGGAATCCTATTTCCATTAATTTTGCGACCACAACTGCTGAGGTGTGTGCTGGTGCGTTGTCGTGATGGAAAAGGACTTTCTTGTGGGCCAATCGCGGGCGTTTTTTCTTGCAGCTCGGTTTTCAAACGGTCCAATAACGTTGAATAATATTCACCTGTAATAGTTTTACCCTTTTCCAGATAGTCGATCAGGATTATCCCTTGCGAATCCCAAAAGACAGTCTCCATAACCTTTCCGGCCGAAGGAACGGTCTTCGCCTTTTTTGGTGCAGATTCCCCCTTGGTAACCCATTGTTTAGATTGTTGTTGGGTCTCAGGAGTATAGTAATGTATCCATGTTTCATCCACAGTGACGAAACGACGCTTTAAAGTCCTCCGGATTCTTCTGGAACAGCTGCAAACCATCCTTGCAACACTTCACACGATTCCGTTTTTGGTCAAGCGTGAGCAATCGCGGCACCCATCTTGCGGATAGCTTTCTCATGTCCAAATGTTTATGCAAAATATTATGTACCCGTTCAGTCGAGATGCCCACAGCACTAGCAATCTCACGCACCTTAACTCTTCTGTCATCCATCACCATATCATGGATTTGATCAATGATTTCTGGAGTCGTAACCTCCACAGGCCGTCCAGAACGTTCAGCGTCACTTGTGCCCATATGGCCAGTCCGAAAATTTCGAAACCACTTATAAACTGTTCTAATCAAAGGTGCAGAGTCACCATAATGTTTATCAAGCTTCTCTTTAGTCTCCTGAGGCGTTTTGCCTTTCATAAAGTAATGTTTAATCACCACACGAAATTCTTTTTCGTTCATTTCTTGAAAATCACTCGACTTCCTTGATTTCCACGAATGCCAAACACAAAAAAATACACCAATATGGCTGAAACTTGGTGTGCGTTCATTCAAGAGATGCTACTAACTAAACATGGCCTCGATACGCGCCGGTGGTGCCATCTCTCGGACTTTGCACGGACTTTTCAAACCAGCCTCGTATGATATCTTACATCATTGCCAGATTGATTTTTAATCGTTGCCAAGTAACTATACAATGTGAAGAAACGTGTGAAGGAACGCATTTGCGAATTTGACAATGGAATTAAAAAATGGAAACAAACATCCCACTATCTCAAAAAGTGTTGCTCGGAGCAACATTAACCAAGAGAGCTTTTTTTGACAGGAGAAGGCGGAGAATACGAATATTTAATTTTAAAAAATCATACAGAGTGGTATGGTATAAAAAAGTTATGACAATTTACAATTCGCACTCATCTCCGGGCTGACGATTTGAAGTGGCGAAGTAAAATCAAGAAACGATTACGGAGCGAAAAATACAGAGAGAAACGACGTGGGCATAGGAAAACATAGATCGAGGCTTGAACAATGTAATTTTTTCTGATGAAGTTTCATTTGGAGGTTATGTTATCGCCCCACGAGCCTGGTTAATTCCCACTAACCGATTGGTTCAGCGCACCGTGAAAACCATATGAAGATACATGTTTACGGATGTCTTTCGAAAAAAGGTTTGGGATACTCTTCATCCTTATCTACAAACGCCGAAAAATGCTCTAAATGTACAAGCAGGCAATAGTACCGATTGCCAAACGGTGGTTTGTCAATAAAAGTGAATAGTGGAACATCGGAGGAGTATCGTTATACTAGATTGGCCATCCCGGTCGCCCGATATAAACCCAGTCGAGAACGTGTGGTTATACATCGAGCAAAAACTTCGTTGTAAAAAGGTATACACAGGGAAACAGCTGTCACGGGAAGTTCGAGCAATTTGGAAACCTTTACCCCAAGAATACGCGCAAAATCTCTTCGAAAGTGTGCAGCGAAGATGCCAAGCGATCATCGCCGCTGTTGGGGACTGGACAAACTACTCAATCATTAGCATTTTATTGGCAACCCTTTACTGTGGCATGATGTAAAAAAACTTTTAAATAAATACATTTGTAAATGGACAATGCGGGACACGTTCTTACTTGACCGACTGTAAAATGTATTTTGTCTATAAGTCGCTGATACTAGTTGTTAGTGTTTTTATTTTCTCTATAAATTGATGAAATCAATCTTACAGAGGCTTACAGTTAGGCGACTCGGTAGATATCTAACCAAATTAATTGAAATTTTGCTGTGCTGAATTTCCATTTAAATCTATTTGCAGCTGTTGTCATCCATCCAATGCCCGCAACCCTCTGTATATCATCCCGCCATCTTGTTTTAGGACGTCCTACGCTCCTTTTCTGTTCTCGTGGTCTCCATTCTAATGTTCGCTTGGTCCATCGATGATCGATCGTACGTTCTACGTGTACAGGCTATTGCCACTTTCTTTCTGCTACGTGCTCTATAATACCCTTTAATTTCGTTTGTTCACGTATCCACTTGTTTTTTTCTATCTTTAAGTTTTATCCCGATCACCTATCTTTCATGTGCTCTCTGGGCCCGAGCCTATAATATATATAAAATGCAACGTCTCTCTGTTTGTCTGAACCACTTATCCGATTTACGTGCTTTTTTTTAAACATACATATGTTCTCTGGCCAGGTTATAGGATACATTTTATTACGTTAGATAACATAAGGAATAAGTAGTGACGATAATAGTGAATTAAGTAGGAAAAAAGTTTACCGCTAGCGCATTATCTTGCAATACACTGCCTAAACCATTAAATATAAAACAATATCATGTAGCAAAGAACATAATATATACAAAATACAACGTCTCTCTGTCTGTCTGTCCGTTAGTGCGCATGTTTTTTTTTAATTCATACATTTGTTCTCTGGCCATGTTATCTATAATCTTCTATAATATATATAAAATGCAACGTCTCTCTGTCTGTCTGTCCGTTAGTGCGCTCATCACGCCAGAACCACTTATCCGATTTACGTGTTTGTTTTTTTTTTATTTCATACATTTGTTCTCAGGCCAAGTTATCTATAATTTTCTATAATATATATAAAATGCAACGCCTCTCTGTCTGTCTGTCTGTCTGTCCTTTAGTGCGCTTGTCACTCAAGAACCATTTATCAGATTCACGTGTTTTTTTTTTTTTTTTTTTTTTTTAATTCATACATTTGTTCTCTGGCCTGGTTGTCTATAATTTTCTATAATATATATAAAATGCAACGATTTACGTGCTTTTTTTTTTAAAACATACATATGTTCCCTGGCCAAATTATAGGATATATTTTATTACGTTAGGTAACATAAGGAATAAAGCAGTAACGATAATAGTGAATCTAGTCCTAAAAAAGTTTGCGCGTTCTCTTGCAATACACTGCCTAAACCATTAAATATGCTATATGGGACAATGTCATATAGCAATGTGACAATATCATATAGCAAAAATATAATACGTATAAAATAGAACGTGTCTCTGTCTGTCTGTCTGTTCGTTAGTGCGCTTATCACTCGAAAACCACTTATCCGATTTACTTGTTTTTTTTTTTTAATTCAAACATATGTTCTCTGACCAGGTTATATAATAACAAAAATAATCTATATAATATATTAAGTGCTACGTCATATTCGTACTAAAACCGGTCCTTTCCTGGTCGTTCGACCTTTCCTTTTATTCTTTTTGAGTGATCCCTTACATCTGTCAGGTGGTCGTCCTTTGTCAGTGCCCTGTCAAAGTTGTCACTTTTCATTTTTCTTTAAGATGGCAGGTGGTTAATTAGTTTTTGAATTTCAGCATTCAACGTTATCAGTGGCATCCCTGCTGTAAATGCCATGTTTTTATGTTAATATGTTAGTGAATTGTGGTAGTTTTATCTCAGTGTTGGTTTTTTACTATGGCGATTGTTATTGATGGTCATTCTTGTTAGATTAAATTTCATACTACAAGTGAGTCACTTTTTTGTTGACATTTCTTCATAATGATAATAATAATTTGTGATTGTTTAGAATAATAATACTGTTTAATTACAATAGTTACATATTAATAATTGTAGGATTGAAATAAAAAAAAAAAATTGCAAATTAGAAATTAATAATTAAAATTGATAATTAAAAACTTGACTTCATAACACCAAGTCTTTATGCCTAATTTTTCTTTATTGGTTGCTTCGTTATCTCTTTTTCAGTTTGTGCCCTGATGAAGGTCCCAACCTAGGACCGAAATATTGGCTAAATGAATATAGTATAAACATCTGTTGATGCCTGTTTTTTTGCCGAGTTCCCCCAACTAGTTTCATAACTTAGGATTTTGTTAGATACGGCAACTTTTGCTTTCTCTCTCTTTATTTTATATATATATATATATATATATATATATATATATATATATATATATATATATATATATATATATATGTATATATATATGTATATATATATATATATATATATATATATATATATATATATATATATATATTTATGAGTCTAGCACACGTGCTGCAGGGAAGAAATCCCTAAAGCGCTACAGAAGCAACACGTGTGCGGAAAAAAAGCGATTGACGTTGTTCTTGAATCGCTGTAAATTGTACTCGGTGGGAAACACAGTCCTGGGCAAATTTGTATATATCTACCAGGTGTACTAGTATGAAATGCGGATTTCAGACAACAGATGGTGCACCAATGCAGTTTGTGCTATAAAGATTTGACACTGCGACATTTTGTTGTATCATCAACAAGTGTCAGACGCGCAAGAGTGATAAATTGGAAAAGTGTGTGCATAGTGTTGTGTTGTCGTGTTCAATATGTCGAAATTTATACCGAACAAAGAACATTCGCGGACAGCATTAATTTTTTGTTTTCATCTGAAGAAAACTGCTGTTGAATCATACCGATTACTTCGAGAAGCTTATGGTGAACATGCTCCATCGCAAGATACGTGTGAACGATGGTTTCGGCGTTTCAAAAGTGGTGACTTCGATGTTGCAGACAAGGAACGTGGAAAACCGCCAAAAAAATACGAAGATGTGGAATTGCAAGCATTGTTGGACGAAGATGATTCGCAAACACAAAAACAAATCGCCGAGCAATTGGGCGTTAGTCAATAAGCTGTTTCCAATCAGCTAGGAGAGATGGGAAAGATTCAGAAGACCGGTAGATGGGTACCACATAAGTTGAACGACAGGCAAATGGAAAAAGCGCAAAAACACGTGTGACATTTTGCTCACTCGGTACAAAGGGAAGTCGTCAAACATCGTATAGTTAGAGGGGAAGAAAAGTGGATTTATTTTGAGAATCCCAAGCGCAAAAAATCATGGGTAGACCCAGGCTCACCATCCACATCGACCGCAAGACCGAATCGCTTTGGCAGAAAGACGATGCTCTGTGTTTGGTGGGACCAGAGGGGAGTGGTCTATTATGAACTGTTAAAACCTGGGGAGACGGTTAATACTAAACGTTACCAACAAGAATTGACCGATTTGAACCGTTCGCTGCTTGAAAAAAGGCCAGAATACCGAAAGAGGCAACACAAAGTCATTTTTCTTCATGACAATGCTCCATCACATAAGACAAAACCAGTTCGCGACACGTTGGAAGCACTCAGCTGGGAAGTTCTACCCCATGCGGCTTACTCACCAGACTTGGCTCCTTCCGATTACCACTTGGTCACGCACTTGCTGAGCAGCGCTTTGGTTCGTACGAAGATGTGAAAAAATGGCTCGATGAATGGTTCTCAGCAAAAGGGGAAGATTTTTACTGACGTGGTATTCACAAATTGTCCGAAAGATGGGAAAAATGTATAACAAGCGATGGAGCATACTTTGAATAAAGCACTTTTTATCATTCTTCCGAATTTAACATGTTTTTTTAGAAAAAAAATCCGCATTTCATACTTGTACACCTGGTATATATATATATATATATATATATATATATATATATATATATATATATATATATATATATATATATATATATACATATATATATATACGTGGGTAAATCAAATATAAACGGTAATTTTTTTTTATACGTTTATTGAATAACCTTATACACAAATCATTGATTTAACATTTTTCAATATAGTCTCCTGCGTGATCTACACACTTTTGCTACCGATTTGGAAGTTTCCGTATTCCCTGGTCATAAAAGGTTTGAGGGCGGGTTGTAAGTCAATTGCGCACGTGTTCCTCGACTTCTTCATTGCTTCCAAATCGCTGTCATTCTTTCATAGGCGCAAACAAAAAATAGTCACAGGGGGATAAGTCAGGGCTCTAAGGAGGGTGCTCGAGGGTTTCCCAGCCCATTTCTTCCAGTGTATCCCTTGTCAAAGCCGCAGTGTGAGGCCTGGCGTTTTTCTGAAACCGAGTCGATTAGTAATTATGGATTGAACACTTCCATAGCTGATACCCACTTCTGAGGAAATTTCTTCAACGGTTAATCGGCGATCAGCTTCGATAAGGTGTCTAATGTCACGGATGTTGTCATCTGCAAGGCTTGACCTAGGGCGTCGATCATGACTTTCGTTTTCAACCCATTCTCGTCCGCCCTTAAATTCTCTCGCCCACGTATACACACGATTCTGAGACAGTGTACTGTCCCCAAACTGTGCCTTCAAACGGGTTAAAATTTCTGACGGTTTAACGCCTTCATTGGTTAAAAACTTGATGATAATACGTTGCGCAACAGACGAAGTACCTCTTGCTCGGTCATGGCTGTACTGACGACAAAGACGAGTTGGCGCGCGTACCCATCCAGTTCCCCCACTCCTCACAAACCAAACATCTACTCCACACAATGTCATCTAGCTAAGAACTGCATTCTAAGAAGAATAGCAAAATTACCGTTTATATTTGATTTACCCACGTGTATATATATATATATATATATATATATATATATATATATATATATATATATATATATATATAACGCAACGTCTCTCTGTCTGTCCGTTAGTGTGCTAATCATTCCAGAACCATTTATCCGATTTACGTGTGTTTTTTTTTAAATTCTTAACTTAATATTTACTAAAAAAAATCTATAATATAACACATGGGCTGAAAAGTCCCGGGCCTAACACATAGATGGCGCTAGTTTTTATTGCAGTCACCTTTTTTTCAGTTAATACTAACCTTCAAAAGACAGCTGTTAAAATTTCATGATATTCTATTCATTAGTTTGTGAGTTATTGTGCTAAGAGTGACGCTACTTTTGTTATTTTCAAAACAATGGATCAAAAACAATTTCGTGTTTTAATTTTACACTGCTTCTTGATGGGAAAAAATACCGTTCAAGCGAAGCAATGGCTTGAAAAGTGTTATGGGGACTCCGCTCCATCAGAAACAACAATAAAATGTTGGTTTGCTGACTTCAAACGTGGTCGTAGAGACACCGATGATGCAGAACGCAGTAGACGTCCAAATGAGGCGGTAACACCAGAAAACATCAAAAAAATCCATAAAATCGTTTTGAATGATCGAAAAGTGAAGTTGCGTGAGTTAGCTGACATCGTAAAGATATCAAAAGAACGTGTTGGCTTTATATTGCATGAGTATTTGACTATGAGAAAGCTCTGTTCAAAGTGGGTGCCGCGTTTGCTCACTGTTTATCAAAAACAAGAACGTGTTGATGATTCTGAGCAGTGTTTGGCGATTGTTAGAGCGGCGCTGGAATGATTGCGTTGCTCTTGTTGGAGATTACGTTGATGAATAAAGCTAATTTTGAACCAAAAAAACCGTGTTTTCTTTGTTAGGCCCGGGACTTTTTCAGCCCATGTGTTATATATATATATATATATATATATATATATATATATATATATATATATATATGTATATATATATATATATATATATATATATATATATATATATATATATAACGCAACGTCTCTCTGTCGGTCTGTCCGTTAATACGCTTAGCATTCAAGAACTACTTATCCAATTTAGGTGTTTTTTTATAAAATACATATATTCTCTGGCCAGGTTATAGGATATATTTTATAACGTTAGATAACATAAGGAATAAGCAGTGACGATAATAGTAAACAAAGTCCACGTGAGCGGAGCTGCGGGCACGGCTAGTATATTTATATTAGAGATAAATTAATTAATATATGTATTTTCACGTTTTATGAAAATTAATTGGGCTGGGCAATAAAAATATAGTACAAATTGATATCGAAAGATACGAAATTTTGAATATATAACTTACACATACAATTTAATTAACTGAAAAGTATAAACACAACGATTAATAAAAAGAAACTTCCTGCGTTGTGTGGTTAACTAAAAAAAATAATTTCTCAGGTGACTATTTTATTTATGTATTTATTTTTTTGGTTAACCAGGTAACGTCGAGTTTTTTTTTGGAATACTTATTTATTAGGTAATATTACAGTTTGCAGGAAAGGCATCCTCAGCTAAACATGGAATTCAGGAAGCATGCGAAGACTGTGGAAACTGTAGCGAATTGACAACAACTGGAAAAATTAGAGCTCTTCTCACAAAGAATTTTCTGCGAATGTGGAGAAACGTTGGTGTTATGTTATTTATTTTTGCCTTACCAGTTATGCAAGTTATACTTTTCTGTTTAGCTATTGGAGGGGATCCGAAGGGATTAAAGTTAGCTATTGTAAATAATGAAGTTGGATTCTTTAATAGGACGTATCAAGAATGTACTTTTGAAGAGGGATGTAAATTTGGAAACTTAAGTTGTCGATATATACAGGCGGTGAATACGAGTACGATATCCAAGGTAAGAGTATTATTAATATATTATTTATGTTTTAAACACAATAATTAATTTAGTAAGTTAAAATTGACGGCGCAGATAGCGAGTTTGGAGTGGAATTCAAAGACATTTACTACGTTCTATTTGTCGCCTGTCTATGTTTTCATTAGAAATAATAATAAATCGTTATGCGTTAAATACGTGGGGACTGGTTCAGGGGCGTCGACATGCAGAGATCAGAATTTTAAAATGGATTTTTGCAACATACGAGGTTTAAACTCGAACATAAAGTCAGTGCACCAACACCTGCAATCAAATAAACCTCATGTACTCGCTCTCTGTGAAACCAAGGTCAGTTCATCGACCAGCACAGTCAACTATCTTTATCCTGGGTACGAGTTCTATTCCCGATTTAGGCGTAACTTTGGAATCTGTCTTTTTGTCAGAAGCGACCTCTCTTGCCAACGAGAAGAGGCTTTGGAGCCCCCAAACTTTGATATTATGTGGTTAAAAATAACGACTCAACCAACCACAAGGTTCATCTGTATCCTCTATCGACAACCAAGTGATACTAACTTTAGAACACTTTTCGCTTCTCTTGCAGACACCATCGATCATTTACAAATTAACTATCCAAATGCCGAAATTGCCATGTCCACAACATCAACTCGCTTAAATATTCAAATCCTACCGACGAACAAGGTCGTGAAGCTGAATCATTTTCAATCAGTTGTGGCTTAACTCAGCTTATTGACGAACCAACACGGATCCCTGATCGAGACGGGGAGTTCGTCAGTCTTCTTGATCTGTTTTTAACCACCAATCCGGAGATTTACACGGTCAGCGTAAATCCGCCCTTAGGTTCTTCCGACCATAAACTACTTTCGACATCGAGTATTCTACCAATCAATCACAGAGAGGCGCCTAAACCGCGCAAGATTTGGCACTACAAGTCTGCTAAATGGGAAGATCTCATGGAATATTTTTGAACTTTCCCTTGGTTAGATGTTTGTTTTCGATCCGACGATCCATCTGACTGCGCCAGGGAGGTTTCCCATGTTATTTTGGCCGGTATGGAGGCTTACATCCCTTTTTCGAAAAAATGCCCTTCCAACGGCAAGCCTTGGTTTGATCGAAAATGCAAAGAAGCTGTTGCTTCTAAACATCTTGCATACCGACAATGGCGTGAAAATCCTAACACCATAAATCGTAACACCTTTGTTCGTGCCAGAAACAGATGAAAAGAAATTATCGACGAAACCAAGGAGGCACACAATCAACGGATCAGAAACAAACTTCCCGCTTGCCCCAACAATTCCAGGTCCTTTTGGTCAGTCGCTAAGGCAGTTAGTCAAAATTTCCTGTTGAGAAAACGAACTTGTTAGCTGAACTCTTTGCTTGCTTGCACATTCTACTGTCGATTTCCAAGGAAAAACACCACCTACTCATAGTGCAGTCAAGGATGCCCGATATTCTCTTCAGACAGCGTATCATAAAACGTATTTTGCTGAAGCTAGACACCAAAAAGGCTTCTGGCGCTGATGGAATACCTGTCATAGTTCTCAAAAACTGTGCGAGGGAACTAACACCAGTTTGCTGTAGACTTTTCAACCTATCCTACAGAAAGGAAATATTTCCTTCCTGCTGGAAATGTGCCACAGTTCAACCGATACCTAAAAAAAGGCAAAAAGACCTTGCCAAATAACTGCTGACCAATTGCACTGCTTTCAATAATATCGAAAGTCGTGGAAAAGGCTATCAATCAGCATCTTCTTGAAGGATTCAACATTATTAGCGACCACCAATATGGCTTTCTTAAAAATAGATCAACAGGAGATCTTCTGACTTATGTAACACATGTTTGGAACAACGCAATTGAACACTTTGGAGAATCTCGAGTTGTTGTCGAATGCCTTGGATATGTCGAGAGCAACCTACTCCTTTATAGGTCACTTTCCTAATGTGACTATTTCATTCTCTTTTCTTCTTTAGTATGTATCCATTCATGCACCTTTCTACATAGAATTTGTTTATGAATTCATTGCTCCTTATTCCATGTCTCAGCCTATTTCCGTAATTCCCTCCCTGCAACACTGCCATCTTGTCCTTCGAGACAGTATTTAAACGTATAGGCTCTAATTTGTTTTTCTTTATTAAAAATTAGATATTTGGTGGTAAGTATTACCTCATATATATTTTTGAACTCGTGTTTTCACAAGCTTTTATTTCACACCCCAGTCGATGACCTGGTAAATTTTTTTTTTTTTACTTTTTTTTTAAATATATTTTAAATGTTAACATTATTTTTTATCAGGTTAAATAAACCACTGATGAAAACTATGATACCTCCTTGTCTTCAAGGTACCTTCACAAAAAATAATCCAATCTTCAAAAACAAAAATTAATCTTCTAAAATAATGTAGTAATTTAAAATTGTTGAATTTTCGGCCAAAAAATTTATGTTTAATAAATTATATAAAAATAGACAAGGTCGGAAAACAGGTAACGGTCCCAATCCGATGCCAGGTCACATTTAGTCCTATAACTTTGTAATGGAATGGAGTTTTTTCTTCAAATTTTGTTTGAATAATTTTTAGAAGTATAGAAAATAAAAATCTGTAAAAATCAATCGAATTTTTGGAAATTCGAGGTGTACGTAACCCCTTATGGTAAATCAAAATTTAACTTTCAAAACTACACGGCTCTGACTGGGCCATCAGTTCCTATATCTGTGCCAAATATCAGCTTTATATGTCAAATAGTTTCGGGGAAAATCGGGTTAGACAGACAGACAGACTCCGAAGTGAAGCCATAAGTGTTCCATATAGCATACTAAAAAGAAAAATATGCTTTTCAAATTTGTCGGTTTAATAATCTAAACTAACTATTTTTCTAGTCTTCTACTGCATAACTTTAAAATCTGTCTGGCTTAGAGTTGCAATGGTAAATTGAGAACCCTATTGGAGTCCGAAAATATTTATTTTTGTATTTTAAGCCGTATCTATACATGTTTAAATTAGAAAAATGTATAAAAATTTGAACTTTTTGTCAGTATGGACCCATTACAGTACATTTTAATCTTAAGTTAAACTAAAGCAAGAGGACAAACATTACACTTTAAGTACCTAATTGGCTAAAACGACTAAAACTAATAAAGCTGACAAATAAAACAGTGAGACAAATATATTTTAAAAATCGATGTTGCAACTCTGATAGAATTTCTCCAATTCTTGGCAATATACCTTGCTGGTGGTCGTTTGGTACCATCATAGATTCAGGAATTGTTTCCTTAAGATTATGTAACTGCATATAACTTTAAAACAACAGACATAAACAGAATTGCAAACGGTAACTCTTAATTCGTATGGAACCCACTTTCCAAACTGCTGAGCTCTACCAAGCGATCGTAACTGATTTTTAGGCAGAAATTTAATATAGTGGTTGTTGTTAGGTTATCTGCAGGTATTGAACCAAAAGAACTTTAAGACTTTTTTTAATCAAAACTGGATACGCCGCCACACGAAAAATTTCCTTTATGGGCTTTTTTTGATCATTTTTAACCATTTCGATCGTCAATAAGCAAATCAAAGATCATGCAATACATAAGATGCTCTTCATCCGTCATTTTGTTTTGATCAAATTTTAAAGTATTATACTGGAAAACAATAGTTTTTACCCGCAAAACTTGCTATTATCTATTGTCTTAAAAACATAATTTTAGTGCAAGTTTTTTTTTGTCTCGATCGAAGATGAAAATTCCTTTATTAGGAAGAGATAAGATAATTTTCCAGCTATTCCAAATTTCCTTATGCTTATAATTTGCTTTGCTTTAAAACTTGTAAAAATTTTTTTAGGAATATTATCCGGATGTAGATTCTGCGAAACAAGCTGTTAAGAAAGGGGAAGCATGGGGTGCTATGTATTTTACTGAGAACTTTACCGATGCTTTGGTTGCCAGGATAGCTCTTGGAAAGGACAGTGACGAAGAGACATTGGATCAAAGTGAAATTCGAGTGTGGCTGGATATGTCAAGTAAGTTTAGCAAAATAATGTAACTCTATGAGATCAAATATATTTGTTTATGCGTAAAACATTTTTTAGCTAATTAGAGTGATAAGAACGGACGATTAATTTGAGTTGCATGCATAGGAATTACCCTTTTTAGTTAGACCGAACCAATGTATATTGGTTCGGTCCTGCACCCATCTTAATTTTATTTTGTTTAGTATCGGCTCCAACTGCTCTTCATACATAGAATATATTTTTCTCCTGATGACGTTTTTTTCACAATCGTCTACATCAGGGGTGTCAAACGGTCAATCGCGATCGACATGTCGATCGCGAGTGCTTTTTGAGTCGATCTCGAGAAAAAAATTCCGATATAGAACTATTCACAGTTTTTGTTTTAGGTAACTAAAACAAAATGTAATGAATAAACTACTAAAATTTATTCGATCCACAATTAGGCCAGAATAACCCCCTCATCACTTTCTTTTATCATAATAACCCCCTCCTAGCGGCAAAAGGCGGCTTTAACAAAGGAACGCGCGGTACTTGTCAAAGAAAAGCCGCGTTTTTGATTCCCGCCGATTTTTCTAGAAATTTCGGGCGACGTGTTTGACGGGAACATTCGAAACTTCGTTCGCGCCGATATAAATGTTGCGCCTGCAGGAATAGGAGACAGTCTGAGTTGTAACTTGAAGGCGATACATCGATACAAAGTTTATTAATAAATAGTCCAAAATGAGTGCGGCGAAGAAAAGTAAAACTTATCATTTTAATAACGATTGGGAGGAAGATATTTCTTTTGTATGGTAAAGGATAAGTGCATTTGTCTCATTTGCCGTGCGTCAGTTTGCAATACCTAAGCGTGGGAACTTAGAGAGGCATCATAAAACGGTTCATAAAAACTATGAAAAAGATTTTCCATCACAGAGTGAATTAAGAAAAGGAAAAGTACGTGATTTGATAACTTGTTTGAAAAAAGAACAAACCATGTTCACAAGACCAGCCAAACAATCAAAAGCTGCAACGATCGCGTCATTTAAAATATCTCATATATTGGCAAAACCCAAGAAACCATTTGATGATGGATTGGTTGTGAAAGAAGCATTTATTGAAGCGGGTGAGACTTTATTTGGAGATTTTAAAAATAAAACAGAGATTATGTCTGCTATTAGAGAACTTCAGTTATCTCGTTCGACTGTCACAAGGCGTGTTGAAGTCATGAGTCTGGACATGGCAGATAAACTAAAACATGATATCATGGAATGTACATACTTTTCTTTACAGTTCGACGAATTCACCGATATGACAGACACTGCCCAGCTGTGTATTTTTATTCGAATGGTATTCAATGACATGTCGGCTAAGGAAGAGTTTTTGACAATGATTCCTCTGAAAGGAAAGACCTGTGGCGAAGATATATATGACGTTTTCTTCAATTTTGTAAAAAACTACAAGCTACCAATATATAAACTAGTGTGCATTACAACCGATGGAGCACCAGTAATGACTGGAAACAAAAAAGGTTTTGTGGCATTGTGTGGAACTAATGATGATTTCCCTTCATTTTTCTCCTTCCATTGCATTATACATCAACAAGTTTTGTGTTCAAAAGTTCTAAACATGGAGGAGATTATAGGCATTGCAATAAAAATTGTGAATTCTATCCGTGCACGTAGCTTGCAACGACGGCTCTTTAAATTGCAGTTGGAAGATAGTGAGTCAGCTGAACACACTGATTTAGTTCTTCACACGGACGTCAGGTGGTTGAGTCGCGGAAAATTCCTAGAAAGGTTTCAAGAATTATTGCCCGAAATAACAGCTTTTCTGGACGAACGAGGTGATGACACCGAAAATGGCTGACTGATTTGGCATTTTTGACAGACATCACAGTGCATTTAAACACCATTAATTTGGAGATTCAAGGTAAAGGAAAAACTATTATTGAGATGATTAGCGCAATAAACGCATTCAAGAGTAAATTGCAACTTATGACAGATCAACTGAAAAGAAAGGATCTGAAAAATTTTCCGTCTTTGAAAGCAAGGATTCCTCAGTTGAATTATGATATTTATGAGGCAGAATTATCAAATATATTGGGCCAATTCGAAATATGGCATCATTTATGAGTTATCCTTTTTCGTGTAAAAACATTGAGGAATTAACTACTGAAATAGCTAGTCAGTTTAACATGGACTCATGTTCTGTTGAAAATGAGTTAGTGCAGATTATATCAGATATACATCTCAAAGCCACAGCATCTTATACAAAATTGTGGTGTCTTATATCTGAAGATAAATATCCGAATCTAAGGCAAATCGCCCTTCAACTGACGGCAATGTTTGGGTCAACTTACTTGTGCGAGTCTGCATTTTCTGAAATGAAGATAACTAAGTCAAAATATCGCAATCGACTAACTGACGAACATATGTCATCATGCTTGCGATTAGCACTCGGTAATTACGTACCATCTTATGCAAAGTATGCTGAGGACATGCAGTGCCACGCTTCAATATCCAAAGTCACTCTTTTGTTAAGTTTAGATACTAGAACTCGTTTTTTTTTTGTAAGAACCAATAAACTCGCAATTTCGAATAATTATGAGTTTTTTAATTGACATTTTAGAGCAGACCTACACTTACCTTGACTAAAAAAATGCATATTGTGCGGAAAACTAATATCTATGCCACGATACACCCTACCTAGACGACAATCCTGCATCACATTTACTTGCAGCCTCTCAGAGTCGATCGATCGTAGTCTAACAATATTGAGGTAGATCGCCAGCAGTTCAAGTTTGAGCACCCCTGGTCTACATGATGCATTTGAAAATCTTTCCGTTTATTCCTGTTCCTGAGTGATGTTTTTCCTACAATACCCCTAATCGTAGAAATTGGGGTTTTTGTTCGTTCACTGGTTTCTTGCAAAGCACTTTGTTTATTCAAATTTCTTTTTACCAAACTGTCGTAAACATTTTTCACTGTTTGTTTAGCGTCAAGTGATAAATGTTTTCTGTTGCGATAGCCACTATTGCAATTTTCCCACGGACGCTACATAATTAAAATAGAACCGTTACGTTGTAAGTTGTAAGTAAAACTAAAAATAAAAATAATAAAAAGTATCTTTCGAATCTTAATGGGGACCTGCTGTCATTAGGCCTATATTATCAAATACTTAAAAGGCTCCAAACCGGGTTGCCAGGTAGTAAATATATAGGTAAAAATAGATCCAGCATAATTACAGGTGCAAGTGAGGGCGGTATACAAAGCAGGTAAAATAAAAATACTTTTATCGTAATACCTGGCAACTATGCACAAAACCTTAATAGGGTCGTTTATTGCCCCATTGAAAAAGCATAAAGGCAGGATCTTATACCTTGGGATTTACTTTAAGTCTCGCTGTATTAGACCTTTAACAGGGAGCCAAAAATTTGCCATGTTAACTCATCACCACATAATAAATAAATATTTGATGACAGTTTTAATTATTAGCAATTTATTTAGCAAATTAGCCATAAAGAAGTACTCATGTAAATTTAAATATTAACAACTACAAATTAAATTTAACAACCAAAACTATTTCCCATGATAATTTATATTCGTATTTATTATCTAAAAAAAATAATAGACAGCTATTTAAAACGAGTAATTCTCTGAAACTATTGATATTCCCATATCTTTTCAAATAAAAGTAATTTTGCATAAAAAAACCTGACATTTCCCTCTAGATGCTGTTTACGAACTTTGAAATAATGGTCAAAAAATTAAAGCACTTACAAAAATAAAGAGGAAAAGCTATTTGACTTATAAAAGCTCCGAAACACAAGAACAACGTATCACATACATTAACGCCAGAATAAAAGTGATTAAAACGGACCAATTAGATCAAGTTTACAAGTGATATGGAACATATGTTACGTCGTTCATTTTAAAGCCATTTAAGGACAATGGGTCTAAATTGTGGAGAAATTAATGTGACAGCACGATCGGTCAAACCTATGATTACACTGATTTTTTGGAAATTTAAATGATTTGAGTGATAATTCAGGTATCTACCTGACCATCTTGGTTTAGGGTATCATTTTGTTTGGATTTTGTCATTCTCTTTTCCACGTACAAGTGTCATGTCTAGGAAATTCATTTCTTCGTTTTTTTTTTCTTTTTCTATGGTGAATTGGATTTTGTGATGAAAACCGTTGAACCTTTTGTGAATTTTGTTGATTTTTAGTTCCTCTATTACTCTTTCTTCTAAGTATTTCATGATGAGTTGTGCAATGATAGCAGATATAGGTGATCCCATAACATAGCCACACAGTTGTTTGTAGAAAGAGTCATTATATTGGAAATAATTTGTTGTGAGAGTTGTATTAGCAGTTAATACTATACTACACTAAAAAATAGATTGAACGTCACACATTTAATTACAAAGAAACTAAAATCTTAAACAAAGACCAAAACTACCATAAATTAGTAATTAAAGAAATAATAGAAATATTTTGAGAAAATTTGATTTCTAAGTTGGGAATGTGGAATCTTTGGCACAATGATACTACTCAGTATATATCACCACTACACCAAACACTTTTATTTTTGCACTCGACGCGCGTTTCGCTAACCATGTTAGCTTCATCAGGAGCGATGATTGACTAAAGTTAAACTACCAAATCTACCCTATTTATACTTAGCCTAACCCTTGAATTACTCAAGCGGAACTAATGACATAGGCAAGGCTATCAGTTCCGGTCAAGTAACCAGTAGAGGGGACTATAAGGAATAGGCCCTCTGTCTTTGTTTAAACTACTTTTACATTTTATGATTTCCATACTTTCGTATGCGTTCAACAATCTCCTATCAGATACATTTTTTATTAATCTTAGATTATCTAATGTCACAGTATGATCAGCTTCAAGAGCATGTTCGGCAATGCTAGATTTTTCTGTTCTGTTGTATTTTAAGTGTGCTAAATGTTCTTTAAATCGTGTTCTAATTGACCTTTTAGTTTGCCCAACATACTTTTTGTCACAATCATTACAACTAATTTCATAAATTCCACTTTTCTCACAATTAGGAATCTTATCTTTGGGATTTCCTAAGATATTCCTCAGATTGTCTGATGACTTATAGACTAAGGTGAGGCCTACCTTATTAAATACCTTATTGAGTCCCTTGCTATATTTCGGATTATATGGTATGGAGACATACTTGGTATTATTTTCTTCGCGTGTAAAAAAGGTGGAATTCTGAATATTAAACCTAAACTTATGCCTATTTATTAGCTTATTTACTAAGTCATCGTCATAACCATTAACTCTAGTTATATTTCTAATACGATTCCTTTCTTTATTAAAGTTTACTCTATTCAGAGGGAAAGTGACCAAACGATGAACTAAAAACTTTAATAAAGAAAGGAATCGTATTAGAAATATAACTAGAGTTAATGGTTATGACGATGACTTAGTAAATAAGCTAATAAATAGGCATAAGTTTAGGTTTAATATTCAGAATTCCACCTTTTTTACACGCGAAGAAAATAATACCAAGTATGTCTCCATACCATATAATCCGAAATATAGCAAGGGACTCAATAAGGTATTTAATAAGGTAGGCCTCACCTTAGTCTATAAGTCATCAGACAATCTGAGGAATATCTTAGGAAATCCCAAAGATAAGATTCCTAATTGTGAGAAAAGTGGAATTTATGAAATTAGTTGTAATGATTGTGACAAAAAGTATGTTGGGCAAACTAAAAGGTCAATTAGAACACGATTTAAAGAACATTTAGCACACTTAAAATACAACAGAACAGAAAAATCTAGCATTGCCGAACATGCTCTTGAAGCTGATCATACTGTGACATTAGATAATCTAAGATTAATAAAAAATGTATCTGATAGGAGATTGTTGAACGCATACGAAAGTATGGAAATCATAAAATGTAAAAGTAGTTTAAACAAAGACAGAGGGCCTATTCCTTATAGTCCCCTCTACTGGTTACTTGACCGGAACTGATAGCCTTGCCTATGTCATTAGTTCCGCTTGAGTAATTCAAGGGTTAGGCTAAGTATAAATAGGGTAGATTTGGTAGTTTAACTTTAGTCAATCATCGCTCCTGATGAAGCTAACATGGTTAGCGAAACGCGCGTCGAGTGCAAAAATAAAGTGTTTGGTGTAGTGGTGATATATACTGAGTAGTAAAATTTGATTTGTTTATTTACAATGTGGGATTGAAAATTTTTGCATTGTTTGATAAAAAATCATTTTCTCATGAAGTGTTCATGGAAAATTGGTGATAATTCGGCAGGCTAGTAAGAATTAAATACAGTCTAATAACATTCTTAAAAACCTGTAATTATTTATTGTTGCAAACTTTTTTATTATTTTTTAATAAACAAATGATGATCTGTTCTACATACGAAAATTAATTATTTTTTTTCAACGAGCAGAAACTCTGAACGCTAAGGATTATAAAATTGTTTAAACCTTCTTGTGCTCACTTTTTGGGGTTAACGGAAAATATATGGCGCGTTGCGTGTGCATCGGCAACTGCCCGAGTCGTGCGTTGACCGGTGCATCTTGTCCTTGACGTTCCATGAAGATGCGGAGTATCTTGCTTTAGTAGCGTTTATAATTAACATGTTATATTAAATATTGTTGTTCTGTATGTTAGACATATGGCATATCCTCAAATATATCTCCAACTGAATTTATTTATTACTTTGATTTACCTGACAATAGGTTCTCAACGAAAACAATATCATTTGAAAACAGTTTTTTTTTTACGCGCAATCGTTTTATCAAATATTGTTGATTTTTTTTCAATTTTCTATATTTCATCTAACATGTAGGCTGAAAAGTTTTTGGTCTGACACATAGGTGTCGCCCTTTTCAAAACATCCATATGATTTTTAGGAAGTACCAAACTTCAAACGATACATGTCAGAATTTTATGACATTTCGAGGATTAATTTACAAGTAACAGTGGTTCTAGAGACGCTAATTTTGATATTTTCAAAACAATGGAAAGAATCGAATTTCGTGTGTTGATTAAACACTGTTTTTTGATGGGAAAAAATACCGTTCAAGCAAAGCAGTGGCTTCTTACGGGGACTCTGCCCCTGAAAAATCACTCATCATTTAATGGTACCTGAATTTAAACGCGGTCGTAAAGACACAAATGATGCTGAACGCTCTGGATGCCCAAATGAGGTGGTAACACCGGAAAATGTCAAAAAAATCCACAAAATTGTTTTGGATGACCATAATGAGATCTTGCGTGAGGTAGCTGACACCTTAAAGATATCAAAACGGGTTGGTCATATTTTGCATGAACATTTGGGAATGAGAAAGCTCTGTTCGAAATGGGTACCGCGTTTGCTCACAGTGGACCAAAAACAACAACGTGGTGATGATTCTGAGCGCTGTTTGGACCTGTTTAAGCGCAATAAAAAGGATTTTTTCATGCGATATGTGACAATGGATGAAACATGGATCCACCACTACACACCCGAAATCAAATCGGCAGTCAGCTGAGTGGACAGCAGCCGGTGAAAGCCGCTCGAAGTGACCTAAGAAACAACAGTCGGCTGCGAAGGTTTTTGCCACTTATTTTGGGATGTGCATGGAATAATTTTCATCGACTATGCTGAGAAGGGAAAAACCATCAATAGCAAATATTATATAAAATTATTGGTGCGTTTGATGGCAGAAATCGCAAAGAAACGGCCCCAAATGAACAAGAAAAAAGTGCTCTTTCTTTAAGACAATGCACCGTGTCACAAGTCAATGGTTACGATGGCAAAATTGCATGAATTGAAGTTCAAATTGCTTCCTCATCCACCGTTTTCTTCAGGTTTGGCCCCCAGCGACTATTATCTATTCGCAGACCTCAAAAAAATGCTCGAGGGAGAAGAGATCTGGCTCCAAGGAAGAAACCGAGGCCTATCCTTCTACAAGAAAGGTATAGAAATGTTAGAAAAGCGTTGGACTGATTGTATCTCTTAAAGGGGACTATGCTAATGAATAAAACTAGACCAAAAACTTTTCAGTCTACGTGTTAAACTATCACATAGAACTTAGGATCATTTTTTTCGTCTTGCTTGTGGTCTTCTACGGGGTCAGTTTCTTCATATCATCTTTCTACTCGTGAATAGGTCGTCAACAAATATTACACAAATGTAATCCAAATAAGCTGTGGAATATTGCATGTCATTTTTTCGTTACGGTAAAGAGATTTTTCGTCACGCACTGATTCCCACTTTTTTTCAAAGGATTGCAACACTCTTTAGCACGACTCGTCACGAGAATCACTTGAATTTTTTGGGATCACACATGAGCAGAAAAATTTCTTGTATAACTATTTTACGATAATAATATTTCTAATATTATTTTCCGAGCCGTGCCGAGGATAGTGTGTGATTGATAAACTGGCATTCTATAATAATAACTTTCGTAGTTAAAGAAATGACATGTTCGAGCATGCATAAAATTGTTCTTAAACCACGCAGGTCAACGCGCCGTTCAAGAAGTCTCCGCTGTACACGCAGCGCGCCAAATAATATTATTTCCCGTTAATTTAAACAGAGATTTAATGAAAACATAAAAGATGACAACGGGAAACTTATGATAAATTTCTGCGCTACAAAGGAGTTGAGAATAAATAATACATACTTTGACCATAAGGAGCAATATAAATATACATTAGAGAATACTAGAGGTAACAGATCAGTAATAGATTATGTCCTAACAAACAGAAAAATACATCCACGCCATATATTAAACGTAAGAAACTAGACATTACCAAAGGTAGGAAGTGATCATAATTTAGTTATGTGTAAACTAAGGTGGAACATAAGAAACACCAAAATAAGGAACTGGAAACAAAGATAAGAATAGAAAATCTACAAGAATCAACGAGAGACCTGTACCAGAGAAGACTGAAAGAAAAAATCAGAATAAATCAAATAAATGACCACGATAACATAAATGATGGTTGGTTAAAAATAAAAATAAATGTATTAGAAGCTGCATATGAGGCATTAGGGACTAAAACTGTCGATAAAAATAAAAAATGGAGAACAAAAATATCATGGTTCAGTGCAGAAATCAAAGAGAAATACCTTGAAAAGAAAGAAAGCTATCTAAAGTACAGGTCAATCAGGACAGGTGAAACCTACCAAAGATATAAAAGAATACGAACAGAAAGCCATGAATTAGTAAGAAGAATAAAAACGAAATACTGGAAGAGATACACAAAAAAATTAGAATCAGACTTCTATGGTCAACAAAAACAAATTGGAGATTCATAAGACAGCAGAGAATTGAGAAGAAAGAACTAATAGAGAAGTGAAGAAAGGAACGTGGGTAACATATCTTACACAATTATATAAAAGGGAACAGAGTATCCCACTGCCACAAATACCAAAGATAAAAATAAACGAAAAAACATATATAACGGAAGAATACGTAATAGAAGCACTAAAAAAATTAAAAAACCGTAATAGCTAATGAACTACTAAAATATGGGTGACACTCTCTGGTTAAGCAACTCCAGACACTTATACAGAGGATTATAAGATCGAATAGAATCCCAGATGAATGGAGAACAGCGACAGTAATCCTAATGCACAAAAAAGGAGAAAAAGAAGATCCAAATAACTATAGAGGCATAAATCTACTAAACTGTACACTGAAATTAACAACAAAGATTATTACAACAAAAATAAATGCGAGCTGAAAGAAGAGCAACAGAAGCTTATGCACCGATGCCGTATTCATTGTGAGATAGGTAAAAGAAAAATCCATAGAATACAACGTTCCAGCATACTTGTGCCTGATAGACTTAAAAAAAGCTTTCGACAATGAACAAATAGAAGACGTTATTCACCTATTATATAACAGGAACATCCCGTTAGACCTAATTAAAACTATCGAGAATATATATAAAAACAATACAGTACTCGCAAGATTAGCAGAAGGAATGACAGAACCCATCAACTATAAATCTGTAATCACGCAGGGAGACTCTTTAAGTCTTCTTCTGTTTAATATTGTCATGGATGAAATTATAAAAAATGTCAAAAGAAAGAAGAGTTATAGAATGGGTAACAGAGAACTTAAAATTATATGTTATGCAGATGGCTGAGAGCGAGAATGATCTGCAAAGACTGCTATACGAATTCTACAAGCAGCAAAACAATATAATATGCCAATCTCAACTGAAAAAACCAAGACAACAGTAATAGCAAAAAAAGCCGATCAGGTGCAAGCTAGTGGTGAAAGATAAACCAATAGAACAGTTGATGGATGTCCATTACCAGGGCATCAAAATATCTAGTATCGGAAAAATCGAGGAAGAAGTAAAACAAGGCTAATAGGATAGCGGGATGCCTCAATGATACCATATTTAGAAATAAATTCCTGTCCGTGGAGACCAAAACTAGAATATACAAGAGCGTAATACGACAAGTAATGCCTTACACATCTGAAACAAGACCCGATGTAATGTAATGTAATGTGTAGAGGGGAGTGTGGCCCAAAATGGCCCTTTGCACTGCGACCATCATTGATCTATTGTGCTTCCCCTTATCCCTCACGGGTTTAATACATCCAGGAACAGGACCAGCTCCTTCAATGGGAGCGTTAGCAGATCCTGTTCACCCAGCGTATAGGCATGTAGTATCTTATGTCTCCTGTGTCCCAATGCCGCACAGTTTGTAATCAAATGTTCCATGGACTCCTCTTCTTCACCACAGAATCTGCAAGTGTACGTTGTTGATAGGCCCATTCTGTATAGGTGCTTATTGCTGGTATGGTGGCCTGTGAGTGCCCCCCGTCAGTAATCTTAGGCTTTCCCTATCCATTTTTAGGGCGAGATCCGCCCTCCTTGCATCAAAGCTCAGAAAACTTTTTAGAATGTTCCAGACCGTTAGTGTCGTTCCAATGTTTCTCTACTATGGATTTTGTCCATTTCGTCATCTCCTCTTTAAGGAGACCCCTGCTGAATCCAAAGGATGGAGAGGGTCCAATGAAGGTCCCTCAGCCCCCCTTTTTTGCATAGATGTCTGCCATCTCATTTCCTCTACGCCCCTCATGTCCTGGAACCCAGATCAGAGTAATCTGATTTTGAATTGCCAAGTCATTAAGCATGTTATGACATTCCAGTACTAGCCTGGACATGAATGTACAGCTATTCAGGGCCTTTAAGACTGATTGGCTGTCCGAGAGTATTTTGATACTTACTCCCATGTATCCACTTTCGGATAGGATCCCTACAGCTTCCAATATTGCGTATAGTTCCGCCTGGAATATTGTGGTGTCCTTGCTCAATGTTATTGCCTCTGTGTGCTCTAAGCCCCCACTATTCCTGCTCCCACCCCTTGGAGCGTTTTGGATCCGTCCGTGTACCACTTTTGTGAGCCATCCTGTAACCACCTTGGGTTTGCGCACCACTCTTCCCTTGTCGGAAGTAGACCCTATACTTCTTAACGAAGCACTGCATAGGATCAATGGTGTCGCTGGCCAAGACCCGATACAAGTATAACACAGAGGATGCTGGAATCAACTGAAATGAGACTACTTAGGAGATGTACAATCAAGATACTGAAGGATAGAGAAAGTAGTGACGACATAAAACGCACATGTGATATAGAAAATATCAACCAGTGGATAAGAGGAAGAAAGATGGAATGGGATCAACACATAGGAAGAATGGCAAACAGGATGGAACGGATAGCAAGAGACAAGTCACCGAATGAAAGAAGATCAATCAGACGTCTAAGAAAGAGATGGAGCGACCATCTATAGAGCAGAGAACAAAGAAAGCAGGCAATAGTGCCTAGCTATAAGTCGGAAGAAGAAAAAGAATCTAAAAAGTGAGCACAAAAATGTTTAAACGGTTTTACAAACTCTAGCGTTCAGAGCTTCTACTCCTTGAAAAAAAAATTCGTATGTAGAACAGGGCTAAATCAACACTGCTTAATAAAAAATTAGCAACAATGAATAATTACATGTTTCTGAGAATGTTATTGTTGACTGCATTTATTTATTTATACATTCAATTCCAACAGGTCAGGGCCCAATTATAGGAATAACGTTTATACTAATGAGCTACATATAAAAGAAGAACATGATACAATTAAAATAATAACCAGAGTATACAAGTAAGAACATTTATACAGTTTGAACAATCTCCAAATTAAAAAAAAAAAAAATAGTAATAATGAAAAACTACAAATTTGATCAACCTCTAAACACTGAGCAGAGAACCAATAAGTACCGACAGCCTACTGCAATGGGCAGAGTTTCCAATGACATTGCCGTTCTTACACATTATATAAATAGAAATAATATATTTGACCTAGCCCGGCCGAGGCTAAAAATAGGTGAGCCCCTTGCCCTAAGGCGTGGTACACGGAAAGATACATTGCTTAATAGGAAAGGGCAATCAATATGGGTGATTTAACAGCTTATATAAGAATTTGATGGAGTGAATATCCCTTCTCTTTGCAAGAGGCAACTCATTAAACCTTGACAAGATTAGTCCGTGATCAACACCGCGGTCCGGATAGACACCATCCCTCTTGAAAATAAGATATGTAATGAATATGTATCGATTCGATTGAGTTGTTATGGCAATTGTATATTGGATACCAAACAATAGAAGCATAGTCAAACTTGGACCTAACGAAGCAATAATAGAGAAGCTTAATTGCAGATATGTTAGTAAAGTCTCTACAATTTCTAATCAGGAAACCCAGCTTCCTTGATGCACCAGCAACCATTTGTTTCATATGGTCAGCAAAAAGAGAATTTCTCGTCAAAGATGATACCCAAATCTCTTACGGAACGAAGATTCTGCAGAACAGTATCGCCTACGGAATAATTGAAAAATATAGGGTTGTTTACGATAGGAATTATCGGACGACATTGCATTTGGAAACGTTTAAAGTGAGCCTGTTAGTAGAGCACCAGTTGGTGAGAGCATTAATGCTGCTCTGTAATTCGTGGCAATCAGAAATCGAGTCTATGCGTTTAAAAATCTTAAAGTCGTCGGCATAACCAAGCTTCCGGCAACCTATCTCACTCAGCAAGTCGTCAACAAACATATTGAAAAGAAGAGGTCCCAGATTGGAACCCTGGGGAACACCTGAAGTGGGAATATGGAGAGGCGAACTAAACCCATTGATTTCTACAAAAAACCTGAGATACAGGAGGTATGAATTTAAAAGATCAATCAGGTTATTTGAGAGCCTGTAACGAGATCCGACCTTATCCAACAGTAAGTAGTGATCAAGTCGATCAAAGGCTTTGCGAACATCCGTATAGACCACGTCAATCTGGCTCCCATCATTGATACCGTCGCACACAAACTGCGAGAATGAGGCAAGAAAACCGTGTTGGTCAGTAGGAAGCGTATTTCTCACTTTTGAGAAAATAAATTTATGCAAAATAATTTCAAGAATTTTAGAGAAATTACATAAAATAGATATGGGTGGATAATTATCAACCACAGCTGGATCCCCAGACTTCAAGATAGGTCGGAAATTGGCCACCTTCCAAGTCGGACCTTGGCCACCTTCCAGCAGCAATTTAGTTCTTATCATCCTCCCGAATTTTCATCAATTTTCCACCAATACTTTACGTTGTTTTTTTTTTGTCGAACGATGCAGAAATTTTCAGTCACACATTGTAAGTAAACAAATCAAATTTTCACAAAAATATTTATGTGACATTCTAGCACTTAGTAGATTATATTTCAATATTTAGTTTCAATTTTTCTTATAATGTCAGAAATCATGAGCTCATCAATTTTTTACCCATTTTTTAAATATTACTCTATACTATTCTTTTTATTGAGGGGTGTACTAATATTCTTTCCAGATCAACAAATTGAATAATATTGCAGAGAGATCTACAGCTAACATATCAAAATTTCACTAAAGATCTGTTACGAGATTGTGAACAAAATGAAGGACTGGCGGATGTGCCAATATCGTTTAAAAAGCCGATTTATGGGTCGAATCAGCCGTCTTTCACCGACTTTGTCGCTCCTGGTGTTATACTAACGTAAGTTTTAAATATTTTGACAATATATTTTAAGCTGCTTAATAGTTGATAATTGCTGATGGTACCTGCAAAATAATTAGCTTCTTTGAACGTTGTTTAATTATTAAATGCCTAACTTTAATTAATTATTTAATTAATTAACTGAAATTGTTTTTTGAGGTCTAATATTATTCTGAAAAACTATTTTTATTTATTTCTCCAAAGTTTCAAAGCCATCTATGTGTTAGGCTGTTAACTTTTTAGACAGCCTAGTACTGATCGAGTCCTGCGATTCTAGTCTCCATGATGTTGCTCGCTTGAAGGCCTATTTCTAGAATACCTAAAAAGACTAGAGATAGGTTTACATAAATACGTGTACTATTGTGGATACGTTTGTCAAATTAGAAAGGGGCCTCAATAGTTACCGAGTTCCAAAGCTGAGGCTTTAAAATAAGGAGTTGTTATCGCAGTAATTGCATTCAAGAATAACCGGCCAAGTGCAAATCCGCCTTGCGCAATTAGTGTTCCGTACGATTGCTTTTAAAATAAAAATTAAATGATCATTGACTTCACAAAATACACCACCAAATGAATTTTCAACAAAGTTTGTTTCCGATTTTTGTTGCAAATTGATGACCTTAAGTTTATATATATATATATATATATATATATATATATATATATATATATATATATATATATATATTACAATATATACCAGATAAATTGTTAGGGATAATGTACTCGTGATAATTTTCATTCAATCTGGAGATATTTCAGAATTTTTTTCAAAATTTTTTGATCAGTATTTTTCGAGATAAGGGAGGGGGACAGCGATTTTTGGCAAATCTTAAAAAATAATGCAAAGAACAGTGTGCGCAAGTATTATATTATATATATTTTTGAACTCGTGTTTTCACACCTGGTAAAAAAAAAATTTCACTTCCGATTTCACCCCCCAAAACTAACTCTTTATGTCAAAATTTAACTTTTAAACCTACATAGCTCTGATGGGGTCATCAATTCCTATATTAGTACCAAAGTTCAACTTTCTACGTCAGATAGTTTCGGAGAAAATCGGGTGTGACCGACAGAGAGACGGACAGAGAGACGGACAGACACAGTGATCTAATAAGTGTTTCCGTACGGAACATTAAAAATGGCTGATATCTAGATTCCAACAAGTTGGAGTGGAGTATATTTTAAAATACTTTTAAATTCAGTGGACTAAAAATATTTTTTATTCTTATCATTTTAGGATTGTCTTCTTTTTGGCTGTCGCTCTTACGTCATCGGCGTTGATCATTGAAAGAATGGAGGGTTTGCTGGATAGATCATGGGTTGCTGGTAAGTTTTATTTTATTTTTTTAAACAAAATGAACCTAAATAATATGCATACACGAGGCGCATTTTTTAAGTAAGTAACGTTTTGAAATATGGCCACTTCAGCGTAGACTTTATTATGGAAGCATTTGTCCGAGTTTACGTTTATTTGTGCGAAATACAGAAGCTGATCTTACAATACAATTAGTGCCTTAATATAGGTGGAAATTATGTTAAAGAGCAAATTTAAGGCTCGGGCATTCATGTAAAAATAAAATTGTTAAAAAAAATACTTTGTATTATGTAAACGAGCCTCGTATTACTCATGCTAGTTTAAAACTTATCTACTTTAATCTTTGGTTTAACTCTAATATTGCAATCTTATTTATATATATATATATATATATATATATATATATATTTGAACTCGTCTTTTTACAAGTTTTCATTTTTTTTTTTTTTTTTTTTTTTTTATTGGTCTAGCACACGTGCTGCAGGGAAGTCCCTAAAGCGCTCCAGGAGCGGCACGAGTGCGGAAAAAGCGATTCACGTTGTTCTTGAATCGCTGTAAATTGTACTCGGTGGGAAACACAGCGCTGGGCAAATTATTCCAAAGGGATGACGTTCTCCATATAAAAGATTGCTTGAAAAGCGTCGTACGCGGAGTAACAAGCTGAACCTCATACGGATGCGAAGCACCAGCGCGACGTGTATTTCTAACATGCACCGTTTTGGGAGGAATTAAGCGGGCTACATCCTTCGAACACTTTCCATGAAAATACTTGTAGAACAGATTCAAGTCGCCAACCGTTCTTCTATGTTCCAGCGAATCAAGGCCGCCGGTCAATTCCGGGTCCCCAATCAGACGGACCGCTCTTCTCTGAACAGAATCCAACAAATGCAGTGTATGTTTGGGAGCGGAGCCCCAAACGTGGGAGCAGTATTCCATAGTTGGTCGAATTTGGGCCTTGTAAAGAATTAACAGTTGCTGTGGGGTGTAAAGCTTTCTTGTTCTAAATAATATTCCCAATTTTTGAGAAGCTCTCTTTGCTATGCCTGCAACATAGGTATCGGCTGAACCGTGGCACATTTCCAGCAGGACGGAAATATTCCCTTTCTGTAGGATAGATTAAAAAGTCTACAGAAAACTGGTGTTAGTTCCCTTGCACAGTTTTTGAGAACTATGGCAGGTATTCCGTCAGCGCCAAAAGCCTTCTTGGTGTCTAGCTTCATTAAAATACGCTTTATGATGCGCTGTCTGAAGACAACATCGGGCATCCTTGACTGCAATATGGGAATAGTAGGTGGTGTTTTTCCTTGGAAATCGACAGTAGAGTGTGAAGCAAAGAGTTCAGCCAACAAGTTCGCTCTCTCAACAGGTGTGGTTGCAATGGAATTATCTGGCCGTGTGAGTGGTGGTATGGTGGATTTGGTAAAATTTTGACTAACTGCCTTAGCGACTGCCCAAAAGGACCTGGAATTGTTGGGACAAGCGAGAAGTTTGTTTTCTAATTCGTTGATTGTGTGCCTCCTTGGTTTCGTCGATAATTCCCTTGCATCTGACACCCCACTCGATAACCTAGTAATTTTTTTTGTCACTGGCGATTTCACCCCCAAAAGTCAAAATTTAACTTTCAAAACTAACGGTTCTGATGAGGCTATCAATTCAATTAGTGCCAAATTTCAACTTTCTACGTCAAATAGTTTCAGACAAAATCGAGTGTGACAGACGGACAGACAGACACCGAAGTGATCTTATAAGTGTTCCGTACGGAACACTAAAAATAGGGTAAAAGGTAAAAATAAAAGGAAAAAATTTGGCCTCACCACTTTTTGCTCGTTATTCATTTAAATTGTTGAATTTATGTTTCTTAACTATTAAGAGATATTGCCCGGGGGGGAAAAAATGTTTATTTGGAGAACATATCTTTGAATAGCTTCAGCCTCGCGCGTGTAATGTCAACGATCATACTCCTTATATTTCAGCGAATCCCAATAATCTGGAGAGATTAAAAATAATTATAATTATCATTTAAAGATGATATAGTCTTTCTTCTGAACTTAAAAATGAAGTGAACACACTCTTGGCTCTGTTTTTATCATTAGTTAAATCTAATATAATAATTTTCATACAACTAATGGTTTTCATGCCTATATACTAATTATATAAAAAAGTTAAGAACATTTATTCAAACTCATTCGTGCTGGAGAATTACTACTTTTGCATGCTCAGATTGAGTTTTGAAAGTTTAGTTAGCAAATTTTAGCAGATAATAATACTTAACTTTAGCAAACATTCTGCCCTCAAGTGAAATAACATAAACCAATACTTAACAATAATAAAACGTCGACTGTTTTACAAATAAAATTTGTTTCTAATATGAAAACACATTTATCATAATCTGTATATAATATATTGCATAATAGAAATAAAGAATCATGAATAAATTACCTTTTAGGATCTTTGGGAAATCTAAAAAAAACTAACTCCTTTGGAGATACCACATATTTTTTTACAAGCATTAACCGCACAACAGAAACTTCCTCTTGACATCTTTTTTATAATTTGTTTCAATTATAACGTCAAACGAGTCATTTACTTATTGGAAAATTATTAATAATGAATTTCGGAGCACGTTATAAAAAGATTCTTTTTAAAATCCAGATGTAAACACAACCCTCGCCTACGCTGGAAGGCATGTTGTTAGCATGATAGGGGACGCAAGCGTGATAAAAAACAGAACCTAAAAATTTTCTCGAGCGTTGCTACTGTGTTTCATGTTTACTGTGGTAAAACACCTGACCTATCTATTTACTACTTATTGGTAAAAACAAAAACAGTAGTCGTTCAAAACCATAACCAATTTAGCTACGAGGTACTAATACATGTTTAATACTTGCTTTTAATTTTAAGGTGTTACACCAGGTGAAATTCTGTTCTCACATGTCATCACCCAATTCGTTGTTATGTGTGGCCAAACTACCCTGGTACTTATTTTTATGATTCTCGTCTTTGGAGTGGAATGCAAAGGAGATATAATAACCGTAGTTATTCTTACTATTCTTCAAGGATTATGTGGAATGTGTTTCGGATTTGTAATTTCAGCAATTTGTGAATTAGAAAGAAATGCTATCCAACTGGCGCTGGGAAGTTTTTACCCAACTTTACTTCTAAGTGGTGTCATTTGGCCTATTGAAGGTATGTACTATTCGCATTTAATATTTTAAGATTAAAAGAAAAAAATTTAATGGTGTTGAGTTGGGCCTAAAATCGTAAAAAAATCATCCAACGAAAACCTTCACGTGAAATTTCCATTTGTTTACAAAACTGTTTTTTTTTAACGCTCACTGTTTTAATAATAACAAATGTCAAATATTATAAAAGTGGTAATGTCACATCTCACTAGCGCCATCTAGTTTGCCGTTTCTAAAAATTTAAAAGGCGACCCTCGTACGAGCGTTTCAATTTGAAATTGATAAAAACAGCTATTCTATGAATGTCCTAATGAAAATTTAATTAAAAATTGGGGCGTTAGCACTCTTGCTACGAAAATTGTTTATTTAATTATGGTGGTAAACCCCAGACACCAGAAAGAATAGACAGAGTATGTCTTTCATAACATCATTTCTGGCCAAATCAATGGTCCATTAGAATCTGCAACGAGTGTACTAAGGACAAGTAAAAACTATTGGGCAAAATTTCAACACTTGAGTGGTCTAGTAGTCAAACTTGTTGAGAACACGTACCTGTGTTGCCACTTTATATTTGTTAGTTTTAATAACAGGTTATATGTGGTTTGAGTTTCTAGCTCAGGCATCGGCCTGCAAAGAATGAGCAGCCTGGAATATAAACCGAACCTTTTTGCAGAAGTAGTGATCTTGAATCGCTGCAGATACTACACTGTTGATAACACTGACAGGTATAGAGAAGACCTTGCTCGTGCAGTTTGTCTGAAAAACAAAGAGGCGTGAAGGGTTTGAATCATCAATAACACGTAGGCTGAAAAGTTTTTGGTCTAGCTACTTAAAACACATTTTTTTTTGCAAAATTCGACTTTATTCGTCAATATGGTCTCTTCAAGAGCGATACAATCAGTCCAACGCTTTTCTAACATTTCTATACCTTTCTTGTAGAAGGTTTTATCTTCCTTCAAAATAGGCCACAGTTTCAGCGATGAGCCAAATCTCTTTCCCGCGAGCATTTTTTTGAGGTCAGCGAATAGATAATAGTCGCTGGGGACCAAATCGAGAGAATATAGTGGATGACGAGGCAATTCGAACTTCAGTTCATGCAATTTTGCCATTGTAACTATTGACTTGTGACACGGTGCATTGTCTTGATGAAAGGCACTTTTTTCTTGTTCATTTGGGGCCGTTTTTTTTGCGATTTCTGCCTTCAAACGAACCAATAACTTTATATGATATTCGCTATTGATGTTTTTTTTTTCCCTTCTCAGCATAGTCGATGGACATTATTCCATGCGCACCCCAAAATACAGAGGCCAAAACCTTCCCAGCCGATTGTTGTGTTTTTGGTCGCTTCGGGCGGCTTACACCGGCTTTCTCATGTCCAAATGTTCATGCCAAATATGGCCAACGCGTTCTTATGATATCTTTAGGGTGTCAGCTGTCTTATGCAATTTCTTTACGGTCATCCAAAACAATTTTGTGGATTTTTTGATGTTTTCCGGTGTAATCACTTCATTCGGGCGTCCAGAGCTTTCAGCATCATTTGTATCTGTACGACCGCGTTTAAATTCAGCATACCAGTAACTGATGAGTGACTTTCCAAGAGCAGAGTCCCCGTAATACTTATCAAGCCATTGCTTTGCTTGAACGGTATATTTTCCCATCAAAATTTTGAAAAGGGCGACATCTATGTGTCAGACCAAAAACTTACTTGTTACTTACGTGTTAGCTTCAAAGAGGGGATGTCAGCATTCTCGCAAGGAACATTCATAGTAAGCCTGGGAACGCACGTCGAGAGCCATAGAGTATAAGATAGCTGAGTGGGCGATCCTCTTCCATCCTTAATAATGTATAAATTTGGTTATAAATTGAATTTTATTTCTTAAATACTCGTAAGTTTCTATAGCAATTAAGTACAGTCGACACTCTATATAATGAAAGACCAAAATGTTGACTGAAATTTCACTATAGAAAGTTTTTCACTATATAAAGAAAAAATCCGTATATATTGCTATGTATGCATTTTATATTGGTAATCATTTACTTGTATTTTATCAGGTACAAGCAACAACAAAAATTGCAAAATTGAATTATTAGAAAAGATTTTATTAAACATTTGAAAGTTTAAATAGTACCTAGCATGTACAGGGCTAAATACATACATAAAGTCCGTACGTTTTATCTTTACCCGTGCGTCATAATTTTCAGGCCATATAACAGACGACTATTATATTATTTGTCTGTTTTCACCAATAAATCGTAGGTATTGGTAAAAAGAGACAAAAAATATAATAGTCGTCTGGAATATTGCCTGAAAACTATGACGCACGTGTAAAGATATAACGTACGGACTTTATGTATGTATGTACTACGTACGAAATAAAAAGAATAATACCAAATCTGTTAATACATATGTACATACTACGTACAAACGTACTAGGAAAAATAATCAGTTAGTTTCTTTTGAACATTACTTTTGAAAAATAATTGTTGCTCAACAAAATTCTCGCATTTATTTAAATGCATAAAGATTTGATCAGGTACACTTTCCTGGCCCCTGAGAGTAGTTCGCACAATGTCAAATGCATTTCTTATTTCATTTTCACTAAATTTAGCAGGACATTCCTCGGTTTCAGTTTCTTCTTCATGATCTTCTATACTTTTTATATCGTCAATTATGTCTTGGTCAGTTGGGAGATCTGTCGTGCCAACATCATTGTCGATTTCTAAAAAATCTTCAAGTATAAAATCTGCGTCGACGGTAGCAGTTTTTTGTAGAATACCCCATTGCCTTTTTAAGGTAGCGAGATCCATTTCGTCTTCTTCTTCTTCCCATTCGTCAATTTTTTCAGTAAAACCTGCTTTAGAAAAGCCGTTTTTGATAGTTTTCTGAGAAACATTTTCACTCCATACTTTAGCGACTTCGGTTATACACTCTTTAAGGGTAATCAATTTTTGAACTGGAAGGTTGTTATCAATCGCATTAATAATTTTGTGTACAATACCCTGGTCCATAGGTTGCAATTTGGAGGTCATGTTTGGTGGAAAAAAGATCAATTCAATATTCCTTAATTTTTCACTTACAGTAACTGGATGTGCAGGACAATTGTCTATAAACATCACAATCTTTCGCTTTTGGCTTTTCATTTTCATGTCCAGTTCTTTGATCCATCTTTCGAAAATCTCAGAAGTCATCCATGCCTTTTTATTATTGGCGTAATCTAACTCCAGAGATTTAACTCCGTTTAAACAACGGAGATTTTTGCTTTTACCTATGAGCAGTAATTTCAGTTTTTCTGAGCCATCCATGTTTGCTCCAACCATAAGTGTCACTCTTTCTTTACTTGTTTCAACACCAAAACATTTATCACTTTTAAAAGCAAAAGTTTTATTTGGCAAACATTTAAAAAACAAACCGGTTCCATCACAATTGAAAACGTTTTTTGGCTCATACTTTTTCAATGCACTTTTTAAAACAGTTTCAGTCCAAATGTCACAGTCCTCCTGACTAACGCTTGCACTCTCGCCAGACACCGTCTTGAAAACAATTGAATTGCGAGTCTTCCAGGCACTCAACCACCTTTCACTAGCTTGAAAATTAACGCAGTTAAATTCTTTAGCAAATTGTAGAGCCTTTTGCTTTATTAAATTTCCCGATATTGGTACGTTTTGATGCGTACGGGCCACTTGAAACCATCGTAAAACTGCTTCATTTACATCCTCGTAAGTACTCACCCTTATTCGTTTTCAACTGCTTGGAACACTAGGTTTCTTGATGATACTGTCGCGACTTTTTATTATCAGAGAGACGCAACTTGGAGAAACACCAAATTTTGCAGCAACATCAATTTTTTTGAAGTCTTTATCAACTTCCTCCAAAACTTTAATATTCTAGCTAAACTTAAACACACTCGCTTGGACATCTTACTTGATTCTTAAACAAAAAGAAACTGAACCTGAATTTGCGAATTACTAGGCCTCGACTATAAAATGGGTTATTCCCCGGGTTGCTCACAGAAATCTACCTGATTTATTGCCAACCATTAGGCGTTATAAACGCGTTAAGAACCTTTTCAAAAGAATGCGTCATAAAAATGGAATTCGTGCTAATGTTAGATAAAAATGGGAAACCCGAAATGACCAAGATCTCAATAAATGCATAAAAATTTATACATAAAATTCCGGTAAAAAATTTTATTATATAGAGTGTTACTATTTTACAGATTCACTATATGCAGGGCTTTTTACATGAAATTTCATTAAAATATTCTAGGTCTTGAAAAAATTGCACTATAAAGAGTTTTTCACTATATAGAGTTTCACTATAAACAGTGTCGACTGTATTTGATATGTCTGCTAGGTGTTGAGCCTCAGCACTACTAATAATATTTCGTGAAATGAAGTAACTGATAGATCATCTCATTTCAATATTTGTTAAGTAGAGCTAGAAACTCTCTATGTAAATAGGAGGTAGATCTAACAAGTACTAAATTTTACAGTATCAATTCAATGAAAACGACTTTTAAATAGTTATTTGACTTGAATATGAACTAACCTAAAATATTTTTGTAGGTATGCCAACAGCTCTACGATACATTTCGACGTTCCTACCACTAACGCTAGCTACGACATCACTTCGTGCTATGATGACCAGAGGGTGGTCGTTTATAGAACAAGATGTCTATTTTGGATTCATCGCAACAGTGGTCTGGATAATACTCTTTCTGACTATCAGTTTAATCGTACTTAAAGTTAAAAGAGGTTGAAGTGTACAAAGTTTAATATTTTATAGGGAATCGTTGTATCTATATCCTCCTGCATCCAAGATAATCGTATAGGGCGTTCTCAGTATCTAAAATTTCAACAAAATTTGGCGTGGAGACGCGATTAACTTATACGATTATTTTGTCTTCACTTGAGGACATCCTCATTTAAAAAAAATAATAAACGCTTTAATGTTTCACACCAATATAAAAACATGAATCGTGATATGTTAGATAAATGGTTTGTAGATAGGGTCCTGATATTTTATAAATAACACAGGTCAACATTTTATCTAGGCTTGTACTCGGTAAACCAACTAGGTATCCTAGGGTTTTTGGGATCGCTGATCACGATGAAGGGGTCGGTTAACCTTCATCAGGTCAGGTTCAAGGTCATTTGAAGGTCAAATTGAGCCAATGCAGCCAAAAAATCTGAAAAAATTCATACGTATGTTTTTTGGGTCACTGAATTCGAATCCGGTGTTATTTTTTTAATATAAGGTTTCCTGAAGGTCACTAGAGGTTACTTCAAGGTCATTCTGAGGTTATTTGGAATAAAACAGAAAAAAAATGGTGTATACGTCTTTTGGGTCTCTGGTTCAGAATTAGAGGTCGGTTATCCTTCATCAGGTCGGTATTAAGGCCATTTGGAAGTCAAAAACTTTTTCGTCACTTCTTTGAAACTTCTCCAAGCTGCCTTTTCTTTGTCAGTCATCTTTCTTTCAAATTCTACATTTTTGAAAAGTTCTCTTATATCAGGTCCGGTAAAGACACTTTCATTTATTTTTCGCCCCCGAAAGGTTTGGCAATACTCCAAAGATATGCATGAAAGCATCGCTCTGGTTTCTACTCATTACTTTAACAATTTGTTTTGCCAGACCTAACTTTATGTGCAATGGTGGTAATAGAACCTTATGAGGAGGTACCAAACTTTCTGCTAAAACATTTTTCTCATCTGGGATTAGATTTTTTCTTGGTGGCCAAACTTTTACTACGTAATGTTTATCTCTAGCACGACTGTTCCATTCACAAAGGAAGCATGGATATGATACAAACCCTGATTGCAAACCGAGCATGATCATTATGATTTTTAAATCACCGCAAAGTTCCCACTTATGAGAATCATATTTCAGTTTTTCTAGTACGAGTTCTAAATTGAAATATTCTTCTTTTAAAATGACCGAATGGGCAAAAGGCAAAGGGGCATACGTATTCCCATTGAAGAGCAAGATCGCTTTCAAACTTCTTTTCGATGAATCGATAAAAAGGCGCCAATGACTAGCTGTATATTCGATACCATATTCTTTGACTAATCCACTAACATCATTGCAATAAATTAAATTACCAGATTTTGTAAAATACTTTTTGAATGGTTTTTCTCTTGAACGGTAATATGTTACTTTTGTCCCTGGTGCTAAACAATTTTTTCCTTTTAATCTCGATGCTAAAAGTTCAGAACCTTCTTTTGAAAGTCCTAAGTCTCTACAGAGATCACTCAGGTCACCTTGGTTAAAATGTGTTTGTTCTGACATACCTTCATCTTCCGAGCCTGAAGATACATTGTAGGTTTCACTTTCACCATCTTGCGGTGTATCTAATGATTCATCATGCATTTCTATATCATCAGAAACTTCAAAATGCTCTGCATTGCTATGCCTGCTGTCATTATTATCAGGTGCAGTTTCTATATATATGGGCAATGTTACAGATTCTACGCACGGATAAGGTACAGAGTTTTTGTTATTACGATTATATCCTTTGAGATTCGTTAAGCAGAAATAACAATTAGACGTATGGTCTGATGGATTTCTCCATTTCATCGGTGCAGAAAATATTTGTGCCCTTGTTCCACACAAAATATTGCGGCATTAACTACAGATGACATTCGGAGTATAAGAGTTGTTCAAGCAACTCGTGTCGATATTAAACAAACTTTTATATTTTGTTTTCAAAGTCTCAGAAAATTTAATTTTATTTTTGAGTGTATACAGCCCACAAACGATACAAAAACAGTTCACATTATTCTTACAAAATCCTTGATTTGTAGCATTAAACTCTTCAAAAGCCAAGTTTTCCCACCGTTGAAGAGCTACGGTCGCTGGATGACGATGGCTGCGGGCCCGCTTTCCCACCCTGACCAACCGCCGATTCTGGGGTTCCGAGCCCCTGTCTCGTAGAAGTTTTATTTGTAGTTGCCATGACGGCATGGAAGCCATAACCCAGGGACTTCACCGGATAGTGGAACAACTCCGTTGCCCACCGTCACCGCGTGGAGGTGCCCTGGGTGCAACTATAAGTATTAGTTCATTAGCCCACATTTATTAAATATGCATATCAAATAACTTTATGGAAATGTTAGTGGAGTTTTAAGATTGAGACAAAAACTTTCTGTATAAAATGAACCGACCTCGAAGCAAGTATAATGCTGAAATATACTAGTAGCACTTGATCATAACCTTTTCCTCTACCCATCTTCTTATATTCCTGCTTGAAACGATCTATGGAAGAAATGGTAGGGAAGAAAAGAACACAGATTAGGAATTAGTGGCCCAAAAAAGTGGGTATCGTTTTTTTTTAGATTTTTCAGCCGCTATCAATTAAATTGACCTTCAAATGACTTTGAACCAGATTTGATGGAGGTTAACAGACCTCTAATTCTGAACCAGAGACCTAAAAAACGTATACACCATTTTTTTTCAGATTTTTTGGCCTGCTCATAACTGTTTTATTCCAAATAACCTCAGAATGATCTTGAAGTAACCTCTAGTGGCCTTCAGGAGACCTTATATGAAAAAAATAACACCGGATTCGGATTCAGTGACCCAAAAAACATACGTATGAATTTTTTCAGATTTTTTTGGCTGCATTGGCTCAATTTGACCTTCAAATGACCTTGAACCTGACCTGATGAAGGTTAACCGACCCCTTCATCGTGATCAGCGACCCCAAAAACCCTAAAATACCTAGTTGGTTTACCGAGTACAAGCCTAGATAAAATGTTGACCTGTGTAATTTAAGTACACTTTAAACTTACCTTATTGTGGTCCAGGAATTTCTATCTTAAATAATTGAATAATGGTAAAACCCCTCAACGTTTGTTGGTGGTTTGGGAATGTTTTTCTGGTGTACTTATGATTTCGCTTAATTACACGAAAACAAGTCCAAAAATTAATTGACAGGCTTTATTTATTGTAACCTCATTAGAAGATATAAAGCAGGTTTTTTTTTTATTTTTAAGTAATGTTGAAATCTATTTTAAGAAAATGTAATTTGAATTTGAAATGTTAGCCAAAGTCATAAAAGGTCCTATACAAATTTAAAATTTATTTTAAATGCTCCTTTACTGTATATTGCAGGTGTTTGTAAAATTAAAGGATAGTCAAATCATTTCGAATATCTAACGCTGTGTGTTAATTGGTCGGCAATATTGGGACGATAAAATCAAAATAGTGAGACATCCTACATAGAAGCGACACGCGATTAGCGCAGAATGAGCTGAGCGATTACATCTATGCTCATTCTACCAGCAAATTTCGATAAATTCGATATTAAATACGTTTATTTTCTTACTAACCATTTACTCGTATATATATATATATATATATATATATATATATATATATATATATATATATATATATAGCGTCACATTTTTTCTGACGTGACTATCCGGCGCAGAGCGTTCCCGCCAGTTGAGATTGATGGGGGGGGCTTTGGCAACAGAGCGGAGCGTTAGGATGCGTGATCATAGAGATATTAGAATAGAGGAGAGAAAGTATATACCTTGCTGTAAGCGAAAAAAGAGATAAAAAGAGAAGGAAATAATATGAGACAATTTTGTCTCTCTTACTCTGTTCTTGAGCGCTGAATTTTGGCGCCGAATAAGAGAGACAGAATGACTCATATTATTTCTTTCTCTTTCTATGAGCACCACGCTTTTCGCAAGAACTTACCTCCTCTATTCTAATATCTCTATGCGCGCGATAGAGTAAACCTCTGTTTGGAAATGTCGTCGAAGAGGCGGAATCCCTGGAGCAGCGATACGCAAAAGCAAAATTCTACGTGGAAGTGCTCAAAAGACTAAAGCAGAAGGTCATCCGCGTGAGGAGCGAGATCGAGGATCCCTGAAAGCTTCACAACGATAATGCTCCCCCAGCCACACCGCTTTTATCGTGAGTGACTAGCTGCGCAATTCGGGGTGACAACGGTCCTCCGACCGCCCTACAATCCCGACATGGCCCCGGTAAACTTCTTTTTGTTCTCCAAGCTTTAAAAAATCATGAAAGGACATCATTGGGATACCGTCGACAACATCAAAACGACTACGACGAAGTTTATAAAGGACCTTCCCGTTGAGGACTTCCAAGGGGCGCACATGGCATGAAAATCTCGCTGAAAAAAATGTACTGACGTAGAAGGGTCATACTTTGAAAAATTTTTAAGTCGTACCAATCTGATCAATAACTGTGTAAAAAATGTTATGACGTATTACTTTTGGGACAAACCACACATATATATATATATATATATATATATATATATATATATATATATATATATATATATATATATATATATATATATATAAGTTACTTTTTTTCTGTTTTATTGGTCTCACGAACTTGGCATGTAGGCCACAAGCTTGTGTATTTTTAAAATCTAGGCCAGCCGCTAGCGCCGGATTCGAACCAGCGATCGTTGATACGCTTGGCAAGCGTTTCTATATTTTTAGTACTTTTATATTAGAGTTGGACATTTTTTGGACATTTTTTGCTATATGTGAATTTTTACCAGCATAATAATAGTTCAGTTTTTAATGATTTTAACTCCAACAGTAAGAATCTTGACCATGAAACAACTTCTTACGTCGCTAGAAATTATCGTTCATGTAAAACACAACTTTAGACCTCTTAACTGTCAACTAGTTTCTGCGTTAGAGATACGAGAATTTAATAAAAATTATCTAATTAAGATCATGAAAACTCATTATTATTTAGTGTAAAAGGGTGATATAATTATATATATTGCAAAGGGCCTATAAATGGTTGTCAAATTTCGAACAAATGTATAGTACATTATTTAATTTTTTGTCAATTTTCAGATGTACTACTTTCCATAAAATGAGATTGCTAAAAACTAGAATTTATGTTTATTTATTGATTATTAAGATTTAATTTTTGGTATGTTAATTACAAATTTTAATCATCAGATAGCACAGATAATAATAATTAGTAACAATGGCGTGGCCACTTCATCCTATTTGAAAACATTGCTCCGTGTATCCAATATTTAATCAATAATATAAAAATATAATTAAGATAAAATGACCCGACCTTGTTATATGGTGTGACTTGGTCGCTATTTTAAAAACAAAGAATTATAGTCAATGTACTTATTTATAATACACCTTGCCTTTTATATTAGGTATAAAATGTATAGTAGTTTAGTTTGTAGGTTAGGAACAAAATATTTTGTATTTTTCTACCATTTCCATTATATAATTTCATAAAATGTCAAAATAAAGTTTTTCAGTCACGGTGACGAGGAGAGACGAAGACAGGGAATAAAAATAAGGGAAAAAGAAGTATCAATGTAGATATTTTTGATGCAACTGTGACAACTGCTTTTAATGTTTGTGTTACAATGGCCATTTTATTTTTTGAAAAAGATCATACAAGTCTGTAATGAAAGACTGATTTTGTCAAATTTCCACTTTATTTAGTTTCACTGAAACTGTATGACGCGTTTCGCTATACTATAGCTTCTTCTGATACAAAATGATATTTGTATATTAGTGTTGTTACATTTATACAAATACCCTAAGGTAGATAGGTAATAAAATTAATACAATATGCTAATGAATATTGCTGGGAAATCCATTCTGAATATCAATTGTATAAATTAAGTAAAGGTGAGTTACCATGGGCCAGACAGGTATCTTTTTGTTTGTTTAAGATGATGTCTGAATTTTTAATTCTATTTATTTCTAAATTTTCTAATAGGTTTAATTTTACGCCTTTGTTTTGTATGTGTAGAATTTTAAATTTATCGTCAAAAAGGTGATTGTTTTTTTAAATAGCTTCTTTTATGTTCTGAAATCCGAGTTTCGAATGAGCGACCTGTCTGACCTATGTAACTTTTATGACAAGAACCACAATTCAACTGATACACTCCAGATTTTTTTATTTTGTTTTCCCTTTGCATTTTTAATGAATTTTCCTAACGAGTTGTTTGTTCTAAAAGCTATGTTGATATTATATTTGTTTAAGTGGTTTTTAATTTTCTCTGACGTGTTACCAAAATAGGTTAAAACATTATATATTTTTTACTTGTGTTTTCTTTCTTGGGATATACTAAAAAAATAGCTTTATTTTTTAATTTCTTGTTTGGAATTGAGTCTATGGTGTCAGGAGAATATCCGTTGTTAACAGCAATTTGTTTTATTAGATTTAATTCTTTATTAAAATCATCTACAGATAAGGGGACACTTACAAGTCTATGCAACCTACTGTGGTAAGCTGCCACACAGGGTATTTGTATAAATGTAATAACACAAAATTCAAATACCATTTTGTATCAGAAGAAGCTATAGTATAGCGAAACGCGTCATACAGTTTCAGTGAAACTAAATAAAGTGGAAATTTGACAAAATCTTTCATTACATTCGTTATGAATTTCCATCAAGTAACAGCCACAACAATTCAAAAATCATACAAGTCTTAAAATTAGTAAAAAAGAGTAAATAACATTTATGAAATTTAGTGACAAGTATGGGCGTTATTTGCGTCAATTCGTGAAAAAAAATATATAATTCTAATTTAAAAAAAATCAAATGGCCAATATCATTAGATCTTGATTTGATAAACAAAAAGAATTTTTTCCACTTATCCAACAAATCTAAATAATTTTTCACGTACATTTTTCATTAAAATTGTTAGTTTTAAATAATATACAATCTTAAATAGGTGAATTTCTATTGGATAATCAACGTTAGTTTTAAACAATTAGAGACAACTACTATTTAAGTATACATATACGAAGACATGCTCAAATGTTAATTTTATATTGTTATTAGTTGTGGTTTGTGATGTATGTTTGTTACTAAAGAAATGAAAAATAAACGTCAACGAAATAATTGTTTTTCTTTTTTTTTTTAATCAATGCTATTGGATATGAGATTAAAAACGTATGTAATCTTTTTCTCTTGTTTTAACATACAATTAACGTCACCAAGAAGTTAAAAACATTAAATTCATCCCGCCATCTCTTTCTCCAGTCCTGCCACCCTTCTTCAGACTTGTTGTTTATGGGCACCATTCTATTTACTCTATTTGTCCAATCGAAGTTGTCCCGTCTTGCGATATGATCTGGCCCTATATTTTTTATGTGTGTTATTTAGTCACTTTTGATCGACTTAAATTTTTTTATATATAGATGTTTTTTCGGTGATATTTACAGTACAAATATATAACAATATCAAAAACAAGAGACAATTGGTTAATTGAAATTATATATTCCATGGCACTAATCCCGGTTTAAGTTTTAAATTTCTTTTGTCCTCATGACATCTACAGTAAATGAAATAATCTTCCAGACAAACTAAATAAAGGGTCTTCCATTTGGGACTTGACAACTTTGAAATTTCACTGTGAACGCACCCTTAAGCGAATCACCGAACTGTCAACGTCAAAACATTCAGTAAAGTCAACATTTTCATCATGGTGCAGTATACGAACGAACAACGTTTACAAATAATTAAAATTTACTACCAAAATTTGGAGTCGGTGACTGCAACTTTAAGAGCGTTAACGCCAATTTTTGGTCGTAATTCTCGTCCCAGTAGACAAGCAATTCATAGTCTAGTGAAAAAATTTGAGTTAACATATTCGCTGCTGGATGTTCCCGTGCCAGCGGGACAACGGGTTGGTCGAAGTGGCCAGAATATTGCTGCCGTTCAAGCGTCCATCTCAAACGAACCAAAACAGTCGATTTCACGGCGTTCTCAAGAATTGGACATCGCTCAGACCATACTATGGCGAATTTTGCGAAAGGATCTTGGCCTGCACCCTTATAAGTTAAAGTTAACTCACGAACTAAAGCCACTCGATCATATGAAGCGACGTACGTTCTCGAATTGGGCTCTAGAAATGTTGGAAGAAGATGACCAATTTCATCGCAAAATCATCTTTAGTGATGAAGCGCATTTTTGGATAAACGGCTTCGTCAACAAACAGAATATGCGTTATTGGTCAGGTGAAAACCCTCATGTGAAGAAACATCACTTCATCCACAAAAAATTACTATTTGGTGCGGTTTTCATGCCGGTGGTGTCATTGGGCCGTTCTTTTTCGTTGATGAAAATAACCGTCACGTTACAGTCAATGGAGATCGCTACAGAGGCATGTTGCAACGTTATTTCTTTGATCAATTGCATGGGCTAGACATTAATGATATGTGGTTTCAACAAGACGGCGCCACAAGCCACACAGCGGGTGTAACAATCGACTTACTGCAATCTAAATTCGGTAAACGTGTTATATCGAGAAATGGTCCCGTCGAATTGCCGCCTAGATCGTGTGATTTAACACCTCTAGACTTCTTTTTATGGGAGTACGTTAAATCGTTGGTCTATGCTAACAAGCCTGCGTCGTTAGAGGAGTTCAGAGCCAATATTGAAAGAGAGAGCGGCCGTTTCCGTCGAAATGTGTGGCCAAGTCATCGAAAATTGGGTTCAACGAATCGACCGCTGTAAACGTGCCCGTGGTGGACATATGAATGAAGTCGAATCCCATACATAAATGTTTTGATTGTACTTCAAGCCGATAGTAAAATTTTCGAAAGGTCTCAAATGGGTTGCGTTTTATTTCAAAAAAAAGTTGTCAAGTCCTTAATGGAAGACCCGATATAACAAAGCTTCTGAAAACTGATAAATCATGGTTTTTGGAATTAAACCGTGTCTAATTGAAATCACTCCGACGTTTTACTTACGATTTAAGGAGGAATCCGGTGGATATTGTATTAGAACATTGTATTAGAAAGTGACTTGAATTTCATACGGTGCATAATGCGCAGAATTATATCAGGCTCGAAACTATTTAAAATATCTTTGCTGTACTGCCAAGTACAATTTAAATATTCGATTGATTAAAATACGAGTTATTTAAAAAAATTTTTCATTGGTTATATACAGTGCCATTCATAAAGTTTACACCATATCTCAGTGTCTCGACTAGTACAAGCTAGCGGGACAATATTATTTCTTCACTTATTTCAATTGTTTATGTATATTCCAGGTATCTTAAGCTATTTTAAGAAAAAAAAAGTTGAAAAATGTGTACTGTATGTGTATTAATCGAAATATGTAGCTGCAAGACGGAAGTGGTTTACTAATGTTTCTCATTTGTTCACTATTGTCGCTAATTGTTCTTTAATTAGCTACATACGTCTACCTACTCATTATGTGTAAAAAGCACAATCATGTTTGTTTACAAAGAAATTTCTAGGAAAAAAATAAAAATCATAATGATAGTACCCACATTTATTAATTTACAAAATATTATTTCTTTTAAAATAAATTAGTACAATAACAGTATCTATATATCAATTATTTACAATAAAAAGGTGCATAAGTAAAAGAACACACAATAAAATAAGAATAATAATTACAATAAAAAAATACTTAAACCTACTAATCACCATCAGATGAGTCGTCATCACCGCTCTCCCATTCAGTAGAATATTCAGAGAGTAAATAATCCTCCTCATTTAATTCGTGATGATGACTTACTGATGGTGTTTCGGATGGCAGTGAAGGTGGGATAATCAACTGCAGAACCTCCGATGGCAAAGAAGTAAATTTTCTTCGCGGTAATTCTCTATACGAGTTGATAACAGGATGAGACGTAATTAAAAGCATTCTCAAAAGATCTGTATTTGTGGCAATACGTGACCGCTTCCTGGTGTGCCGTTCACGGAATCTACGACAGTCTTTATTTCTTGCCTCCTGGGCTTCTTCGGAGAGTTGTCCAATGGGAAGAAGAAAAGACTTTATAACTTCCGCGCTGTGTACAAGAATTTTATGCACAGTAACGGGCATGGAATACCACGAATACAGATCAAGGTATAATTTTCTAGTATCAACACAAAACTTTTCGAATTCTATATAATTTATGTCATATCCCGATGACAACGTTCTTAAAATTACATGAAATCTACGAATAAGGTTTACGTCTAATCCTGTAATTTCGCTGCTCAATTCAGCTTTGGAAAAAAATCTACGTGCTGTGTTTTCATCGTTTGTGTTACCATACCCAGGTTTTGGTTTATCTACAATAAGACCCATACTATCTTTCAACACTTTTTGTATCTCTTGTGAGCGTTGCTTCACAATAGCTTTGTCGTTATCTCCCCTGACTTGCCACTTTTTTATTTCTAAACGATAGGTGATGTGAAGCAAATATTCAAACGTGCGGATCCATGCATGTAAAGTAGATAAACCAAATGCAAGGCGTTCTTCGTTGCTGGATATTTCTTTGACTCCTCGTTCATAGTAGACGGGGTGGCACCGCAAATATAACACATTTGTGTTGAACTTGTATCTGTTAAGGCATTGCACACTTTGCCATCAGTCATTGTCAACAACAAATCGTGTTTAACAGAGATTTGAGATCCAGCAACGTTACATAATGTTGGAAGAAGCTGACTTACTTCATCTAAAATTTTAGAAGTTTCTTCTTTCGTAAACTCTTTTGTCTCCTTGGCAAAAATAAACTTAATAGGACGGCAATATGAAGTAGAGGAAGGTCTTGGATTTTGCCAGATCACAGTTTCGCCATCAAGCAGTCTCAAAGGGACAAATGAGTATACGAACAAAAATTCGTCTGTAGCGTTAGTGTTCTCAAATTTCTGCTTATACGTGCTATGCCCCGAACTCCCATCACAGCCCCATTTGCTTACCAACGTATAATACGAACGAGGTAACACACTTCTAATGACTTCCGTCTGAGCTTTAACTAATCGTTCAGCCGTTTTATCAAAATCGCGTGAAGTTTAATTTTCACTCGAGATTCAGTCACAGAAATATATTCGTCAGAAGGACAAGAAGCTTTGGACTTACCTAAACTATAAAACGATGGATACACTTGATGTCCCGCTTTCATTGACCATTTTCTTGTTTGTTTATATGAGTGAGAAGTCGATTTCGAGTCCACATAATAAGCTAAAGCTTCGTCTGGTGTTAACTGCCGACTTTGTTCAGAACACTTATTCTTTTCTCTAGTTTCACTGACCGCGACGTTATGGATCTGTTTAGCAACACTTCGATGCCCTTCTTTTCGAGTAGCTAACTCAGCTGCTGTAATAAGCTCACTTGCACTTCGCGATTCCAAAAGATCTTCTACTCTCCGTCTCTTCGTTGATGAGTCTTCAAATGATTTTCTGGGTCGCCCTACGGAAAGAGCCGCTGATGATGTTGAAGTGCACGGCTGGTTAAACACACATCTTTATTTCGATTCCGGATCCCTCTAACCAATCTTTATATTTGATTAGAAATATTTCTTTGTTACACTTTAAAGAAGTCCACTTTTGATTGAATTTTGCTGAAAGGCTTGATATTTTCATTTTGAGTCGTTTTAGAGAATCATCAGAAACATCAGACATATTGAATTTTTCACTTATATAATAAAAAATGCAACTGTTTCGTTCAGTTTGGTCATGTTTTAGCCATTCTTCAAAAAACTTCATTTTCGTCATAGTCACGACTCGTTCTGAAAAAAATAAAATAATTTTACTTTCGGGACTTTTCGAGGTCTATAATATATATGAATCTGTGCCTGAATGTTGTAGGTATTACATATAGAAAAATCTAGGTGGATATATGTGGATAAAAAAAGTTGCTACTTTTAAAGTTTACAATTAATGTAAAAATTTGCTGGATTTATCTATACATTTACAAATTGATATTACACCAAAAGTATACATATTTCATAAGTCATAATAGAGTACATCCCTTCAACAGAATATTCCATCACAAAAAACTCGTTTCACTTTGCTACCAATTTTAAAATATGTTATCACACTGATTTGCAAATGAAAATGACCTCTCTTATAAGGGTTACTTTGACCCCCTGATAAGATACCTTTATGAGGTGATAAACAAATTAATTCTTGGAATTCGTTAAATGGGGGGGGGGGGGGTTGTTTACAAGTCGTTATCAGTGGTTCCTGGAAATTACGTCATGAATATTGTCCCGCTAGCATGTTCTTGCCGAATCACTGTGCATATGGGAAAAATTTTTATTATAAGAGTTTTTTAAAAATTTAACTTCGAAATATGTTAGTGCATGTTTTATGTTTAGGATTATACCCAAATTAGGTCATGACGTCACATGACTTGCCTGTCAAATTTGGCATTTAAATTTTAAAATGTGAAAAAAATCGTTTTTTTATTGAAAATATCGAAAAAAGTTATATAGAAAAAATGATTGTATTCCAGTTTTACATTTATGTACCAATGTTCGAAAAGATTTGGTGAAATTGAATATTTTCAATTATTTTCCCCTAAAATGACAATCAACTATTTTTCCACATAAATTATCTTATGTACTTATTTATTAGTTGATGTTTTACTAAATGTTAAGAAAAAAAATAATCAGGCCTTAAAAATTTAGCTGAAAAACGAGTTCTGTCAAAAAGTCGTAGTTTAACAATGTAATCGTGGTGCAAAGCTGCATAATTTTTATGACAACTCAACTTCTAAGGGCTAATATAAATATTTATTATAGTGTTATGTTATAAATTTGAGCTAATTTGTAGTTTTTTTAAGTTTCTAGCTAGAGTTTTTTTTTTTTTTTTTTTTTTTATTGGTCTAGCACACGTGCTGCAGGGAAGTCCCTAAAGCGCTCCAGGAGCGGCACGAGTGCGGAAAAAGCGATTCACGTTGTTCTTGAATCGCTGTAAATTGTACTCGGTGGGAAACACAGCGCTGGGCAAATTATTCCAAAGGGATGACGTTCTCCATATAAAAGATTGCTTGAAAAGCGTTGTACGCGGAGTAACAAGCTGAACCTCATACGGATGCGAGGCACCAGCGCGACGTGTATTTCTAACATGCACCGCTTTGGGGGGAATTAAGCGGGCTACATCCTTCGAACACTTTCCGTGAAAATACTTGTAGAACAGACTCAAGTCGCCAACCGTTCTTCGATGTTCCAGCGAATCAAGGCCGCCGGTCAATTCCGGGTCCCCAATCAGACGGACCGCTCTTCTCTGAACAGTATCCAACAAATGCAGTGTATGTTTGGGAGCGGAGCCCCAAACGTGGGAGCAGTATTCCATAGTTGGTCGAATTTGGGCTTTGTAAAGAATTAACAGTTGTTGTTGGGGTGTAAAGCTTTCTGGTTCTAAATAATATTCCCAACTTTTGAGAAGCTCTCCTTGCTATGCCTGCAACATGTTCATGCCAAGACATATTTGCTCCCAAACCAACGCCCAACAAATTGAGCGACGATGCCAGGGTAATGGAGTCCCCGACATAACTATGTCGGGTTCAGCAACGTTAACTTTTTTAGAAAAAAACTGCCGCTTGGGTTTTTGTAGCGTTAAATTCCACTTGGTTACTGTCACCCCAAGATAGAATTTCTTCCAGGTCTTTGTTAAGTTGAACGACCTCCTGCTGTCTGCGGATATTCGCCTGAGCAGCCGATGTCCGAGCGTTCAAGGCGAATGAAGAGACAAGCGTACTGTCATCTGCAAAGCTATAGATTGGATTCCCGGTCTTTTCCAGCAGATCGTTAATATAAATGAGAAAGAGAGTAGGAGACAGTATGGAGCCCTGGGGCACACCAGCGTTGATAGTGAGGGTGTTAGAAAGAAATCCGTCGACCGCTACTCGTAAAGAACGCTCTCTGAGGAAACATGAGAGCCACAAACAGAACCTTTCAGACATACCATAAGAGCGCAACTTAGCCAACAGTCCATCGTGCCAAACACGGTCGAATGCCTTGGATATGTCAAGAGCAACCGCTCGAGATTCTCCAAAGTGTTCAATTGCGTTGTTCCAAACATGTGTTACATAAGTCAGAAGATCTCCTGTTGATCTATGTTTACGAAAACCATATTGGTGATCGCTAATAATATTGAATCGTTCAAGATATTTTAGAAGATGCTCATTGATAACCTTTTCCATGACTTTCGATATTATTGAAAGCAGTGCAACTGGTCGGTAGTTATTTGGCAAGGTCTTCTTACCTTTTTTAGGTATCGGCTGAACCGTGGCACATTTCCAGCAGGAAGGAAAATATTCCCTTTCTGTAGGATAGGTTAAAAAGTCTACAGAAAACTGGTGTTAGTTCCCTTGCACAGTTTTTGAGAACTATGGCAGGTATTCCGTCAGCGCCAGAAGCCTTCTTGGTGTCTAGCTTCATTAAAATACGCTTTATGATGCGCTGTCTGAAGACAACATCGGGCATCCTTGACTGCAATATGGGAATAGTAGGTGGTGTTTTTCCTTGGAAATCGACAGTAGAATGTGAAGCAAAGAGTTCAGCCAACAAGTTCGCTCTCTCAACAGGTGTGGTTGCAATGGAATTATCTGGCCGTGTGAGTGGTGGTATTGTGGATTTGGTAAAGTTTTGACTAACTGCCTTAGCGACTGCCCAAAAGGACCTGGAATTGTTGGGATAAGCGAGAAGTTTGTTTCTAATTCGTTGATTGTGTGCCTCCTTGGTTTCGTCGATAATTCCCTTGCATCTGTTCCGGGCATGAACAAAGATGTTTCGATTTACGGTGTTAGGATTTTCACGCCATTGTCGGTAGGCAATATGTTTAGAAGCAACAGCTTCTTTGCATTTTCGGTCGAACCAAGGCTTGCCGTTGGAGGAGCATTTCTTCGAAAAAGGGATGTAAGCTTCCATACCAGTCAAAATAACATCGGAGACCTCCCTGGCACAGTCAGATGGGTTATCGGATCGAAAACAAACGTCCATCCAAGGGAAAGTTCGAAAGTATTCCATGAGATCTTCCCATTTAGCAGATTTGTAGTGCCAAATCTTGCGCGGCCTAGGCGCCTCTCTGTCACTGATTGGCAGGATACTCGATGTCGAAAGCAGTTTATGGTCGGAAGAACCTAACGGCGGATTTACGGTGACCGTGTAAATCTCCGGATTGGTGGTTAAAAACAGATCAAGAAGACTGGCGAACTCCCCGTCTCGATCAGGGATCCGTGTTGGTTCGTCAATAAGCTGAGTTAAGCCACAACTGATTGAGAATGATTCAGCTTCACGACCTTGTTCGTCGTAGTATTTGAATATTTGAGCCAGTTGATATTGTGGACATTAAAGTCGCCCAGGATGGCAATCTCGGCACTTGGATAGTTACTTTGTAAATGATCGATGGTGTCTGCAAGAGAAGCGAAAAGTGTTCGAAAATTGGTATCATTTGGTGGTCGATACAGGATACAGATAAACCTTGTGGTTTGTTGAGTCGTTATTTTTAACCACATAACATCAAAGTTTGGGGGCTCCAGAGCTTCTTCTCGTTGACAAGAGAGATCGCTCCTGACGCGGAGAGTACGCAAAATGATTAGTGACAAAAAGAACAACCAATGGGAAAAGACATGCTCAAGACTCAACACTTACATAGGAGGAAGAAAAAGCACAGAAAGCTGGAGACTTCTTAAAAATATGAGAACAGAACGGAAAAGAGAAATCTTCTCACCAATAACACCAGAAAAATGGAACCAATATTTTACAAATATGCTAACAGAAGATAGACCAGAGTTCAAAAGTACCCAACATGGAAACCCAAATATAGTTATACGAGGATCCCCAATAAGGATAACAACATCAGAAGTTAAAGAAGTATGTAAAACGCTAAAAAATGGTAGAGCTCCAGGACCAGGAAACATCCCAGGAGAGATAGTAAAATACGGAACTGAAAAGCTATTTAGCGCTTTGAGGAACTTATTCCAAAGATGCATTAACACATCAGAAGTACCTGAGGAATGGAAAATATCATACCTATCACCAATTCATAAGAAAGGAGACAAAAATAATTGCGATAACTATAGGGGAATAACGGTTACAGGATCTATTAGCAGAATATACGGAAAAATACTTAAAAATAGAATAGAAACGGAATACGCGGACATAGAAGCTGAAGAACAGGCAAGCTTTAGAGCAGGAAGATCCACAATAGACCATCTCTTCTCACTGACACAAATCCTAGAAAAGAAAACCGCATTTGATCAGGAAGTCCATGTCTTGTTTGTTGATTTAAAAAAGGCATACGACAGCGTGCCCCTAATGAGATTGTGGGAAACACTACAACAGAGTAATGTAAGCACCGAAATAATTAAAGCCGTAAAATCCTTATACCAAGACGCAAGAAGTAGTGTGAAAACCAAATATGGTATAACAACAGGGTTCCAGGTCACAAAGGGTCTCAAACAGGTCTGCTGTATATCCCCAACGCTATTTAAAATCTATTTGGAGAGTGCATTGAAGAACTGGAAAAGGAAATGCAGCAGTATGGGATTACCACTGGATGACGATACTACATTGTACACGCTATCATTCGCAGATGACCAGGTAGTAGTCGCTCAGGACATCGATGATATGGAATACATGACACGAAAACTTATGGAGGAATATAAAAAATGGGGCCTAGAAGTCAATATTAAAAAGACCGAGTACATATGCGTCGGAGGACAACAGCAGGACTTGAAACTGGCCACAGGAGACACCATCAAACACTGTGCCAGTTATAAGTATTTGGGAACGAAAATATCTAGGAACGGAACACTGGAAGAAGCAATATTCGAGAGGAATATCCAAGGAAGAAAAGCGATTGCAATGCTTAATAGTATACTATGGGACAAAAACATAACCATTGAAAATAAGAAGAGAATTTACAACTCAATAGTGAAAAGTATAATAACTTACAGCTCCCAGGTGTGGCCATTAAAGGAAAGAACAGAAAAAATACTAAAAGCTACAGAAACGGATTTCTGGAGACGAGCAGCCAGAAAATACCGCATACCAAATGACACGATAAGGCGAGCTTTAGAAATAAAGCACGATATAGTGGACGAAATCAGAACCCAACAGTTGGTATGGTACGGACATGTACAGAGAATGTCACGAGACCGACTACCTAAAAAGATTTTAAATTGGAACCCTCATGGAAAAAGAAAGCGAGGAAGACCACGTCAAAACTGGAGAGCAGGAATCAACAAGGAATTACTAGAGAGAGATCTGGAGGAGGAGGGATGGAGAAACCGGGAGGAGTGGAAATTAGGCATCGGAAGACGGAAGACGTTATAAAACCGATATATATATATATATATATATATATATATATATTATATATATATATATATATATATATATATATATATATATATATATAAGTTTCTTTATTCCTTCTTTTATAATTATATGGTGAACATTCTCGAGAAGCCCTTTCTTAATTTCATATACAGGTTTTAGGGATAATTTATTCTAAATGTTTTTTAACATATTTTCAAAAGATCAAAAACAAGATTTTTAAAAATTGTTACAACGTTTTGCAAAGCAATATTGGTGGAAAAGAATATATATTCATGTTTTACTATTAAGTCAAACAAAATTATAATATGATAGGGTTTGACGTATCTTTGTCGCAGTTGCCATGAATTTCGTGTTTTGTTCCTTTGTCATATAAAACATCAACTTCGTTCACTATTATTAATGCAATAATAACCGTTTTCTAAATCTTCTCCTTTAATAAAAATACCAATTAAATTGACTAAGCAAGATAAAATAAAAATAATTTTCATCGTGGGTGATAACTACAAAACTCAAACAGAAACTGCCGTCATTTTTAACCAACGACATCCGGAAAAAGTTATAACGCATACAACAGTAGGAAGAATTCTTACCAGCTTTAAAAATACTGGATGTGTGGAGAATAATTTTAAACGTCAACATGAACATTGGGTTACTAATGAGGATGTTGAGTTTGCAGTTATGCGGAGTGTGATTGAAACGCCTAGAACTTCAATTGCCAAAATATCGCACAATGTAGGTTTATCTTATAAATAATTTCAAGGAGTGCTTAAGAAAAATAGATTTAAACCTTATAAACCAAAGTTTGTCCACACTCTCAGAGAACAAGATTATGAAAGGCGCATGTATTTTTCTTTCTGACTGCAAAGTAAAACTGAAGAAGACCCGTCATTTACAAAGTATATTTTGTTCAGTGATGAATGTACTTTTAATTCTAATGGTGTTGTCTCGTTGCAAAATTGTAGATGGTGGGCGGATAGCAATCTAAATTTTACAATAGATGTAAGAGATCAATATTCCTTTAAAGCTAACGTTTGGTGCGGTATTTTTAATAACAGAATTATTGACCCGTTTTTTTTCTAGAGAAAATCTTACAGCCGAGAGGTACTTACAGTTTCTAAACAACGAACTTTTCAATGAACTGGAAGATTTTAGTTTAAAGGAAAGAATGAAAATGTACTTCCAACAAGTTGGAGCACCTAGTCACAACACCTTGGAAACTAGCAATTGTCTGGACGAAAACTTTTCTGAGAAGTGGATAGGTAGGTTTTCCTATGAAGTACCTAGGCCGCCGCGGTCACCCGATCTTACGCCCTGTAACTTTTTTTGTGGGGGTATTTAAAAAATTTAGTTTATGCTCAGAGACCTTTTGAAAATATCGCATACTTAGAAGAAACCATCCGCCAGTCTGTAAATGAAATCAAGCCGAAGTTCTATGCGAATGTTCGTGATGACAGAACTATTATGTGCATTGAAAAAGAAAGAAGAAGAGTAGAAACTTAAGAAGGTTTTTTTTTTATTTAGTAAATAACATTTTTTTAGTGTTCCGTACGGAACACTTATAAGATCACTTCGGTGTCTGTCCGTCTGTCTGTCCGTCAGTCCGTCTGTCACACCCAATTTTCTCCGAAACTATTTGTCATAGAAAGTTGAAATTTGGTAGTAATATAGGAATTGATGGCCTCATCAGAGCCATGTAGTTTTGAAAGTTAAATTTTGACTTAAGGGGTTAGTTTTGGGGGGTGTGAAATCGGAAGTGAAAAAATTTTTTTTTACTAGGTAATCGAGTGTGGTGCCAAATGAAAGCTTGTGAAAACACGAGTAAAAAATATATATATAATGTAATACTTGCGCGCACTTTTCTTTGTATTATTTTTAAAAAATCGCGAAAAAAATCGCTGTCCACCCGCCTTATCTCGGAAAGTACTTATCAAAAAATTTTGAAAAAATTCTGGAATATTCTCTACGGAGTGTAGATTGAACGAAAATTATCACGAGTGCATTACCTGTAATAATTTATCTGGTATATAAAAAAAAACAGAAATTTCAAGGTCATCAATTTTCAGTAAAGATTGGAAATAAACTTTGTTGAAACTTATTTGGGGTGTATTTTGTGAAGTCACTGATCATTTTTATGTCACCGTAACATAAATTTTGACTTAAAGGATTCGTTTTGAGGGGTGAAATTGGAAGTGAAAAAAAAAAAAAATTTTACTAGATCATCAAGTGTGGTGTCAAATGAAAGCTTGTGAAAACACGGGTAAAAAATATATATATAATGTAATACTTGCACACAATTTTCTTCGTATTACTTTTAAAAAATCGTGAAAAAATCGCTGGCCCCTACCTTATCTCGAAAAGTACTGATCAATAAATTTTGAAAAAATCCTGGAATATTCTCCACGGGGTATAGATTGAACGAAAATTATCATTACCTTTAATAATTTATCTGGTACAGAAAAAAAAACAAAATTTCAAAGTCACCAGTTTTCAGTAAAGATTGGAAATAAACTTTGTTGAAAACTTATTTGGGGTGTGTTTTGTGAAGTCACTGATCATTTTATATTACCGTAACATAAATTTTGACTTAAGGGATTCGTTTTGAGGGGTGAAATCGGAAGTGAAAAAAAAAAAATTTTTTATACTAATTCATCGAGTGTGGTGTCAAATGAAAGCTTGTGAAAACACGAGTAAAAATATATATATAATGTAATACTTGCGCACACTTTTTCTTCGTATTACTTTTAAAAAATCGTGAAAAATCGCTGTCTCCTATCTTATCTCGAAAAGTACTGACCAAAAAATTTTGAAAAAATCCTGGAATATTCTCCACGGGGTATAGATTGAACGAAAATTATCATTACCTTTAGTAATTAATTTATCGGTTATAGAAAAAAAAAACAAAATTTCCAGGTCACCAGTTTTCATTAAAGATTGGAAACAAACTTTGTTGAAAACTCATTTGGGGTGTGTTTTGTGAAGTCACTGATCATTTTATACCACCCTAACAAAATTTTTTATTTTAAAAACAATCAACGTACGGAACACTAATTGTGCAAGTTCAACTTGCACTTGACCGGTTTTTATTTAATAATAAATCCTTAAAAATTGACGTGTCATAAATATTAAGCAGCTTTGCACCAATATTGCATTGTTAAATTACAACTTTTGGAAAAAAATTAATTTTCAGCCTAATTTTACGGCCTAATTAATTACTTTTCGTAACATTTGGTAAAACATTAACCACTAAAATAGTATATAAGACAATTTATAAGAAAAAAGTTTCGATTATCATTTTCTTTATAACTTTTTTTTCTTTATAACTTTTTTTCTTTATAACTTCTCTTTCTTTTTTCTTTATAACTTTTTTCGATATTTTTTTAAAAAATCCGTTTTTTCCCAGTTTTAAAAACATGTCAAATTTAACAGGCAACACTTGTGACGTCGTGACCTTATTTGAGTGTATTCCTGAACATAAAACATGTACTAACACATTTCGAAATTAAATTTTCAAAACCTTTTATAATAAAAATTTTTCCCCATATGGTGCCAACTTTATGGCACTGTATAGGGTAGTTAAGAAAGTTTACAACCAATTTTTCTATTATTAATTCCTGTTTTTTAATGCTAAAAATGTGTATATATTGTCACACCAGTCAAAAGTATTATTTAAAATAATTTCAACAAATTGTATGTTTTTGTATTTTTTTCCTCAAAATATCGTTGTGAATACCGGTAAGATTTAAGGCAATAGCATCAGCTTTTTTTTGTATTTTTAGCCTTAATTATGGCGGCCAGCAGCCTTTGGAAATTAAAATTTTTCAGTTTTATTTTTTATTTATAAAAAAAATCAATTTATTGCAAACTCAATTCTGTACATGGCTAACGTGAAACTTTTTTATGTTATTTTTAGGAGCGTCAGCACCAATAAATTGAAGCAGGTTTTTTTTAATTTTAATTGAAGCAGGTTTTTTTTAATTTAATTTAACCTTCAAATTAATATGAAGTTACTTAATTATCACACATTTTATTCTCATTATAAAACCTAATAATTTTGGCACATGATTCAAGAGTTTAAAAATATGAAGAGAAGTTTCTATCAATTTAGGTCCCAAAAAGCTTCCTAGAGAACATACAGTTCTCCAAATATGGGTTCTGGAAATCAGTTTTTATCGATTATTTCCTCAACTATTTTGAGAAAAAACATGTGGTACTTTTGGATTTTTGAGTATGGTTAATCGATTGGTGAAAAGGGAAATTTTTCGTCATGACTATGACCTAGATAATCGGGGAAGGAAGGGGCTTTTACTCAAATACTCGCATTTTTGTATTTTGACTTTCTCGCTAAAAAGGCCCCATTTTCCAGAAAAACGCGTGTTATGTATCGGGTGGACCAAACTGGACACTTTTAAAGGGGATAGACGAAAACTGATATCGGTGTCTGAGGCTCAATTTTTATGATAAACTCAATGGTGTAAACCGCATATCGATATCTAGTACCGTTTCAGATATACAGGGTGTTTTTCAAAAATCTGCATTTTGGAAAAAAGTTTGTAATTCTTTTCCTATTGAAAATTTTTGATTTCTGTAAAAACATTCTCAAAACACTTTTTCATGTAGATTTCAACAGTTTAAGTTACATTTTTTTGCAACTAATATTTTAATAGTTATTAACGCAATAATATATTTTTTAAATGGGATACCCTGTATATTTTTCCTTATCCGAATAGAGTTTTAAATTACCATTCTAAAAATATAGCACACTTTATATTTTGCTTAAATCTACTTCAAAATATAAAGGTTTTCAGTTTTTACGCACATTTTGTGAAGTAGGCTTTGGACGGAGCGGCCATATGGTTTAATTCAATTGTTTACTTGTAGTTGTCCAATTTTACTTCAGGATCAGTTATTGAATTGTCAAATAAATCTCAATGAAATTTACGAAAAATGAGATATGACAGTGTGTTTCGTACAAACCGGAGAAAATTCGGAAGCGGCAAGTAATTTGTACCACGAACGGTATCCAGAGAGGCGTCAACTCTTCAAGGATATATTCGCTCGATTGCGACATAACCTAGTTAATAGTGGCCAGTTTGAAAAAAACGACCCAAAAATTATGCATCAAACAGGGATAAGGAGTTAGAAGAAATAGTAGTTTTAGGAACTATCGGAAATAATCCCAACACTTCAACCCGACAGTTAAAAAATCCACTGGACTACAGCACAAATTCAGGCCATATAGGACAAGAAAAGTTAGAGACGGAGATTTTCAACGGCGTGTGGATTTTTGCCAATGGTTTCTGGAGAATTGTAACCTGTTCCGAATTTTTAATTAAATTGCATTTGGACAGACGAAGCTTATGTAAGCAATGCAGGTATTTTGAACCGCTACAATTCTTATACATGGGCACAAGAAAATCCTCATTTAGTTGTGGAGCAAAGAAATCAAGGCAGATTTGGATTTAATGTGTGAGCAGGAATTTTTAGAGGCAGGGTTATAAGTCCATTTATTTACGAAGGAACACTCACCTTTCAGAGATATTTAGAAATTTTAAGGCAGCAAATAGAACCTCTTGTTGATGAATTGCAGTTAATGGAATTTAGAAATATATTTTTTTTCAACACGACAGGGCACCCCCTCATAACGCTGCAGTTATCAGTAATTTTTTATCGACCAATTTCGACAATAACTGGATAGCCGACCAAACTCCGAACAGTTGGCCGGCAAGGTCACCGGATTTAACACCCATGGACTTCTGTCTCTGGGGACGACTGAAAGACCTAATTTTTAAATTGCCGACAAACACCAGGCAAGAGTTAGAAGTCCCAGTGATACAAAGTTTTGCAGCTCTCACTCCTCTTGAACTAATCAACTCGGTAAGAAGGGTCTAGAAAAGGTGCCGCCTATGTGTAAATGAAACTAGTCGACATTTCGAACATCTCTTATAGAAAATTGTTTTGTTTTAGTTTGCTCTACTCGGAATAAATTGTTTTATTGTTGTTTTGTTTTATTTTCTGCATAGTTTAAAGTACTATAGCATTTAGTAAATTTCATTGTAGTTATGACTCTTAGAGTTACTTCTGGGAATTCTTTTCTATGATTTGACTGTTATCGGTAAACAATTGATATTGCCGCTCCGCCAAAGTCAACTTCACAAAACTCGCATAAAAACTGAAAACCTTTATATTTTGAAGTAGATTTGAGCGAAATATAAAGTGTGCAATATTTTTAGAGTGGTAATTTAAAGCTCTATTCGAATAAGGAAAAATATACAGGATATCCCATTTAAAAAATATATTTTTGCCTTAATAACTATTAAAATATTAGTTGTAAAAAAATGTAACTTACATTATTAAAATCCACGTAAAAAAGTGCTTTGAGAATGTTTTTTCAGAAATAAAAAATTTTCAATAGGAAAAGAATTACAAACATTTTCCAAAATGCAGATTTTTGAAAAATACCCTGTATATCTGAAGCGGTACTAGATATCGATATGCGGTTTTCGCCATTTAGTTTACCGTAAAAATTGAGCCTCAGACACCGACATCAGTTTTCGTTTATCTCCTTTAGGTAAAGGGGTTTACCTTTAAAAGTGTCCAATTTGGACCACCCTGTAAATCGTTTCAAAAAAGAACAAGGTAGGTGTGGCATTCACCTCTTCCCCTGAAGAGTGGCACTCAAAAACTATAGGTTTCATTTCCCCGTCAAATATTATATGTAATTTGAATTTGTTAATATCACTTCGTTCGAGAGTAATCGTGTCAGTCTACCGACAAGCAGACTAAAAAAAAAGATAAAAAGTAAAAATCTCGGAGAGTGATTTTTTTACGAACACAATATTTCCCTTTAGAAAGGGAGGTAAAAAATATGGTTTTGGAGCTTCCTCTGATGTGGTATGGGTTTCACAGTTTGAATTAGAGAAATAATACTGCCAAATTTGTATGCATCGCTGGTCACTGGCAGAGTTGGAAATATTATTTTAAAATACACGAACCGTCCATATATATGACACTGTTGTGATCGGTATAGAAAAACAGAGGTTCTATAAAGTAATTTTAGATTTGTCTGTCGCCACTGTGTAGATAACACAGGCCAACGATGAAAAAACTTTTTCAATAATTTTACCTGAATCCTATGTTTTTTGGTGTGTTGAGTCTGAAAATAAATAATAAAAAAGTCGTATCACCCACCAATTTCTCACATTTTAATATTCAAAATGTGAAAAGTTTATTTTTTATCATTCGAATATTATTAGGTTGGCAATAAAATCAGAATTTTATAAGGTTGGCAGTAAAATCAAATGTTATTAGGTTGGCAGTTCCGATAAATATCACAGCTGTTTGTTTTCTTCCAGTTAATATAACCTCGCATTGCAGTGTTTAACCCATGTGCTTTAATTCACACTCAAAGTATGGCTAATTGTGGTTGTAAAAACTCTCCCAACACTTTTTGTTATATATGTTGTGAGTTTGTAGTTAAAAAAACCGGTCAAGTGCAAGTTGAACTTGCGCAATTAGTGTTCCGTACGTTGATTGCTTCTAAAATAAAAAAATTTTGTTCCAGAGGTATAAAATGATCAGTGACTTTACAAAACACACCCCAAATGAGTTTTCAACAAAGTTTGTTTCCAATCTTTACTAAAATCTGATGACCTTGAAATTTTTGTTTTTTTTTTTGATATATGAGATAAATTATTAAAGGTAATGCACTCGTGATAATTTTCGTTCAATCTACACCCCGTGGAGAATATTCCAGAATTTTTACAAAATTTTCGAGATAAGGCGGGGGACAGCGATTTTTCGCTATTTTTTAAAAATAATACAAAGAAAAGTGCGCGCAGGTATTACATTATATATATATCTTTTTTACTCGTGTTTTCACAAGCTTTCATTTGACACCACACTCGATGACCTAGTAAAAAACTTTTTTTTTCACTTCCGATTTCACCCCCCAAAACGAACCCATGTGTTGGGTGTAGTGGGAATATATACTGAGTAGTATCATTGTACCAAAGATTCCACATTTCCAACTTAGCCTTTAAGTCAAAATTTAACTCTCAAAACTCTGATGAGGCCATCAATTCCTATATTATTACCAATTTTCAACTTTCTATGTCAAATAGTTTCGGAGAAAATCAGCTGTGACAGACAGACAGACAGACAGACACCGAAGTGATCTAATAAGTGTTCCGTACAGAACACTAAAAAACATCAAAGAAACATTACTGACTTTGTAAAAAAGTATACTTTGTATATTTTGGTGCAGAAATCGGTAATCAAGAAAAATGTTGGGCTCCTCACAAAGTAAGTTATGTTTGCGTCGAGGATCTTCTTAGAAAATGGTATAAGAAAGAAAAGAAAGCTTTTAGGTTTACAGTACCCATGGTATGGAGGGAGCAAGAAAATCATTAAAATGATTGTAATTTTTGCAGCGTTGATGTTTTTTTTTTCCACAAATAAGAACGTAATTGTCTATTCTAACTTTACTTCAGCTAATCGGCCGGTAGGACATGGACCGGGACTTCCTGGCCCTGAGCCACCTCAGTCTATTGATAACGTTTTACAGTCCAGTCCCGCATTTAATGAAAGTCGACCGGATGATAATGAGTTTCAATGTTCTCTAGAAAATTTAAAACCACAGTTGTTTACACAAGCTGAGTTAAATGATTTAGTGAGAGATTTGTGTTTGACTAAGGAAAAAGCAGAAATGCTTGGTTCTAGGCTGAAAGAAAAACATTTATTGGAATCTGGAACATCTATTTACCATTATAGGACAAGAGATCAACAGTTTATTTTTTTTTATTTTTATTTTTTATGTATCAAACTTTCCCTATTTTGAAATTTAATCGATGTCATATTGTGAAAGAACTGTGGGTGATACAAAAAACTGATACCAGATACGGTTTTCAGCACCCAAAAATACATAACACTTAGATGTATTGGTTTAAAACGTTTTTACAAATATTTTTTTGTTGACCTGTGTAATCATTTATCCTTTGTATTAAGTGTACAAATTTATTCTCGTCCCTTATAAGCAAGTTTGACATCTATTTATAAAAAAAATAACAGGTCAAGTGCAAGTTGAAATTGCGCAATTAGTGTTCCGTACGTTGATTGCTTTTAAAATAAAAATTTTTGTTACGGAAGAATAAAATGATCAGTGACTTCATAAAACACATCCCAAATGGGTTTTCAACAAAGTTTTTTTCAATCTTTACTGAAAACCGATGACTTCGATTTTTTTTATATTCCAGATAAATTATTGAAGGTAAGCACTCGTAATAATTTTCGTTCAATCTACACCCTGTAGAGAATATTCCAGAATTTTCTCAAAGTTTTTTGATCAGTACTTTCCGAGATAAGGGGGGGGTACAGCGATTTTCCCCACTTTTTTAAAAATAATAAGTGTGTGCAAATATTACATTATATATATTTTTGAACTCGCCTTTTTGCAAGCTTTTACTTGATGACCTGGTAATTTTTTTTGTTTCCACTTCTGACTTTTAATTGACACCCCAAAACTAACTCCTTAAGTAAAAATTTAACTTCCGAAACTACACGACTCTGATAAAGCCATCAATTCCTATATTAGTGCCAAATTTCAACTTTCTATGTCAAATAGTTTCGGAGAAAATCGGGTGTGACAGACAGACAGACAGACAGGCGGATACCGAAGTGATCTTATAAGTGTTCCGTACATTAAAAATGTTACTAACTTAATCTTCAAAATAATTTCCTTCATTCTTTACACATTTTTGTCATCTCTAGGGCGGATTAGTAACCGGCAAAATGATGGCTATTTAGGTTAGTTCAGGTTAGTAGGTTTATACAGTAAATTCATCGAATCTTTCTTTGATCTGTTCTACTAACCTGAACTAAGAATCAGCTAGGTCGTATTATAGAGGTCGAAATCCGAAGAGCGCCAAGTCTGGAGAATACACCACATGGGGGATAAGTTCCCAATTTACCGGCACCATGCGTAGACCATGAAAAATAGGTTGCTAGGCCACCCCGACTAAATTGGTATCTTCCAGTTGAGTTTGGGTTGTCGTCCAAAATGTGCTCTAGCTTCCCGTGTGCCACTGCTTTTGGTTCACTAAGGGTCATCATCTTCAAGGATTAAGTTTCCCTCTCGAAACACGTGTCGTACGATACAATATTTTCACTCAAAGTCTTTAATAAGTTGAAATGCAAGAAGAGTTACTGCCTCAAATATTGCTTTTCAAACGACACCGTATCTACAACTGATTTTTCAGGTTATGTTCATGTAGGATTAAGAATTATACTTCTTTCTAAAGTTGAAAGATGGCACTTTAAAATAACTTGTTGATGTTTATTTGTCTGGGCGCGTCGGCAACAAGGTCATTTGGCGCCTCATAATTTGTTTTGGGTGAGAATTAGTTAGTAATTTGATTAATTTTTATATGTCATTGAAGATTCCTATATTTTTTAGGTATTTAATAATGTTGGGCAGGTTGACTGAATCTGGATGTAATGAAAGAGAAAGAGTGGCGGGAATGTTATATCTGGAACGGATGTGTGAATAATGATCAGTTTGAAAAATGTTTTTTTTTATGGGTCTAGCACACGTGCTACAGGGAAGTCTCTAAAGCGCTACAGGAGCGACACGTGTGCGGAGAAAGTGATTCACGTTGTTCTTGAATCGCTGTAGATTGTACTCGGTGGGAAACACAGTCCTGGGGAAATTATTCCCAAGGGATGATGTTCTCCATATAAATACTGCTTAAAGAGCGTTGTACGAGAAGTAACAAGCTGAACCTCATACGGATGTGAAGAATTAGCGCGACGTGTACTTCTAACATGCACCGCTCTGGGAGGAATTAAGCGGGCCACATCCTTCGTACACTTTCCATGAAAGTACTTGTAGAATAGGCTCAAGTCACCAACCGTTCTTCGATGTTCCAGCGAATTAAGGCCGTCGGTCAGTTCCGGGGCTCCAATCAGACGAACAGCTCTTCTCTGAATAGAATCCAACAAGTGCAGTGTATGTTTGGGAGCGGAGCTCCAAACATGGGAGCAGTATTCCCTAGTTGGTCGAATTTGAGCTTTGTAAAAAATTAACAGTTGTTGTGGAATGTAAAGCTTTCTGGTTCGAAATAATATTCCTAACTTTTGAGAAGCTCTCCTTGCTATGCCTGCAACATGTTCATGCCAGGACATATTTGCTCCCAAATTAACGCCCAACAAATTGAATGACGATGTTAGAGGGATGGAGTGCCCCGACATAACTATGTCGGGTTCAGCAACGTTAACTTTTTTAGAGAAATCTGCCGCCTGGGTTTTTGTAGCGTTAAATTCCACTTGGTTACTGTCACCCCAAGATAGAATTTTTTCCAGGTCTTTGTTAAGTTGAATGACTTCCTGCTGTCTGCGGATATTCGTCTGAGTAACCGATGTCCGAGCGTTTAAAGTGAACGAAGAGATAAGTGTACTGTCATCTGCAAAGCTGTAGATTGGATTCTCGGTCTTTTTCAGCAGATCGTTAATGTAAATGAGAAAGAGAGTAGGAGACAGTATGGAGCCTTGGGGTACACCGGCGTTGATAGTGAAGGTGTTAGAAAGAAATCCGTCGATTGCCACTCGTAAAGAACGCTCTTTGAGGAAACATGAGAGCCACAAACATAACTTTTCAGACGTATCATAAGAGCGTAGCTTAGCCAACAGCCCTTCGTGCCAAACACGGTCGAATGCCTTCGATAAGTCAAGAGCAACCGCTCAAAATTCTCCAAAGTGTTCAATTGCGTTGTTCCAGACATGTGTTACGTAAGTCAGAAGATCTCCTGTTGATCTATTTTTACGAAAGCCATATTGGTGATCGCTAATAATGTTGAATCCTTCAAGATATTTTAGAAGATGCTGATTGATAGTCTTTTCCATGACTTTCGATATTATTGAAAGCAGTGCGATTGGTCGGTAGTTATTTGGCAAGGTCTTCTTGCCTTTTTTAGGTATCGGCTGAACTGTAGCACATTTCCAGCAGGAAGGAACTATTCCCTTTCTGTAGGATAGGTTGAAAAGTCTACACGTGTTTGATAGTTAGGGGAATGTTGCATTGAGGGCAGAGTAATGGAGGATCATTATATAACAAGTGTTTGTGTGTAAGATGTGCGTGTTCCTGACAACCTGATCCAGACAGTATTTTCTTTGCGGGAGAGAGAAGGATTGGATAGGGGTGGGAAAACAGTAGACTTTACTTCCCAGAGCTTATTTGGTGAGTCAATCAAATCCCATTGTAATTGAAATTGATTGAGGAAGATGTTATTTATTAATTTAAGAAAATCATCAGGATGGCTGTCTCCAATCACAGGGGTACCAGTAGTTGCAGCCTCCTTGGCGAGAATATCAGCTCTATCATGTCCACTATTTCCTATATGGCCAGGCAACCAGATGAAGGTGACGTCTTTCCCCCTAACGTGAAGAAGGTATAGTAGATCTCCTATTTTGTCTTGAATAGGCATATTTTTGTATTTTGTATTGGATGCCTCCAGGGCACTCCGAGAGTCAGATACTATGAGGAATTTTTTATGAGAGTTGTCTGAAGCTGCATGTCTGAGACTCTTGCGTATGGCTAGTTCTGCCGCGAAGATGGATATATTAAAAAATATATATTATATTTTATATATATATATATATATATATATATATATATATATATATATATATATATATATATATATATATATATAATTAGAGTACGCAAAATGATTAATGACAAAAAAACAACCAATGGGAAAAGACATGCTCAAGACTCAACACTTACATAGGAGGAAGAAAAAGCACAGAAAGCTGGAGACTTCTTAAAAATATGAGAACAGAACGGAAAAGAGAAATCTTCTCACCAATAACACCAGAAAAATGGAACCAATACTTTACAAATATGCTAACAGAAGATAGACCAGAGTTTAAAAGTACCCAACATGGAAACCCAAATATAGTTATACGAGGATCCCCAATAAGGATAACAACATCAGAAGTTAAAGAAGTATGTAAAACACTAAAAAATGGTACAGCTCCAGGACCAGAAAACATCCCAGGAGAGATACTAAAATAAGGAACTGAAAAGCTATTTAGCGCTTTGAGGAACTTATTCCAAAGATGCATTAACACATCAGAGGTACCTGAGGAATGGAAAATATCATACATATCAACAATTCATAAGAAAGGAGATAAAAATAATTGCGATAACTATTGGGGAATTATTAGCAGAATATACGGAAAAATACTTAAAAATAGAATAGAAACGGAATACGCGGACGTAGAAGTTGAAGAACAGGCAGGCTTTAGAGCAGGAATATCCACAATAGACCATCTTTTCTCACTGACACAAATCCTAGAAAAGAAAACCGCATTTGATCAGGAAGTCCATGTCTTGTTTATTGATTTAAAAAAGGCCTACGACAGCGTGCCCCTAGCGAGATTGTGGGAAACACTACAACAGAGTAATGTAAGCACCGAAATAATTAAAGCCGTAAAATCCTTATACCAAGACGCAAGAAGTAGTGTGAAAACCAAATATGGTATAACAACAGGGTTCCAGGTCACAAAGGGTCTCAAACAGGGCTGCTGTATATCCCCAACGCTATTTAAAATTTATTTGGAGAGTGCACTGAAGAACTGGAAAAGGAAATGCAGCAGTATGGGATTACCACTGGATGACGATACTACATTGTACACGCTATCATTCGCGCACGACCAGGTAGTAGTCGCTCAGGACATCGATGATATGGAATACATGACACGAAAACTTATGGAGGAATATGAAAAATGGGACCTAGAAGTCAATATTAAAAAGACCGAGTACATGTGCGTCGGAGGACAACAGCAGGACTTGAAACTGGTCACAGGACACACCATGAAACACTGTGCCAGTTATAAGCATTTGGGAACGAGAATATCTAGGGACGGAACACTGGAAGAAGCAATATTCGAGAGGAATATCCAAGGAAGAAAAGCGATTGCAATGCTTAATAATTGAAAATAAGAAGAGAATTTACAACTCAATAGTGAAAAGTATAATAACTTACAGCTCCCAGGTTGGCCATTGAAGGAAAGAACAGAAAAAATATTAAAAGCTACAGAAATGGATTTCTGGAGACGAGCAGCCAGAAAATCCAGAAAAGACCGCATACCAAATGACATGATAAGACGAGCTTTAAAAATAAAGCACGATATAGTGGACGAAATTAGAACCCAACAGTTGGTATGGTACGGACATGTACAGAGAATGTCACAAGACCGACTACCTAAAATAATTTTAAATTGGAACCCTTATGGAAGAAGAAAGCGAGGAAGACCACGCCAAAGCTGGAGAGCAGGAATCAACAAGGACGTACTAGAGAGAGATCTGGAGGAGGAGGGATGGAGAAACCGGGAGGAGTGGAAATTAGGCATCGGAAGACGGAAGACGTTATAAAACCGATTGATTTCCAATGTTTTAAAATAAAACACAAAAATAAAAATTTAAATTTTTATTGGTCCCTAAGCTAAAAATGTACAGATTTTATTTTAGATATTACATTAATCACAGACTTATTCTGTTTAAATAACATATACCTTTGTCCTTTGTATATGTTATTTAAAATCACGAGCGTTATTTGAGTTTTAGGAGTACTTTTCACCCCCTATAAGGGTGGATTTTGGTTTAATTAATAGAAATAGCTTGCTGTGGTTCGAATCCATATTCTCTTCTCTAGGCTATAAAATTACTACCATTTTTCAAATTTCATTACGAGTCATTACATTATTACTATGGTTTGACCCCCTTACAAGAGACCTTTTTGGCCAAAAAAGACACGATAAATCTTTTTTTAACTATGGATTCGAATTCAGCATTGAAAAATACACTAGATCACTATTTTGGTTCGTGGTAATGAACTTTTTTTCTGTGTGGCTGTGCAGTAGTTATAAGGGTGTTTTTCCAAGTTACCTACCTAGTCATGAAAATGACGGCATACAAAAAATTAATTTGCTTGGTTGTCACATTATTGTCGCTCTTCTAAGCACTATGACGAAATTTTGTGCGAATTCGTCGCGTTTTGCAATCTATATAATTTTTTTCCCGAAAAATGAGTGAAAGTTATTAGAAGGGTCGTACTGTGTTGCTTTAAATTATCGTAGCGCTTGCTAAAGAATCTAGGGAATCCGAAACTATAGTTTTTAAAATTGTGCACGAAGATTTAAGATTAAAAATAGTTTATGCACGATGAATTGCTAAACTCCTTACACTAGAGTAGGAGCCGCAAGAATAAACGATATTAGTTATTTTTACTGATTGTGACAGGCAACAGACTTGGGTGTTCTATTCAGATCCCTTCATGAAGAAAGCGAAAGCAGTCGTTTTCTGGAAAGCTGAAGGTAATCGTTTGTTGGGGATGTCACGGATTGTTTTACTGAATATTAATCTAGATGGTAGTTACGTAGAAAGATTTATTTTCTAAGTTCTACAACTATTCCTTCATAGATAGGTACATAACTTTAAAGAAACACCCTTCATTATGGTGAAATATTAACTATAAAAAAATACCACAAGGATAATTTCAGGGAATTTAGAATTAAAACCTGCCATTCTACTACTTTTATTAAGCTCGAAGATAATAAGATAACTATAAAGTATATAGTTTTCAGTTCTCTTCAGTCCAAAACCTCGGAAAACCACTTGTATTCGAAGCAACACTAACCCGCCTCATACCCCATTAATCGCCTTCTACATCCCTTTAAACCCTTCTATGTTTAATTGTAAATAAATAAGCTTAAAATTTGCAATTATGTTATAACAACCAAAAACCAGAAAAAAATCCCATAATACTATTGAAACTAAACAAAATTTAAGCACCCCTACCCTTTTCACCCTCGTCTGTTGATGCAATGTTCTTCAAAATAGTTTTTTTTTTCTTTTTCAGCGAGGAAAGTAAAAAAGCTGATCAGAAACAAATTAATTCATGCCAGTTTAGGCATATCAATATCAAACAATACCCGGTCATTAACGTCATTTTTTAATTGTTACTACCTAGAGCTTAAACAACGTAACCTGAACCCAATTTAATGAATGAGGTCTCACAATGTTTGTCTTTATTTCAAATACAATAAATGAGGTTTAAAAGAAGTTAAAAAAAAAAAAAATATATCGAAATATTTTTAATGTGAAATGTTGTTCCCAGGCCTGGTATTCCTTTCTTATTTATTAGAATACATAAATCACAGTACAAATTTTATACTTATAGGATGTTCGTTTCGGCCTGTATTTAATTGTTACTACCTAGAGTCTAAAGAATCTAACCTGAACCCATTTTAATGAATGAGGTCTCACAATGTTTGTCTTTATTTCAAATACAATAAATGAGGTTTAAAAGAAAGTAAAAAAAAATATAAAAATATCGAAATATTTTTAATGTGAAATGTTGTTCCCAGGCCTGGTATTCCTTTCTTATTTTGTAGAATATATAAATCACAGTACAAATTTTATACTTATAGGATGTTCCTTTCGGCCTGTATTTAATTGGGAATAATAGAGAAGAACCAAATCATTTTTGCTGTCGAAAAATGATCATTTCGGCTTACCCTTAAAAAATTATATTTTAACAACAAAAATTAGTTACATATATATATATATATATATATATATATATATATATATATATATATATACAGGGTGTCCCAGTATTCCGTATACATAGAGTTACTGTGGATTTCAGGGATGAAAATATGACCATTTAACCCCGAGCAACAGTTTCTGAGATAATGGGGTGCTTGTTTCCATTTTTTAATTCTATCGTCAAATTCCCAAATACGTTTCTTCACATTGTATAGTTACTTGGCAACGTTCAAAAATCACTCTGGCAATGATGTAAGATATCATATGTTCTGTGACTTAACTGGCTTGTAGTAATACTGACAGAAAGTTATTTTTGACAGATATCAAACAAGTTTTACGGGTATTAACGAGAATTAATCCCTTCTCAAGCTCAACAGTGTTTTAAATCTAGATTATTATGGAGTACACTCTCGGTGAGAAAAATGATATGATTTTAGTGTTTGGTTTTTGTAACGGCAACGGTCGCAAAAGTGCTCGCGTATATCACGAAAGATTTGCGCATCGTTGGACTCCTAACTACCAGACTTTTGCCAATATTGAGAGGTGACTTCGAGAAATTGAACAATTTAAGCCGATCAGGAATAATGCTGGGTGGCCTTCACAAGCTAGAGTACTCGATGTTGAAGAGGAAATCCTTGAAATTATACACGATAATCCTGGAATCAGCACTCGTTTAATTGAACGTCAAACGGGAATATCACAAAGTGCAACTAACCGGATCATTAGATAACAAATTATTCCCCCCTTTCGCATACAGTCCGTCCAGGAACTCTTACCTCCCAGTTTTTGGATCCCGTGTGCATTTCCACAAATTATTTCATTTTCAACGCGAATTCAGTATTAATGTCTGGATGGGATTTGTCGCAAACTATTTGATCGGGCCGTTGAGATTACCAGACCGACTTGATGGTGACATTTACTTGAATTTCATCCGTGAAACTATTCCTGAATTATTGGAAAACTTACCTATTAATTTACGTCGCGACTTGTTTTTCATGCACGATGGTGCACCACCCCATTTTGCGCGTAATGCGAGAATTTTTTGAACTAAAGTTACTCAGATAAATGGATCGGAGGAGGTGAAGATGCTCCTATTGACTGGCCACATCGTTTTCCAGACTTATATCCATGCGATTTGTTCCTTTGGGGAAAGTTTATCAAGTTCAAATCGACAACATTGAGCAATTGTGGAATAAGATTCAAAATGCTGCTAACGCTTTACGAGATGAGGAGATTTTAAGAAGAGGACATTTAAATTTCCTACGACCAATTAATTTATGTATTAACCAAGGTGGAGGTCATACTGAACATTTATTGTGAGACCAATAACTTCTCAGTTGAGCGATTAAACTTTTTTTCGAATTTATCAATTTGTGGGTAATATTTTATGCCCTTAGCCAGTTGGTTTTTACATTCTTACTGTTGTTGGCCCGTTGATCTTTAAAAAAAATAATAATAGTAATTATTGGTAGCCTGTTTGCCTTTAAGAATGCTCCAAATTTCAAAGACTATTCTTCTGGACCTGTCCTAAGCCTGGATGAAATGTGAAGGAACGCATTTGCGAATTTGACAATGGAATTAAAAAATGGAAACAATCATCCCATTATCTGAGAAACTGTTAATCGGAGCATCATTTATCAAGAGCTTTTTTAGACAGGAGAAGGCGGAAAATCCAAATATGTAATTAAAAATAACATACTGAGTGGTATAAACAAGTTATGACAATTTAAAAGTATACACAGTGCAATTTACAACAAAACTGTGAGCTGATTTCGATTTCTCGTCTCAGAAAACCCCTAAGCACCGAATCTTGTGCAAACAGTACAATTATTAAGAAAGCTCCTTAAAAAAAAAAAAATAATAAAAGTAAAACTTTGACACCCTGTATCTCAAAAATTACGAATTTTTGGACTAAGGTTAAATGGTCATATTTTCATCCCAGAATTCCACAGTAACTCCATGTACACGGAATACTGGGACACCATGTATATAACGAAATATTTTTAATGTGAAATGTGGTTCTCAGGCTTGGCATTCCTTTCTTATTTATTAGAATACATATAGTAAATCACAGCCTGTATTTAATTGGGAATAATAGAAAAGAATCAAATCATTTTTGTTCACGAAAAATGATCATTTCGGCTTACCCTTTAAAAATGATATTTTAACAACAAAAATTATTTACGTACATACAGTTGTGGTCAAAATAATAGCAGTGGTTCAATAAAAATAACTAAAACTGTTGAAAGGTAACTGCAAAATTCCATTAAGGCAAAAAATATTTTATCGTTTAAAAACTTATCAACTGTGCTGAGGTTTCAACAAAAAATATGTATATAAAAATAAATATAAACAAAGTATTTACGTTTTTTGTAGCAGGAGATGAATTTTGCTTGGTCAAAATAATAGCAGTGTTCGCTTAACACTGGTGTGTTTCAAACCTAAATGGTTTTTGCTCCTTGTGTTCGGTTAAATTGTCAAATTTAGAATAGTTTTGTGTCAGATCCATCAACACTTTTTTCTGCTTTCAATACAACTATGGGAAGGAAGAAGCACTGTTCTCAAGAAAAACGTGAATTGATAAGAAAATTGCGTCGTGATGGAAAATCTTACATGCAGATTCAAAATATTTTGGGATGCTCAGCTGAAATGGTAGCAAACGCTTTAAGATGGCAACCTACACCTGAAACCCGCGGTCGTAAACGTAAAACTACATCCAGACAGGACACACTTATAGTTCGAGCTTCAAAAGCAAACCCATTTGCTTCGTCAACACAACTTCAGGAGATTGTGGGAGTGGATGTAGCTCCTAGGACGATACGACGACGACTTAAAGAAGCAAAGTTACCAGCAAGAAGTCCGCGTAAGGTACCCTTGTTAAATAAAAGACACAGAAAGAGGCGGTTAGAGTTCGCGAAGGAACATATTGAATGGCCTCTATTTAAATGGCGTAATATACTGTGGTCAGACGAAAGCAAAATTGTATTATTTGGAAATGTAGGCGCAGAACGTACGTTAGACGCCCTTTAGGAACCACATATCAGCCTTGGTACACTATTAAGACAGTTAAACATGGAGGTTCAAAAATAATGGTATGGGCATGTTTCTCCTACTTCGGAGTAGAGCCATGTTGGATTAAAAAGATAAGTAAAAAGTAGTGTTTATGTTGAAATTTTACAGGACGTTATGTTGCCCTATGCAGAATATGAAATGCCACTTAAATGGGTTTTTATGTATGACAATGACCCAAAACAGCAGTCGATTATCTAAACAATTTTTAGAAAAGAAAAAAAATAATGTCTTAAATTGGCTAGCTCAAAGCCCAGATCTGAACCCGATAGAAAATCTGTGGGGCGATATTAAAGATAGCGTAGCACGTGAAAAACCTAAGAATCAAGATGAGCTCTGGGCTGTAATCAGAGATTCTTGGAAAAACATTCCTGTTTTTAGATGTCAAGATTTGGTTAACTCTATGCCGCGACGTTGTGAAGCGGTCATAGCCAATAAAGGGTTTACAATTAAGTATTAGATATGTCTAATGCTCATAAAAGAAAAATATTGTTAATTAGTTGTACAGTTTTTTTTAACAGTAATTTTAGTAAAACACTACTATTATTTTGTCCACCATAATTTTTAGAAATTTGTCGTTTTTCTTTGATTTTTAAGAATTTAATTAATTAGCCTTATATTACTTTGATGCATCTTAGGTGGGCTTCAAAGTTACCATATTTATGTTTTAGTTGTGCTATTAAAAAAACTTCATAAATATGTTTTGATAAAAATTTAGTAAGCACTGCTATTATTTTGACCACAACTGTATATATATATATATATATATATATATATATATATATATATATATATATATATATATATATTATATATATATATATATATATATATATATATATATATATATATATATATTTATATATATATATATATATATATATATATATATATATATATATATATATATATATATATATGTATATATATATATATATATATATATATATATATATATATATATATATATATATATATATATATATATATATATATATATATATATATATATATATATATATATATATATATATATATATATATATATATATATATATATATGGATAACCAAGTCGTAAGTGTAAACAATGAGTTAAAATTTCATAAATGAAAAGTAACTGATAAAATTTGGCACATTAATCACAACCTTTTATTAGGATTAATGTAAAAACAAATTTCAGCATAACAAATATTATTAGACATTATATTTTCTTACAATTATTGAGCTTTGTAAATTTCATCCTCCACAAACCAATCGCAATAACGAACTAACTTTTTTAAACCAAACATTTCCTAACTTTTCCACACTATCGCTATCACCACCGTACTCTACAGGCAGAAGAATTTTTTTCGACACCACTTCCTGCGCCTTTTCAACACCACCAAAATGCACTTGAACTCTGTTTCTCATTTTTTCAGTCATAAAACTTTTAAAAATACTTATGGCTATATTTAAATACGTTGGCGCATTAATACACTCTAACTGCTTAGGTTGAATATGATAACTCTGAAACGCGCCCACCGTTTTTTTAATAAACGACGGAGTTATACCTCTATAGTGAGCAAAACTCATATTGGTCATATCGAATATAGCTATGACACCAAAGATTTGCGCGTATTCATTTTCCATACAGGCAATGTCAAGAATCATTAGTCCCACTTTACATATATCATCCCATTTGTACTTTTTTGGGTCGTGAGCTGCTGCACGAACAATAATAACCATTTTATTTTCGTGGGGTTCTTTTAAAGGAATAAAAACACCCATCTTGATAAGTTCCTTTAATTCTGGGAGTAGGGGATTCCTATTTGTAAACCACTCTGGCCGATCCTTCCTCATGGTGTAAAAGTTTATTAACTTCTGTTTTGTTCTTGGTAAATCAAACTTACATCCTCGTAGAAATGGGAGTAGATATTGATCCTCTGTTCGTGCATTGATCGAAGATACTTCTTGTTCTAACCAGGTTCTAATATCTTCAAGATGTAAATTTATTTTATCTTCTGGTTCATTCAAGATTTCAATTGACTGTTGCCGGGCACTTTCACTTAATCTAATGCAGTATTTATTTGTTTTCCTGAACATCTTTCAAGTTCAATAATTATCTTAAAACTGACTTTCTAATCGGAAGACACACAAAATTTCATCGGGCAGACCAAAGGTTGTCTATCATGCGCCATGTGAAATCTAAATAACAAAAATAATAATAAATTATCTTACGTTAACTGTGCAATATTTACGTATAGAAATAAATTGGCAACAACCGATGACATTTAAATTATTAAGAGTGTTTTAATACTTATTAAACATGTTACTAGTTTGTATTATTTATACCGTTTTACACTACAAACGTTATTCTTATTTCAAGTGAGTGATAAATCCAAGGCAACATTAATTTTTATAAAGGAAAAAAAATAAATATACAGGGTGAGTCAACGATAAAGTAAAGTTCATTATCTCATTTGTTTCGGGAGTGACCAAAAAATGTTAATACAATACTTTTGGGGAAAATTAAGGTGCATAGTTTAAAATTATTTTTAGTATACAGAGTACTTCAAACAAGTGTGGCCGCTTTAACATATGTTTTTTTTTTTAAATGGAACATTCTATTTTCTAATTTATTTTTAAATTCTGCGTAAAATTTTTTATTAATAATATTATATACCTAAACCTAGTAATTTTTTTTAATATTTCAATTTTTTTTAAAAAATACTAGTTTTCAGTTTTGTAAAAAATTGCCAGTAGCGCCATTGTTTCTGAAGGTGGAATACTCATAATTGGTACGAGCATTCTATAGAGATGAAAAAAAAAATATATGTTAAGAAATTTGAGTTAGATACTACAGAGTGTTCAAAATAAATTTATGCATTTCGACTATTTTAAATTGAAAAATCTCAAATTTTTAAACTGCACACCCTGAAGATTATTATTTTTTCTGGTAGATTTTAAAAAACCCTCTAACTTTTACTAAGTACGTCATATACCTATTTCTAATAGTTTTCGATTTATTTTGAATTTTTCAATTACGCTTTTGTGAAAACATAAACAAATAGTTAACAATAATTTTTATATAGTTTAACTTATCTAATGATTAATTATTATGACGTAATAAATCTTCAAAAATATGCCCGTCTACTTGAATACACAACATGTTTAGTCGTTTTACTATATTTTCTTTCACTTGCCTTAACATAAAGGGTGTTATTGTCCTGCACGCATCCCGTATCCTATTTTCCATATCTACTGGTGTTGTAGGGGGATTCATATAAATACGATCTTTAATGTAGCCCCACAAAAAGAAGTTTAAAGGTGTTAAGTCACATGATCGAGGGGACCACTGAATGAATCCACCCCTACCGATCCATTTTTGTGGGTAACGATCGTTTAAAAATTCCCGAACTTCCCGGTGGTTCCGTCTTTTTGAATCTATATTTGTTCCCTTTCAAAGTTATCAACTTCTTCAAGAAGCTGGGGTAAATCGTTTTGGAAAAAATTTAGATATCTAGGCCCGTTAAGCGATTCGCGGAACAAATATAGATCAATAATTCGAAAATTTAATATTCCATACCATACAGTAAGCAACCAATGGTTTTGGTTTTGAACTCCCCGATCCAAAATGGATTAACTGTTGAATAATAAATGCACGTTATGGCTGTTAACTGCTCCATTACTGCGAAAAGTAGCTTCATGAGAAAACATTATTTTCGATAAAAAATTTGGATCGGCCTCTATTGCTCCATTCATGGTGGTATAAAGATTTACCCGCTCAAAATCACGGGTTTGAAGTTCTTGGTGTAGTTCCATATGAAAGGAATGATACTTGTATTTTCTCGTGGTGCGATTAGCCGTGGATTGGGATGTGTCAGATAAGTCAGCTAGTTGACGGCTGCTGACCTGGGGATTATCTTCAACATGAAGTAAAATCTCCATTTCTTTTTCCTCATTGGTAGCATTCTGTTTACTACTTTCCGTTTCGTATACTCAACGCTACCACTGCCATCAAACCGTTCCATTAAGCACTGAAAAGATTTTCTAGATGGTATACGTCTATTAGGGTACTTCTCTCCGTAAAGCCTTACTGCCTAAAGACAATTTTTTCCCGCCTTACCTAGTATATAAATCATATTAATTAAATCATTTTTAAGAAAATCCACAACTATTACCTTTATACGCCACTTACTACAACAAATTAAACTATTCTTATTTGCTTAACAGACATGTCAAAATTTGACAATGCCTACATTTTTGTTTTGTCTTGGCAACTATGATGTTATAGCGTAAGTGTATTAAAAACAAGGGTAAAAATTGAAAAATTCAAAATAAATCGAAAACTATTAGAAATAGGTATATGACATACTTAATAAAAGTTGGAGGGCTTTATAAAATCTATCAGAAAAAATAATAATATACAGGGTGAGCCATTTAAAAAAATTTGAGATTTTTCAATTTAAAATAGTCGAAACGCATAAATTTATTTTGAACACCCTGTAGTATCTAACTCAAATTTTCTAACATATATCTTTTTTTTCATCTCTATAAAACGCTTGTACCAATTATGAGTATTCCACCTGCAGAAACAATGACGCTACTGGCAATTTTTTACAAAACTGAAAACTAGTATTTTTTTAAAAAAATTGGAATATTAGAAAAACTACTAGGTTTAGGTATATAACATTATTAATAAAAAAGTTATAAAAATTTATGCAGAATTTAAAATAAATTAGAAAATAGGGTGTTCCATTTAAAAAAAAAAACATATGTTATATCGACCACACTCTTTTGAAGTACCCTGCATACTCAAAAATAATTTGAAACTGTGCACCTTAACATTCCCTAAAACTATCGTATTTAACATTTTTTCGTCATTCCCGAAACAAATGAGATAAAGAACTTTACTCTACCGTTGACTCACCCTGTACAAGTACGCGGATTCCGAAAGATAATTTGTAACTATGCAATTGAATGTGTAACAACTTACTTAATGTGTTTCATTAAATTATCTAATCTTTCTAATCCAATAAAATTAAAATCTTGTTAGGTAGGTTTTTTATTGTTACAACACAGATTACTTGACATGTACCAACGAAACTTCTATTCTTAAACGCTTTGTTTGTAAATTATCGAAGTGCTAGGCTATTTTTACAGTGACTGTAATCAATATTATTTAAAAAATATCAGTAATTATTACAAAAATACTGGAAGAATATCTTTTTTGGCGAAAATAATTCATTCTACAAAAAAACCATATGTATTCGTTTTTAACCGTTTTTAGTGTTCCGTACGGAACATTTATAAGATCACTTCGGTGTCCGTCCGTCCGCTCATTCGTCTGTCACACTCGATTTTTTCCAAAACCATTTGACAAAGAAAGTTGAAATTTGGTACTAATATAGGAATTGATGGCCTCATTAGAGCCGTTGTAGTTTTGAAAGTTAAATTTTGACTTAAGGAGTTAGTTTTGGGAGTGAAATCGGAAGTGAAAAAAATTTTTTTACTAGGTCATTGAGTGGGGTGTCAAATGAAAGCCTGTAAAAACATATATAATGTAATACTTGCGCACACTTTCTTTGTATTATTTTTAAAAAATCGCGAAAAATCGCTGTCCCCACCCTTATTTGCATATATTAATAAATGTGGTGAAGCCGCGGATGGAAACTGTATCGTCTGGAAGGCCGTATGTTTTCCAGCAGGACGGTGCGCCCGCACACCCAAGTCATTTGGTGCAAAATTGGTTGTCGGACAACGTCGACATGTTTTGGTCCAAAGAATTTTGGCCTCTCAACAGCCCAGATTTAAATCCTTTGGACTTCTATGTATGTGGTTGAAAGGGTCACTAAAAAGTTCAGACACCCGCACACCGCATCATTGAGAGCCGCTATTGAAGCGGCATTCGCCAATATGGACCGTGACTCATTAAAACGGGCCTACGACTGATTCAGACCGGGAATGGAGGCGATCATTCAAGCAGAAGGAGATTATATTGAGTACATGTGTCCTTTATGCCCTAAAAAACAATTTAGTGAAAAAAAAAAATTAAAAACTTCTCCATTTTTGTAATAAAAAATGTTTCAAATAAATGTTTAATTTGTCCGGATTTTGGCACCGCACCCTATATATATATACATATATACATATATATATATATATATATATATATATATACATATATATATATATATATATATATATATATATATATATATACATATATATATATATATATATATATATATATATATATATATATATATATATATACATATATATATATATATATATATATATATATATATATATATATATATATATATATATATATATATATACAGTCGACACTCTATATAGTGAAAGACCAAAATGTTGACCGAAATTTCACTATAAAAAGTTTTTCACTATAAAAAGAAAAAATCCGTATATATTCATCGTATCATTTACTTGTATTTTATAAGGTACAAGCAACAAAAAAATTGCAAAATTGAATTATTAGAAAAGATTTTATTAAACATTTGAAAGTTTAAATAGTACATAGCATGTACAGGGCTAAATACATACATAAAGTCCGTACGTTATATCTTTACCCGTGCGTCATAGTTTTCAGGCCATATAACAGACGACTATTATATTATTTGTCTCTTTTCACCAATAAATCGTAGGTATTGGTAAAAAGAGACAAAAAATATAATAGTCGTCTGGGATATTGCCTGAAAACTATGACGCACGTGTAGAGATATAACGTACGGACTTTATGTATGTACTACAAACGAAATAAAAAGAATAATACAAAATCTGTTAATACATATGTACATACTAGGTACATACATACTAGGAAAAATAATTATTACTTTTGAAAAATAATTGTTGCTCAACAAAATTCTCGCATTTATTCAAATGCATAAAGATTTGATCAAGTACACTTTCCTGGCCCCTGAGAGTAGTTCGCACAATGTCAAATGCATTTCTTATTTCATTTTCACTAAATTTAGCATGATATTCCCCGGTTTCAGTTCTTCTTCATGATCTTTTATACTTTTTATATCGCCAATTATGTCTTGGTCAGTCGGGAGATCTGTCGTGCCAACATCATTGTCGATTTCTAAGAAATCTTCAAGTAAAAAATCTGCGTCGACGGTAGCAGTTTTTTTGTAGAATACCCCATTGCCTTTTTAAGGTAGCGAGATCCATTTCGTTTTCTTCTCCCCATTCGTCAATTTTTTCAATAAAACCTGCTTTAGAAAAGCAGTTTTTAATAGTTTTCTGAGAAACATTTTCACTCAATACTTTAGCGACTTCGGTTATACACTCTTTAAGGGTAATCAATTTTTGGACTGGAAGGTTGTTATCAATCGCATTAACAATTTTGTGAACAATTCTGTTTCGGTAATGATGTTTTATGTTTTTTGTAATAGCCTGGTCCATAGGTTGCAATTTGGAGGTCATGTTTGGTGGAAAAAAGATCAATTCAATATTCCTTAATTTTTTACTTACAGTAACTGGATGTGCAGGACAATTGTCTATAAACATCACAATCTTTCGCTTTTGGCTTTTCAATTTCGTGTCCAGTTCTTTGATCCATCTTTCGAAAGTCTCAGAAGTCATCCATGCCTTTTTATTATTGGCGTAATCTAACTCCAGAGATTTAACTCCTTTTAAACAACGGGGATTTTTGCTTTTACCTATGAGCAGTAATTTCAGTTTTTCTGAGCCATCCATGTTTGCTCCAACCATAAGTGTCACCCTTTCTTTACTTGTTTTAACACCAAAACATTTATCATTTTGAAAGCAAAAGTTTTATTTGGCAAACATTTAAAAAACAAACGGTTTCATCACAGTTGAAAACGTTTTTTTGGCTCGTACTTTTTTCAATGCACTTTTTAAAACAGTTTCAGTCCAAATGTCACAGTCCTCCTGACTAACGCTTGCACTCTCGCCAGACATCGTCTTGAATACAATTGAATTGCGAGTCTTCCAGGCACTCAACCACCCTTCATTAGCTTGAAAATTAACGCAGTTAAATTCTTTAGCAAATTGTAGAGCCTTTTGCTTTATTAAATTTCTCGATATTGGTTTAAATGTGCCCCAGGAGACCATTTGACAATATCTTCATGATGTCAAATTTCGAAGCACGTTGAAGAAGCCTTTGCTGGGTGAAAATCACGTCGTGAAATGGCACTGCTTGGGCCCACGATAAGATACTAGAGTGGCCCTCACAATCACCGGACGCCAACCCTATTAAAAACCTCTTGACGGCATGCCTCGAAGATGTCAGGCGATTATTGATGCAGGGAATGATTGGACCACTTACTAAGGTAATTACGCCGTTGTTAGCACACCAAAGAATACATTAATGGCGAAAAATGTTCTCGAAACACATTTTTTCAAGAATACGAGCGGTCATGTTCTTACTTGACAAATAGTTTAATATATTGTTATGGGTGGTTTTATGGCCCACTAAAGCATTATTTACTGCGTTTTTCTCAGTTCAAACATATTTAAAATTTTGTTAAAGTTCCTTTTGCCAGCCATTTGTAACGTCTGCTAAAAATGCTGCCAAATGTTTAATTTTTTCCTTAAAAAACTTTTGCCAAAAAGTATTTACATAAAACAATTTGTTCGTCAAGTTAAAAAAAATAACCGGTCAAGTGCAAGTTGAACTTGCACAATTAGTGTTCCGTACGTTGAATGCCTTTAAATAAAAAAAAAAAACTGTTACGATGGTATAAAATGATCAGTGATTTCACAAAACACACCCCAAAATGAGTTTTCAACAAAGTTTGTTTCCAATCTTTACTGAAAACTGATGAAGTTAAAATTTTTTTTTTTAATATACGAGATAAATTAGTAAAGGTAATGCACCCGTGATAATTTTCGTTCAATCTGCTCCTCGTGGAGAATATTCGAGATTTTTTTCAAAATTTTTTGTTCGGTACTTTTAGAGATAATGTGGGGGGACAGCGATTTTTCGCGATTTTTTAAAAATAATACAGAGAAAAGTGTGCGCAAGTAATACATTATATATATATATATATATATATATATATATATATATATATATATATATATATATATATATATATATATATATATATATATATATATATGTAGCGGGTAGGTACTCTCTTCATGATCCCAGTGGGAGACAGACCTACTTCAGGAAAGCAACCCTGCCCACGCGAGCCTTGATTCTCCTTCCCGCCTTTCTTGGAGGGGAATTATGTCCCAACCTTATCTCCATATTATCAGTTTTCCCTTCCCAAATCCTATTTTTTTTTTTTCCACTCACCAAGACGTCTGGCCCACGTGGTGTTTTATGGCCAAAACCTCTCATAAATCTATGGAACGAAAACTTTATAGAAGGCCCCCAGTCCCCAGCAGTTTGAGTAACCCCGACCAAGGCAGCGGTCAGAACAGGGCTCGAACAGGGGGTGCTAAGAATCTCTGGGTTGGACCAGGCTGCCGACTATACATAGCGACCTATAATGCGAGAACAATTGGAAGTGAGGAAAGATTGGAAGAACTGGACCATGAGCTTAAAAATATTAAATGGGACATACTGGGAATTTCAGAAACAAGAAGAAGAGGAGAATACTGCCTGAAGTTACCTACGGGACACTTGCTCTTCAATAAAGGCTACGAAGACAACAGTAATGGAGGAACTGGATTATTGATACACAGAAGGCTAATACCATATACTGAGAAATTCCAAGCGATATCTAATAGAGTTATATACATAACAATAAGATTGAACAACACCTTAACAGTAAAAGTAATACAGGTCTATGCTCCTACGACAAGCCATGAAGATCAAGAAGCAGAAGAATTTTATGAGGAAATATCTGAGGCGCTTCACGAACACAGAACAAAGTATACATTGGTCATAGGAGACTTTAACGCCAAGATAGGAAAGAAAGCAGAAGATACAGAGAGTTATATAGGAAATTTTGGCCTTGGAGAGAGGAACAACAGAGGACATATGCTGATGACATTCTGGAAAGGGAGAAACTCTATAACATGAACACCTTCTTTCAGAAAAAGGAGAAGAGAAAATGGACATGGATTAGTCCTGACGGTGAGACAAGAAATGAAATTGATTATGCACTAACAACACATAAGAACATAGTAACAGACGTGAAGGTCCTAAACAGATTTGCAACGGGTAGTGATCATAGGCTGGTCAGAGCAAAGGTGTTTTTTAACAAAAGACTCGAACGAAAACGTTTACACAACAAGAAAACAAATAAAACAGACAGACAAACACTAAAAGAAAACGTAGAACAATACCAAAAACAGATTACAGCCAACCTTAATAACAACACATTAACTATAGGAGCAAGTTTAGATGAAAGAAACAGAAAAATAATTGAAACACTCAAGACCACAGCAGAAAAAATATCTCCCCAACCTACTAGGCGAAAGAATAACAAGCTCAGTGAAGAAACAAAAAGAATGTTGGAACAACGAAGACAACTGATACACGAAGGAAAGAGATTAACTGTCGAATATGCAGAACTGAATAAGACAGTACGAAAAGCGGTTAAACAAGACATAAAAAAATACAAGGAAAACATGGTTAAAGATCTTATAGAGAAAAATAAAGGATTAAAAGTTTTTAGAAGAGCAAACGCCTGTAAAAGTGAGATAATTAAATTGAAGGACCAAGAAGGAAACATAATCAATGACAAGAAAAATATCCGAAACAGAATTACAACTTTCTATCAAGACCTCTACAGTTCAAAAGTCCAAAATGTAGTAGTTGAAAAGGACAACTCATCAACAGACAAAAGAGTAATTAATGTCAACTCAGAAGAAATTCCTGACATAGAAATGGATGAAGTTAGGAAAGCCTTACAACAGATGAAAAGTGGAAGAGCGGCTGGAGAGGATGATATTATACCTGAAATGCTAAAATGCGGAGGTGAAGCCCTAATGAATGAATTAAAAGATCTTTTTAATGAATGCCTCAAATGTGGAAATATACCAGAAGACTGGGAAAACGCTATAGTCATCTTAATATACAAAAAAGGTGACCCCGAAAACCTAGAAAACTACCGGCCAATTAGTTTACTTTCCCAAGTTTACAAGCTGTTCTCACGAATCATAACAAACAGACTGGAAACACAAAATGGAATTATACCAACCGATAGAACAGGCTGGATTCAGATCAGGCTTCAGTACGATTGAACACTTGCACACATTGAGAATACTAATCGAGAAGGCCACCGAATATAATATACCAATGTGGCTCACATTTGTAGATTTTCGCAAGGCTTTTGACACAGTGGAAAAAATGGGCGCTTATAAGAGCTCTTAGAAATGCTCGTATAGACCATAGATACAGCGAACTGATAGCCAGAATATATGAACGAGCAACACTCAAAGTTATGGTACACCAAGAACTGACAAACAAGGTCCCAGTGAACAGAGGAGTAAGGCAGGGCGATGTAATATCGCCTAAGTTATTTACAATGATCTTAGAAGATGTATTCAAAGAACTGAATTGGGACGAAAATGGCCTTCTGATAGCTGGTGATCGGCTAAACAACCTGAGATTCGCAGATGACATTGTAATTATAGCAAACAATAAGAATGAAATGATCCAGATGATCACTGATCTCCACCACCAAGCAAGAAAAGTGGGACTTGACATAAATTTCTCCAAGACAAAGTACATGAGTAACGAATACACCAATGATGAAAATATAGTGATTGAACATTCAACAATAGAAAAAGTAAACACATACATCTATCTGGGCCAAATAATAACGATAGGAAAGGAAAACCAGCAGCTTGAAATAGAAAGAAGGATACGTATGGGATGGGCAGCATACGGAAAATTGAAATATGTACTGAATATGAACATTCCTCAAAGATCAAAAACCCAAATTTATAATCAATGTATCTTACCAGCTACAACGTATGGAGCCGAGACATGGGTTTTAACTAAAAGAACAATAGAAAAACTACAAGTCCACCAACGAGCAATGGAAAGGAAGATGTTGAGTGTTACTTTGAAGGACAAGAAAACTAATAAATGGATTAGACAACAAACAAAGGTGGATGATATCACCAAACGGATAACATCTCTGAAATGGAGCTGGGCCGGCCATGTAGCGAGAGCGACGTATAAGTGGAGTGGCAAGATCACTAGGTGGAGACCATGGGGTGAAAAGCGAAGCATAGGAAGGCCCCAACAGAGATGGAGCGACGATCTGAAGAGAGTCGGAGGACTTAACTGGTATCAACAAGCACAACATAGAGAAAAATGGAAAGATTTGAGAGAGGCCTATACCCGACAGTGGGTAGAGAACGGCTGAAGGAAGAAGAAGAAGAAGAAGATAAATATATATATATATATATATATATATATATATATATATATATATATATATATATATATATATATATATATATATATTACTCGTGTTTTCACAAGCTTTCATTTGACACCACACTCAATGACCTAGTAAAAAAAATTTTTTTTCGCTTCCGATTTCACCCCCCAAAACAAGCCCTTAAGTCAAAATTTAACTTTTAAAACTACACGGCTCTGATGAGGCCATCAATTCCTATATTATTACCAAATTTCAACTTTTTATGTCAAATAGTTTCGGACAAAATCGGGTGTGACAGGCAGACAGACACCGAAGTATTCTTATAAGTGTTCCGTCCGGAACACTAAAAATCTCTCGTTGGTATAAAATATTATTATCTTACAGTTAACAACAACATATAACTGTTTAATAATTATATACTAACTTATACCAACGAATAATATAAAATTATTACATACAAAAACTCTGAAATCTACTGCCTGGGGCCGCTCTGGACTCACGTCCGACGTAAATCCGACAGATGACAGTAAAATTAGTTTATGTAAAATGGCACACCTTTAACTCTAATAAGAGGATCGGCGCTAATTTTATTTAGAAATTTAAAATTTCTACGGCCTGAATAATGTCGAATAGTACTATTTTGTAAATTGAAAAATTAATGGCTCGGTGAGTGTTTTCCAACTCATCGTCAGAGAAAAAAACTAATGGCTGTTGGCACTAATTTTTTAATCCACGATTATCTGAAATTTGGGATTAACTATACAGTTTCAAGTGCACTAAACTTTAATCTAAGATTAAGTGTAAGTGTAATTTAATCCGTGCATAATGACGAGATCTGTGATCTGACCTTGCAGAAGTGTTGGAGTAAACACCTCAGGCATATTAATTCCCTTCATAAACTATTATAAAATGAACTTAAGTTATACTAATTTTATTTAAAGCAAAATGATTTATTGGTAATGTGACACATCAGCATGATCGCCGTGCCAGCGTGTCAGCTGTCAGCACTTACTGTATGAAAAAAAAACCCGTTCCTGGCTTGATTGAAAAGAACTTTAGAATTTGCCGATGGCCGAACGATGTAACATAGGAAGTACAATATTAATTATTATAATTGCTTTCAGGCAGGCTGGCTTGTTCACATTAAGGTGTACAAGTATGAAATGCGGATTTTTTTTCTAAAAAAACATGTTAAATTCGGAAGAATGATAAAAAGTGCTTTATTCAAAGTATGCTCCATCGCTTGTTTTAGATTTTTCCCATCTTTCGGGCAATTTGTGAATACCACCAGCAAAAATCTTCCCCTTTTGCTGCGAACCATTCATCGAGTCATTTCTTCACATCTTCGTACGAACCAAAGCACTGCTCAGTAAGTGCGTGACCCATCGATGCAAACAAGTAGTAATCGGAAGGAGCCAAGTCTGGTGAGTAAGCCGCATGGGGTAGAACTTCCTAGCTGAGTGCTTCCAACGTGTCGCGAACTGGTTTTGCCGTATGTGATGGAGCATTGTCATGAAGAAAAATGACTTTCTGTTGCCTCTTTCGGTATTCTGTCCTTTTTTCAAGCAGCGAACGGTTCAAATCGGTCAATTGTTGTTGATAACGTTTAGTATTAACCGTTTCCCCAGGTTTTAACAGATCATAATAGACCACGCCCCTCTGGTCCCAAAAACCACAGAGCAGCGTCTTTCTGCCAAAGCGATTCGGTCTACCCATGATTTTTTGCGCTTGGGATTCTCAAAATAAATCCACTTTTCATCTCCTGTAACTATACGATGCAAAAACGACTTCCTTTTGTACCGAGCGAGCAAAAGGTCACACGTGTTTTTGCGCTTTTCCATTTGCCTGTCGTTCAACCCATGTGGTACCCATCTACCGGTCTTCTGAATCTTTCCCATCTCTCGTAACCGATTGGGAACAGCTTGTTGACTAAAGCCCAATTGCTCGGCGAGTTGTTTTTGTGTTTGCGAATCATCTTCGTCCAACAATGCTTGCAATTCCATATCTTCGTATTTTTTTGGCGGTTTTCCCACGTTCCTTGTCTGCAACATCGAAGTCACCACTTTTGAACCGCCGAAACCATCGTTCACACGTATCTTGCGATGGAGCATGTTCACCATAAGCTTCTCGAAGTAATCGGTATGATTCAACAGCACTTTTCTTCAAATGAAAACTAATGCTGTCCACGAATGCTCTTTGTTCAGTATAAATTTCGACATATTGAACAAAACAACATAACACTATGCACACACTTTTCCAATTTATCACTCGTGCGTGTCTAACACTTGTTGATGACACAACAAAATGGCGCAGTGTTAAATCTTTCTAGCACAAACTGCATTAGTGCACCATCTGTTTGTCTGAAATCCGCATTTCATATTTGTACACTGGTAGATTAAATTTATACTTGAGTCACTGCTTATACTGTATCAAATGACGGAAATATTGTGTTTATTTTATGTGACATGTATGTCTATATATTACTAAAATGTTTTTATGTAATCGATATATTGGTATGCAGTAATGAGGTTTATGTAACCAGAGATATTTTGGTAGGAACATTATTATTTCAAGAGTCGAAGAAGTCGGCTGGCTTGGTTAGATGTCTGATTGGAAATATTAATAAAAGTGATTGTTTCTGTAATTCCAAAAATCGTTTAATTTTAAACAAAAACTAACAGTAATATGGATACATTTCATAATATTTTACGTTACCTCATATTACGTCAAATGTAGCAAAGGTTTTAATATTTTCATCAATTGTACAGAAGATTAATTACAATTTAGTTTGACCTTTGACGATTTTTTTAATATCTTGTGACGCACCAGCACGTTTGCCGTGCCAGCGGGTTGGTAACACTTACTGTATGAAAAAAAAACCGTTAATGGCCTAATGGAAATTAGAATTTGCAAGATGATTGAACAATGTAACATAGGAAATAGAATATAAACTATTATAATTACTTTTAGGCAGGATGGCCTGTTTACATTACGTAAATTATTAAATCATACTTGAATCACTATTTATACTGTATCAAATGTCGGAACTACTTTATTTTTATGTGACATTTACCGCTATACTTAAATGTGTTTATGTAATCGATATATTGTAATGAGGTTTTTTTGTAACCGAGATAATTTGGTAGAAATATTATTGTCTCAAGAGCCGAAGAAAGAAGTCGGCTAGCTTTGTCTTACTGCAAATATTACTAAAAGTGATTGTTTCGGAAATTCCAAAAATCATTTAATTTTTACAATAAAAGCTAACAATTTTTTTACACTTAATAAAAATAAGTGGATTTTCTTAATGTCTACGAGGGATGTCGCGTATGCATAGTTTCCCTTAACTTTTCTGGATAAATTAAAATTTTCTGGCTCATGCTGCGGGAAAGGTCCAAACATAAACATTTTCAAGGTAGTAAAATGGTTTAAAAACGAAATCTACCAGTATTTCCACTATCGATAAATCATCTATAAGCTTCTAGCCTGAAATTGCGCTAATTGTAAAAAACGTTATCTTATCTGCTTAACATTATTTTAAAAATAATTTTAGTCTTATCGGCAATGCGTCCGTAGTTACACTATATCTTTGACTAAAGTTAAAGGATGGTGTATCACAAATTAACTAAAATAATTCCATAGAAAAATGTGTAATATGAAGGTATTCCTAATTTTAAAAGCAGTAATTATATTTGCTTACCAAAATCAAATTCTGATAACCGATTTCAGATTTACCAAGAAAAAAACAATTTCTAAACCACTCAAAAGCTCGAAATCAATTGGTAAAAAATAACAAATTATCAAAACATGACCACATTATGTGTAATTTTGTAAAAAACCTTACAAGTTAATGTTTAGTTAATAGTTAGCTAGTTATGAAGTACGAGCGTGGACTGATAAGTCTCGTAAATTTCTAGAAAAAGGCAGCAATTTTTTTTAAGCGGCATGAGTGTTGGTAAGTGTGATTCTTGTAACTGTTGTGTCCAAAGCTTCAAAGAGATGCAACACGCAGCTATCGTAAGTGATCGGTGTTACACACGGTGGTACAGTGATAAAACATTTTTATTTAAAGAAGTAGACTGCGGCCCAGATAGAAACTAAACTGAAGGAAGTTCATAAGGACTCTGCACTCAAGACCATTTATTACTTCTCAACAAAGGGTCATAAAAATTCATGGTATCGTCGCATTAAGATTCGTGATATTGCTCAGATGGTAGGCATCTCATATGAACGGGTACATAATAGACCCAGAATGTGACCCAAAATTTTGACCTGTCGACCTAACTGTCTGCCTAGTTGTTCATTCTATCGGGCGAGTCGAATAAAAGCATTTAACGTTGATTTTGCGGTTTCCGTGTCCTGGAATGCCCAGATAAGGACCAAAATGCTATTACTGACGTTTAACCACTTGTATCAAGTACCATAACATTTGTTAACACTAAAAAAGTCGAGCGCTCCAAAGGGCAGAGGCCGCCCAGGCCTGACCCAGTTTTAGGGCTTAAAAAACGTTGATCCAAAAATGGACTGTCATTTAACCATACAAAATCAATAAATTTAGTTTGTTCTTGATAAAATAAGAGGGAACCTGTAAAAGGCAGACGCCGCCACTACCGAAGGACGAAGCTGGACCTGCTCGAAACTCGTAAAACGACCTTTTGGCTGGAAAAAGCGGGACCAGTTTCATCCTCTGGTATTGGCGGCGTCTACCTTTTGCAGGTTCTCTCTTATTTTATTAAGAATAAACTAAATTTAATGATTTTATTTACTTATTTAATCCTTATGCCTTTCTACCCCTGTTGTTAGGAGTGTAAGGTCCGTGGAGTTGAGTTATTCTATATCTGTCTTTTCCATATTTCCTTCTATATACATCCTGTTTAAATTGCCAATTGCCTCTTTTGTTTCTTCTGTATTAGTTTCTTCTGTTTGTGTGAGTTCTGTATCTTGTTCCGGTATTATGTCTCTATGTTGATTTTTTGTATGCTGTCATTTCCATCTTTATAGTATTCCCTCCATATTTCCATAATCTTGTCTTCTTCTTTTATGACATTTCCTTCTAATTTTTTGCATCCATTTCCTTTCCTTTCTGTTTCTGTGATTCCTACATACTGCATTTGTTGTTCTTCTGTCAATTCATCCTCTTTTCCGTTTATACCCCTATTATTCCGTGTAATGTGTAATAACTCGATAATTATTTCCTTTTCTTTCCTCCTATCTATTTATTTTTGATTATCTTCTTATTTGTATTCATTTTACTAGTCCTCTTTTCCGTATCCTTTATCTTTGCTAGGGTCGTCGTCAATCTACCTATCTCTCTCCCTTTTCTCAGTTTTTTGACTTGATGGTCGTAGTATTCTTTGTTTGTTCTTTCAGTTTTTCTTCCTCAATGTCCCATTTATATTCTTTTCCTCCGATTACGATTTTTTGATATCCTATTTTCACCCTTTTTTTTTTTTTCCATTTTTTCTCTCGTTCTCTGCTTCAATTTCTTTTGAGTTTCCCGTTCATCTTTTGTTAAATCGTTGTTTATGTAAACTCCCTCTCTTAGGTTTCTCAGTTTGTTTTTATTTTTCATTATATATATTATATATTTCTTGTATATAGTCGCTCCTATTTTTATCACATCTTTAATCTGTACTTTTGTGTCCATACTCCTCTCCGTAAAATGTTCTGCACCCATTTTCAGATCTGGTTGGCTATTCCCTTCAAATCTCATTCCCGATATTACAATATTAATCCTTACGTTGTCCTTTTCCAGTCTACTCATCTTCAAATCCATTCTTCTTATGTTTTCTCTAATTATCTTATTTTCCTCTTTCAATACCTCATTCTCCTTTCTTAGTTCTTTCAACTCTTGTTGCTATCTCTTCTAATCTTGTTTTATATTATTTATATCTGACATTAGCTCTCTGATCATTTCTATCAAATTGTGACTTATCTACTCTTTCGTTTTTCTCTTTCTGTGGTGTTCTTATCAGTTTTTTACGCTTCTTGAATAATCCCATTGGCTCTTCTTTTTCTTCGATTCTTCCTCTTTTCGAGTCTCCTGAGGTATAATCATCGCTATCCATTGTTCTTTCTGTTATAAAAAGTTTACGTGTGTCCCTCGTATATTCCATTTTCAAACAAGGGAGAAAAAGAAAAAAAAACTGTTGTTTATATTTCTTATCACCGTAAGCAGTAAAACGATCAAGGTCGTCGCTTATCGTTTCGTTAGCTTCATACAATTTCACAGAATTATTCTCATAAACCTCCAAATTTTACTTGTCTTAATTCTAACATTACACTCTGCTTTATTTTTTAGTCCCTCTCGTTTGCAATCGACAAAATAATTAAATAGATCGAAACACTACCGTAATAATGCTCACTGAACGAGTTGACCATTGTCGGGCGTTCGATTCACATGTACACACTTCGCGATCCGAAACTCAACTCTTTTTATATGATTATCCATTTTTGGACTCGCCCGATAGAAAGAACAACTAGGCAGATGGTTAGTTGACAGATCAAAATTTCTGGACACATTCTGGGTCTATAAATAATATCGTGCATGAAATTCCAAAAATTAAAAAGCTGATTTCGCGATTGGTGCGGCGTTTGTTGACGCCATACCAAAAACACATAAGGAAGGAGATTTTAAAATCGTGTTTAGAACTTCTGGCGTCTGACTGTAGACGAAACGTGGATTCCGCATTACATCCTGGATGCAAAACGGCAGTTAAAACAGTGGGGTGGCGAAGGTGAAAGTGCACAGAAAAGCAGAAAACACTCACAGGGTATCATCATAATTGACTATTTGGAAAAGAGTAAAACGGTCACTGGCTCTTATTATCGTACGTAACATTATTGTACCACTTACAGACTGAGTTGAAGCAGAAGCGATCAAGATAAGCGCGCATAAAAGTACACAAGCTGGGCTTCGAAATAGTTTACCATCCACCATATTCCCTACATTTGGCCTCACGTGACTTTTTTGTGTCCTAACCTCAAAAATTGACTTGGGGACAATATTTTCGTCGAGTAAAAGTTGAATGAGGTTATTTGTACTGTAAAAATTATGCACGGTTCGAAACAATTTTTTCCTCAGGGAATAAAAAAATTTGAATCTCTCTGGACCAAATCTATTGAGCTTACTGGACATTATGTTGAGAACTAAATTTTTGTTTTTGCGAAAAAATGTTATTTATCTTTTTTCACAAGAATTTTCAAACTATCCTCGTATATGAAGGAAATTGGTATATTTATCAGAAGGTTTATATTTACATGACCGTTAAATTGCTTGTTTTAGAAAAACAAAAAGCAGCAATTAGGTGACTGTAAGGACTCTAACTAATTTTATTTCTGATAACGAACGGTGCATTAAAAATGTACGTAAAAATGATTGGTTCATAAAAGGTAAAATTTAAAAAATAACCGGCGAAGTGCAAGTCGGACTTGCGCAAATTAGTGTTCCGTACGTTGATTGCCTTTAAAAAATTAAATAAAAGTTACGGAGGTATAAAATGATTATTGACTTCACAAAACACATCCCAAATAAGTTTTCAACAAAGTTTTTTTCCTATCTTTACTTAAAACTGATGACCTTAAAATTTTTGTTTTTTTATATGCCAGATAAAATATTACAAGTAATGCACGCGTTTTTTTTTGTTCAGTCTACACCCTATGAAGAATATTCCATACTTTTTTCCAAAATTTTTGGATCAGTACTTTTCGAAATAAAGAGGGGACAGCGATTTTTCGCAATTTTTTTAAAAATAATACCAAGAAATGTGTGCGCAAGTATTTATTACATTATATATATTTTTGAACTCGTGTTTTTACAAACCTCCATTCCCCACTCGATAACCGAAAATGTTTTTTTTTTCACTGCCGATTTCACCCTCCAAACTAACTTTTAAAACTATAAAGCTCTGATGAGGGGATCAAATGCCAAATTTCAGCTTTCTATGTTAAATAGTTTCGGAGAAAATCGGGTGTGACAGTGACAATAGATAATAGTCGCTGGGGGTCAAATCTGGAGAATACGGTGGATGAGGAAGCAATTCGAACTTCAATTCATGCAATTAGGGCATCGTAACTATTGACTTGTGACACGGTGCAGTGTCTTGATGAAAGAGCACTTTTTTCTTGTTCATTTGGGACCGTTTCTTTGCGATTTCTGCCTTCAAACGCAATAACTTTATATAATATTCGCTATTAATGGTTTTCCCTTCGCAGCATAGCCGATGAAAATATTCCATGAGCATCTCAAAATACAGAGGCCAAAACGTTCTCAGCCGACTGTTGTGTCTTTGGTTGCTTCGGGCGGCTTTTACCGGGTGCTGTACACTTAGCTGACTGCCGATTTGATTCCGGTGTGCAGTGGTGGATCCATGTTTTTTTGTTATTACATATCGCATGAAAAAATCCATTTTATTGCGCATAAACAGGTCCAAACAGCGCTTAGAATAATCAACACGTTGTTGTTTTTGGTCCACTGTAAGTGAACGCGGTACCCATTTCGAACAGAGCTTTCTCATGCCCAAGTGCTCACGCAAAAAATGACCAACACTTTTGATATCTTTAGGGTGTCCATCCAAAACAATTTTGTGGGTATTTTTGATGTTTTCCGGTGTAACTACCTCATTTGGGCATCCAGTGTTTTCAGCATCAGTTGTGTTTGTACGACCGCGTTTAAATTCAGCATACCGGTAAATGATCAGTGGCAGAGTCCCCGTAACACTTATCAAGCCATTTTTTTGCTTGAACGGTATTTTTTCCAATCAAAAAGCAGTGTTAAATCAACACACGAAATTCGATTTTTTCCATTGTTTTGAGAATATCGAAAGTGGCTAAAACCATTGTAACTTGTAAGCTAACCGTCGAAATGTCATGAAATCTTGACACGTATCGTTTGAAGGTCGATACTTCCTAAAAATCATATGGATTTTTTGAAAAGGGTGACATCTATGTGTCAGACCAAAAACTTCTCAGCGTATATATACAGTACAATCCCGATTATCTGAAATCCGGTTTATCCGAAACAAACTATTAAAAACCAAATTGTATTTCCATTAAACGAAAAAATCCCCATTATTTGAAACAGACGATGAGTGGTTTCCTTAACGCGTCGGGGACTCCCCTACGTCTAGAATTTTACCGCTGTCTATGTTTTGGTTAGTCGACGAGTGTTATAACCGTTGCCTAAAGCATACCTGATGAAGAGTATAGGCTCAGAAACTATAGTCGTAGGAGGAAAGGCATGGAATATAGCATCATGGGATCTTTGTTGGTCATTTTGCATGTGCAAATTTCGGAATATCGATTTGAGTGTTATAAGTTACTCATTACGTCTATTATTATCGCAGAGGTAATAGTTTCGTTTTAATAGATATTTTACTAAATGAAGCGTCATAATAATAAGCGCAAACATGTTTTTATTACCTTAAAAGCGAAACTTAAAACAATTCAACGTTTAGATAATAGTGAATTTCTTAAAAATATAGCGAAGGATTTAGGTGTAGCCGTTATGAATGGTGTAGTGTTTTGTCATCGCCCACACAGGCACGAAAAAGTATGAAAAGCGGTGAATACCAAAAGATGGATGATTCTTTATTTTTATGGTTTACACAGAATCGAGACCGTGGAATACCAATTTCAGGAACAATTTTAAAACATAAGGCAGTGAGTTTAAGCGAGGAGTTACCGGTTATTGAAGCGCCTGTAAATTTTTCTGCAAGCTATGAATGGCTAGACAGGTGGAAAAAAAGACATGGTGTACGTCAACTGAAAGTTTGTGGAGAAAGATTGTCGGCTGATGTATCTGCTGCAAAAAAATTTGCAGAGAATTTTAAGCAGCTTATGAAAGAACATGGCTTGCAACCAGACCAAATCTATAATTGTGATGAAACAGGCTGGAATTACAAAATGTAGCCGTCAAATACCTTAAATTCAAAAACGGAAGCTGGAACAACTGGTTACAAACTTAGCAAAGAACGTATTACTGTACTTGCATGCAGTAATGCTTCTGGAAGGCACAAACTCTTATTATTATGTATTGGTAAATCAGCAAATCCACGAACCTTTAAGAATATTCGTCGCAATGCTTTTCCTGTTTTGAATAAAAATCAAAACAATGCCTGGATAAACGCGACTCTATTTAAAGACTGTTTTTTTGGAGATTTTGTTCCCAAAGTGGAACTTTTTTTAAAAGAACATGGATATCCTAGAAAATGTATTCTGTTACTAGATAACGCCCCAACTCACCCAAGTGCGGAGTAACTGGAAAGCGGGGAAATAAAAGCAATGTTTTTGCCTCCTGCTGTAACTTCTCTCATTCAGCCTATGGATCAGGGTGTACTGGAAAATTTAAAACGCAATTACACGCGTTTGTTATTGGAGCAAATTTTAGAAGAAGTAGATGAAGGTGGCAACCTTAATGATTGTCTAAAAAAGATAAATTTGAAAAATGTTATATATTGGGTAGCTTCAGCCTGGAATCAAGTAAAGTGTAGTACTCTGGAAAAATTTTGGTCAAAGTTGATTCCACAAGAGGAGAAACATTACTCAGAGGCAGAAACAGAAGATAATGAAAGTTTACATCAAATTATTACAAGAATATCAGGATGTGAAAGTGTTACGGAAACCGATATTTGTGAATGGTTCTTTTTTAAACAGTGATAGTGTGGAAGACGAAATAAACTGACTGACCAAGAATTAATTAATAAATAATAAAATAGACAGTGATGACGATGATGATAACGAAGTAGAAGCCACTGACAATATTCCAGTAAAAATGTCACATTCAGAAGGACTAGGGGCCCTAGAAAAAGCGTTAATTTATGTAGAACAACAAGAAAATGTAACCGCCGCGGACGTTTTGCTTATCAATCGTTGGAGAGACATTGCAGCCAAAAACAGAACTAACGCAAAGCGAGTGCAGTTAAAATACTTTAAGACATTAAAGTTAAGAATGAAACTGTTTTTATTTTCAATTTTCCGTACATATACATAAAATAAGTAAACTAATTGTTCTATTCTTTGTTTTAATAAATACCTATGTACGTAATAGCATATCGTATAAATGCTTTTAAGTCAATCTGCAATGTTGTATTCAATCTAAACTACTATTTTATAAAAAAAAATTCGGATTAACCGAAATTTCGATTATCTGAAATCATTTTGGTCCATATTATTTTGGATAATCGAGATTCTACTGTATATATCTATATATATATATATACAGTAATACCCCGCTTAGCGCGACCCCGTTACGCGCGGTTTCACTATAACGCGAATTTCAAATTTCGCGCTCATGTAGTCATTAACTTCTCTATGGTCGCGGGGGGATCCCCGCTTTCTCTGAATATTCTCTTTGAAGAATTGGGAATTCCCTGTCCTTCGACTTTGTTCTATGGGGATTTCCTCGTTCGTTTCGTGTGTTCATTTGTTCCGTAATGTTAGTTCGGTCGGCTGGCAGTTTTGTTTTAATATTTATTGGAGATACATACATACATAATTTAACCCTACGTTAAAAATGCCGCCTGTAAAGAAAAAAGAGCGTAAAAGCGTCACTTTGGAATTGAAGATGAAAGTGTTAAGAAGAATGGAAAATGGAGGCAAAGCAACAATTGTTGGGAGAGATTTTGGACTCTCAGAATCGACTGTGAGAACGATTTATAAAAATCGGGAAAAAATTAAAATCTCCAGCGAAGGTTCAACACCTATAAGTGCAACAAAACTTTCTCGTTCGAGATCATCTATCTTAGAAAGAATGGAGAAATTACTGTCAGTCTGGATCGAAGATTTGAATAAGAAGAACACACCACTAAGTCAAGATCTCATATGCACAAAAGCAAAATCTTTGTATGAGATGCTGAAAACAAAAGAAGGAGAAGGGAGTGCCACTCCGACTTTTGCTGCCAGCAGAGGCTGGTTCCATCGGTTCAAGCAGCGTTCTAATCTTCACAATATCCACATAACAGGCGAGGCGGCCAGCGCGGACATTCAAGCTGCAGCTGAGTTTCCAGACAAGTTTCAAGACTTCGTTAGACGAGAGAAAATTCCTGCTTGTCTCATCTTCAATGTTGATGAGACCGCACTTTACTGGAAAAAAATGCCATCTCGAACATTCATTTCTAAGGAAGAACGTCAAGCCAGTGGTTTCAAAGCTGCGAAAGATCGACTAACACTTCTGCTGGGTGGTAATGCCACTGGTGATTTCAAACTGAAACCTTTACTAGTGTACCATTCAGAAACACCCCGTGCAATGCGAGGCACAGACAAGACAAGTCTACCAGTTGTGTGGCGATCAAACAGAAAGGCGTGGGTTACACGGGAAATTTTTCAAGAATGGTATTCTAATAGTTTTTGCCCATCAGTCAAATCATACTGTGACAGAAATGGGCTTGAACCTAAAGTTATATTACTCTTAGACAATGCCCCAGGACATCCAACCTCACTTGATACGCCCAGAGACTTAAAAGTGTACGTAAAGTTCCTTCCACCAAACACTACGTCAATATTACAACCTATGGACCAGGGAGCAATAGCAAACTTCAAAGCTTATTACCATCGCCGCACTTTTAGCCAACTAATTCATGAAACTGACGGGGAAGGAATGCGAGAGTGGTGGAAGTCATACAACATTATGAAGTCTATTCACAACATAGAAGAGGCTTGGAAGGAAGTTAAAATGAGTTGTATGAATGGGGTGTGGCGTAATCTTTGGCCAGATGTAGTGGAAGCACCTAGAAGAATTGTCCAGATGCAGAGACAAGTGCTTGAAGACATTGCTGCAATGATTGAGGGGTCTGAACTTGAAGATGTCACGGTAGAAGATCTCGTAGAACTTGTAGCAACGCACGACGATCCTATTAGCAATGAAGATCTGATCGAGTTACAGAATAATCCTATCTACGATGAGGAAGAACAAGTAGAAGAGAAAGTTTTATCTTCAGGGGAAATACAAAATGCACTTTCAAAAATTTATTCAGGTTTGAACATATTGCAGAGTATAGACAATAATGATGACCGTGTCTTGACCGTGTGTCAAACAATTAAAAACAGTGTTGGGTGTTATGAACGTATTTTACAAGAACGTAAACAAAACGTTACCCAAAAGACAATAGATGTATTTTTCCGTAAAAAATAAGAGTATGTATTGCATAAAGTGTTCTTAGAATTAAAGTGATTGATTAAAATGATTTGTATTTTTTTGTATTAAATTTTGACTATGTTTAATCATAAACCTCGATATACGCGAATTTCAGTTAACGCGATTTTTTTTCGGAACGTATCCCTCGCGTAAAGCGGGGTATTACTGTATATATATATATATATATATATATATATATATATATATATATATATATATATATATATATATATTTACACACACACACACATATATATGATAGACAAGGCCAATGTCCCTGAAACTAAGTTACAAAAATATATAAAATCCAAGTTGGAAGCAAACAAACGAATATGGAAAAAATTTACATGAAACCTATTTGATGAGAATTATTTACCAATATTATAATTAGTTCACTTTCGCTTTCACCGAAAAGAACTGAAAACAGATTTATGAGAGACAGAATTCTTCAATAATTTTAATGTCATGTCTTAAACGAGAATTTTACTTACATTTCTGAAGAGTTCTGGTAACAATATTTAAACTTAATAGGTTTTCAGATTTGAACAATGCAATACTTGCCGCATTAGAAAATTACAACACCTGCGTAGATTCTTTACGTAATTCAAGGCGGTTGTGGAGACCGAAAGGATTTATATCAATTTATGCTTGTTTCTAACACCAGATTATTACACACTATCGTAATTATTGAAGAGGTACGTTTACACCGCTTATCGTTTTGTTATAATGACTTTCAGAATGACAGACATAAAAATGAAACAAATAAAGTTAAAATCAGCGCCTTTTCATAGCTGATTTAAGTGTTAAGTTCATTCGGAGAATAAGTTGTATAAGTACAAAAGTTTTTATTCGACTTCTTTCGTTACTAGTTCTTTTGAATTTTAACTATTAACACCTAGGCTGAAAAGTTTTTGGTCTGACACATAGATGTCGCCCTTTTCAAAAAATCTATGATTTTTAGGAAGTACCAACCTTCAAACGATACGTGCCAAAATTTTGTCACATTTCGACGATTAGTTTACAAGTTACAGTGTTACTTTTGATATTTTCAAAACAATGGAAAAAATCGAATTTCTGTTTTTTGACCAGAAAAAAATACCGTTCAAATCCCATTACAACACAGGTCTGAGGCAGGGCGGAAGCTTGAACTCAACATTGTTCACTGTATACATGGATGAAATAATCAAGAAATGCGATATAAAAGTGAAAAGAATGACAACTGGAGACTGGAAGCTAAAAAGAATAGAAATATCTAATGCGGCTTTTGCTGATGATATTGTGCTAATGGCGGAAAATGAGAGACATTTACAAGGAAACCCCTATATCTGGAATAAAGCGTTCAAAGAAGAAAGTATGAAAATTAATATAGATAAAACAAAAGTAATGACAATGGAAAACCAACAAACGAACATTTACATAGAAGGGAATAAAATTCAACAAGTGTAATAGTATAAGTATTTGGGAGTGATAATGGATGAAACTGGAAAACAAGACAAAGAAATTAATGAAAGAATCGACAAAACGAACAAACTTTACTATGCAATAAGTAATAAATTAGGAAGAAAGAAGTGACGAAACAAACAAAAAAAAAACCGGTCAAGTGCAAGTTAAACTTGCACAATTAGTGTTCCGTACGTTGATTGTTTTTAAAATAAAAAATTTTGTTAGGGTGGTATAAAATGATCAGTGACTTCACAAAACACACCCCAAATGAGTTTTCAACAAAGTTTATTTCCAATCTTTACTGAAAACTGATGATCTTGAAATTTTGTTTTTTTTTCTATACCAGATAAATTATTAAAGGTAATGATAATTTTCGTTCAATCTATACCCTGTAGAGAATATTCCAGAATTTTTTCAAAATTTTTTGATCAGTACTTTTCGAGATAAGGTAGGGGACAGCGATTTTTCACGATTTTTTAGAAGTAATACGAAGAAAAGTATGCGCAAGTATTACATTATACACTAACGTGCATAGAAATCGGCCCACTGTAAACTTTTGACTTTAACTATATTTTTTTTTAAAATGATTCATCAGATCAAAAAAAGAAATATGCTGTTTGAAAGACAATTTAATGTGAGTATAAATTTATCAAGAAGGCTTATCGTTTATATGCGTAGCAACCGGTAAACAAATGAAACGTGTTTATGTGGTGATTGTAACGAAAATAACAAATTTGTCAAATATTAAAATTATTGCGTTTGCAACTGAAATTTGCATATTAATTCGTTTTTCATAATCTCAGTAGTGTTTAAAGTGTGTTAGTTTAATGCATACTACACCACAAAAAGCCGCCCAAGTTTTTGCTTTAATCGAAAATGGACTTAGTCAGCGAGCTGTTGCTAGACAATTGAATATGACACGCGCAGCGGTTCGAAGAGTGTGCAAACGTTATGAGGAGACTGGATCCTTTCATAGGCGACCTGGAACAGGCAGAAGGCGATTTACAACCGCTCGTGATGACCGCTTTATTGTGTCAACAACATTAAGAAATCGTCACCTTAATGCCGTTCAAGTGCAACGACACCTCCGTGAGGTGCGAGGAGTGGCTATTAGTCAGTGGACAGTAAGACGAAGACTGCAGGAAAATAACCTGACCCCTAAAACACCTGCGATTGGTCCAAAACTTACTCCAGCTCATCGGCAAGCCCGCCTGCGTTTTGCACGGGATCATCTGAATTGGACGTTGGAACAATGGGGATCTGTTCTGTTCACAGATGAGACCAGAATATGCCTCCATGGTAGCGACCGAAGAAGGAAAGTGTACCGAAGACCAAGAGAACGATTTGCAGATTGCTGCTTTGAAGAGCGGAGTGCTTATGGAGGTGGTTCCTGTATGATCTGGGGTGCAATTTCTATAGGAGCACGAACCGACCCTGAGTTCATTCGTAGGGGCGACCGTGTTCATGGAAGAAGAGGTTTAACGGCTGCTAGATATATCGAGGAGATTTTAGCAATTTATGTGGTACCTTACGTCGACTACATTGGAGACGAATTTACCTTTATGCATGACAATGCAAGGCCGCACACCGCAAGAATCGTGCAAGATTACATTGCAGAAGTTGGTTTCCGGGTTATGGAGTGGCCAGCATACAGTCCTGATCTAAATCCGATCGAACATTTATGGGATGAGTTAAAACGAAGAATTCGAGCTAGACTTCATACCCCAAACTCGATCGCAGAGCTTATTGTTGCAGTAGAAGAAGAGTGGTTTAACATCCCTCAAGAAACAATAGCAAACTTGATTAGATCTTTGCCTAATCGTATGAGAGATGTTATTAGGGCAAGAGGAGGTCATACCCATTATTAAAAAATTAAGTTTTAAGTTTTAAATTGTCAATAACCCTATTTATGTTACTAATAAAAAAGCTTAATTTGCTTAATGCATTAATTTCACTATGTTAAACATAGGAAGTCGAAATAAGTTTTCGTAAATTTATACTCACATTAAAGCATATTAAATTGTCTTTCAAACAGCATATTTCTTTTTTTGATCCGATGAATAATTTTTTTAAAAAAATATAGTTAAAGTCAAAAGTTTACAATGGGCCGATTTCTATGCACGCAAGTTTATATATATATATATATATATATATATATATATATATATATACATATATATACATATATATACATATATATATATATATATATATATATATATATATATATATATATATATATATATATATATATATATTTTACTCGTGTTTTCACAAGCTTTCATTTGACACCACACTCGATGACCTAGTAAAAAAATTTTTTTTTCACTTCCGATTTCACCCCTCAAAACGAATCCCTTAAGTCAAAATTTATGTTATTTATTGTGATATAAAATGATCAGTGACTTCACAAAACACACCCCAAATAAGTTTTCAACAAAGTTTATTTCCAATCTCTACTGAAAATTGATGACCTTGAAATTTCTGTTTTTTTTTATATACCAGATAAATTATTACAGGTAATGCACTCGTGATAATTTTCGTTCAATCTACACCCCGTGGAGAATATTCCAGAATTTTTTCAAAATTTTTTGATGAGTACTTTCCGAGATAAGGCGGGTGGACAGCGATTTTTCGCGATTTTTTAAAAATAATACAAAGAAAAGTGCGCGCAAGTATTATATTATATATATATATATTTTTTTTACTCGTGTTTTCACAAGCTTTCATTTGATACCACACTCGATTACCTAGTTAAAAAAAATTTTTTTTCACTTCCGATTTCACCCCCCAAAACTAACCCCTTAAGTCAAAATTTAGCTTTCAGAACTACATGGCTCTGATGAGGCCATCAATTCCTATATTACTGCCAAATTTCAACTTTCTATGACAAATAGTTTCGGAGAAAATCGGGTGTGGGACAGACGGACAGACGGATAGACAGATGGACAGACACCGAAGTGATCTTATAAGTGTTCCGTACGGAACACTAATAAAAGTGTTCAAAGCTATTTATAGGACAATCCTAACATATGGATGTGAATCATGGACCTTAACAGACAGGCAGAAAAACAAGATACAAGCCGTCGAAATGAAATACCTGAGAGCAGTACAAGGAGTCCCACGGAAGGACAGAATAAGGAATACAGAAATAAGGAGACGGCTGAGAGTACAAGCAATTAAGGAATATATACAACAAAGACAGCTGGGATGGTGGGGACATATACAGATAATGAAGGATGATAGACAGGTGAAACAAGTGTATGAAGCCCGAGTACAGGGAAAACAGAAGCGAGGAAGACCTAGACAGACCTGGAATAGGAGTATTGGAGGTATACTTAAGGAGAAGAGACAATCCTGGAAGAAGGAGTGCAAAATGGCAAAGAATAGAGACAGATGGAGGAAGTGTATATGTGGAAATTGAGAGGAAAAAAAAAGGAGAATGTATAACTGCCCTACACCATATGGTAAAAGGCATATACAGTATATATATATATATATATATATATATATATATATATATATATATATATATATATATATAATAATACCGTTCAAGCACAACAATGGCTTAATCAGTGTTACGGGGACTCCCCTAGAAAATCACTCATCATTTATGCTGAATTTAAACGCATCATACAAACACAAATGATGCTTAACGATCTGGGACGACCAAATGAGGTAGTTACATCGGAAAACATCAAAAAAATCCATAAAATTGTTTTAGATGGCCGTAAAATGAAATTGCGTGACATAGCTATCACTCTAAAGGTATCAAAAGAACGTGTCATATTTTGCATGAACATTTGGGCATGAGAAAGCTCTATTTGAAATGGGTATCGCGTTTGCTTACAGTGGACCAAAAACAACGTGTTGATTATTCTGAGCGCAGTTTGGACCTGTTTAAGCGCAATATAAAGAATTTTTTCATGCGATATGTGACAATGGATGAAACATGGATCCCGCACTACACACCGGAATCAACTCGACAGTCAGCTGAGTGGAGAGCAGTCGGTAAAAGCCGCCCGAAGCAACCAAAAACACAACAGTCGGCTGGGAAGGTTTTGGCCTCTGTATTTTGGGATGCGCATGGAATAATTTTCATCGACTATGCTGAGAAGGGAACACCATCAATAGCGAATATTATATAAAGTTATGAAACATGAAAAAATATAAATACCTCGAACAGTGATTTTATCGCGTTTTTTACGAAGGCAGTAAAAAAGCGAATATGGATTCTAATATCAAAGTGCTCTCTTGTTTAAAAAATAGTAGACATTAGTATCTATCCTAGTCTAGTCTACTCATCTAGTATCCTATATTTTAAAATTAAATCTGTTGCTGTTTTAAACGTTTAATTCAAGACGAAAATTTCACTATCTAATAATACTTTCCGATCTTCTACTCTAATACGATAACACTAAATTCCGCTGACACCTATTAATGTAAAAAGATAGGCCTCTACATCTGTTTTGACAGCGAAAACTGGCAGGAAAAAAACACAAAAATTTCAGTGATAGAGAAGACAATGATAATGAAAATAGTGGCACATTATTTTTTATAATGAAACACGCTATATTTTATTAAAATGAAATAATTGTCTTCTCTATCTTTATAATCAGAACGGGAAAATGATAGTTTTATAACGGTGCAGTAGATATTAGTTCCCTTGTCACACGACATGTAAAAATATAACTCTTTATAGTAAAGTAAATCCCAAGATATCAAGATCCTGCCTTTTTGTTTCTCCAATGGGGCAATAAACGGCCCTATTAGGATTATGTGCATAGGTGCCATGTATTACGATAAACGTATTTTTATTTTACCTGTTGGTATACCGCCCTCACTTGCACCTGTAATCATATTGGATCTATTTTTACCTATATATTTACTACCTGGCAACCCGGTTTCGAGCCCTTTAAGTATTTGATAATGTAGACCTAATGACCACAGGTCCCCATTAAGATTCGAAGGATACTTTTTATTATTTTTAGTTTTACTTACAACTTACAACGTAACGGTTCAGTTTTAATTATGTGGCGTCCGTGGGAAAATTGCAATAGTGGCTATCGCAAGAGAAAACATTTATCACTTGACGCTAAACAAATAGTGAAAAATGTTTACGACAGTTTGGTAAAAAGAAATTTGAATAAACAAAGTGCTTTGCAAGAAACCAGTGAACTAACAAAAATCCCAATTTCTACGATTAAGGGTATTGTAGGAAAACCATCACTCAGGAACAGGAAAAAACGAAAAGATTTTCAAATGCATCATGTAAACGATTGTGAAAAAGACGCCATCAGGAGAAAAATATATTCTATGTATGAAGAGCAGTTGGTGCCGACACTAGACAAAATAAAATTAAGATTGGTGCAGGACGGGAGCAATATACATTGCGGCCGATCAACCCTTCACAGAATTCTCTTAAGAATGGGATTCACGTTCCGAAAAATCAACAAAAGGCAAGTAGTGATGGAATCACAAAGATTATGAATCTTGCGACATTTACAAGAAATTAAAAAGTATCGATCAGAGAATTGGCCAATAATTTACCTTGACGAAACATGGTTCGATACCCATGACACTGTGCAAAAAGGGTGGGTTGACAGCAGTACAAAATGTCAGACTAACGCATCTTCAAATAAAGGTAAACGAATAACCATTTTGCATGCTGGATCTGAAAAGGTCTGGGTTTCAAATTGTCTACTATTATCTGCAAAAAACACAAAAGATTCTGGTTTGGACTATCACGAAGACACGACCGCAGAACTTTTTGAAAATTGGTTTCAAAATTCCCTTTTGCAAATGTTCCCGAACAGAGTATTATAGTTATGGGCAATGCAAGTTATCATAGTCGCCTACTAAATAAGGTTCCTAATGCAGCCAATACCAAATCGGAAATACAGGAATATATGTTAGAAAATGACATTTATTTTGACTTTAGTTATAAAAAGGTGATCTTTTGGAAGTTTTGAAAGACTATAAATTGAAAAAGAAATATGTATGTGATAGTATGGCTGAGAAAATGGGACACACTGTTTTGCGGCTTCCTCCGTATTATTGTGTGTTTAATCCAATTGAACATATTTGGCATCAAGTTAAATCAAAAATAAGGCCACAAAATGTCTCTCCTACTTTAAGCGTGTCAGTGGTTGAAAAGTTATAAATGATATACCTTGTGAAAGCTGGAAGAATTCCATTCAGCACGTTGTTAAAGTTGAAGATTCATATATTTATGTAAATAATATAAAACCACTGATAATTAGCTGATGACAGTGATAGTGAAACCGAATTAGGCTTAAGTTAAAATATATTTTTATTCATACAATATGTCCCCTCTTGTAAACCCCATTCATTCAAACTGTATATTTGTACTTCTTATCCATTTGTTTTTACATGCATCTATAAATAAACATTTTCAAAAATACTTATAATTTTATTTATTTGCATTAATGAATAAAATTCTTAAGTCCATCTCTGCAACCTATCATAAACAAAAGGTCAGAATTTTTATACTGCCCACTTAAAACGGTAAAAATCAGGATCTTATATTTTGGGACAGGCTATACTTCTGCTTTTAACTAATACTTTTACTTAATTAAGGATGTAATAATTAGGCGTCGATGATTTTGGAGATATGCGTGAGCCGGGCTGTTACGTGAATAATTTATCACACACATACTACTGTATAATTTATATGCATAAATTAACTAAACTTTATTAACTATACAGCCCCATTTAAATTGTTTCTCATTTAAAAACAAAACACAGTTTCCAAGCAAGTAAGAATATTCTAGAACTTCCTTAATAAATTTTCTAAAATTTTGAAAAATATGTTGATTTTCTCTAATTCGTGAGTAAAATGTATAAGAGCTTTGTAAAAAATGGTTATTTTAACTGATTTCTATAGAAAATATTTTATAAATTTGTAAAAATGTATTGTTCTTGTTTGTTTTGTGATTAGAATATTCTAGAGTTAGGAAAAATGTGTGTGTATGAATCTAGACTGATGTTTGTACAAAATATTTATAATTTTGCAAAAACTGTCTATTATTATTATTATCTCTCAGGGCCTGGATTATGTATAAGACATTTTTCGTAATGAATGTTCAACTGATCATTTTGTAAGGAAGTCCAGTTACTATCGGCTTAGTCGAACGACTCCGGAATTTAAAACGAAAAAGGAATGTCACTTTGCGGTTTATTCTTGTTTTTCACGTGATGAAATACCATTTACATTTTCAGAAAATAACATAACATTAATTTGTTTATGTATTGTGATCCGGGATCCGGTCGGTTTATTAATTTTGTAATTACTTTTTAATTTTTCTACTCATGCATAATCTATTTTTAGTATACATAAGGATCCGGGTCTGGCGAAATATAACGATGTCAAAAGGAATCTCTAACAGAATATGAAATTTCAGAGACAAAAAACTGTTCTCCTTCCCTTTCCTTTTCCTCTTTTACGTTTTTTGCGTTACAGAATCCCAGCCCAGGAGCATTATACAAACTAGACATTAATAAATAAAATCTTCTGGAAATGTGTAAAAACTGCGTATTTCAACTGATCTCAACACAGAATATCATAGAAATCTGTAAAAAAAATTTATTTTGTTTGACATATAAATTTTTTTGTAAGTTTTCAAAAATTTCTAAAATCCAATAAATATATTGTATTTTGACTAATTTACATACAGAGAGTTCTAAAATATTGTGAAAGCTGTGTTTAGTCTGTGTTTTACTTGGGAGTTTTATAAAAATTAAATATTCCGATTATTTAGCAAATAATACGATATAAAGTTGATTTCTATTGGAACTTTCTAGAAATTGGCAAAAATATATTAATTTCGCTTGATGTATGAGTTAATTTGGTCCGATTTCGAAGTTTGATGTTATAGAACTTGTTAAAATGTTGAAATTCTATTAATTTTCACGTCAAATATTACAGAAACTTGCATTTGCAAAATACAGAAAATAAAATGATACGTTTTCTCAAATTTTCACATGGAATGTTCTAGAATTTTATGAAAACAGTGTTTATTCTGTTTTACTTGAAGCTTGTTAGAAGCTAAGGAATTTGCCTCACTTACAAATAAAAAGTTCCATAACTTTGGAAAAGTCGTGTATCTCGCCTAATTTTCACGTAGAATGTTCTAGATCAGGGATCGGCAACCTATGGCACGCGTGCCATCTCTGGTACACCAAGCAATTTTGAATGGCACGCGTAGCTATTCAAAGTTTACACAGTAATTCTGTAATCTGTGACATGTTTCGAAATTAAGTAATTAATCGAAGACAGTATTACTTGAACGATACAAACAAAAACGATATATTATATAGGTCACTAGGTATTATTACCAAAAACTACAAAATATATGTTTTGTAATTTATAATTTTACTGAATGCATTGGTTTGGCTTTAATTTCGGCAAATATTAAAGACGGCAAGCCTCAAAATATAAGCCTAGGCAAAAACACAAATAAACGTCCTCGATTCAGATCAAAAGAGCCGCTATTAGGCGGTTTTTTGTTTGACTTGACTTCAATCGTTCCGACGCGCACCGCAACTCTTTTTATATTGCCGAACTTTAGTTTTTGTTAGATTTAACTTCTAGGCGGCCCTTTGATTGCAATGGGCGCGTTGTAGATAATAATTTTTGTTCTAGGAAATTTAATAAACGTAATTATTGGAATTTTCAACTAAGTTGGGAATGTGGAATCATTGGCACAATGGTACTACTCAGTATATATCACTACTACACTGACAGTCAATCATCGCTCCTGATGAAGCTAACATGGTTAGCGAAACGCGCGTCGAGTGCAAAAATAAAGTGTTTGGTGTAGTAGTGATATATACTGAGTAGTGTTGGAATTTTCTGAAAACATTATATTTCTATATATAGCAAGCGGCTACATGTTTGGATCATTTAATATAGAAGTAACATCCGTTCCAGTCAATAGTCGTCGAAAAGTTTAAAAATTAAAATTACGTTGCGTTATGGCCGCGAAGAAACAGAAGGTAGACGTTCGATCATTTCAAACTTCATGGACAACAGATTACGGTTTTGTACAGCAAAACGATCGGGCCATTTGTGTCCTATGTCGGGAAAGCGTAGTTTTCCGGACATCTAGTGTTCAACGACATTTCCAGATAAAACATGAATCGTCGTTTTAAGATAACGCTGATAAAAGAGAGGCAATACAAAGAACAAGTAAACAATAGGAGAAACAGTCAACATTCTTTAGCAAAGTTTTCCAAGGAAAAAATCAGGTAACTGAATGCAGTTTCAAAATTGCACAATCGTTGGCACAAAAGGGTAGGCTATTCACTGACGAAGAATTTATGAAGCAAACGTTTTTGAGTACTGGCGAGATTTTATTCGACGACTTGCCCAATAAGGATACAATATTGGCCAGGATTAGGGATATACCAGCATCAGCGCGGACTATCGAGAGACGAATTACCGAAATGACACAAAATATCCAAAAACAGCAGAGAGACGCTATCAAACGGAGTTTTGTATTTAGTGTAGCATTGGATGAAAGTGTCGATATTAATGACATTGCCCGTCTGGCAATCGTTGCGCGATACTTCGATGATGGCAGTGTGTATGAAGAGCTGATTTGTCTGCTCCCATTGCAGGGAACTACAAGAGGAGAGGATATATTTTCAGAATTTATTAAAACATTTTGAAAAGCGGAACATTGATTTAAATAAAATTTTTTGCGTAACGACAGATGGCGCTCCTACTATGATTGGGAGACATAAAGGATTTGTTTCCCTTCTTATTGAACGCATGGATCGATCAGTTTTGAATTTTCATTGCATAATTCACCAAGAGAGTTTGTGCGCTAAAATCTTTGCTGGAAGTTTAAAATCCGTGATGGATAGGGTGGTTAAAATAGTTAACTACATTGTCGGTCGTTCTTCACTGATCCATAGACAATTTAAGGCGTTTCTGCAGGAATTAGAAAGTGCATATTCAGATATACCATTGCACAATAATGTGCGCTGGCTCAGCCGTGGTAAAGTGCTCTCTAGATTTGTGCAATGTCTGGGCGAAATTAAATCGTTCTTGTTGGAAAAAAATCAAGTAGATGCTTATCCTGAATTAGAAGATAAGAACTGGATCTGTATGTTAATGTTTCTTACTGATATTACAAACCATCTCAGTGAACTCAACTTAAAAGTTACAAGGTTCAGGCGAAACAGTTCTGGATTTATATGAATCCTGGAAATCATTCAAATTAAAAATAGATTTATTTATCAGCGATATTATTACAAACACATATAAATATTTTCCAAATTTAAAAACTTATATATCCAGTGTCGACGATGGTGCACTAATAGACGAAATTCTTAAATATATGACGAATTTAAAAGAGGAGTTTATCGAGAGGGGTCAGGATTTTGATAAACATGGTCCTATGTTCGCTTTTTTAATCAAACCAGATTTAATGGATTTTTCCAGCAGTTGCTTTGACATATCTCTTTTCTCATGGATGGACATTAATGATTTTGATCTTCAATACATTGAATTTAAAAGCTCCGAGTTATGGAACACGAAATTTGTAGACTTAAGAAGGGTATTAGAAGGTGACTGCCAGAATCATTCAAACGAGATACTCAGTTGTTGGATGAGTTTACCAGAGAAATTTATTTGTCTTAAGAAAGTAGCGTTTGCCATGCTTACAGCTTTCAGATCATCCTATATCTGTGAACAACTTTTTTCCCATATGAAAGTGATTTTAAACCCGTACCGAAGCAGGCTGACAACAGACAACTCGGAAGCATGTGTGACACTGAAAATGACCAGACATGAACCGGATATAAGAAAACTCTCTAAAGAACTTCAAGCACAGGGTTCACACTAGGTCCTAGGACTAGTATAATAAAATTATTTGTTAAATGTTAAAATTTTTTTGTAATTAAACCTTCTAAAAGCAATATTCTAAGTTAATTTTTGTTAATTTTAGTTGTAGTAAGTACCTATGTCGGCACGCAAAATGTTGTATGGTTGAAAACTGGCACCCCTTAGTTAAAATGTTGCCGACCCCTGTTCTAGATATTTATAAAAATATATTAATCTCATTTGTGAGTGAGTAGAGTGTTCTAGCTTATATAAAATGCTAAATTTTGATAGAGTTTTCTAAAAGTGGTGTTTATTCAGTGTTTCGCTTATAGAGTGTATTTGTTTGAGCTTGATAGCAGAATTCTCTCATTGTATGTTGAGGTGCGCCAAAAAAAAAGAGATTTGTTACGCATTTTACTGGATTTTGCTACCGGTTTTGAATTATTTTTAAGGGTTCACCCTATTTTAGGCAAAAAACCTCTGCTATACAATAGAGTTCTAAAATGTAAATGAGGGTTCAACGGTAGCATAGCCGTCCGAGCGTAACCTGCTTTTAGTGTTTAATACATAAAATTATCTTAATATAAATAAAATAAAGTTATAGAAATATAAGATGTATTACCAAAAATATTTTAATCTATAGATCTATGTAAATATACAAATTTATGATATATAGGTACTTCAATTACAATCAAAAACAATCAACATCTTCAAACTTTGAAGACTCTACTTTTCTTAAATTGGTAATTAAGGGTTCTATTTCCACAGTTTCTTCGATGTGTTCGTCAAGTTTCCATATTTTATTTTCTTCTTCTATAACATGTCGAATGGCATTTTTTGAGTTATCCTCTTTGATCCTCTCTATTCCGGCGAGTAATAATCCAACAAGCCACCATCGAGAAATCCGTTTTCACTACCAATATGTGCTATAATTAGCCTGCGACCTTTTGCTGAAGGGGGTTATAATCCAGTTGACTCTGTGTTCCTCATTAACCCAAGTCTCATCTATATAAAAAAATGTTCTTTTTTCCGCTTGACATTTTATGATTGTTCGTAGATATTCTCTTCTCCAACAAATTATTTCTATTTTATCGAAAAGAACAGATTTTCTATTGTGTTTTTCCCAACGAAAATTCAGGTTATGAAGGATTTTCCATAATTTCCATTTTTTTAAATTTGGTAAGTCTTGGTCTTCTCTGATTTCCTGCAAAACTTTATGTGGTGTAGGTATTTCTTTCTTAATAAAAAAATGGTGTACTTATCTTCTTATTGCGTTTTTTAAGGTTTTCATCGACCTCTAAGGACTCCTTTTCTTTGTGAATCTGGGGTTCGTTGCAATGAAGCGCGTTTTATTTCTTTTAGAAATCTATAAATAGTTGCTGATCCAACTCCCTCATGTTGGCACAAGTTTCCACAATTTCATGAACTTGGCTTGTTGGCTCTTGATGCACTAGGACATCGTGGATGTTAAGTATCATTGTTTTTTCTCGCAGGAAAATGTAGATTTACAGACTCCGCGAAGTTTGACCGGGGCAAATCTGAAAGTTGAAGCCATCGCTGTTCTGATTTGAACTAAGCATATTATAAGTTTTTGCATTATTTTTATACTTACACAGAATATTTTTATTGTATACTTAGGTACTTAGGCACCTACCTACCGATAAGTACTTTGGTTAATTATATTACATATGCATGTAAAAACAAATGGATAAGAAGTATATACAGTTTGAATGAATGGGGTTTACAAGAGGGGACATATTGTATAAGTAAAAATATATTTTAACTTAAGCCTAATTCTGTTTCACTATCACCGTCATCAGCTGAGGTAATTACACAGCCCCACAAAAAAAAAGTGGGGTATACTTTTGATGCGATATATCAGATCCGTAGTATTTTTGCCCGCTGATCACGAATCTGACGTCAGAATATCGCCATCACATCTCAATTTTTTTCTAACCTCAAAAAATAGGTAAAAATTAGTAAAAATTAAGAAAAATATACTCCTAAAAAATTGATTCAAGCTTTTTCATGAATCCAAAGATGTATTAATATGTATTCGGACACGCTAAGCTAATATTCATCGGTTGGATTGAGCCATACAGTTCTGTTTTCTTTCTAACCTCAATAAATCAGACAGATATAGTACTTCTCGAATGCAAAAACGAATTCAAATTAAAATTCAACCGATCCTTACCAAATTTGGTACACGGGGATTTTTTGGGTCGCTGATCACGAATCTGAGGTTGGATTTGCAAAATTCAAGATGGCAGATGTTTTCGCGCCATTTTGAACGCCGAGAAAATTCATCGGTCGATTTTTATTCTTCTACCTGCATCCAGGGCACCTCCACGTGGTGACGGTGGGCAACGGTGTTACTCCACTAGCCGGCAGAGTCCCTGGATAACGGCTTAGATGCCGTCATAGCAGGTAGAAGAAAGAGAATTACGATGCAGGGACTCGGAAACCCAGTATCGGCGGTTGCTCAGGGTGGGAACGCGGGCCCGCAGCCGTCGTCATCCAGCGACCGTAGCTCTTCATGTGTGGGTGACTTGGCTCATGTAGAGTATAATGCTACAAGAAAACGGTCTCACGGTACAAGGACTTTTCATAAGTGCGATAAAAACAGTGATTCATTTTGTTATATTCGCTGTCAACACGTATTGAGTAAAATGGGGTCACCGATAACGGATAAGATTAAAACCTTATATAAGGATTGTTTTAACATTAAAATACAGCACCAGGATACAGATTGGGTTCCCCACATCATTTGCAGTTCTTGCAAAATAATGTTGTACATCAATAAGAAGGCGATTAAATATTCCAGACCAGCAATATGGAATAGACCCATACAGTGAAAATGATTGCTACTTTTTGTATGAATGTTGTATCTAGGCATAACCGAAAAAATAAAAGCACTATTACTTATAACGATGTTTCGACAGTAACAAGACCAACTAAACTAATTCCGCCTCCTGAACCACTTGACGCTGATGGAAACAAATGATTTCACCTTATCAGTTCATGCCGAAAACATTGAGACTGTCGAAAAAGATTCAAACACTGTTACTAATGAATGTTCTAGTGACAACCTATCATATACTAGTGACACAGATAAAGAATTTCTACCATACAACCGTAAACCAGAACCAATACTCGTATCACAGTCAGAACTTAGTGATCTAGTCAGAGATTTAGGCTTATCCAAAGATGGTTCAGAGCATCTTGCTTCCTTTTTAAAGAAAAGACATTTACTTAAGCCAGAAGCTATGATTTCTTATTATAGAAACAGAGATGAAGAATTTCGAAAATATTTCACAATGGACGAGGAATTGTCACTTTCATATTGTACCGATGTAAAAGGTCTAATTGATGAATTTCAAAATAACTCATACGATCCTGAAGAATGGAGACTGTTCATTGATTCTTCTAAACGGAGCATTAAGGCAGTTTTGCTGCATAATACCAACGTTTACGCTCCCATTCCGATTGCTCATTCCACAGTTATGGAACAGCAATATGAAAAAATGAAGCAGCTTTTGATAAAAATAAAATATGCTGATCATAACTGGAAAATTTGTGGAGATCTGAAAATTGTAACAATATTGCTTGGCCAACAGTCAGGGTTTACACTTTATCCCTGTTATAAATGTCTGTGGAATAGCAGAGACAGGGAACGTCATTATAAGAAAAAAATTTGGCCAACAAGAGAATCGTTCACTCCTGGTGAAAATAATGTATTGTTTCCACCATTGGTAGATCCAGGAAAAGTTCTTATTCCCCCGCTTCACATTAAGCTTGGACTTATGAAGCAATTCACGAGAGCATTAGATACAAACGGCCCATGTTTCAAATATTTGCATAAAAAATTTCCGAAATTTTCTGAAGCTAAAATTAAGGCAGGCGTATTTGACGGGCCACAAATAAGAAAATTGTTTCAAGATTCATTATTTGTTACTAAAATGAATAAAGTTGAAAAAGCTGCTTGGCTTAGTTTTAAAGAAGTCGCAACAAACTTTTTGGGAAATAATAAAAGTCCTAAGTACAAAGAAATAGTCGAGAAAATGGTAAAAAATTAGGTTGCTTAATGAATCTAAAATTACATTTCCTGGACTCCCACATCGATGATTTCCCAGAAAATCTTGGTGACTACAGTGAGGAGCAAGGGGAACGGTTTCACCAAGATCTGAAAATCATAGAAAATCGGTATCAAGGACGATGGGATGACCATATGCTAGCAGACTATTGCTGGTCGCTAAAAAGAGAAACAAGTCCTCAAAAGCGTTTGGGCAGAAAGCCTTTGAATAGGTCATTCGCGGAAAAAAAGAACAAGATACAGCCAAAAAAAGGAAAGTTAGGCGCGGGTCTAACCTTCGCAATTCTAGGGCTTATGGGTCTACTATTTAAGAGTATATGGTTTAAAAGTCCTGGTTTTGAGTTTATTGGGTCTCATTTTTAAAGTAACAGGGTTAGTGAGGTCTATTTTTTGAGGTTACAGGGTGTGGGAGTCTAAGGTTTTAGGGTTTAGGGTTTAAGAGTATCAGGTTTGAGGATTCCCCAACTGTATACCAAATTTGGTAGGAATCGGTTTGTTTTCAAAAATTTTGTCCGCCATCTTGGATCCGCCATTTTGAATTTTGCAAATCCGACCTCAGATTCATGATCAGCAACCCAAAAAACCCCCGTGTACCAAATTTGGTAAGAATCGGTTGAATTTTAATTTGAATTCGTTTTTGCATTCGAGAAGCACTATATCTGTCTGATTTATTGAGGTTAGAAAGAAAACAGAACTGTATGGCTTAATCCAACCGATGAATATTAGCTTAGCGTGTCCGAGTACAGATTAATACATCTTTGGATTCATGAAAAAGCTTGAATCAACTTTTTAGGAGTATATTTTTCTTAATTTTTACTAATTTTTACCTATTTTTTGAGGTTAGAAAAAAATTGAGATGTGATGGCGATATTCTGACGTCAGATTCATGATCAGCGGGCAAAAATACTACGGATCTGATATATCGCATCAAAAGTATACCCCACTTTTTTTTTTTGTGGGGCTGTGTTATCAGTGGTTTTATATTATTTCCATAAATATATGAATCTTCAACTTTAACAACGTGCTGAATGGAATTCTTCCAGCTTTCTCAAGGTATATTTATAACTTTTTTTAATAATTCAACCACTGACACGCTTAAAGTAGGAGAAACATTTTGTGCCCTTATTTTTGATTTAACTTGATGCCAAATATGTTCAATTGGATTAAACACACAATAATACGGAGGAAGCCGCCGTTAAAACAGTATGTCCCATTTTCTCAGCCATACTATCACAAACATATCTCTTTTTAATTTACAGTCTTTCAAAACTTCCAAAAGATCACTTTTTATAACTAAAGTCAAAATAAATATCATTTTCTAACATATATTTCTGTGTTTCCTACTTGGTATGGTGTTGGTTGCATTAGAAACCTTATTTAGCAGGCGACTATGGTAACTTGCATTGTCCATAACTATAACACTTTGTTCGGGAACATTTGGCAAAAGGGAATTTTAAAACCAATTTTCAAAAAGATCTGCGGTCGTGTCTTCGTGATAGTCGAAACTAGAATCTTTTATGTTTTTTTTTTTTGCGGATAATAGTAGACAATTTAAAACCCAGCCTTTTTTAGAACCAGCTCGCAAAATGGTTATGCGTTTACCTTTATTTGAAGGTGCGTTAGTCTGACATTTTGTACTGCTGTCAAGCCACCCTTTTTGCACAGTGTCATGGGTATCGAACCATGTTTCGTCAAGGCAAATTATTGGCCAATTCTTTGATCGATACTTTTTAATTTCTTGTAAATAAGTATGTCGCAAGATTCGTAATCTTTGTGATTCCATCACTACTTGCCTTTTGTTGATTTTTCGGAACGTGAATCCCATTCTTAAGAGAATTCTGTGAAAGGTTAATAGGCCACAATGTATATTGGTCCCGTCCTGCACCAGTCTTAATTTTATTTTGTCTAGTGTCGGCACCAACTGCTCTTCATACATAGAATATATTTTTCTCCTGATGACATCTTTTCTACAATCGTCTACATGATGCATTTGAAAATCTTTCCGTTTTTTTCATGTTCCTAAGTGATGGTTTTCCTACAATACCCTTAATCGTAGAAATTGGGGTTTTTTGTTAGTCCACTGGTTTCTTGCAAAGCACTTTGTTTATTCAAATTTCTTTTTACCAAACTGTCGTAAACATTTTTCACTATTTGTTTAGCGTCAAGCGATAGCCACTATTGCAATTTTCCCATGGACGCCACATAATTAAAATAGAACCGTTACGTTGTAAATTGTATGTATGTCTAAGTAAAACTAAAAATAAAAAAATGAAAAGTATCTTTCGAATTTTAATGGGGACCTGTGGTCATTAGGCCTATATTATCAAATACTTAAAGTGCTCCAAACCGGCTTGCCAGGTAGTAAATATATAGGTAAAAATAGATCCAATATGATTGCAGGTGCAAGTGAGGGCGGTATACAAAGCAGGTAAAATAAAAATAAGTTTATCGTAATACCTGGCAACTATGCACAAAACCTTAATAGGGTCGTGTATTGCCCCACTGAAAAAGCAAAAAGGTAGGATCTTATATCTTGGGATTTACCATACTCGTTTAGGCCTTTATCATACAAATAAGATTTTTAGTTTCATCATTTACTCATTAAAATAAACTTTGAAATGCGTTGATTTATATAGCTTATTGTAAAGTTTAGAAGGCATGTAATAAAGTATTTTTTAGAAAAAGGTCGCACTGTTGTATAGAGATAGAAAATAAAGGTGATTAAAACTAGAAAGAAATGCAAATAATTGGTAGAGAAATTTCGGACGCTTATGGTTTATGACATTTTAATGTTTAAAACCTAGGTTTGTTCAAGCAAACGGACTATAGACTTCGTAAAAATATTTGACTCTTTAAACAACACACATTCAATTATCTGTCGACAATGAATATTTGGTAAATTCTAAATCTATTCTAAAGAATACAATAAAATGAAAATATACTGACTTACGGTTAATAATACTGTCAATCATTCTGCCTTATAAACTTCATCTGCTGCAAACCAATCGCGGTACTCCAATAATTTTTCAAACCAATACTTTCCCAGGCTTTCAAAATTATCTCCATTTCCACCATACTCAACGGGTAAAATTTCTTTCGCCACAATTTGTTGTGCTTTGTCGACCCCACCAAAATGCACCTTAACTCTACTTTTCATTTTATCAGTCATAAAACTCTTAAAAATTCGCAAGGCAACGTTTATATACATTGGAGCATTGATAAACTCTAACTGCTTCGGTCTTACATGATAATTTTGCCAGGCAAATACTACTTTTTTAATAAGAGTCGGAGTCAAAAATTTGTAATGATTGAAACTCATACCCGTCATATCAAAAACAGCTATTACTCCATAAATTTGTGCATATTCATTTTCAAGACAAGCTATGTCAAGAACCATTTTTCCAGCTTTAAAAACGTCATCCCATTTGTGTCTTTTTGGATCATGGGCAGCAGTACGAATGACAATAACCATTCTGTTATCATGCGGTTGTTTTAGTGGGACAAAAGCACCCAGTTTAATCAGTTCTTGTAACTCGGGGAGAAGAGGGTTTCTATTCTTAAACCATTCCGGTCGATCTTTCTTCATTGTGTAGTAATTAATCATTTTCTGTTTTGTTTTTGGTAAGTTAAATTTACATCCTCGGAGAAATGGGAGTAAATACTTGTCTTCTGTACGTGCTTTAATCCAAGGGGTCTCCTCTGTTAACCACGTCCTTATATCTTCCAAACAAGCGTTACGGCTATCTTCTGTTTCATTTAAAACTTCTGATGCATATTGCTGGGCATGTTCACCTAACGCAAAAATATATTTACTGTCGACACAAGCCATGTTTGCATTTCTTTAATTACTTCACGACTGAATAATTACTGTTCTATTAGTTAGGTCGACGGAAATCTAGCGGGTCAAAGTTGAGCTTGAGAAGTGTGGGTAGACAAAGACCTTAAATAAAAAAAAATAAATTTCACGATTTCAACAGATGCAACTTTATAAACAAATAAAGATTAGCTTATTACTTTTTAATGACAGATATTGGTATTAAAACTAAGTTTTTAATGGACTTAAAAACAAATAGTCAACGATAGAGTAGAGTTCATTTGTTTCGGGAATGACGAAAAAATGTTAAAAAGAATAGTTTTAGGGAATGTTAAGGTGCACAGTTTAAAATTATTTTTGAGTACAGGGTACTTCAAAAAAGGGTGGCCGATATAACATATGTTTTTTTAAATCCTATTTTCTAATTTACTTTTAAATTCTGCGTAAAATTTTATAACTTTTTTTATTAATATTGTTATAAAATTAAAGTTTTTCTAATATTTCAATTTTTTCCTAAAAATACTAGTTCTCAGTTTTGTAAAAAAATTACCAGTAGCGCCATTGTTTTTGAAGGTGGAATACTCATAATTGATATGGGCGTTCTATAGAGATAAAAAAAAGATATATCTAAAGAAATTTGAATTAGATGCTACAGGGTGTTCAAAATAAATTTATGTATTTCGAATATTGTGAATTGAAAAATCTCAATTTTTTTAAATGGCACATCCTGTATATTATTATTTTTTCTGATAGATTTTACAAAATCCTCCAACTTTTATTAAGTATATCATATACCTATTTCTAATAGTTTTCGATTTATTATAAATTTTTCAATTTTTACCCTTGTTACGCTATTGTGAAAACTTATACAAATAGTTAATAATAATTTTAATATAGTTTAACTTATCTAATGATTAATTATTATGACATAATAAATGTTCGAAAATATGCCCGTCTACTTGAATACACATGTTTGGTCGTTTTACTATATTTTCCTTCCCTTTCCTTAGCATAAAGGGCGTTATTGTCCTGTATGCATCCCGTATCCTATTTTCCATATTTACTGGTGTTATAGGGGGATTCATATAAACACGGTCATTAATGTAGCCCCACAAAAAGAAGTCTAAAGATGTTAAGTCACATTAACGAGGGGGCCACTGAATGAATCCATCACTACCGATCCATTTTTGTGGGTAACGATCGTTTAAAAATTCCCGAACTTTCCGGTGGTAATGAGCAGGAGCTCCGTCTTGTTGAATCCACATTTACCTTTATACCTCACTTACTACAACAAATTAAACTATTTTTACTTGCTTAATAGACATGTCAAAATTTGATAATGCTTAGATTTTTGTTTTGTCTTGGCAACTATGATGTTATAGCGTAAGTATATTAAAAACAAGGGTAAAAATTGAAAAATTCAAAATAAATAGAAAACTATTAGAAATAGGTATATGACATGCTTAATAAAAGTTGGACGGTTTTATAAAATCTATCAGAAAAAATAATACTATACAGGCTATGCCATTTAAAAAATTTGAGATTTTTCAATTCAAAATAGTCGAAATGTATAAATTTATTTTGAACACCCTGTAGCATCTAACTCAAATTTCGTTATATATATCTTTTTTTTAAATCTCTATAGAACGCTCGTACTAATTATGAGTATTCCATATTTAGAAACAATAGCGCTACTGGCAATTTTTTACAAAACTGAAAACTAGTATTTTAAAAAAAAATTGAAATATTAGAAAAACTACTAGGTTTAGGTAAAGGGTCTTTCATTTGGGACTTGACAACTTTGAAATTTCACTGTGAACGCACCCTTAAGCCAATCACCGAACTGTCAACGTCAAAACAGTAAAGTCAACACTTTCATCATGGTGAAGTACACGAACGAACAACGTTTACAAATAATTAAAATTTACTACCAAAATTTGGAGTCGGTGACTGCAACTTTAAGAGCGTTAACGCCAATTTTTGGTCGTAATTCTCGTCCCAGTAGACAAGCAATTCATAGTCTAGTGAAAAAATTTGAGTTAACATATTCGCTGCTGCTGGATGTTCCCGTGCCAGTGAGACAACGGGTTGGTCGAAGTGGCCAGAATATTGCTGCCGTTCAAGCGTCCATCTCAAACGAACCAAAACAGTCGATTTCACGGCGTTATCAAGAATTGGACATCGCTCAGATCACACTATGGCGAATTTTGCGAAAGGATCTTGGCCTGCACCTTATAAGTTAAAGTTAACTCAAGAACTAAAGCCACTCGATCATATGAAGCGACGTACGTTCTCGAATTGGGCTCTAGAAATGTTGGAAGAAGATGACCAATTTCATCGCAAAATCATCTTTAGTGATGAAGCGCATTTTTGGATAAACGGCTTCGTCAACAAACAGAATATGCGTTATTGGTCAGGTGAAAACCCTCATGTGCTTGAGGAAACATCACTTCATCCACAAAAAATTACTATTTGGTGCGGTTTCATGCCGGTGGTGCCATTGGGCCGTTCTTTTTCGTTGATGAAAATAACCGTCACATTACAGTCAATGGAGATGGCTACAGAGGCATGTTGCAACGTTATTTCTTTGATCAATTGCATGGGCTAGACATTAATGATATGTGGTTTCAACAAGACGGCGCCACAAGCCACACAGCGGGTGTAACAATCGACTTACTGCAATCTAAATTCGGTGAACGTGTTATATCGAGAAATGGTCCCGTCGAATGGCTGCCTAGATCGTGTGATTTAACACCTTTAGACTTCTTTTTATGGGGGTACGTTAAATCGTTGGTCCATGCTAACAAGCCTGCGTCGTTAGAGGAGCTCAGAGCCAATATTGAAAGAGAGATAGCGTTTCCGTCGAAATGTGTGGCCGAGTCATCGAAAATTGGGTTCAACGAATCGACCGCTGCAAACGTGCCCGTGGTGGACATATGAATGTCGAAAGTCGAATTCCATACATAAATGTTTTGATTGTACTTCAAGCCGATAGTAAAATTTTCGAAATGTCTCAAATGGGTTGCGTTTTATTTCAAAAAAAGTTGTCAAGTCCTTAATGGAAGACCCGATATATAATACTATTAATAAAAAAGTTATAAAATTTTACGCAGAATTTAAAAATAAATTAGAAAATAGGATGTTATATCGGCCACACTCATACTCAAAAATAATTTTAAACTGTGCCCTTTAACATTCCCTAAAACTATTGTATTTAATATTTTTTCGGCATTCCCGAAACAAATGAGATAATGAACTTTACTCTATCGTTGACTCACCCTGTACATTAAGTTGGGGCATTATCTCTATTTGGTGATAGTACTCATGAACATAAATTATTTTACCAAAAGCGGCTAATACAATGTTTAGTTAAAATGCTTTAGAAAATTGGTAAAATTATTTACCTAGTATTTCTTTTGCAAACACAAGTTGTAAAATAAATATGGAAATGGCGTTTTCACATTAAAGAAAAATCATTAAAACCCTTTATATGTACAGGATGATCATTTTTAGACGCTCGGTACCGACTTATGGAAAATTGTTGAATATTAATTTATTTATTTTTTTAATGTAGAATGGTACACTGCATGTCAAAGAGTATAGTGACGTATTTGACATTTGGTAGTGAAAACGACGCTGGGCGCCGCGACGCCAAACAACTTTTTTTTCCATCGACATATCTCTAGTAAAACGGCATTGAAAAACCTTAATTTTTTTTCGACATTTTTTTCCTAAATTGTTTTTTTTTCTAATTTGTTTTGCAAAAGAGTTATGCAACAAATACCCTCTTAAATATTATTTTTTGGTCATAGTGGTTGCGATGAATCGTATCCTACGTTTGGCGATTTTAAAACAATTTATCTAGTAGGCGACTGTCATACTTTAATCTGGCAGTAATTATAATAATATTAGTTACTATGCTGTTGAGGTTTGTCCTTTAATAAAATATCTTTGGACAATAAAAACAAGAATATATTATTTTTATTAAAACTACAAAAAAAAACTATATAATTTTAACATTACATAACTTATTACACATTTATAAAATTAAATGTTTAAAACTTAAAGAAATAAAAAAAATATCAAAATCTGTCTTCCTTCTTCTACCATGCATTTTTCATTCTTTTCATTAACGCTTGATGAGTAGCTTCGTAAATAATTTCTCCAGATATACCTACGATACTATTGTACGCATCTGATATCTATGCCTCAGTGCTCAATATCATTTGTTGCAGTTTTGTATACAATATGTTTAAGAGTCCCCCACAAGAAAAAATCTAACGGCATGAGGTGTCCATTGACTAACTGGGCTGTGCACCCCAATCAATGTTCGTCGAGACCGTTGATTCAAATACTCTCTACTAGCAACAGTTGACGAGGTGATGCTCCATCGTGTTGATAACACATATGCCTTCTTAAAATAAGGGAAACATTTCCTAATAAAACTGGTAGAGAGAAATTAAAGTATCTATTTTAAATTAATGTTTTAACCAAATTTCTCCCACTTATCCCACATCATACATTAACGCCATAATGGCCTTGATTCTGAATTTGACTAACGTTATATGGATACTCCTTAGCCCAGTAATGATCATTTTTTCTGTTAAGTTTGTCGTTGCTGACAAAATGATTTTAATCTGTTCATAATGTGTATATGATTCAGAAAATAACGTTCTTCGTCATATTCAATTATCATTTTTGCTATAAAACGCGTCGTTCCGAATCAAATTATGTTGATAAATGAAGATTATGCATTTTATAGTCATAGTATTTGTTAGCCTTAAGTGATTTTTGAATAGCCCCATAAGATAGAATCAATTGCCTGCTTGCTTGTCTGATTTATATGGATGGGTTTGAAAATATTGCATAATTTCGGCTACTTTTTCATCTTACAACAGTTTTTCGTTTAAAATACCTTTCTGCCCAGAAAAAGCATCCATATTGCTCCGCAAATTCCGTTCTAATCGACAAAACATAGTATGATCCGGGATATAGCTGTCGTTCGTTCTTGATACAGTTTAACGGATTCCCGAAAATTTCTTCTTGCTTCTCCATAAATAGGAATCATATCTACTTTTTTAGCGTGGGAAACCACTTCAACCAGAAACTATTATTACACTGTTTACTTAGTTTAACTCTACTGAATTGAATAGGTGTGCAAACAAGAGCTGTCAGATTAAAGTATGATAACTGCATACTAGATTAATTGTTTGAAAACCGTCAAACGTGGCATACGATCCATGACAACCGCGATGACCAAAAAATAATATTTTAGAGGGTTTTTGCTGTATAACTTTTTGCAAAACAAATCAGAAAAAAACAATTTAAGGAAAAATGCTGAAAAAAATTAGGGCTTTCCAATGCTGTTTTACAAAAGCTATGTCTATGGAAAAATGATTTGGCGTCGCGGTGTCCAGCGTCGTTTTTAATACCAAAGGTCAAATAAGTTAGTATACTCCTTGACATGTTCTATAACATTCCACGTTTAAAAAAAAATATAAATATTCAACAATTTTCCATAAATTGGGGCCGGGCGTCTAAAAATGATCACCCTGTACCAACGAAAAACATTTACAATAGCTGTCCTTCGTAACAAAAACAAGCAAAAAGTATTAATGATTTCACTATTTCTGGTAAACTTGAAAGTAATGAAAAACTAATACAGGGTTCCTGACTCTAAGAAATACGAAAAGAACTTTCTTCTCTTTCAAGTCCCATGTCCACGGCGGACGTTGGCGATCATCAGCGCTATTTGAACCTTATCCACCTTTACGAAATAGATGCGTGGTGTTAGTACCAAACCACTGGCGTAAATTTTTTAGCCATGATGTTCTCCTTCTGCATGGGCCTCTGTGACAATCTATTTTACCCTCGATGATGAGTTTTGGCAAACGACACTTGTCATTTTGTTGAGAATGTAGCCAAAATATTCGAGTTTTTTCTTTTGAATGGCGAACAGTATCTCGGTATATTTACGTAGTTGGCAAAGAACCTCAACATTTATTATCCGATCCATCCATGCTATACGCAACATCCTACGGCACGCCCACATCTCAAATGCCTTCAGTTTTTTACGCGTGGCCTCTATCAATGTTCAAGCCTCCACCCCATATAACAATATGGTAAATATATAACATCGGAGTATCCTAATACTTAGTGGAATGTTGAAGTTACTACACAAAACCTTACTCATTTTCTTGAATGCTGAGCGGGCCTGCTCAATTAGACTGTGTATTTTTTGTAGACTGTGTATTTTTTGTGAGAAATCCCAGGTTTCGTTTCGAAGACGTCCCAGGTCTCGGTAGGTTTGTACGTGATCGATGTTTTCGTCATTGTAAGTGATGTTGCAAGGTGTTATTTTTATTTTTGCTGACAATCAGACATTTTTCTTTTTTTCGCATTTAACTTAAAGCCCATTTCTGCACTCTCTCACGACATTTAGCAAAGCTTGTAAGACGCCAGTCTTGCTGGTTTGAGAACATTCTTTATTTTGTGATCTTACATCTGCTGCAGTCTTTCCCTTTATAAAAATCTTCTCTCATCCATCATGTCCAGAATCTGGTTCGTCATCTTTTTGGTAGTGCTTTTCTCGGGTTTTAGTGTATCTTCGGTAGTTTCTGTAATATTTTCCTTTATAGTCTTCCATGTAATCCCTACATCTTCTATAGGATGAGGAATATTTTTACGTTTGGCACGTAATTGTGTTTTTATTTCTTTTTAGAAAAGTTTGCTGTTTCAGTTGTAATGTGTGAAAATGATTTACAACACAATATATTAGGAGCAATTCCTTTAACTTCAATCTCCATTTCTTTAACTCTTTCTATGTCTGACTGTAACTAACTAAAGATAAGGAAATTATAGCAGTTTTTAAATTTCTAAACTCCAAGAAATCTGAGAAGGGGCTTACAATAACATAGGCGGCATCATAGGTTATTGCTTACGTAATTTAGCTACTTTATGTATCACTATCATAAAGTTATGAGCAATAACCACCTGATTGTCGGCAAAATGTAGCGTGTACAACGTTGTTTCGGCGGTCAGCTGTATTCTCATTCCTCCACATACTCTTCTCCATCTTTCTAGTGCCTCGTTCAGATAAGTTTCGAATAATGTAGAAGACAAACAGCACCTTGTCTGACACCCTTTGTTCCAGAAAAATTTTCGGAGAGCATGTTTCCCAACTTTATTCGGGGACGTGACTGGCCGTACAGCTCTTTTATGGTACTGCGGCGATCGCTATACTGTTTATGGTTGATCGTTCTTATATTTGCCAGTTCTTTCACTGGGACGGTATCAAACGCTTTGGTTAGGTCTACAAACAGTAGATGGAGCTCTCTGTTCACAACAGAGAGATAATAAAGACAACGAACATAAATAAAACATCAGTTATAATTTATTAATTTATTCATTTCCAATCACTGAGAATTAGGTATTTCAAATACTCTTTTTACCATATTTGTACTGTACTTTAATCTGTCCAACTTTAGTCAAACTACAAATATTTGGAAGCCATTCGATAATGAAAGCATTGTTACAATTATCACTTTCATCTACTGTGGACTGTCCGACATTGAGGAAAAATATGAATGATGAGTGATACTGCGTATGGAATTCGTCATGTTCGCTATTCTCGTCATATTCGATGTATCCTTTCTGTTGGTCATGAATAAATTTTTTTGCAATACGCAATTTAACCTAAAACATAAAAAATAATCGGTACCTAAGAAGTAGTTGGATGTATTCTATTTTCTTAAGAGGCTATAACAGTGTGACATTTTTTTTTACATATTTCGATGCTTCTATATGTATAGAATAAGAGGTCGAAGTATCAAAGTCGGCCTATGTTTATTTTTGAAAATACAGCTGTCGCCAGGCACAGTTGCTCGGCAGGCCATAAACTCATTTTTGGAAGCGTAACGCGAACCGGAGCAGGTGTTAAAATTCCAATGCCGTGACGTCATCACGTAAGTGAAACTTAAACCTCTAATACTTCAGTGAACTCAAAATAGTCACAAAGGTAGGTATATGGCAAGAGATCATTCTTTATGTGTTACACGTTAGTCATTCTTTAAGCCGTTTTTCTCAAAGCTGCATATTTTAAATTTGCTACAGCTGTAACTAGAAAACAATTTATGGTATCGACTTAAATTTCTTTTTTACAGGTTAAGGAGATGTTTTGTGGTACCATGAACCATAGACACTTCTTTGGCGAAAATTTTATACTTTTTTTGTAAACGGCGTCATTCTTATAATTTTCAATATTTTTTAAAATTCATGGTTAAAGGTAAGGGAAATTGTAACTATTTTAATAATAATAATACTTTTATTTCCTCTTTTCTGCAAAACAACATTAATATTACACTTTACGTTATACATTTCAATATTTCTGCTACAAAAAGAAGAAGAAGGAGCTGAAAACAATTAAAACTGTTCAAAGTTCAACTCTATGTAAACTACATCATCTAGCATAAAAACTTCATGAATTAGAGAAAATAATAAACTAAACGAGATAGAGAGAGAAGGAAAGAAATAGAGATACATGCGACAGAAATTAACCTAATTATGAAATTGGTTTAGAATACTTTTTATCCGCTTTTCTAAATATCTCAGGTTTAAGGGTTTTTAAAGCAACAGGTACGGTATTATAAAGTTTATAAATATTGTAGGAAAAGCTTCTTTTAAAAATAGCCGTTCGGTGAGGTGGTGGAGATATAAGTCCACCAAATCTTACATTCAACCTGTGAACGTCTGTTCTATAAATAATTTTATTTGTTAGGTATGGTGGGCAGTTATTAACAACAAAAACATGAAACATTACCAAAGAATGTAGTCTACGTCTATCCTGCATATTCAACCAGTTAACATTCTCTAATTTGAGGCACGGACTGAAATTTTCTTATACCATAAATGAAACGTAAACAGTTCGTTTGCACTTTTTCAATTCTATTTAAGTTGACTTTATCTAAACACGGTCCATACATAATATCACAATAATTAAGTGACTTAAAACAAGGGAATCTGCTAATTTTACCTTAAGAGTTTTTTCCAAAAGATGTCGATGTGGGTAAAGCATTTTCAGTGACATATAGGCTGTTTGTATAATCTGCCCTACGTGTTCCTTGAAACGCAAATCTGTATCTATTATAACACCTAAATTTTTTTAACTATTTTGCAATCCCAATCGTTGACCAGCAATGTTTATACTGATATCACGCTGCAAACGGTCCCTATGTTTACCAAAAATCATGACAGATGATTTATCAGGGTTAATTAGCAAACCATGGCGCTCCGAAAACTCCACCAAAGCACTTAAATCATTATTTACCATTGCTTCAGATATTCTCCAATCACTAGACAAAAAGGAGTACAGCAGTTGAGTGTCATCGGCATAGAGATATGACTTGACATGCTTCAAACAAGAAATATAATTGTTCGTATAAATTGTAAAAAGTAGAGGTCCCAATATGGAGCTCTGTGGCACGCCTCACTTCACCAACTCTCTCTATGATTGTCCCATGGACGTTTCAACGTACTGATGTGCGTTGCCCAAATAATTTCTAACAAACCCAATAGCACCAATAAAATTTAGAACAGCTAACACTAAGTTATGACATACCATATCAAACGCCTTGGAATAGTCCAAAAGCACCAATATCGACTATTTTCCAACATCCAAGGCTCTAAATATGACATCCGTCAGACTTAATGAAGTTGTTGTACAGCTGTACCCCCTTCTCAAACCCAATTGATTTATTGGTAAAACAGAGTTATTTTCTAAGAAAAATCTTTATTTGCTTATACATTATTTTTTCCAAAATTTTTGAAAGACAAGGTAGGATACTTATACGACGTAGTTCATTAAAAGATTTAATATCATTATTTTTTGGTAAGGGTGTAACACGAGCTATTTTTCAGGTACCTGGAAATATCCCCTCCAAAATGCAACAACTCATTATATTAGTAAGGAAAGGCAAAATCCTGGGACAACATAAGCAAAACATTTCCAAACCTATAGAGTCCGAACCTGTAGCTAGTGATTTTATACTAAGTAACTGAGATTTTACTTCATCTGTAGTGACAGTAAAAAACTCAAATTTTTCTCCTATGTTTGTTTTTTTGTTATTTAAACAAAATTCTATCAAATTTGGATCCGTCTGTCGTCATTTCTTGAGAATTGCAAAAAATGATCATTAATATCAGAAGGTCTATTTAAGGCATCCGGAAGATGCTTAGCTGTAGGTTTATTCACAATATCCAAGTTTCTCAGTATTTGCCACAATATTCTGCTGTTACCATTATTCGCGCAGAATTCTAAATATTTTCTTTTTTCAGTTCTTATAGCAATGTTAGTTTGATTTCGTAACTGTTTTATAATAGTTCCAATGTTCTTGATTTGTTGTTCTATTGTATTTATGAAACGCTCTATCTTTCAATCTAATCATAGTTTGCACAGTGTCTGTCAGCCAAACCGGTTTTTGTTTCTTTATTATAACGAGTTTTAAAGGAGCCAGAACATCAAAAATATTTAATATTAGAGTATTCAAATATGAAAGTTTGTCATTAATGTCAACAATATACACAATGTACTCAAATGGGGCATTTTCTAAAAAAGTTCTTAATAAGTCCCGACCGATACGTTTTAAATTTCTTATTATACCATGCTTTTTACTTTCTGCTACTAAATTATTATTAAGGCAGGAATTAACAAGCGCATGATCGGAAAGCTGAGAGAAATTTATCGTTGAGGCAGTATGTACTTTTTTATCTTTAGATATCAAAATTAAATCTATCAAACTATTCGTTTTATTCGTAACTCTAGTGGGTATGTTTATAATTTGTTGCAAATTAAAAGTTTCTATACAAAATATAAAATCCTGAACACTTTTTTTACACAGATCTGATGATGAATGATTAATGATCATTTTATTTTATTTTTTTTGATTCCAAGCAATGTGGAAGCGCCAATAACGACAGCAGTGGAGCTACTTTTTTTTTTACCTGTCCCGTTACTGGGGTATAAATCCCGTAAATTTCAATATTTTGGTCGGAAAAAAATTGTGTGTGTTGTAAACAAATAATAAATAAGTACCCAACATTTTAAAACATTTGATGCAATAGTTGTCTTTAAATTTTAGAAAAATATCCTCATTTTTAAGTAGTTACATAGGTATAGCCCCTTAACAAACTAAATACAATATTAATGCTGCTTTCTCATAAATAAATTCAAATTTGTTTGTCTTATTGCGCGAATGTAACGGGCGGGAGGGTCTAGGTGGAGGCGCAGAGCGTAACCTCGGTCTTTAAAAATTTAGTTGCTACAAACTGTTTCCCGAAGCGAAGGACAGTTTTACAAAGACAAAACTATGTACATGGAGTAAACAAAGTCCTGAGTGCGACTGATTAAAAATGGGAGTCTGAAGAAACTGGTTTAAATTTAAGCGAACCTTGGACAGGGCTACTAAGAACATCAAGAAGTGATGAAAATGTAAAGTGTGTTTAACTGTTCACAGAGTTATTAATATGTAAATAATTAATTGCCGTATATATATATATATATATATATATATATATATATATATATATATATATATATATCCAAGAGTTCGTTACCAAGTATTCTTCGCAAGGATTTATTTGCAGCTACATAAGATACAACTGGTGTGAGAATTAAAGCAATTAGGTTATATCAATAAAAAAAATTTCCGTTACTGAAGTCCGACAAATCCAAAACTAAAGTACTAAATCCCTTGACATACCTTTAAAGTGATGATTTGGGCTGAATATCAGCATGTGAGGATGACAGAGGCCAGACAACAACTGTTAGTTCGGATCAACACACGGAGATAATTAAGAACTTCTTCGTATCCACTTAAGTTTTGATAACTATAAGCAGATAACTTGCTTACAGCAGAGTGGTACATTATGTTTCCTGAATAAATTAATTGAGAGGTGACATAAGTTGGCCGCTACGTAGCCCTGATTTGAAGCCGATGGTTATTTTAATGTTGGAATATCGCAAACTAAAATTTACAATAACCATCACCGCGATCACGCAAAACAGTTGAGCGGAGAACGAGTTTCTGTTAAAACTGAAAGTAAAAAAATAACGTAATTGTTAGATTCCCCGACTCCAAGAAGTTTGAAAAGGGCATAAACAGTAACGTATTAATAATTAAGTTTAAGATTTGTTCATTACCTAAACCAAAAACAAGAAAAAATTCTCATAGTACCGTTTAAATTATACAAAATGTATCGAACCCCTAAAGCGTTAAAGGCTTCTTTTCCGGTTCAAGTACTGTAATTGTAACAATAGGTAGACAGATCGACCGAAATCGGAAACTCTCTGTTCTTTATGATCTGGGGACCCTACAACGTGAAGGAACGCAAAAATATGAGAGGTCAGTACAACACTTATCTTAGTAAGGGAAGTAAAAACAATTAAATAAAGGCACACAATATACAGTAGAACCCCGATTAACCGAGTCGCGATTATCCGAACTCCGGATTAACCAAGCCAATCTCAGAACCTGATTACCGAGGTACGCGGGTCTATGCTGCGTATTAACCGAGCTTCTAAAATATGTATGTACATATTTCCATTTAAAATCGTCGGGGCCTTCGGGGAATCCCCCAGGCCCGTGTGAGGGGTTCCCCTATTTACATTTTTAGACTCTTTCAGCATGTAAATTTGCGTGAATGCAGTGCGTTATAGCGTTTACTACGGAGAAGTACGAGTATACTCACATAATTTTATTTGGTTGGAGTTCTGGTAGTTAAGTGTAATTAATACGAACTGCTTTGTTTAAATTTTTGTTTGTCGTATTATAATGGAGCAAAACAAGCGTAAAAGAATCGTCGTTCCTATTGAAGAGAAATTAAAAGCCATCAGAAGAATTGAAGCAGGAGAGACAATTAAAGTTGTTGCACGAGATTATGGAGTAGGTGAGGTAACAGTTGGAAATTGGAAAAGAAACCGCACAAAAATAGAAGGGTGGTGTATAAATCAAGCCTCCTCGTCCTCAGGAAGAAAATCAATGAAAACCGGCGACTATGAAAAGGTTAACGAAGCTTTATTCATGTGGTTTAACCAACAGAGATCAAAAGGTGTGCCTCTGTCAGATCAAATTTTATAACAGAAAGCAATAATGATTAGTAGGCAATTCCCAGAGATAGATTAGTTTACCGCCAGTTCTGGATGACTTGACCGCTGGAAAAAACGGTACGGTGTACGACAACTGACTGTATGTGGTGAAAAACTTTCTGCTGATGTGTCATCAATTGAGAAGTTTAAGCAGAACTTTAAAAAAGCAAATCGAAAATAGTGGATACACATGTGATCAAATTTACAACCGTGACGAAACTGATCTGAATTATAAAATGGTTCATCAAAAACATTGGCATCTCGACAGGAAAAATCAGCTTCTGGGCACAAACGAAGTAAGGAAAGATTAACTCTAATGGTATGTTCCAATGCATCTGGCAAGCACAAAATCCCACAGATGGTGATTGGCAAGGGTGCACGTCCAAGAGCTTTAAAAGACATCTCACTCAAAGCCCTACCAGTCTATTACAAAAGTTAGAAGAGCGCATGGATGGATGCGACCTTAATTACTAACTGGTTTGAAGAAGAGTTCGTGCCATCTGTAACTAAATTTTTGAACAGAAACAGTCTTCCTATTAAAGCAATTTTGTAAATGGATAATGCCCCCTCTCACCCTGGCGAAGGACTTCATGTGGGCGAAATTGTAAAATTTTTTCCTCCAAATGTAACCAGCATAATGCAACCAATGGATCAAGGCATCCTCAAAAATATTTAAAAAAATTATAGGCGTTTATATCTTGAACATTTGTTAGAATACACAGAAAAGGAGGATATTATCAATGGGATGAGAAAGGTTACACTGAAAAATGTTATTTACTGGGTAAGTCAAGCTTGGGATTCTGTGCGTACTACCACTATTCAAAAATCTTGGTCAAAAGTTATTGATTTTGAGGACTATAATGACAGTGAAGATGATACTCCATTAAATTAATTAGCTTTGAAATTGAGAAGCCATGGAGAAATGTCCTGTTCAAATTTTGACAGCGAGATAGAAGAAAAAAGTTTAATTGAATTAATGCAAAAATTAAAAGGTTGTGAAAATGTGACAAGAGAAGATGTTGTTGAATAGATTACAGCAGATGATTTAGAAGAAGAAATGAGTAATGAAGAAATAACGAAACCGAAGAATCAGATGACGATGACGAAGCGGCGGTGGATGAACAGTCTCCCACTAAGATCTCTTATCAAGAAGGTTTTGCTTCTTTGGAAAAAGCTTTGAGGTATATCGAACAACAACCAGAGGCAACCCCAGCGGATTTGCTTCTTCTTAATAGAGAATGGAGAAACTTTGCAGCGAGAAAAAGAAGATGCAATATGAAACAGAAGCGCATAGATACCTATTTCACTGTTTTATAATGTATGTACCTATTTATATGTTAAAAGCGTTAATACATCGGTTTAAAGTATTGGTGTTTATTTTTTGAATGAATAAAAAACAAATTCGGATTATCCGAGTTTTCAGTTATCCGAGGAGGGTGCCCCCCACGTTACGGGATAACCGGGGTTCTACTGTATATCTAATATAGTAACTAAAGTTTAACAAAAATTGTATACAAGTGTTTAAAATAAATTTTGCATGTGCTAACTTAAAAATAATTTGTTGGTCAATCTCTAGTATTTGTTACAGTAATAAAATGTTTTCATATTAGTCTCTCACCTTTGTTGTATCAAATATTTCTTTAACATGATTCACATTCATAATACTGTAAAAGACTGACCCAATGTCAGTTTTTTCTTCAGCATAGACTTCCGGAATTCTCTGTTTCAACGATTGGAAGAAATCCTGTAAACAAAATAAAAGAAAACTAATTTTAGGACAGAACAATTTAAAAAAAATTCCAATCGGAATGTTTTTCTCCTGGCCAATTACATCTCGAGTTATAAAGAGTAGGGACTTCAGAAAACCAATATATTTTAATGCCAGAAAATAATAAAACATAAAACATAGTATACGGAGATGCCAATTAACATAGGTATAGTCGACGGTATTCTAATAAGTCGGGTCATTTTCTGAATTAATTCGAAAAAAGCAGAGTTCCCCAAAATGTGTGCGAAGAAAATCTGACATTTGTCAAATTTGATATTGGTATGTCCAAAATTTAAAGAATTGTCCATAAAGGGTTGCATTCAGCTTTCAATAAAATACAGTTAACAACAGGTTAAGTTTTAAAATTAGCAACACTTCACACCAAGTTTAAAAAACATGATAAATGACTACAAAGCTTTTTTTTAATCAAAGTTAGGTAAGGATTGAAATTAGAATGAACTATGTATTTTAAATAGAATGAAAGGGAACGTACATAAATATAAAAAATAACCAGTCAAGTGCAAGTTGAACTTGCGCAATTAGTGTTCCGTACTTTGATTGATTTTAAAATAAAAAATTTTGTTACGGAGGTATAAAATGATCAGTGATTTCACAAAACACACCCCAAATTACTTTTCAACAAAGTTTGTTTCCAATCTTTACTGAAAATTTTTTTTTTTTATATATACCAGATAAATTATTACAGGTAATGCACTCGTGATAATTTTCGTTCAATCTACTCCCCGTGGAGAATATTCCAGAATCAGCACTTTTCGAGAAAAGGGGGGGACAGCGATTTTTTAAAAATAATACAAAGAAAAGTGTGTGCAAATATTACATTATATATATTTTTTACTAGTGTTTTCACAAGCTTTCATTTGACACCACACTGGATGACCTAGTAAAAAAATATTAACTAAGGGAGACAGGGGGAGAAATAGGAACTCAAAATTATTAACTACTTACTGCTAAGTGGTATATTTCGAATAATTCCATTCAACAATGACACAATTATTATACATACTTATTAGAGAAATACGAGAAAACCTCGACAAAAATACCTGAAGGGATATAAAAATCGTTATACTCCGTTTTGGTATATATGATACGAAACTATTGTGTGCTTCTTAGGTGATTTTATTTTTAATTTTTTTTTTTAAATAATTTGATGATGATTGATAAAGTCTACACAGGACAAACATCAAGAGTCCTAAAAGACAGAATCACTTCTCACAAAAGTGACTGTAGACCTAAAAAAAAACTCTAACCCAGAGTTAGCTTTAAGCGGCGGCAGCGGCAAGATCACAGTATCGAGCAGCAGCAGGAGCACTTGAGAATACCAAATGAGATTTTGGCGCAACGTCGTGCAAATTCATTGTTAGACGAATGGATTGAAACTCGGAATTTTAATGTATTATATATATATATATATATATATATATATATATATATATATATATATATATATATATATATATATATATATACATACAGTGGCGTGCAAAAATTTCCGGCCAGTGACATTTCGTACTCTAATTTATTAAAAAAAAAGACTAATGATTTTTAATCATTATGAGATGTGAGTATGAGATATAGGAAACAAAATAATGTAGCAAAAGAATATTATTTATGTTTGTGAATATATTTATTATTATTATTATTCTTATATTTATATGTGCAAAAGTTTCCGGCCACTTTGTAATACGAAAAAAATTATATGCTCTATAATAGACTTAAATCATATTTTTATGTCAATATTTTGTAGCTATACCCTAACGACCGCACAAGGATGTGGCATTGACTCAATTAATCGATTAATACAAGCAGGTGAAACTTTATCCCATTCTTCTTTCAATAATTTGAATAATGCGGCTTTATTTGAATATGTATGCTTCCGAACTTGACGATCTAGCGTTCTCCATAAGTGTTCTATTGGGTTCACGTCCGGTGATTGAGATGGCCAGCTTAAAACTCTCACATTTGAAGCAGAAAACCACTGCTTTAACAACATTATCCTGCTGAAATATCCAATTCTGCGGCAATGTTTCTTCGGCATATGATAACAAACTGTTTTCTAAAATGTTCTTGTAAATATCAGCGTTCATATTTCCGTTGATCTCGATCAAAGAACCGACTCCTTGTGCACCAATAGGACGCCGTACATGTTATCTACCATCGCTTCCAAAAAGATTAAATTTAGATTCGTCCTAGAAAGCTACTTTTTTCCAATCTTTGATTGTCCAATTTAGGTGATCTTTGGCAAATTGTAATCGGGCCTTCTTATTCTTTTTACTGATTAATGGTTTTTTAATACCTATACGGCCAAAAAGTTCCATATCATGTAGTCTTCGTGTCACAGTACTACGACTAACATTAGCTAGGTTTTCATCCTTTAGCTCGCTTGGAACTTCGGCAGTAGTTTCCTTGACATCCGCAATTGATTTGCGTTTAATGACACGATCTACTTTTTAGACGTTTTTCTTGGTCTTCCACTACGCGGACGATCTTTTAAACCATATCCACAACGGCATTTTACAATAATATTGTTCACGGTTGATTTACCTATCGATAATAATGAAGCAATCTCACGAGAAGACTTTCCTTCTTTTGAAAATTTTATTACTCTCTCACGAATTTGGATTTGCATATGCCGAGCCATGTTTATGCTCCCACGACCTTTTATGAACTAAATGTAAACATTCAACGCGCTATTATTCGCAAATATGTCTTTGAATGTCTTACTGCGTCAATGTATATTATGTGGCCGGAAACTTTTGCACATATAAATATAAGAATAATAATAATAAATATATTCACAAACATAAATAATATTTTTTTACTATATTATTTTGTTTCCTATATCTCATCCTCACATCTCATAATGATTATAAAACATTAGTCTTTTTTTTAATAAATTAGAGTACGAAATGTCACTGGCCGGAAACTTTTGCACGCCACTGTATATATATATATATATATATATATATATATATATATATATATATATATATATATACACATGTATATATACATGTGTATATATATATATATATATATATATATATATATATATATATATATAAATATATATATATACATATATATATATATATATATATATATATATATATATATATATATATATATATATATATATATATATATGTATGTATATACATGATGTATAAAGGAGGTATATAAAATAAGCTTATTTTTATTTTATTAACTATTAGTCTTACCTCAGGAATAAAGAATATCTGGGTATTTACAATACCACAATTAATAAACTGCATTGTTTTATTTATCGATTCTGTTACAAACGCCAACCAATCTGAAAAATTCCAAGACACGCCACTATCATTGTTTTTCGTTAAGGTAGCCTCATTTAATACCTTTATTTCTATGGGGTAAATTTTTGGTACGATTTTCTTACATCTTTTTATAATGTATTTTTGTTTCTTTATTGTTGACCTTGAAGTTTCCTACAAAATTATTACTTTAGCGTATTGAATAAATTAACTATTTCTGTCCAAAATCTTAACTGGCACAAATGCAATGCAGACATAATTACATCCAGTTTAACTTTAAAGCAACATACGAAAATAAATGTTAAATGTAGAGATATGTCTAATGTTATAAAGTTAGAAAAAATGTTAAATTATCTCAGTTTAGATTGTATAACAGTTGATATGTAATCACTAAACATGTATATATGAACAATATTTCTAGCTGGTACAGTTAATAAAGAATATAATTGCCAAAGAATCCCTATATACTATAAAAACACACCGTTACCACATCATTAATACACTTTACCAGGTGTACAAGTATGAAATGCGGATTTTTTTTTCTAAAAACACATGTTAAATTCGGAAGAATGATAAAAAGTGCTTTATTCAAAGTATGCTCCATCGCTTATTATACATTTTTCCCATCTTTCGGGCAATTTGTGAATACCACGCCAGTAAAAATCTTCCCCTTTTGCTGCGGACCATTCATCTCGAGCCATTTTTTCACATCTTCGTACGAACCAAAGCGCTGTTCAGCAAGTGCGTGACCCATCCATGCAAACAAGTGGTAATCAGAAGGAGCCAAGTCTGGTGAGTAAGCCACATGGGGTAGAACTTCCCAGCTGAGTGCTTCCAACGTATCGCAAACTGGTTTTGCCGAATGGGATGGAGCATTGCCATGAAGAAAAATGACTTTGTGTTGCCTCTTTCGGTATTCTGGCCTTTTTTCAAGCAGCGAATGGTTCAAATCGGTCAATTGTTGTTGGTAACGTTTAGTATTAACCGTTTTCCCCAGTTTTTAACAACTCATAATAGACTACGCCCCTCTGGTCCCACCAAACACAGAGCATCGTCTTTCTGCCAAAGCGATTCGGTTTCATCCCCTGTAACTATACGATGCAAAAACGACTTCCTTTTGTACCGAGCGAGCAAAATGTCACACGTGTTTTTGCGCTTTTCCATTTTCCTATCGTTCAACTCATGTGGTACTCATCTTCCGGTCTTCTGAATCTTTCCCATCTCTCGTAGCTGATTGGAAACAGCTTGTTGACTAACGCTCAATTGCTCGGCGAGTTGTTTTTGTGTTTGCGAATCATCTTCGTCCAACAATTCTTGCAATTCCACATCTTCGTATTTTTTTGGTGGTTTTCCACGTTCCTTGTCTGCAACATCGAAGACACCACTTTTAAAATGCCGAAACCATCGTTCATACGTATCTTGCGATGGAGCATGTTCACCATAAGCTTCTCGAAGTAATCGGTATGATTCAACAGCAGTTTTCTTCAAATGAAAACAAAAAATTAATGCTGTCCACGAATGCTCTTTGTTCGGTATAAATTTCGACATATTGAACACAACACTATGCACACACTTTTCCAATTTATCACTCGTGCGGGTCTGACACTTGTTGATGACACAACAAAATGGCGCAGTGTCAAATCTTTATAGCACAAACTGCATTGGTGCACCATCTGTTGTCTGAAATCCGCATTTCATACTTGTACACCTGGTACACTTAAAAATAATCGGAGAACATCTGTAAATAAACGTGTGATCACATTTGTTTAATAAACAACATTAAAAAAAAAATTTAAAACTCCTCCAGGTTATATCCTGACAATACATTACTATTTTAATGCTCTGTCATATCCCTGAAAAATCTACAAAGCCATAAAAAGAGGCTTAAGGCAGGGTGATACTCTCTCCAAAGCTGTGTACATTAACTTTAAAAAGACATACTCAAGAACAGAATTAATGGGAAAAGACTGAATCATCTTCGGTACACGGATGATATTATGTTAATTGCAGAGAATCCTGCTGAAATGCAAGCAATGTTGACGGACTTGAGAGAATTATCGACTGTCGGATTGAAGATGAATTTGCAAAAAACCTTGGTAATGTGTAAAGAAGACCCGTACATCAAGGTTGAAATCACTCCCCTCGAGAATGTTGATGAATATGTATACCTTGGCAATAGAATAAAACTGCTACGAAAAACAAACTACCGAGACCTACAGAAGAAAAAAACTGGCTGAGTTGCATTTGGTAAAACAAGTAAAATGCTGACAAACCTAAATATTCCTATGTATATATGGACTCGGCTCTTCGACCAGTGCATCTTGCCAGTCTTAACTTACGAAGCCCAAACATGGACACTTACCAAGGATTCTATGAATCAACTGAAGACAACACAACGTGCCATGGAACGACAAATGCTGGGTATACCCTTGTATGATCGTAAAAGTAACACTTATATCCCATCAAAAACATAAAATGTAAAAAAAATGCCAAGTCTCGCAACGCAGTCCTTCCACTACAAAAAGTTGTGAGATCTCAAGTAAAACCAAGTCAGTTATTTTAGTTAGTATCTATGGAAGCACCTATTCAACAACTGTGTCATAAATTGTTATCTATTTAGTTACCTACCAACATTTATAGTGACCGTATCAATATTAGACATCTTTATTTCTATAATAAATATAATCACTTGGCAATCGCACGGCAACATAATCACATAACAATAATCTACTATTTAAAATACTTTATTCTTAAGTGCACTGTTTAGACTTACTTAGCAATCGAAACAGAGGATTATTCTTATGTGATTATGTTGCCGTGCGATTGCCAAGTCATTATATTTATTATAGAAATAAAGATGTCTAATATTGATACGGTCACTATAAATGTTGGTAGGTAACTAAATAAACAACAATTTATGACAAAGTTGTTGAATATGTGCTTTCATAGATATTAACTAAAATAACTGACTTGGTTGAGATCTCATAACTTTTTGTGGTGGAAGAACTGCGTTGCGAGACTTGGCATTTTTTTACATTTTATGTGTTTGATGGGATCTCATTTCTTTTTGTATGTCGTCCCCTTTTTTTTTCTTCTCGGGTAATATTTCGTATGTACGTCAGCTATGGATTTTCTTAAAGCCCACTCCCTGTTTCTATTGGTTTTTCTCAAAGGCTATGATGTAACAATTTTTGACAAGTCTGGACGATAAGTGCTTCTAAGTCAATTATATTCAACGATTGCGGACTCCTGAGCTTTGATACTACCGAAGTCGACATTAATTAGATGTAATCCGCCCAGACTTGTCACTCTCGAAAGTGCCACGTATGCTTGACTGCATGTGAACATTGAAGAACCGATGGCCATCAGTGCACTGTTTAGACTTAGCCCCTGACTTTTGTGTATGGTAATAGCATAGGCTATGCATATCGGAAACTGTTCGCGATGAACATAAGCTCTATTAATAATTTCAAATTTAGTTTTGACTGGACCAAGATCGTAAAGATGTTCATTATTAAATGTAATATGTATTTTTTTTTTAAATTTTATTTGATCAACCTTTACTCCTTGTACTATACCGATAGAATCATTAACTAAGCCAAGACTCACGTCAATATGTCGTCTTAACATGACCTTTGCTCCTATTTTAATAACTACATTCTCTTCTAGCCCTGCTGTCATGGAAGCATCATCTTCATACTTTTTTATAATCAAAATATACTTAAAGTATTTCACTTAACAATTTTTTAATTACACGAAGTAGGTAATTATTAAACGAATATATTTGATACATGAAAAATATATTATTATTTTTTTTTTTTTTTTTTATGGGTCTAGCACACGTGCTACAGGGAAGTCCCTAAAGCACTACAGGAGCGACACGTGTGCGGAGAAGGCGATTCACGTTGTTCTTGAATCGCTGTAGATTGTACTCGGTGGGAAATACAGTCCTGGGCAAATTATTCCAAAGGGATGATGTTCTCCATATAAAAGACTGCTTGAAAAGTGTTGTACGGTGAGTAACAAGCTGAACCTCATACGGATGTGAAGAATTAGCGGGACGTGTACTTCTAACATGCACCGCTCTGGGAGGAATTAAGCGGGCCACATCCTTCGAACACTTTCCATGAAAGTACTTGTAGAATAGGCTCAAGTCGCCAACCGTTCTTCGATGTTCCAGCGAATCAAGGCCGACGGTCAGTTCCGGGTCTCCAATCAGACGAACAGCTCTTCTCTGAATAGAATCCAACAATAAATAATACAAATTATTCATAATTTTTTAGTGATTAATTAACTTTATATGACGTATTATTTACTGGGACTCATGGCTGACCTTGCATTATGCTATGTATGGCTAAGCGCTGCGCGCTCTCCGCGCTCTATCTCAAAAACGGTTAAGCGTATAAAAAAATGTTTAGAATAAAATTTGTAGAGCATTTTATGCTCTACAATTTTCATGACAGATGCAAATATCATTGAAAACCGATTTTTGTGATCTTTGACCTTGAATATCTTAAGACGCGGAAACGAGATTTTATGAGACTTTTGAGACAACTTTTAGAATGCCAAAATAAAGGTTTATACAAGTGTACAGCTTATTATTTCTCATTCCGAGGTTGAGTCACTTTTTTGGGTTAAGTGACTTTACAATTTAGAAAACGGGACTGAAATTTCAGGATGTTTTGAGTTTTTCCTTCCTTTATAGGCTAAACACTAACTAAATTCAAAATTTGAAGTTTGTGTGTCTGCTAGAAGTACCTTAGAATTTTGATGATCGGTGAGTGTGTTAGTGACAAAATTAAAGAACTTCGACTGGCGATAGTTCGTAAACTATAAGGTATAAAAAGTAGGTAATTTACGAATATAGCTAGTATAGTATATCCTCTTGGTCACTGAAAATTCAGGCTTCTATCTTTATCCACAACAAAGTTACAGGGGGGTCGAAAGTGCCGTGAGTGGCTTTGAGAAAAGGATGGTACGGCTGTGCTTTCTGCTCGACTTGATGGGGGCACTACCCTGCCCCCAGATTAGGTCAATCACTAAAGTCAGAGATGTAGGTGGCTGAACTCAAATGGAGCTATGCTGGCAATGCTGCTAGATATACAGATGACAGATGATCTATATTGAAATGGAGACCAGACGTGGGTAAGCAATCGAGAGGATACCTTTCCAAACGTTGACCTGATGACATCAAAAGGCCGGCCGGGTTTGTGTAGTTGAGAGAGGCATGGAACCGGCAAAAGTGGAAAGATACGAGGGAAGCCTAGATCCAGCATTGGATCGATGAACGCTGAAGAAGAAGTCATATCTCAAATATCCAGCATGCAAATACTACTACCCCGCATAAACTTTTAATGATCATAATAAAAAAAAATCAAGGCTGGATCTCAGGAATGACACATCAACAACAATCCCATACATTACCTTTGCCACCTTAAATATATAGCACTCAATCGGCTCGCTTTTTCTAGTCTTTCTTTCAAATCAACGTAAATTACTTGTGATGTTATTACTAGGAATTAAAAATACTTAATGTATTTCCAAGGTACCTCCTATGCCAATGTTATCTGCATTATCTAAATTTATTAAAGACCTGTAATTTCATAGATTTTAATATGGAATTACTGACATTACATAATCCCTGTAGTATATGTAAATAAAAAAATAAGTTCACAACATCTATCTCTAACAATATTAAACAATAACAAATGAGAATGTTAGTCGACAGCAAAAACCAATTTAAGAAATAAATCAGTTTGTATTAACAGAAGAAAGTATTACGAAAACACAAACTAAATACCTACTTTTTTAAGTAAATTAGGGGCTTTAATTAACTGAGATGAAATTATATTGATCTTATCTCTTTTAACACCAATTGGATCAATTTGCTTTGTTATTTTGGGACTAGTAAATGTTACTGCCTTACCTAAAAATTTTAGAGAGAATGCCTGGTAAACTGTTAATTTCTGTATATTGCCTACAACTTTTGTATAAAGATTTTTCCAAATTTTATACTTTCGGTGAGTATTATCTAGAGCTGTATTATAACACGTAGGCTGAAAAGTTTTTGCTCTGACACATAAATGTCACCCTTTTCAAAAAACCCATATGATTATTAGGAAGTACCAACTTCAAACGATATGTGACAAAATTTAATGACATTTCGACAATTAGTATACAAGTTACAGTGGTTTTGGTGACGCTACTTTTGATATTCTCAAAACAAAGGAAAAAATCGAATTTCGTGTGTTGATTAGACATTATTTTTTGATGGGAAAAAAAACCATTCTATCACAGCAATGGCTTAATAAGTGTTACAGGGACTCTGCCCCTGGAAAATAACTCATCATTTCCTAGTATGCTGAATTTAAACGGGGTCGTACAGATACCACACAGATGCTGAACGCTCTGGATGCCCAAATGAGGTGGTTACACTGGAAAACATCAAGAAAATCTACAAAATTGTTTTGAATGACCGTAAAGTGAAATTGCGTAAGATAGATGACACTCTAAAGATATCAAAAGAACGTATTGGTCATATTTTGCATGAACATTTGGGCATGAGAAAGCTCTGTTTGAAATGGGTACTGCGTTTACTTACAGTGGACCAAAAACAACAACCTCTCGATGCTGAGTGCTGTTTGGACCTGTTTAAGTGCAATAAAAAGGATTTTTTCATGCGATATGTGACAATGGATGCAACATGGATACACTACTACACACTGGAATCAAATCGGCAGTCAGCTGAATGGACAGCAGCTGGTGAAAGCAGCCTGAAGCGATTAAAGACACCAGTCGGCTGGGAAGGTTTTGGCCTCTGCATTTTGGGATGCGCATGGAATAATTTTCAATGACTATGCTGAGAAGGGAAAAACTGTCAATAGCGAATATTATATAAAGTTATTGGTGCTATTGAAGGCAGAAATCACAAAGAAACGGCCCCAAATGAACAAGATAAAAATGTTCTTTCATCAAGACAATCCATCATGTCACAAGTCAATGGTTATGATGGCAAAATTGTATGAATTTAAGCTCGAATTGCTTCCCCATCCATCGTATTTTCCAGATTTGGCCTCTAGCGACTATTGTCTATTCGCAGAGCTCAAAAAAAATGATCACAGGAAAGAAATTTGGCTCCAATGAAGAAGTTAGTGCTGAAACTGAGGCCTATTTTGAAGGCGAAGACAAATCCTTCTACAAGAAAGGTACAGAAATGTTAGAAAAGCAGAGACTATGTTGATGAATAAAGTCAAACTTTGCAAAAAAAATGTGTTTTAAGTAGCTAGACTAAAAACTTTTCAGCCTTTGTGTTACATATATAGGTGAAGGGAATTGTAACATATTTTTATAAAAATGTTTGCAGTGTCTGCTTTGCACTGAAAGAGCATTTAAAATAGGGAAATCAAAATCTTGTCCTTAAATAAATATTAAATGAGGGCTTTAAAATTTATATTTATTAGTATAATTGACTAACCTCTAGGTGTTATTTCATTATTGATAAAATTGGAAAATTCTTCACAATACTCTGGATCACTTGAAAGGGCAGCGATGCAAGCATAGTAATGGATACATTTGTACCTTATATTTTTACACTGACCCCTTGTTCCTAAAAAACATATTAATAATAAAAATGTTCTCTATCTTACCTACTGTTTCTACATATATGAGATTATGTAGGATAACTACCCCCTTTACTAAATCATTTATATCAAGATATCTACTAGTGACTAGCTCACTGAATAAGATACATTTAATTAAAAATTCATTTAACTGAATTTTACTCTCCCTCAATGTACAAAGACTTAATTACAATTTTGCTTAGTGCATTATACTTACCGGACATTAAATATTCTGTACAATTACAGTAATATTTTTCATATCCTTTATTTTTACCCCTTAAGAAAGTAAAATGTAAATAGCCTAATGGTTGTTTTGGAGTTACTTGGCATTTTACTGCCATGACACCTTTTGATACTCTCTGTACCAGTGGACTTTCATTATCGGCAGCTAACAAATCTAATTTTTCCTTTGTTTCATTTGGTATTTTGAAGTATTTAAGTACAGATTTATCAAAATGAACTGGTTTTGCTAATATTTGGTTTTTCACTGCTAAGCTGATATGTTCACATATTTCTACTTCTGTATTATTTGGTCCTTCTTCATGGCACTTCAATATTGAATTGTCAAAAGATCTTTGACATGAATCGACAAAGCATAAGGCAACATCTGACAATACACTATTACCATCTTCTGTGCTCGACTGTAGCAATGGAAGCTGTACAAATCCCCTACAGCTAGCCGCATCTTTAACTTTTACAGAATACACCTGTCGAACTGTTCCAGTCACCAATCGTACAGCATCAAAGTCAATATCATGGTCATCAGAAGTTTTAAGGGACACACCACACTGCTTATTTTTACAAAATGTTCCTCGAGTGCCATTATAAATACCACACTTTAAACATTTTTTAATTCCTCTTCGAGTGGGTTTACCTAATCCATGTAGTAATTTAGAGGTCACTGTATAATTATTCATTTAAATAAAATTAGTGTTTATAAAGTTAAATTTTCCAATATAAAACTAACCTAAAAATATTTCTATATACAAATCATAAAACTATTTTTAGTTTGACGTGTGGAATAAAATAAAGGGTGAGGATCTGGAAGATATAAGGAATCATGTAATTTTATTGAAATTTTGGGCAGCAATACTTCAAAAGTTTGTACAAAGGTGTAAAATAAAAAAATTACCTGTTGATTGCAAACTTTAGTGACACTATATGGTTTTAAGAAATACTATACAAAATAATAAGGTACATAAATAATTAAAAAAATTTTTTTTTGGTAATTAAATTAAAAAAAAATATATAAATAAAATGTTCCAGAATCTTTTCTACGATAGTTTCACTACTTTCTAATAGATGTCACCGCAATGATAACATTGTTTTAAAGAGTATTGACAAAAATATTTTCTACCGAACCTAAATATAAACCGTTGTTAGTGTTCTGTACGGAACAAATATAAGATCATTTCGGTGTATGTTTGTCTGTCACACCCGATTTTCTCCCAAAACTATTTGACATAGAAAGATGAAATTTGGCATTAATATAGGAATTGATGACCTCAATAGAGCATTGCAGTTTTGAAAGTTAAACTTTGACTTAACGAGTCAATTTTGGGAGGTGAAAACGAAATTAAAAAAAAAAATTACCATGCCACCGAGTGGCGTATCAAATGAAAGCTTGTAAAAACACGAGTTCAAAAATATATATAATGTAATACTTGTGCACATTTATCTTTGCATTATTTTTAAAAAAGTGCGAAAATTGCTGTCCCCCTCATCTCGAAAAGAACTGATCAAAAAATTTTGAAAAAATTCTGGAGTTGAGTATTGGGTGGCAAAATTAAAAACAATAGAAATATTTATTTTACACAATTTATTACTTTTTCAAATATTTTATTATAAATATATGCATGAAATGAGAAAACCTAGTAGTAACATTAATACATCTTTTTTGTTGCTACACTAAAAAACAAAAATGGACATCAAATATTATATTATCTAACATAAGTACAATATTTTGTCGACAATGAATATATGCATCACAATGTTACTTAAACAATAATTATAAATGTAAAAAATTAGACAGTCTTCAAAATGTTTACAATTTCGGCAACAACATCTTCATCAGTGATATAGACGGGAATATTTTTATCTGCAAGACTAATTTCAGCTTGTTCTTCATTAGAATCCTCTTTAGGTTCCTCGCGAAGTTTTTTAAAGGAACCATGAATTTCATTAGCATCAGTGTTTTCCAATATAAACTTAATGTTGTCCTTGTTCACCCACCTCCTGGCATTAAAATAATGCGTTTACCTGCTTGCTCTATTAATTTTTTAATGAGCTTAACACCCAATTGAGCTGTTGGCTGTTTACCACTTGTCAAAATTCTTTGAAAACCCAAATCGATAATAACTTCTACTTCAATAGTTGGTCGTCTAACAAAGTCAAAAGCTCTATGGAATGTAACTGGTAATGGATGACAAGCTTTAATAATCTCTCGACATGACTTCATATCTACATCGCCATTATCGGCCAGGGCTCCAAAAACAAAGCCATCGGCACCACTTCTACGAAGAATTTTTGCATCTTCTTTCATAATTTCGATTTCTTCAGCACTGTATAGGAAGTTTCCTGGACGACAGCGCAACATGCAATATATCGGGACTTTTCTTGGATTCATATATTGAATTTGAATCAATAAGCCTGGAGTTGGTGTTAGCCCGCCCTCTACGAGTGAGGAGCATAACTCGATCCGATCAGCGCCCCCGTTAAGAGCGGCCACTGCAGACTCCAAGCTATCAACACAAACCTCCAAAACCTTTGACATTTTAGATAACCTATGCCTAAATGTTTAGAAACAGTTTTTACCGGGCAAGTTGAATTCCTTGTTAATTTATTATGGTTTTATTATCCACAAGATCAGCACAATAAATTACACAAAACTAAACTTTCGTTTACATTTAAAATTATTCGTTTTATCTACTATTTGTACGGATTTGTGTCACCGACATTCGAAAACCGCCACCGGTGAATCGTACTTCATCTGCGCTTGTGCTTGTTTGGCCCGTGTTTTCGCGGCCAGATTCCAGTGCCGTGCGTTTGGACCGGTTAGCCTTTTTTTCTTCTAAATATTTTTTCTTCAGTTCTGCGAGTTCTTCTGTGACTCGTTGTAAGTGTGATTTATATTCCATTGCTTTCAATTCGGTCATATTTAACTCTGACACAAGACTCTAAAAATAATAATAATAATATTACTACTTTACTGTTTCCTAATTTATATAATTTTTCATGTTCCGTATGGAACACTTATAAGATTACTTCGACGTCTGTCCGTATGTTTTTCTGTCTGTCATATCCGATTTTCTCCGAAACTATTTGACATAGAAAGTTGAAATTTAGTACTAATACAGGAACTGATGGCCCCATCAAAGTGGTGTAGTGTTTAAAGTTAAACTTTGACTTAAAGGGTTAGTTTTGGGGGGTGAAATCGGAATGAAAAAAAAAATTACCAGGTCATCGAGTTGAGTGTCAAATGAAACCTTGTGAAACACGAGTTCAAAAATATATATAATGTATAGCCTGTCCCAAAATATAAGATCCTGATTTTTGCCGTTTTAAGTGGGCAATGTAAAAATTCTGACTTTTTGTTTATGATGGGTTGCAGAGATGGACTTAAGCATTGCATTGCATTAATGCAAATAAATAAAATTATAAGTGTTTTTGGAGATGTTTATTTATAGATGCATGTAAAAAACAAATGAATAAGAAGTACAAATATACAGTTAATGAATGGGGTTTACCAGAGGGGACATATTGTATAAATAAAAATATATTTTAACTTAAGCTTAATTCGGTTTCACTATCACTGTCATCAGCTAAGGTAATTATCAGTGGTTTTATATTATTTACATAAATATATGAATCTTTAACTTTAACAACGTGTTGAATGGAATTCTTCCAGTTTTCACAAGGTCTATCATTTATAACTTTTTTACTAATTCAACCACTGACACGCTTAAAGTAGGACAAACATTTTGTGCCATTATTTTTGACTTGATGCCAAATATGTTCAATTGGATTAAACACACAATAATACGGAGGAAGCCGCAAAACAGTGTGTCCCATTTTCTCAGCCATACTATAACAAACATATTTCTTTTTCAATTTATAGTTTTTTAAAACTTCAAAAAGATCACTTTTTTTATAACTAAAGTCAAAATAAATGTCATTTTCTAACATATATTCCTGTACTTCCGATTTGGTGTTGGCTGCATTAGGAACCTTATTTAGTAGGCGACTATGGTAACTTGCATTGTTCATATAACACTCTGTTCGGGAACATTTGGCAAAAGAGAATTTTGAAATCAGTTTTCAAAAAGTTCTGCGGTCGTGTCTTCGTGATAGTCCAAACTAGAATCTTTTATGTTTTCCGCAGATAATAGTAGACAATTTGAAAACCAGTAAATTATTGGCCAATTCTTTGATCGATACTTTTTAATTTCTTGTAAATAAGTATATCGCAAGATTCGTAATCTTTGTGACTCCATCATTACTTGCCTTTTGCTGATTTTTCGGAACGTGAATTCTATTAGGAGAATTCTGTGAAGGGTTAATCGGCCACAATGTATATTGGTCCCGTCCTGCACCGGTCTTAATTGTATTTTGTCTAGTGTCGACACCAACTGCTCTTCATACATAGAATATATTTTTCTCCTGATGACGTCTTTTTCACAATCATCTACATGATACATTTGAAAATCTTTCCGTTTTTTCCTGTTCCTGAGTGACGGTTTTCCTATAATACCTTTAATAGTAGAAATTGGGGTTTTTGTTAGCTCACTGGTTTCTTGCAAAACACTCTGTTTATTCAAATTTCTTTTTGCCAAACCGTCGTAAACATTTTTCACTGCTTGTTTAGCGTCAAGTGATAAATGTTTTCTCTTGCGATAGCCACTATTACAACTTTCCCACGGACGCCACATAATTAAAATAGAGCCGTTCCGTTGTAAGTAAAACTAAAACTAAAAATAATAAAAAGTATCTTTCGAATCTTAATGGGGACTGGTGGTCATTAGGCCTATATTATGAAATACTTAAAGGGCTCCAAAACGGGTTGCCAGGTAGTAAATATATAGGTAAAAATAGATCCAATATGATTGCAGGTGCAAGTGAGGGCGGTATACAAAGCAGGTAAAATAAAAATATGTTTATCGTAATACCTGGCAACTATGCACAAATCCTTATAGGGTTGTTTATTGCCCCATTGAAAAAGCAAAAAGGCAGGATCTTATACCTTGGGATTTACCATAATACTTACGCACCTTTACTTTGCATTATTTTTTAAAAAAATACCAAAAATCGCTGTCCCGCCCTCTAATCTCGAAAAGTACTGATCAAAAATTTGAAAAAATTCTGGAATATTCTCCACAGGGTATAGATTAAACGAAAATTATCACGAGTGCATTACCTTTAATAATTTAACTGGTATTTAAAAGACAAAAATTTCAAGATCATCAGTTTTCAACAAAGATCAGAAACAAACTTTGTTGAAAAGTCATTTGGGGTGTGTTTTGTGAAGTCTTTGATCATTTTAAATCTCCGTAAAAAAAATTTTTATTTTAAAAACAATTAAGGTACGGAACACTAATTGCGCAAGTCCGACTTGCACTTGACCGGTTATTTTTTTTTAATGTTGTTTCACCAATGTGATTTAACGGTAGTTTATGATTAAACTTAGATTAAGAGTGATATTTATATTGCACGGATTTTTAAATTTATGTTTTTACTTTTAAACTCCGATCATCTTAAATCGTTAACTTTGGAGGTTTAAAGTGCAGTTTAAGCAAAGAAATTAGAGTGTTTTTTTCTTTTTCTCTTAATCATCTAAAAAATAGAGTTAATTTATTCTAGTTTTGTTGCAAAATAATCTTAAATAGCAAATATGAAAATCTTTGATGATTTTAGATTTAGAAATAATCGAAATTATTGGAAATAGATTCCCAGGACATATAATTCGGAGCAGGAATTATTTGAATGGAAAGGATAATTACACTTTTATTCAAATTCACTACCTTTAATTTATCGCCACGTAATTTAAGAGCTCGTTGCGTTTTAGTGAGTTCATCTTGGAGAGCTGGTCCAGGCTGTTTAGCCAATACTTGTCTTAAATTAAGATACAGTCGTTCTGCTTCTTTAAGTTGTCTCTCTCTTTCGACAGCTTCATAAGATTGCTGAAGAAGTCGCCTGTAATGTAAAAATGCTTCAATTTTAATGTCATCCTGTATGCGTAGTTTATGGTAAATTGATACACTTTTAGCTCAATAACTATTTAAGTGATGTTCCAACCGCAATATTTCCAGCAATATTGCTGACAGAGTGTGGCCGAGTATGTAATCAACTATAGACTAATAAACTCCACCGACGCAAATATTGTCTCAATTCCTATTTTAAGAAACAGCCTTTTTTTACTACAAATTCATTGCTAGCCCGGGGCGATGTTAAAGACATATCAGAGTCGGATCATTACGTTAGTGATTTAACTTACTCACACTGCTTTTGAATTTATTTCATTGATTGTACAGGTATCTTTTTATTTAAAATTGTATTTAGTAGTTAAGAATACCGTATTTTACCTAATTTAAACACGGAATATTCTAGAAGTCTAAAAATGCATGTTTTTTTCGTTTAAAACTTCATATAAATTGATTTTTTCGGTTTTAAAGATGTTCTAGAAATTTCTAAGGTTCAGAAATTAACGTTATTAAAACATTACACATAGATGCCAACTAAAATGTCTTGCTACCAAATTTTTAAAGTGTGCTTGGTAATTCTACTCGTTGCGGTTTTATTTGTTAACAAGTTCAGGCGTGAGCGTGGGTAAGTCATTTCAAAGGGTTGAAGTTTCCGCTAGTTTTTAAAAAGGGGTAATACGAGGAGTCTCAAGCTTAACCTCATGTTGTATAGTATTTTTCAAGATCTAAGAAAGTGATTTGGCAAATAGATGCAATAAAAACATCAAACGACAGTTAGAATCTTCACACGTACCTGGCAGTAACAGGGTCGTAACTGATATATATATATATATATATATATATATATATATATATATATATATATATATATATATATATATGTTATATACCTCCCTTTCAATCTAAGATTTTATTGGTACTCTGTGTTTATAAATATAAAGAATATTCTTCATTTTATCTGCAGTATTATACTGAAGTAGTGTGTATTATAAAGTTCAATAGTGTCTTAAAATGTCCGAAGTCCTTTCCATCGGAAGCCGCAAATGTTTGCCCGTTGAGGAAAAAGTGATAGTTAAAAGTGTTTATTTAAAGTTAGTAGAGCGAGGTCACGAAAAGTACTTTTTATTGATGGAGACATCAGCTTTAACAAGCATTCCTGAAAGTACAGTTTGGAAAACCGTAAATAATTCGCCTAAAAAACACGAAAAGACAAAAGTGTGACGAAATGTATTGATTTCTGTCAAGAAGATTTAATCCGCCGTAAAATTTATGAACTGTATGCAGAACCAAAAGTTCCTACGTTATTCTCACTTTCACGGAGGCGTGCAAAGGAAGCAGGACACGAAATAATTTGGCTTCCGCCATATTATTGTATCTTTAACGCAATCAAGTTGATTTGGCATAAAATAAAGTCTAATATACGTGCTCACAGTAATACACCCACTTTAAACAGTAGTGTGATTGAGTTGATAAAGACAGAAGTCAAAAATGTAACCGCTAAAAACTGGAGAAACTGTATTCAACACGTCAAAAAAATTAAAAATTCATATAGATGTATGTACACAAATATAAATAGTTTAAAACCTGTAAAAAACTTATTATTGATTTGCAAGAAAGTAGCGATAGCAAAATTGAACTAGACATTAATTAATAACTAAAATTGTAACAAATATACGCGAGGACACTGTACACTGTTTTAATATATTTGTGTAATTACTATATTGTGTATTATTCAGTACATAAAACATTAAAATTCAACTGTCTTATCACAATAAAATTTACAATTAGGTATAGTGCGGCCCTGTACGATGCCCTGGCATTAAACAGTCATAAATTAATCACTTTCGAATCTGGTTGAATTTTGAATGAGTATAGGTACCTAAGTCACTTTCTTAGATCGTGAAAAATACTATACCTCTAGACATGAACAGTTGTAGCTGACAGTTTGCAAATCAGGTTTTACAGAAGGCGAAAAAGAAATTTTGCCCATATATAATGTTTCGAACAAATATTTAATAACATATTTTAATATTTTATAACGGAAACTTATTTTTGTTGTTAGCTTCATCAGGAACGAGCAATTGCACAAATATAGGAATTGGTGGCATAATTAGATCCGTGCAATTATGAAAGTGAAATTCTGACTTAAGAGGTTAGTTTTGGTGGGTGAAATCGGATGTGAAAAATATTTTTTTTACCAAGACACCGAGTGAAGTGTCAAATGAAAGCTTGTGAAAACACGAGTACAAAAATAGAACCTGTAAAAAAACTTATTATTGATTTGCAAGATAGTAGCGATAGCAAAATTGAACTAGACATTAATTAATAACTAAAATTGTAACAAATATACGCGAGGACACTGTACACTGTTTTAATATATTTGTGTAATTACTATATTGTGTATCATTCAGTACATAAAACATTAAAATTCAACTGTCTTATCACAATAAAATTTTAAACCCAACAATTATACAATCAGGTATAGTGTGGCCCTGCACGATGCCTTGTCATTAAACAGCCATAAATTAATCACTTTCGAATCTTGTTAAATTTTGAATGAGTATAGGTACCTAAGTTACTTTCTTAGATTGTGAAAAATACTATACCTCTAGACATGAACAGTTGTAGCTGACAGTTTGCAAATCAGATTTTATAGAAGGCGAAAAAGAAATTTTGCCCATATATAACGTTTCGAACAAACATTTAATAACATATTTTAATATTTTATAACAGAAACTTATTTTTAGTGTTCCGTACGGAACACTGTTGGGATCCTTCGGTGTTACACCGGCTTTTTTTTCCAAAACTATTTGACATAGAAAGTTGAAATTTGGCATAAATATAGGAATTGGTGGCCCAATTAGATCCGTGCAATTGTGAAAGTGAAATTCTGACTTAAGAGGTTAGTTTTGGTGGGTGAAATCGGATGTGAAAAATATTTTTTTACCAGGACACCGAGTGTCAAATACGAGGCTGGTTTGAAAAGTCCGTGTAAAGTCCGAGAGATGGCACCACCGGCGCGTATCGAGGTCATGTTTAGTTAGTAGCATCTCTTGAATGTACGCACACCAAGTTTCAGCCATATTGGTCTATTTCTTTGTGTTTGGCATTCGTGTGAATCAAGGAAGTCGAGTGATTTTCAAGAAATGGACGAAAAAGAATTTCGTGTGGTGATTAAACATTACTTTATGAAAGGCAAAACGCCTCAGGAGACTAAAGAGAAGCTTGATAAACATTATGGTGACTCTGCACTTTCGATTAGAACAGTTTATAAGTGGTTTCAAAATTTTCGGACTGGCCATATGGGCACAAGTGACGCTGAACTTTCTGGACGGCCTGTGGAGGTTACGACTCCAGAAATCATTGATCAAATCCATGATATGGTGATGGATGACAGAAGAGTTAAGGTGCGTGAGATTGCTAGTGCTGTGGGCATCTCGACTGAACGGGTACATAATATTTTGCATAAACATTTGGACATGAGAAAGCTATCCGCAAGATGGGTGCCGCGATTGCTCACGCTTGGCCAAAAACGGAATCGTGTGAAGTGTTGCAAGGATGGTTTGCAGCTGTTCCAGAAGAATCCGGAGGACTTTAAGCGTCGTTTCGTCACTGTGGATGAAACATGGATACATTATTATACTCCTGAGACCAAACAACAATCTAAACAATGGGTTACCAAGGGGGAATCTGCACCAAAAAAGGCGAAGACCGTTCCTTCGGCCGGAAAGGTTATGGCGACTGTCTTTTGGGATTCGCAAGGGATAATCCTCATCGACTATCTGGAAAAGGGTAAAACTATTACAGGTGAATATTATTCATCGTTATTGGACCGTTTGAAAACCGAGCTGCAAAGAAAAACGCCCGCGATTGGCCCACAAGAAAGTCCTTTTCCATCACGACAACGCACCAGCACACACCTCAGCAGTTGTGGTCGCAAAATTAATGGAAATAGGATTCCAAATCGTTTCACATCCCCCCCATTCTCCAGACTTGGCTCCCTCGGACTACTATTTGTTCCCCAATTTGAAGAAATGGCTGGCGGGACAAAGATTTTATTCAAACGAGGAGGTGATTGCAGACACTAATGGATATTTTACAGACTTGGTCAAATCCTATTATTCGGAAGGGATCAACAAACTAGAACATCGTTGGACGAAGTGTATAAGCCTAAAAGGAGACTATGTCGAAAAATAAAAAAGGTTTACCCCAAACACATAAGTAGTTTTTATTTTTGCACGGACTTTTCAAACCAGCCTCGTAAAAGCTTGTGAAAACACGAGTACAAAATTATATATGATGTTATATTTGTGCACTCTCTTCTTTGTATTAATTTAAAAAAAAAAATGGCAAAAAATCGCTGCCCCCCCTATCCCGAAAAGTATTAATCAAAAAATTTTGAAAAAATTCTGAAATATTCTTCATAAAGTGTAGATTCAGAGAAAATTATCACGAGTGCATTACGTATGATAATTTATCTGGAATAAAAAAAACCATTCGGCTTGCCAATATGGTGGAGGTTTTTTAATATTCTTTTTAGTATACACACTGGTGGCCAATGGATAGTTACCGAGAGAAAATCTTTTTATTTAATCTGATTATAATTAAACAAAGATTTAAGAAGTAAATAGTTGTTTTACACTTTTATTACTAGATTCTAGACTGAGCTAGATTGATTTATTGCCTATTACGTAGCTAAGATGTTACGTTGGGAATGTGGAATCTTTGGCACAATAGCACTACTCAGTATATATCACCACTACACCAAATACTTTATTTTTGCACTCGACGCGCGTTTCGCTAACCATGTTAGCTTCATCAGAAGCGATGATTGACTAAAGCTAAACTACAAATCGTCCCTACCATGTCAAACTATCGAATGTGAAAAAACTAATTTAAAGTGATACAAGATTAAACTGACTAAATCTTGATAACATACTAAAAAGGTTGAAAAAATGTGTAGGAAAAGTATTAAACTTTGCAATTTTGGCAATGTGCTAATTTTGTCTTCACTATTAAAGTGGTTTTTTTTTGTTCTCCTGAAAACTGCCCATTTTCGTATTCGATAGTTTGACATGGTAAGGACGAAATCTACCCTATTTATATTTAGCCTAACACCTGAATTACTCAGGCAGAACTAATAGCATAGGCGAGATCATCAGTTCCGGTCAAGTAACCAGTAGAGGGGACTCTAAGGAATAGGCCCTCTGTCTTTATTTAGACTACTTTTACATTTTATAATTTCCTTTCATGTGCTACATGTTCTTTAAATCGTGATTTAATTGACCTTTTAGTTTGCCCAACATACAATCATTACAACTAATTTCATTAATTCCACTTTTCTCATTATTAGGAATCTTATCTTTGGGATTTCCTAAAATATTCCTCAGATTGTCTAATGACTTATAGACTAAGATGAAGCCTACTTTATTTAATAAGAAACATTTAAAATAAGTAGAACTGAAAAGTCTAGCATTGCCGAACATGCCCTTGAAGTTGATCATACTGTAACATTAGATAATCTAAGATTAATTTAAAATGTGTCTGATAGGAGATTGTTGAACGCATACGAACGTATGGAAATTATAAAATGTAAAAGTAGTTTAAATAAAGACGGAGGGCCTATTCCTTATAGTCCCCTTCACTGGTTACTTGACCGGAACTGATGGCCTCGGCTATTCGATTAATTCCGGCTGAGTAATTCAGGTCTTAGGCTAAGTATAAATAGGGTAGATTTGTAGTTTAACTTCAGTCAATCATCGCTCCTGATGAAGCTAACATAGTTAGCGAAACATGCGTCGAGTGCAAAAATAAAGTGTTTGGTGTAGTGGTGATATATACTAAGTAGTAAGAAGCTATAATTCTTATATATTATTAAGAAAAAACGTGAAAATACATAAAATTATATAAAAACAACACTATGTTTTAATTTCCAATATATTTAAAATATATTTAAAATGACTTGACAATTGTTTTACCATACAATGGCTTCTTCAGAAGTGAATGGTGTATGGTGAAACAATTGTCAAGTAATTTTAAATATATTGGAAATTAAAACATAGTGCTGTTTTTATATAATTTTATTATGAATTTCAAGTATCGGCTAACACAATCAAAGATGTGAAAATACATATTGAATCTTAAGATATATTCATGTTAGGTTCCTAATTAACTTAGTCTAGGTAAGGATTTTATTTTATTTTAAAAGCAATCACCGTACGGAATACTAATTGCGCAAGTCTGACTTCTACTTGGTCGATTTTTATTAAATAGTTTTCGTGGAAAAAATTATGTTTTGTGTAAGAAAGGCAAAATCAGAAATTATGGTTCTGGATACTATACTGCATCAAACTAGAGTGACTTTCCTACGTTCCCTCTACCATTGCGTGAAGCATTTTCAGGGATATTTACACTTCAGATTTATCTTATTCAGTGTTCATGATTTCTCATCTAATTGAAGAAAAGGCGACTGCTGGTACATATTTGTTATTGAACTCAGTCGCGATAGAGCCAATACTATAAAAATGTAACTTCATGTGTGAGAAGGTAACTGAAATCTAGATATGCTCGTAAGTATTTTTAACTTTGAGTGGCACTATATGGATAGGCACTGAGAGTATATGATTTTTAAGATGCATCGTTTTGGGAAGAATCAAGCGGAACATATTAGTGGAATTTTTGTATTGATAATACGTATAGAAGATACCTAAATTAATGACCCTTTTTATATATTCTAAAGATTTGAGTGAGTAAAGTAGTGGCGCACATTGGGGCGACGGTGTAAAAATCGGATATTGGATGAAAAAATTAAAGATGTATTTTTCGAATATTGACGATTTTTTCCTTTAATATATATCATAGACCATACATAAATATATTTGTAACTAATTTATTCCTTCTGCCTTCCTTAAAATTATCCATTGAAGTGTGACATTTTCGTCAATGTTGGAATTTCTGTAATTCGAGAAATTACATTCTAAATTCTCTGTGGACAACATAACTACGAATATGAGTTAAACGCTTACTAGAACTTGTTTATTAGGTTTCAAACTACAAATTAATCTTAGTGTAACGTCATTAGAGTGCTACAATATATTAATAAACATTTGACATATTCGACACAAAAAATTATTCTTACTTCAATATTCAAAGATGTATAAAGTTTTTGGATTGAGATCGAATGAGATGGCGCTTTCACCATCTGATACGGCAAAGTCTCTAGTTTCCGGAGAAATCCTATTTTTATCCCCCTTCGTCCCCGTTTGGTAAAAAAATGGACATTAAAGTTCCCCCGACTTGATCTAACGTTCTCCACTCAGCCATTCTCTCGGGCAATATTCCAATGAAATGAAAAAATGACGATATACTCCTCATTTCTTATGAAGTATACACTTCTAAAAAAAGGGCTATTAAACTCTTGTTGCCTCTTTTCGGCAACGCGGCTTGACTACTTTGAAATCTCGATCTCAATGCGAGTGTTTGCTTACATCGCGCGCCATAGTGAGACAAATGCGACATTTTTTGCGGTCATTTGCTCATAACTTCGACATTTGTCAATGGAATGACTTCAATTTAATATACATAATGTACGATTTATATATTTTCAGAAATATGAAATCAAAATCATACAATTTATTATCACGGGCACGATAAAGCGTAAAGATAATTCATGTAAAGATAATTATTTACAGAATCAAAACTATTCAGCAGATTATAAACGAAAGAATTGTCCGAAGATGTAAAACATCTATTACATTTCAGTGATGATGATACAGATTACGATGATTAAAACAAGAAGTACAAATGTGAGAGGCAAGGGGACTCACAAAAATCAAGCACCCCGACGGATCAAATATCTGTCACGTCCACGTCGTTGATCCTGGGTAAAGCTAAGAGCAGATAATTGATATTCGAAATATTATTCGCTTCATGAGTGTATTTTGATGGGTTAATGTTCCGTTATATGTCGCATGCGTAGGGCAATCGTAACACGGGACAATGATATTAATGCTGCGTAAGCGCAACCAGTGTTTTTAATTTTAGCTATACCTCGAAAATAAAAAAAATGTACCAAAACGAAACAAAAGGCATTTTAAAGCTAAATGTTGGTACTTACGCGTAGTATTAACGAAATTTATGAGAAAAATATTTGTGCCTGTGTTATGTCATGAAAATCCTTGAAACTGTCGTTTTTTTTTGCAAATTTCCGTCATTTTTCTCAAAATTACGACGCGGAAGCCAACTTTGGACAACGAATTCGTGTTCAGCAGGCAAAAATACATTGAAAATAACTATTCGCACTCATGTAATCGAAAGATTTTTTAATTTGTTGTCTAGTATTTTGAAATAATCATTTTTACGCTTTATCGCGCACGCGATAACAGTATATAGTATGATTTTTATTTCATATACTGAACATATATTAATCGTACATTATGTGTATTAAGTTTGGTCATTCCAATAACAAATGTGGAAGTTATAAGCAAATGACCGAAAAATAACGCATTCGCCCCATTGTGTGGTGTAGCGGTGGTGGTGGTAGGTATATGCTCCCTCATCTACATGACTCTAGAATAAGTCTTATTCTCGCCCATTAATGATTTTTTCCATAAATTCTTTAATTCCTTTGGATCCTCCGCCCCTAGTTACGCCGCTGGGGAGAGATAAATTCTAGGTCCTCAACATGCTGTGTTTTAAGAGCGGCAAGATTTCAAACAAATTTATGGAAAATTTTAATGTGGTTTCGCTATAAGTATACCAGTGCGTTCTCCCAAGAGACCTATTACCTTTGTAAAATTTTTACTCGCTGCAACAAATCCATAACTTCCGGATCAGATCCTGCGAGTTTTCTCCACCTGTGAATATTGAGAGGATTTTGGACTTCCTGTTCTAGAGCTTTGCACTGGAGTCTTGATTTCGTCAGATCTCTCTCAAGATGGAATATTTCTTGTCTTAAGTCAATCATATTATTCATAGATTTAGTCATTAGTATCTTCTCTTGCCGTAGTCTTTTAACTTCTATTTTAAGTAGTTTAATATCTTCCAATCTTTGATCATATTGGGTTTCACCTTAAACCATGATATGTGCTGTTTAGTACGGTGTTGAAGGCAAAATTGACCAAGAATAAATTAGAAACCAAAGCGGCTGCAATCAAAGTACAAGGAGAATAAATTTTACTATGCATTAGATTTTTAGTAACATAAACACAGTCTACCCTCTGTTTGGATGGATTGGCAGTGGGTACACTGCTGAAATATGAACTGTGTCCGTTATCAGTGGGTTTGCATTGAACCACGTACGCATGGGATGGAACTCTTGTTGAATCGCGCAGCCTGCGGTGAATGTTGACAATCTGCTGACCATTCACCTCACGGACTCCCGTTGAGGGCAAGTATGTTTTTCAGTTTAGGTACAATTTATTGTATCTAAGTAATATATATATATATATATATATATATATATATATATATATATATATATATATATATATATATATATATATATACAGTAGAATCTCGAAAAAGTTAACCGAAATGTTCCAAGGGTTTTCGAACTATTAACTTTTCTAAACGGTTTTCAAAATTGACAAAAATAAAATAATAAACCTAGATTTTTTGGAAATGACATGCTAAATTTATTTGATTGACTTAGTTTTCATCACTACAAAAAATAAACTTAGATTTAATTTGTACCTGTTGGTTTAAAGTTCACAGTCACTCTTAAATATTTTCGTACGCAGTAACTTTATATTAATTTGTACGGAGTGGTTTAAAGAAGCAGTCGAGACTTGTTTGTTTTTTTTTCTTTTGTGTAATAGCTCTTGACCATTTTCGTGCACATATTGACAAGGTCTGCCACCTGATTTGCATCGTTATTGTTTTCAAACCATTTTATCAAGGTATTGATGCTTTCAACTGCTTTCGAGAAGCCCACTTTTGGTTGTTGAATATCTTGCTCGATAATTGACCCGTCGTTATCATTATCGGACACTTCGAAATCATCGTTATCTTCTGAAATTTGATTATTGTTCCAATTTTCAATGTCATCAATGCTGATGTCAACATTATCACCCACCTTTGACATGAACAATTGAACTTCTCGAAGTGTATCGTTCTATGCACTATTTGATGCAATCAATTTAGAGAGCGGAATGTCGTCTTCACTATCGTACTGATCATCATCCCACTTTTTTATCTTATTCCACGCTTTTATAAGAACAGCTTGCGGCAATTCGTCCCACACTGATTTAAGTAGCAAAATAGCATCACGAATTGTATGTGCCTTCGAAATATTTTCAATCGGAACGTTTTCTTGTGTGACAATGTTGCATAACAATTTAGTTCGATATCCTAACTTGACCAATCTTATGGCATTTTGATCCATGGATTGCAAAAACCGCTGTTACGTTAGGTGGTAAAAGCATTGCAGCAATGTTTCCATCATCAGACTGTAGCATGTCAATTGGCTTATGGGCAGTACAGTTATCGATCAGCAACAATGCCTTTCGTGGTAAATTATTTTTAGCAGAAAATTGTCGAACCTGCAAAAATTTTTATGCAATAACTTGCAAATTTTTTTAGGAAACTAAAAAAATAAGTTTACCTGTTTTATAAAAGAATGATGGAACCAATTGAAGAATAACTCTGAATTCATCCACGATTTTTTCGAATTGGCGTATTCCGATGGGTTTTCAAATCCCTTAAAGCAACGTGGATTTGCAGATTTACCAATGACCAACGGCTTTAACTTGTGCGAACCATCTGCGTTAGCACAGAACAAAAATGTGATTCTTTCCTTTGCAATTTTTCGGCCCGGTGCGGTCTTTTCGTTTGCTGTGACAAATGTTTTATCCGGTAAAAAAACGATAAAATAGTCCAGATTCATCCGCGTTATATAGTTGCGAGTCGGAGATGTACATTTCATTAATTTTTGCTCTTAAATTATGAATGAAAGATGTAACATGCGACGTATCGCTTGAAATATTTCCCCACAAATTTTGAGATGGCGAATACCATGTCTTCTCTTAAAATTTGCTAGCCATCCATCACTGGCATTAAATTTTTTTCCAGAGTGCAGTATGGCGAATTCGTGCTTAGCTCTTGATTTTAAAATTGGACCAGTCATTGCACAATTACGCTGTCGTTGGTTCAAGAACCATTTATACAACCTTGCCTCAAGATCAGCATATTCCGGTTTATGTAGTGTTTTCTTGTGTGCTTTTTCATATATGTTCGCCACAGCCTCTAAAATTTCATGGCATTTTTTCTTTATTTTTGAGATGGCTACTTTAGATACACCATAATTCAACGCCAATCGTGTTCCGTGAATACCTTGATCAATCTGTTTTAAAATCTCCACTTTCTGCTGCAAATCTAATCTGATTTGTGATGATTTGTTCTGCTTTGACATTTTTTTAAGTAAACAATACACAACTCACAAACTCAAACGCTAACGACTAACTAAATCAATGTTGTTTGTCGATGAAGATGATCATAGGTTTTCGCAGCTCAAAATAGAAAAGAAGTTCGAGGAATACCATAATCCAACAAACAAAATTAGAGCTCAGTGCTGCCACTGAGAATTTTTTAAAAGTGGCCAAATTGCCATTTTTATGAACGAAAAAAACCGTTGTTTTGAAAAATTTATACGCTCTGAAAAGTTAACTGAACAGTTAATTTTTTAGAGCGGCACGTGGATGCTGAAATACGGTTAAATTACCCGAGCGATTAACTTTTACGCGAGTTAACTTTTTCGAGATTCTACTGTATATATATATATATATATATATATATATATATATATATATATATATATATATATATATATATATATATATATATATATGTATATATATATATATATATATATATATATATATATATATATATATATACATACATATATATATATATATATATATATATATATATATATATATATATATATATATATATATATATATATATATATACCAGGTGTACAGGTATGAAATGCGGATTTCAGACAACAGATGGGGCACCAGTAGTTTGTGCTATAAAGATTTGACACTTCGCCATTTTGTTGTGTCATCAACAAGTGTCAGACGCGCACGAGTGATAAAGTGTGTGTATAGTGTTGTGTTGTTGTGTTCAATATGTCGAAATTTATACCGAACAAAGAGCATTCGCGGACAGCATTAATTTTTTGTTTTCATTTAAAGGGAACTGCTGTTGAATCATACCGATTACTTCGAGAAGCCTATGGTGAACATGCTCCATCGCAAGATACGTGTGAACGATGGTTTCTGCCTTTCAAAAGTGATGACAAAACACAAAAACAACTCGCCGAGCAATTGGGCGTTAGTCAACAAGCTGTTTCCAATCGGCTACGAGAGATGGGAAAGATTCAGAAGACCGGTATATGGGTACCACATGAGTTTAACGACAGGCAAATGGAAAAGCGCAAAAACACTTGTGACATTTTGCTCGTTCGGTACAAAAGGAAGTCGTTTTTGCATCGTATAGTTATAGGGGATGAAAAGTGAATTTATTTTGAGAATCCCAAGCGCAGAAAATCATGGGTAGACCCAGGCGCACTATCCACATCGACCGCAAGACCGAATCGCTTTGGCAGAAAGACGATACTCTGTGTTTGTGTGGGACTAGAGGGGCGTGGTCTATTATGAGTTGTTAAAACCTGAAGAAACGGTTAATACTAAACGTTATGAACAACAATTGACCGATCTGAACCATTTGCTGCTTGAAAAAAAGCCAGAATAGCGAAAGAGGCAACACAAAGTCATTCATGATAATGCTCCATCACATACGGCAAAACCAGTTCGCGACACGTTGGAGGCACTCAGCTGGGAAGTTCTACCCCATGCGGCTTACTCACCAGACTTGACTCCTTCCGATTACTACTTGTTTGCATTGATGGGTCACGTACTTGCTGAGCAGCACTTTGGTTCGTACGAAGATGTGAAAAAATGGCTCGATGAATGGTTCGCAGCAAAAGGGGAAGATTTTTACTGGCATGGTATTCACAAATTGTCCGAAAGATGGGAAAAATGTATAACAAGCGATGGAGCATGCTTTGTATAAAGCACTTTTATCATTCATTCTTCCGAATTTAACATGTTTTTTTAGAAAAAAAATCCGCATTTCATACTTGTACACCTGGTATACATACAGGGTGCCCCATATGTATGGAATAATGATTCCACAACATTTGTTAATCAGTGTATCAAAAAAAAAAGCTTAAATAAAAGTTATTGGGTGTTATACGGCGCACATGCTGACGTTGAAAATAAAATGTTTTGAACTGTCAATTCGAAGAAATTACGCCATATTGATTTTTTTTTTTAAATGGAACGCCCTGTATTTTATTTTATTTTTGAGTCCTACTAAAAATTCTAGATATTATTTGTCTAACATACCATATGTCTAAATTAAACTGTTTTGGAATTATTGTCATTTGAAATTTAAAATAAAAAAAGGACAAAAATCAATACTCTAGGTTTATTTTTAAGGTGACAGTTGCTCAAAATGTCTACCGTTAACAGCGAGGCAGAGACCCAATCTGTCATAAACATCTTGAACAGAGTTTTGCAGACAATTCGGGGTGATCTGTGCTAATTCATATTGATTTTTTTGTTGTGAATCTTCTGCACTTTCAGGTCGACGGTAAACTTTGGTTTTCAAATGACTCCATAAAAAAAAATCGAGTGGTGTAAGGTCGGGACTCTTTGCAGGCCATTCTACAGCACCTCTTCCGCCTATCCATCGATTAGGAAAAATCGCGTCCAAATATCTACGAACATTGATTTCATAGTGAGGAGGTGCTTCGTCCTGTTGATACCACAGATTCCTATTAGGGGTATCCCAATTATTTTCATCGAGAAAAGACCTGCACAAGTTGGAATAACTTGCTCTTGGAGTAACTGTAAATACCGCTGTCCCGTAAGATTTCCATCGATAAAAAAGGGACCAATGATATGACGTCCACAAAACCTTGCCTCCACGTTTATCTTTTGTGGTCTTTGAGAATGACTGTCGATTATCCAGTGGGGATTCTCAGTAGTAACTCTTCCGTTTCCGTCAATAAATCTCATTTTTTGACGTGTTAAGTCGTTACCTGACAGTAAATGTTTAAGACAAACCAGCTTAATTTTTTTTTTTAATTTGATCTCCTTAATTTGAAATACCAATAATTCTAAAACAGTTCAATTTAGACATATGGTAACATATGTTTGACAAATAATATCTAGAATTTTTAGTAGGACTTAAAATAAAATAATATACAGGGCTTTCCATTTAAAATAATTTAAGATTGCATAATTTCTTCGAACTGACGGTTCAAAACATTTTATTGTCAACGTCAGCACATTTTTTTACTGATTAATTGAATCATTGGAATGTGCTGTGGAATCATTATTCATCATTCATTATTCCATACATATGGAGCATATATATATATATATATATATATATATATATATATATATATATATATATATATATATATACATACATACAGTGGCGAACAAAAATATGGAAACATTTTCTAATCAAAAATATAAAATACTATCCTTTAGGAATAAAAAAAACTGGTCCTGTTTTGTTGACAATTTCTTTATAGAATTTTATGATTCACTATAAAAACTTTGTTTACCTTTTCTGGTAGATAAGGTTTTTAAGAAACGCGTTTTGTCCTTATCGAAAGCATTGACATAATTTTATCATTCTGCTTTAAGGGTACGTTATTATTGATACGAAGTAATTTAGTAGCATTGTTTAAGGAGTGCGGTTTTTGCTAAAATGCCAACGTGCAAATATTACAGTTCAGATCTGAAACATAAAATTATTTCTCTGTATCAAAGTGGAAAGAAGCAAATTGAAATAGCAAAATCTTTAAACATGCATAGTGGCACTGTCAGCAAAATTATTAAGAAGTTCTCGAGGAGCACTGTTGATCCGGCATTTAAAAATGGTAGAGCTCGAAAAACAAGTAAGAGAGTAGATAAAATTATAATTTGAAAAACAAAAAATGATGCCAAGAAAACTGCTGTTGATATTAATAAAGAACTAAGGCAGGAATATCAGGGTGTATTGGTGTCAGACATGACTATTAGGCGTCGTCTGCTATCTGAAAATCTTCATGGTACGCGTCCTGTTAAAAGGCCACTCCTTACAAAGCGTCGCAGAAAAGAGATATTGAAATTTGTTAAGGGACATAAAGACTGGACTCAAAATCAGTGGTCTCTAGTAAACTTTAGTGATGAAAGTAAGTTCAATCTCTTTGGAAGCGATTCTACTGGTTATGTAAGAAAATCAGTTGATTTAAGATATGACCCAAAGTACCTTGTACCATTGTCAAACATGGCGCTGGAAATATGATGGTATGGGGTTATTTTCGACGGTCTGGTACGGGGCCATTAGCAAAGATAAATGGCATAATATATGCTCAAATGTATCTTGAGAAATTTGAAAATAATTTGATTCCTTATGAAGAAGATTTGCCACTTTCATGGATTTTTCAACAAGACATTATCCCAAAACACACATCTCGCTTGGCCAAGAATTAGTTTTTGAACAAAGGATTTGGGTGATGCGCTGGCCTTCACAATCACCTGATTTGACCCCGATAGAGAATATTTGGCACTATCTGGATAAACAAATTAGGAAAAGAAATATAATAAAACCGGGATGAACTTTGGATCGCATTAAAACAAGAATGGGGAAAAAATACCACCCGATTTTTGTGCTAAGCTTATTGACTCTATGGGCAGAAGATGTCAAGCAGTGATTGACGTAAAAGGATATCCCACTAAATATTAAATATTTTCGACATCTTAGTCGTCTGGTCGTGGAATTTTTATTTTATAACAAAAAAGTTTCCATACTTTTGTTTGTGCATAATTTTGTTACGTTAAAAACTAAGCACATTTCTAATAAACAATAACTGTTTTAGTCTTTAAAATGTTTGTTAGCATATACACGATTAATAAATAAATATTGTAATTATACCGTTTAAATGTTAAGACTAGACATGGAAATTTAAATGTTTTCATACTTTTGTTCGCCACTGTATATATATATATATATATATATATATATATATATATATATATATATATATATATATATATATATATATATATATATACGAGGCTGGCTTGAAAAGTCCGTGCAAAGTCCGAGAGATGGCACCACCGGCGCGTATCGGGGTCATATTTAGTTAGTAGCATCTCTTGAATGAACACACACCAAGTTTCAGCCATATTAGTCTATTTCTTTGTGTTTGGCATTCGTGTGAATCAAGGAAGTCGAGTGATTTTCAAGAAATGGACGAAAAAGAATTTCGTGTGGTGATTAAACATTAATTTATGAAAGGCTAAACGCCTCAGGAGACTAAAGAGAAGCTTGATAAACATTATGGTGACTCTGCACCTTCGATTAGAACAGTTTATAAGTGGTTTCAAAATTTTCGGACTGGCCATATGGGCACAAGTGACGCTGAACGTTCTGGACGGCCTGTGGAGGTTACGACTCCAGAAATCATTGATCAAATCCATGATATGGTGATGGATGACAGAAGAGTTAAGGTGCGTGAGATTGCTAGTGCTGTGGGCATCTCGACTGAACGGGTACATAATATTTTGCATAAACATTTGGACATGAGAAAGCTATCCGCAAGATGGGTGCCGCGATTGCTCACGCTTGACCAAAAACGGAATCGTGTGAAGTGTTGCAAGGATGGTTTGCAGCTGTTCCAGAAGAATCCGGAGGACTTTAAGCGTCGTTTCGTCACTGTGGATGAAACATGGATACATTACTATACTCCTGAGACCAAACAACAATCTAAACAATGGGTTACCAAGGGGGAATCTGCACCAAAAAAGGCGAAGACCATTCCTTCGGCCGGAAAGGTTATGGCAACTGTCTTTTGGGATTCGCAAGGGATAATCCTCATCGACTATCTGGAAAAGGGTAAAACTATTACAGGTGAATATTATTCATCGTTATTGGACCGTTTGAAAACCGAGCTGCAAGAAAAACGCCCGCTATTGGCCCACAAGAAAGTCCTTTTCCATCACGACAACGCACCAGCACACACCTCAGCAGTTGTGGTAGCAAAATTAATGGAAATAGGATTCCAACTCGTTTCACATCCCCGCTATTCTCCAGACTTGGCTCCCTCGGACTACTATTTGTTCCCCAATTTGAAGAAATGGCTGGCGGGACAAAGATTTTATTCAAACGAGGAGGTGATTGCAGACACTAATGGATATTTTGCAGACTTGGACAAATCCTATTATTCGGAAGGGATCAACAAACTAGAACATCGTTGGACGAAGTGTATAAGCCTAAAAGGAGACTATGTCGAAAAATAAAAAAGGTTTACCCCAAACACATAAGTAGTTTTTATTTTTGCACGGACTTTTCAAACCAGCCTCGTATATATATATATATATATATATATATATATATATATATATATATATATATATATATATATGCTTCAAATAATATCAGAAATAAAGTACAGTAAGTCATTTTTACGCATGACCTCACCTGTCAAAAATGACATTTTCGTAAAAGTTTTTGAAATAATTTATATATTATAAACGTATAATTTGGCCAAATTTTTAAAAAAAGTTATTAGACAAAATGGTTTATTTTGTGATTTTAGATCTGTTTGTCAAATTTCAACGGCCTACTACAATTTTGAATTTTTGGCAGTTTTTTGACATTTCGGCAATTGTTTTTCATCTTGATTTATTGCAACCTTATTTAAATCATTTAATTTGTCAAAAACTAGGCACCTATAATCTAAAATGAAGTCGTGTCCATAATTTTTTTATAGAATATTAAAATTCACACATTATGATGAATCATATTTGATGCAAAGTTGGATTAACTTTTGTTTTTAAATAGAAAAATATTTCTCGTTTGATAGTGAACACGCTTGAATGTTTATAAATTAACACAAATCTTACATTTTGATCTTTTTAGTAATGTATTTAAAGTTTCAACCATGTAATGTTTCTTTCTATAAACGCTAAATTAACAATTGGCTATTTTAACTTATTTAATAAATACTGCATATTGCAATATTGCAATATTCTACATTTCGGTGTGTCCACCGTTTCATTCAATGCAACGAATGGTTCTTCTAGAAATTTCTTGGACGGAATTTCTCACAAACTCGGGAGGTATCTCCTGAACCCACTGCCTAATTATAGTTTCTAGATGATGGATATCTTTAAATGGTCTAAACTTGTATACTTTTTGTTTGAGATAACCCCATAAATAGAAATCCAATGGGGTGAGGTCGGGCGATCGAGGTGGCCAACAATTATCCTGATCTCGCCCAATGACCCTGCCATGAAATAGTTTTATAGTGTTTCGTACTTGCAAAGTATTGTGTATTGGTGCTCCATCTAATTGATACCATAGGGCATATCTTAGATCCACAGTCATGTTATCCAGAACTTCTAAACTTTCGTTATTTAAAAAAATCTAAATATCATTGTGAGTTTAAATTATGTCTAAAAATAAAAACCGGTCAAGTGCAAGTTGAACTTGCACAATTAGTGTTCCGTACGTTAATTGTTTTTAAAATAAAAATTTTTTGTTAGGGTGGTATAAAATGATCAGTGACTTCACAAAAACACACCCCAAATGAGTTTTCAACAAAGTTTGTTTCCAATCTTTACTGAAAACTGGTGACCTTGATTTTTTTTTTTTTTTTATATACTAAATAAATTATTATAGGTAATGCACTCGTGATAATTTTCGTTCAATCTATACCCCGTGGAAAATATTCCAGAATTTTTTAAAAATTTTTTGATCAGTACTTTTCGAGATAAGGTAGGGGACAGCGATTTTTTAAAAGTAATACGAAGAAAAGTGAGCGCAAGTATTACATTATATATATATATTTTTTACTCGTGTTTTCACAAGCTTTCATTTGACACCACACTCGATGACCTAGTAAAAAAATTTTTTTTTCATTTCCGATTTCACCCCTCAAAACGAACCCCTTAAGTCAAAATTTATGTTACGGTGGTATAAAATGATCAGTGACTTCACAAAACACACCCCAAATGAGTTTTCAACAAAGTTTGTTTGCAATCTTTACTGAAATCTGATGACCTTGAAATTTTGGTTTTTTTTTATATACCATATAAATTATTAAAGGTAATGCACTCGTGATAATTTTCGTTCAATCTACACCCCGTGGAGAATATTCCAGAATTTTTTCGAAATTTTTTGATAAGTACTTTTCGAGATAAGGCCCGGGACAGCGATTTTTTTTTCGCGAATTTTTAAAAATAATACAAAGAAAAGTGCGCGTAAGTATAATATTATATATATTTTTTACTCGTGTTTTCACAAGCTTTCATTTGACACCACACTAGATGACCTAGTAAAAAAATTTTTTTTTTCACTTCCGACTTCACGCCCCAAAACTAACCCCTTAAGTTAAAATTTAATTCTCAAAACTACATGGCTCTTTTGAGGCCATCAATTCCTATATTATTACCAAATTTCAGCTTTCTATGTCAAATAGTTTCGGAGAAAATCGGGGTGTGACAGACAGACAGACAGACAGACAGACACTGAAGTGATCTTATAAGTGTTCCGTACGGAACACTAAAAATATGGCCCTATTATTTGGTCATTTACAATGCCACACACCAAACGTTAGTTTTAAACGAGTATTGGTCACGACACTCAATTATGAAGTTTGGATTTTCTTGGGCCCACCATCGACTATTCTGTGAACTTACTACTCCGTTAGAAGTAGACGTGACTTCATCAGTCCATAACACATTGTACGGAAATTTGGAGTCCTCTTCTATTCTTCCTTGGTACCAGAATGAAAATAACAACCGAATATTAAAATCTCTATCCTGTAGAGTGTTTATCAATTTCGGTTTGTATGGTTTAAATTTATTTTTTGTGTAAAATTTTACGTACACTTTCCCTGTCGATCTCCGGTTTAGGTTTCGAAATAGTTCTGACACTGGATTTGCCTTCTTCCACTACACTTAAGCACACATCTAACTCAGTATCTTCGGTATGTTTACGTGCAACACGATTTTTTCGGAAAACATTTCCCACAGATCCAGTCGATTTAAACTTTTTGTAATTTGGCTCAGAGTAGATTGCTGCAAGTTTTTTTCAGGATGACGCGCGTTAAAAACATTTGCAACAGTGCGATGAGGTGTATTTTCCCCACACAATAAAACAATTTCAATTTTTTCTTAAAGAGAAAGCATGCTGTGACACCATCTGTTCCTTTCTATTCTAGTTTGAATTGCTAACTAAATATTTGACAGCTTACGACACCATATTGCGATCTCTAGTTCTCAATTGTTTCCAGAGTTTGTTAAGCGTGTGAATTTCTCTGTTTAGCTCTTTTTCCTGTAGAATATAAGTTTTCAGGAGGAAATCGGCACAACCATAAAGGGTCTTTCTAATTTTGCGAACGTTCATTTTGATAGCCACGACTAAAATATGGCTGGATTTATTTTAAATTAGCAGTTACGTCAACAATGATACCGAAAGCATTTTAATGTAATTTTTCGGTGGTATTATTAACGCGAAACTGCCAAATTAATAACTAGAATATGTGTAATATTTTTATTACGGTTGCTAATTAAAATCTAAAATGTATTATTGATCTAAAAAGTTTGTTTTTTTGTTTTGTTTGTTTTTGTTGGGCAGGGCGCATCGACAGCTAAGATCATTTAGCGCCCACTAGAGTTAGTTTGGTATAAATAGATTAGACTATGAAGTTGAATTCTTTTAAGTAATTGGTTATCTTTTCTTTAAGTGGGACAAAAGATTTTATGAGGATGGTGATGTTGGATGGGATGCCGTGGATGTCTCTCAAGTTTTGATGTTGAATGGATTCGATTAGATGTAACACTGATAAGGGGGAGTCACATTTAGGACAGAGTGGAGGGGGATCTCTCTTTAATAGGTGTACATGTGTGGAGTAGGTGTGTCCCAATGCCAGTCTTCTCATTATTACATTATGTCTTCGGTTCAATTCTGTGGAGTTAAGGGGAGGAAATACATTGGTTTTGATGGACCATAATTTGTTGTTGGGGTCTTCCAAGTCCCATTTGAGTTGGAAGAGAGAGCTGTGTAGGTGTTTTATGAAGATGTTAAAATCAGAGTAGTGATTCTCTCCCATGTTCATACTGCCCCTTTCTATGGCAAGTTTAGCAAGATAATCCGCTCTGTCGTTATGAGGGTTGCCTATGTGACTGGGCAACCAAAGCAAGGATATGGTACGTTTCTTCAAGGTGGCCGTGTACATCAAATCCAGAATTTGCCTGATATAGTTGAAATTGAGATTTCTAGAATTGATGGCTTTGAGAGCGCTTAGGGAATCAGAAAATTATGAGAGTTGGATGTTGGATGTTTGCTTGGAGGGAATATCTGATAGCCTCCTTTATTGCCAACAATTCTGCGGAGAAAATAGAAATATGTTTAGGTAATTTAAACATTTGAACGATATTATCAAAAAAGAAGGCAGCCCCAACTCCCTTTTCTGTCTTTGATCCATCTGTGAAGAAAAGTAAATGATTGGGATAGATATTGGATAGTCTGTCAAGAAAGAGCTTGTTAAAGAATATATTTGAATGTTCTGATTTTTTATAGGAATGCAAAGTTAGGTCAATGTTGGGGAGAGGGGAGAGCCAGGGAGGAAAGGTGGTTTGGAGGGGGTAGTTGTAATAAGGGGGGGAGATATTGTGCTGGATGAGTAATTTGTTGATTCTGTGGGGAATAGAATCAGTGGGGAATGTAATGTTTGGTCTGTGGACATTGACCAGGTTGAGTGAGGATCTGGTATGAGGTCGATGTAGGGAAGTTGAGTAAAATTTTAACAGTGAGAGTTGGCGAGATAGTTGGAGTGACTGAGTGGATGCGATGCACTGTAAGCTAGTGATTGGGGTGGTTCGGAATGCGCCTGTGGCCAGTCGGAGGACAGCAATTTTGTATAGTTTCAAGAGGCTTCTTGACATGAGGGCTTGCGGAGTCATAGATGAAGTTGCCGTAGTTGATTCTGGAAAGGATAAGAGACTTGTATAGATGAGAGAGAGAATGAAAGTCTGCGCCCCAGGTCGCGCCAGAGAGCATTCGAATGAGATTGATGTCAGAGAAAGATTTGGTTTTAAGGGATTCTATGTGAGGTTTCCAGGTGAGTCTATAATCGAATATTAGGCCTAGGATTTTTAGTTGGTCTGCTGAGGGGATGGAGATGTTTGCAATGGTTAGCGGATTCATTCTAGGACAGCCTTTCTTCTTGCAGAAATGAACGGATGAAGATTTATGAGGGGAGAAAATATAGCCGTGTTTGGTTGCCCAGGCGGATAGTGAGTTAACGGAGCGTTGCATCAATCTGGTGCAATCTGAAGAGGAAGGAGAGGAGGTGTACATGAGGATATCATCAGCGAATATTTTGTATTTTATGTTGGGGGCAATGTGTTCTGAGAGTGTACTAAGGGCGATGTTAAAAAGGGTGGGGCTGAGTACAGAGCCTTGTGGGACTCCCAGAGAGGTAGTGAATGGAATGGAAATAATACCGTTGGCTTTGACTCTGAATGTTCTGGATTGAAGAAAGTTGATTAAAAATTTAGGTAGGGCCCCTCTGAGACCCGCTGAAAACAACTGAGCAATGATAATGTTTTTATTGGTTATGTCGAATGCTGAAGAGAGATCCAAGGAGATTAAAAGGGTGTGATTATTGTTAGAAAAGGAACGTCTGATGTCAGTTTCTAATGATGCGAGGTGGTCCATTGCGGAACGGTGTTTCCGAAAGCCATATTGAAGTGGGGACAAAAGTTCTTTGGTTTCGATTATCCAGGTCAGGCGAGCTAATACCATGCGTTCGAACAGTTTACAAAGATGGTTCGTTAGTGATATAGGGCGGTAGCTACTCAAAGATGTTCTGGGTTTGCCTGGTTTATGGATGGGGATTATTGTTGAGAGTAACCAGGAAGAAGGGAATTCAGCCTGTAACCATATGTGATTGTAAAATGTGAGTAGAGAGAGAAGCATATCATAAGGGAGATGTTTGATCATGTCCGGATGAATGTTGTCTGGTCCTGGGGCAGAACGTTTCATGTTGTTTAAGGCTTCCTGGAGTTCTTGAAAAGAGAAAGGGGAATTGTATGGAAGAGATTGGTTGGTGTTAAAATCATTGATGTTGATGGGGGTAGAATGAGAAAGTTGAGTAGATTTGGTGTGGAAGTAGGAGGCTAGTCCATTGGAAATCTCAGAATGGTCAGTGGTAAAAGAATTATTGATGGAAATAGTGGGAATGCGATTACACGGAGAACCCTTCATTCTTTTGACCGCAGTCCATAGATCGGCAGATGTAATGGGGATTTAATATTGGAGACAAATTTGTTCCAGGATTCAGTTTTGGCTAATTTGACAATTCTCCTTGCTCTGGCCCTCATTTTTTTATAGGTTACAAAATTTGCAGAAGAGGGGTGATGTTTGAATGCGTTTTAAGGCTTTTTTCCTGTCTTTGAGGGCATTTGCACATTCTTCAGACCACCAGGGTACAGGGGGTCTGTTGTGATTCAGGACTAGTTTTGGGATAGATTTGTGGGCAGAGGAAAGGATTGAATCGATGTAACTTCGCAAAAAATCGTTGATATCTGTTATGGGAAGAGGGGGGGAATGACGAGGGAAGAAAAGGAGTCCCAATTTGCTTTAGACAGGTTCCATTTGATGAGGTTATCATTGTTTTCTAGAGATTTAGGAGGGTTGGGGTTAGGGTGTCGGATTATTACAGGGAAATGATCGCTGCCATATGTGTCTGAGGCTATGTCCCATTCCAAGAGAGACGACAGACATGGACTACACAGGGCTAGATCCAAGGTGGAGAAGGAGCCTGAGGAAGAACTTATGAAGGTGGGGGTATCATGGTTTAGTAAAATGAGGTTGTGAGTTATGATTAGATCCTCGACTATTCCGCCTCTGGGGGAGATCGTATTGGAGTCCCATATGGGGTTGTGTGCATTGAAGTCTCCCAGCAGTTTTAGTGGTTTTAGCTGAAGTATATAAAAAAAAAATAGGATAAAGCACCAAGTTGTTAATTTGGTGTTTATAGTAAGAAACATTACATTGTTAAAAATTTAAATGCATTACTAAAAAAATCAAAATGTAAGATTTGTGTTAATTTACAAACGTTTAAGTGTGTTCACTCTCAAAATACGTAAGCGAGAAACATTTTTCTTTTTAAAAACAAAAGCGAATCGAACTTTGCATCAAATATGATTCATGATAATGTGTGAATTTTAATATTCTATATTAATATTCTACAAAAAAATTATGGACACGACTTTATTTTGTTTTTAAATAGATTATAGGTGCCTAGTTTTTGACAAATTAAATGATTTAAATAAGGTTGCAATAAATCAAGATGAAAAACAATTGCCGAAATGTCAAAAAACTGCCAAAAGTTCAAAACTGTAGTAGGCCGTTGAAATTTGACAAACAGATCTAGAATCACAAAATAAACCATTTTGTCTAATAACTTTTTTTAAAATTTGGCCAAATTATACGTTTTTTTCAAAAATTTTTACGAAAATGTCATTTTTGACAGGTGACGTCATGCGTAAAAAAATGACTTACTACACTTTATTTCTGATATTATTTGAAGCACAAATGGATACCATAACCAGACCTGGGCTAAAGTGATTATTTAAAAAAAATCCTATATGATGTGGACTTAAATTGTCACACTGTATATATATATATATATATATATATATATATATATATATATATATATATATATTTATATATATATATATATATGTATATATATATATATATATATGTATATATATATACATATATATATATATATATATATATATATATATATATATATATATATATATTATATATATATATATATATATATATATATATAAAGATCGCTAACTCACTTCCCAATCATTTTGAAAAGACTACTAAAATGGTACGTAAACTGTCTACTCCCAGTTTTTACAAATTAGAGTTTATTTATGAATTTTTTAATCCCATAAAAAATGTGTTAGGATATTGAAAAATTATAAATATAACTTCAAAAAATGTCTCTTCAATTGATGAGATCTAATAATAAGCTTTTTTAAAAAATACCTCTACACAACGTTGACTGTAAAATTTTAATCTTTTCATTTAAAAGGGCAATTTCATCGTTCCTTCTAACAAGCTGAGAACCCAAAACGTCTCTTTCATTCATTAGCTGTTCCATATCTTGAACTTGGGCCCTTATAGTTCGCTCATGCTCTAAAATAGTTTTGTGCAATCGTTTCTCTTCATCCTTTTGTTCTTTGATTTCTTCTTTAAGAGCTCGGATTTGATCTAAGCCTGTCATTACTTCAATTCTAAAAAAATGGTACAGTTACTTCCCGAAAACTTCCCCAAATTAATTAAATTATGACCACACATTTTGAATTTAAAGAGTTACTATGTAAATTAAGGATTGTCATTTGCGGCTACCTCAGGCGTTCCACAAGGTTCAAATTTGGGACCCTTGCTCTTCATTATATTCGTAAATGATCTTTGTGAGGATTTAAAATGTAACAGACTAATTTATGCTGATGATCTTAAAATGTTTATGCCAATAGAAAAAACTGAGGATTGTTCCTATCTACAGAGCCAGTTGAATTTCGTACATTCTTGGTGTTGTGATAACAAACTACATCTAAATGCTCAAAAATGCAAAGTTCTAACATATACTAGGAGGATAGCGTCAATAGAGTTTCAATATAGAATTCAAGACCATAATTTAAGTAGGTGTAGCACAGCTAAGGATTTGGGAGTTGTTTTTTTTCAATGCTATTTGCTCAGCATATAGCATTGAAAGTCTGAAGCAATGAGGTCTTACGGGTTCATCATTAGGAATTGTAGGGGTTTCACTAATATTGCATCACTGAAGGTTTTGTATTTCTGCTTTGTTCGCTCGAAACTAGAATATGCAAGTATCGTCTGGAGTCCAATGTACGAGGTGCATTAGAGTTTCACTTGAAAAAGTGCAGAAGAGATTTCTGAAATTTCTGTTGTTTAAGATTAATGGATTGTATCCTGAACGGGGAATCAGCAGCGATTATTTGTGTGAACAGACAAATATTTTTAGCCTGGGAATCAGGAGAGTTTGTGCCTCAATATTATTCCTATATAGAGTATTGCACAATATGATTGATTGCAAGGATATACTGTGTCGTATTAACATCAATGTGCCACGGATACACTCACGATCAAATATGTTTTTTAGATGTAACAGACCTAATATTAATTTGTTATTGAATTCACCTATTCATGTAATGTGTATATTTGTAATGTTTGTGACATATACTGTTGTACTAAGAAGCAATTACTACAGACTGTCATTGAATATGTAAATGTCTAAATATTTACCCTATTAATGGGAAACTGTTGGGTAATAAAGCTATTATTATTATTATTATTATATTATTATAACAATATAAGAAAACCGAAAATTCTAGATTTCTGTTGGAGTTTAGACATTTGATTGATGATGATGATGTTTTTTGAACAACTTTTTTAAAAAGAAACCTAACAGAAAGTTGACCTGGGGGAGTCCAGATGGGACCACAAAGAATGAAATAGATTTCATAATATCTACGCATAAATATATCATCACAGGTGTGTCAGTACTAAATTGTTTTCACACAGGAAGTGATCACAGACTGATAAGAGCAACAGTAAAAATGAACACCAAGCAAGAACAAAACAAAATGATTTGCAAAAATATAATCAAAATCAGGTTAAATACTAAACTGAACTAGAAAGAAAACTCACTGTCATAACGAAGGAAAAGGAAACCACACTAGACAAATTGTCAGAAAAAGTAACACAAAGCATCAACATTGCAGTGAGAAAAATCGCTACAAAAAAATAAAGCATCAAAAAAACAAAAAGATTAGTGAAGAAACAATGAAATAAATGGAGAAGAGAAGAAAACTAAATCGAGGCACACAGGAGTATAGGGAAATATGTAAAGGCATAAACCAAGGCATAAGAAAAGATACCAGAAGTTATAATACGAAAACAATTACGGAAACTATAGAGAACAACAAGATTATGAAAATCATAAAATCACAACTGACATCTGGGAAATGGCGTCTCAGCAAAATAAAAGATGAAAATGGAACAATAATCACCGACAAGGGTAAAAAAATATCTAGAGTAATAGCTAACTTTTACACCGACTTATATTCATCAAAAAACCTATCTCCCAGTGATCTAAGCACAAATGAAAAAAAAATTACAAATGTGAATTACGAAAGAAATTGTAGAAATATCAACTTTTGAAATTGAAGAACCACTCAAATCAATGAAAAATGGCCGTTTACTTGGCGAAGACCGAATAACGACCGAGATGCTAAAATTCGGAGGAGAAGCATTATTTAAAGTAATCAAACAACTTTTAAACCTATGTTTATCAGAAGGGAAAATTCCAGCAAATTGGAGAAACGCAGAAGTAGTTTTAAAATACAAAAAAGGAGACGCGGCTAGCATAGAGAATTACCGACCGATTAGCCTCCTTTCACAATTATACAAATTATTCATTAGAATCATAACATCCCGTGTAACAAACAAACTTGACTTCTATCAGCCAGTGGAACAGGCGGGGTTTAGGAAAGGCTACTTACTCTACCATAGACTACTTACAGGCAGTGAGAACATTAATAGAGAAGTATGAAGAATACAAGGTACCTTTACACATGTGTTTTGTAGACTTCAAAAAGGCCTTCGACAAAGTTGAACTATGGGCTATACTTCAAGCCCTAAACAGAGCAAGAGTAGATTCATGGTATACAAAAGTAATTAGAAATATCTACGAAAAAACGCCACATCTATGATAAAAAAAAAAACGAAGATACGTACACCTCAAAAATTCCTATCAACAGAAGGCGTGAGACAGGGAGATCCAATGTTCCCAAAACTATTTACAGCGGCGTTGGAGAATGTATTTAAAAAACTGAGTTGAAAGAATCATTGTATAAATATAGAAAGACAGAGAGACGTTGCATTTTATATATATTATATTCTTTGCTACATGATATTGTTCCATATTTAATGGCTTAGGCAGTGTGTTGCAAGAGAACGCGCTAATAGCAAACTTTTTTCCGACTTGATTTACTATTATCATCACTACTTATTTCTTATGTTACCTAACGTAATAAAATATATCCTATCCTGGCCAGAGCATATATGTATGTTTAAAGAAATAAAATATGTAAATCGGATAAGTGGTTCTCGAGTGATAAGCGCATTGACGGACAGACAGAGAGACGCTGCGTGTGTGTGTGTATATATATATATATATATATATATATATATATATATATATATATATATATATATATATTATATATCAAATTAGACATATGGTATGACAAATAATATTTAGAATTTTTAGTAGGACTTAAAAATAAAATAATATACAGAGCTTTCGTTTAAAAAAAAAAGCAAGATGGCGTAATTTCTTCGAACTGACATATGACAGCTCAAAACATTTTATTGTCAACGTCAGCATGTGCACCGTATAACACCCTATAACTTTTATTTAAATATTTTTTTGATAAAATGATTAATAAACGCTGTGGAATCATTATTTCATACGTATGGGGCACCCTGTATGTAGATATATGTAGTGGATTACGAAGAACTCCAGGGCAGTGTCCACATTTAATAGTTTTTTTGCTCTCATAAATGCCCTTCCTGAATGTAGTTACTTGTTCTGGTGGTGTTTCGACTTTAGGGGTCTTTGCCTCGAATAAGCGTGAAGGAATACGTGAGGAAAATTTCACTATCGACAATATTGTTAACTCGCTTTGTAAGACGCTTCTTTACCTCCACTAGCGCGTGTATTCGTGCTAGACAGTGCTGTGCCATACTGTTTAATAAATAAATAAATAAACTTATATTTCATGAGACCTGACACAGAGTATGGAAAAAGTCAAGTCAAGTCACAGAATGTATACATCCTGTGAAAATAAGGATCTAAAAAAGCTGCTACAAAAGGATGCACGTACTGTAGCTTACATACAAATATTTATAATATAAAGATCCAAAAAAGTTACAATTACACGTACTCTAGCTTACATACAAACATTTATAATATAAAGTCCTCAATCTGAAAAAAATCCCGACTGCTATAAGGGACATCCTCAATTAGCAATCTTGATATTAGTTTCTTATACATACTTAAATTTAAAGATTTAATACTAGTCGGCAGACTATTAAAAAGCTTTATGCCGCTGTAATAGGGACTCCTTTCAAATAGAGATAATGTGTGTTCTGGTATAACTAAATTTTTGTTATACGAAGCTGGTTTGAAAAGTCCGTGCAAAGTCCGAGAGATGGCACCACCGGCGCGTATCGAGGTCATGTTTAGTTAGTAGCATCTCTTGAATGAACGCACACCAAGTTTCAGCCATATTGGTCTATTTCTTTGTGTTTGGCATTCGTGTGAATCAAGGAAGTCGAGTGATTTTCAAGAAATGGACGAAAAAGAATTTCGTGTGGTGATTAAACATTACTTTATGAAAGGCACAAACGCCTCAGGAGACTAAAGAGAAGCTTGATAAACATTATGGTGACTCTGCACCTTCGATTAGAACAGTTTATAAGTGGTTTCAAAATTTTCGGACTGGCCATATGGGCACAAGTGACGCTGAACGTTCTGGACGGCCTGTGGAGGTTACGACTCCAGAAATCATTGATCAAATCTATGATATGGTGATGGATGACAGAAGAGTTAAGGTGCGTGAGATTGCTAGTGCTGTGGGCATCTCGACTGAACGGGTACATAATATTTTTCATAAACATTTGGACATGAGAAAGCTATCCGCAAGATGGGTGCCGCGATTGCTCACGCTTGACCAAAAACGGAATCGTGTGAAGTGTTGCAAGGATGGTTTGCAGCTGTTCCAGAAGAATCCGGAGGACTTTAAGCGTCGTTTCGTCACTGTGGATGAAACATGGATACATTACTATACTCCTGAGACCAAACAACAATCTAAACAATGGGTTACCAAGGGGGAATCTGCACCAAAAAAGGCGAAGACCGTTCCTTCGGCAGGAAAAGGTTATGGCGACTGTCTTTTGGGATTCGCAAGGGATAATCCTCATCGACTATCTGGAAAAGGGTAAAACTATTACAGGTGAATATTATTCATCGTTATTGGACCGTTTGAAAAACCGAGCTGCAAGAAAAAACGTCCGCGATTGGCCCACAAGAAAGTCCTTTTCCATCATGACAACGCACCAGCACACAACCTCAGCAGTTGTGGTCGTAAAATTAATGGAAATAGGATTCCAACTCGTTTCACATCCCCCCTATTCTCCAGACTTGGCTCCCTCGGACTACTATTTGTTCCCCAATTTGAAGAAATGGCTGGCGGGACAAAGATTTTATTCAAACGAGGAGGTTATTGCAGACACTAATGGATATTTTGCAGACTTGGACAAATCCTATTATTCGGAAGGGATCAACAAACTAGAACATTGTTGGACGAAGTGTATAAGCCTAAAAGGAGACTATGTCGAAAAATAAAAAAGGTTTACCCCAAACACATAAGTAGTTTTTATTTTTGCACGGACTTTTCAAACCAGCCTCGTATCTTGTATCGTAATTATGCATGTCGGCCATGGCTAAAAATTTATTCAAATTACTCTTAACATAAATCAGAACCTCCAGTATGTACATAGCAGGTAGAGTGAGTATAGCAAATTTTTTGAAAAGTTCACGGCATGAATGTCTTGATCTGACACCTGCAAAATTTCGAACTGTTCTTTTTTGCATTCTAAATACTCTGACCACCCCAAAATATTAGGCCATATTTCAATCGAGACACAAAGTGTGCATAGTAATAAGACATTATTGTATTAAAGTTAACGACACTTTTTAATCGAAAAATGGCAAAACACACCGATGAAAGAATTTTGCTTAATTCATTTATATGACATCCCCAATTTAAACTGTTGTCTATATAGACACCTAACAATTTAGTCTCCGTTACCTGAGCAATGTAATGTCGGTTACGTCAGTCCTAATCAAAAAACTTTCAACAATGTGTCTTTAGAACGTGTGTATGAGTATGTGTATTATTATTATTGTTTTTGAAATATCAATAACCTCAAGCTGGTCCCTATTTACTTACTTTAAATTTTCTTTTTCTTTAGTGATTTTTCTCATTATATTTTCGTCCTTTATAAGGAGTTTTTCTTTCATAGCAATGTCTTCTTTAAGTTGTTCGGTTTGATGGAAAACAATTTTCAACTTTTTTCTTAATTCTCCCGTTTCCGCTGTAGATTCTTGAAGTGATTTTTGAAGTGCGTTGCGATCAGCTCTAATGGCTTCGTATATGTTTTGTTGTTGCCTTATTTTATTTTCTTGTTCAGTGATACTTTTCTTTAAGTCAAATATATGGACCTGAAATATACGGGTTAACCAAAATTATATTAGAATAAAATTTTACTTAAAAACGAGATGGGCTGTCATTGCAGTTCATCTGGGACATTCTTTCATGAAGGGATCTAACTCGAACTGGCATTGGCATCTGAGGAGGGCTGAGGCGTCCCTACGTGAGGACCCTCGATATTTCTTGTCATTTATTAAACTTAAAAGGTCGACGACCTCTCTGCCGGAGTCTTTCACGGACGACGACCTCCAATGCTCTTATACGGATCCGAAAAAAGATTGCTTTTGCACACTTTTTTTGTGGCATGTACTGTGCCCCTACACCTACAGGGCATAATTGTCTCCAGGGAGGTGCCGATTTGATTCCTCTTGTCTCTCTTCACTGCCTTACTGATGATATGATCTTGGGTGCTCTGGCGAAGCCAAAGAATAAGTTCACTAAGGGCCCTTATAAGGTCCCTTGTTTTATTATTCAGGACTGCGCGCGAGCCTTGTTGAGGCCTTTGCCTTTCATCTATAACTTATCCCTGAAATCTAACACTTTTCCTGAAATCTGGAAAATGGCAAGAATTACACCTGGTATTCAAGAAGGGCGATACTAGTATCATTTCCAACTACAGGCCGGTGTCAATATTGTCACCATTTGCTAAAGTTTTTGAAATGGCAATATATGACTCATTGTTTAAGCAAATTAAGGGACGTTTGACGTAGGCTCAACATGGTTTCTTTGGCAGTCGCAGCACGGTCAGCAATTTGGCTTCCTTTGCGCAATTCACGGGGAAAGCCCTTGACGAGGGCATTCGATCGTATTGATGATTCTATTCAAGCACGTAAACTGGCTAGTATGGGGTTCCACAATGATTTGATATCATTCCTTTGGTCATATCTTCATAATCGTATTCAATATGTTGACATCCGAAGCCATCATTCATTTCAATTCGTAGCTACTAGCGGCGCTCCACAAGCCAATAACCTCTCACCATTGTTGTTCTCAATTTTTATAGATGATATTGTGGAGTCCATTGCTAGTAGCACACTCTTATTTGCTGATGATCTTAAGCTGTTCCGGGTAATTCATGACATTAACGATTGTATTATACTTCAGAAAGACATACGTACTATCGAAAATTGGTGTGCTGTCAATAAGTTGACCTTGAATCTCGGGAAATGTTTTGTTATGTCGTTCCCCAACCAATTGAAACCCTACTCATTATGAGTATGTCTTGGATAAAGCGATTATAACTCGTTGCTATACTTTCAGGGACCTGGGAGTGGTGTTTGATACCCGATTGTCATTTGCCGTTCACATTGATCGTGTTTGTGGAGAAGCGTTGAAGATGCTGGGATTTATTTTTCGCAATTCAAGGGGGTTGGTAGATATAGCGTCCCTCAAAATGCTCTACTTTTGCTATGTGCGATCTAAGTTGGAATACGGCGCAGTGATTTGGCACCCAATCTATCACAAATACATTGATAGAATAGAGAACATACACAGAAAGTTCCTTAAATTCCTGTGCTTCAGAGATGGCGGTACCTACCCTCCTAGAGGTATAGAGAGCAATATCTTGTTAGCGCGTTTCAACATGCCGTCGTTGATGAATCGCGAGATTTACTTGCTGGTTCAATTTTTGTTCAAGATATGTAAATCCCTTATTGATTGCCCTGACCCTGCTTTCCAAATTAACATTAATGTGCCGTCTCGACTTACCAGATTTTCTCATGTTTTTTATTTGAGTACACCAAGAACTAATATTTTAATGAAGACTCCTTTGTATCAATCCATGAATATTTTCAATGTTGTTTGTAGCGATTTCGATATGCATAATTTAACTGATGCTCAGTTTACTAAATTCATGAAGACGAAGCTTCTTAATGCTCGGTGGACGTGCCCACATTTTTGAGCGGTATATACGGGTTATATATATTGTTGTTATACTTATTTTAAGCAATTATTGTAATTTTCTTTTTTTTTCTCTTTTTCTTTGTAATTTACACATTTGTCTTGTAAATGGATATTCTATCTGTTAGACAATAAAGATTATTATTATTATTATTATAACTTATGGTCTATTTTTCTCTTTAATGAGAAACTCATTTTTCGGGAGAAAAAAACTCATGAAAACTTCAAAAACGCAACGAACTCGTACAATCATTTGACTTGAGTACTTGAAACAACGACAACCAAAATATTCTGGTACAATTTGTATTACTTTTTTTTAATCCCCACGTTTTAGAACTTTATCAAGTTTTGGCATTTTTTTAACATTTTATTTGATGAAAATTTTTGCTAGATTCCTGATGATAAACAAATCGGCCAAGTACAAGTCAGACTTGCGCAATTAGTGTTCCATACCGTGATTGCTGAAGTTATTCTATGAAATTCAGTCACGCTTTTTCTTCTTGTCAACCCAAGTGTGTCCACTCCTGGACGTAGGCCTTTTCTAATCCATTCGATGCTGCCCTATCTTTTACCACCTTTAACCACTGCGTGCCTGCTACTACTCTTGTATCATCGATACATCGTTTCTGTGGACGTCTCACGCCTCTCCCTGTTTCTCTCTATACGGTGGCCCTATATACCGATCTGTCTCGGGATGATCTAGCCATATAATCCGCCCATCGCCATTTCATCCTTACCGCCTCCAGAGCTATGTCATTCACTTTGATTCGTCTTCTTATCTGCTCGTTATGACTTCTATCTCTAAGGTAGATACCAAGCATGCCTTTTTCCATAGCTGAGCTTAATGAGGCACATCATTTCCAATCCATATATACTTACAGGTAGGACACATGTTGTTAATCCAGCTATTTTTATTATTATATTGTTTTGCTCTTTAGCTACGCCTATAAGTTTAATACAAGTCATAGTTTAACAATAATTAATTCTCAATAAAAGTTCTACTATGTACACAGAAGCACTGGAAAAATTAAAAAACCGTAAATCTCCCGGGGAAGACCAAATAGCTAATGAACTACTAAAATAAGGGAGACACTCTCTGGTTAAGCAACTCTAGACACTTATACAGATGATTATAAGATCGAATAGAATTCCAGATGAATGGAGAACAGCGACAGTTACATTAATGCACGAAAAGGGAGAAAAAGAAGATCCAAGTAACTATAGAGGCATAAATGTACTAAACTGTACAGGGTGGTCCAAATTGGACACTTTTAAAGGTAAACCTCTTTATTTAAAGGAAATAGACGAAAACTAATGTCGGTGTCTGAGGCTCAATTTTTATAATAAACTCAATTGTGAAAACCGCACATCGATATCTAGTACCGTTTCAGAAAAACAGAGTGTTTTTCAAAAATCTGCATCTTGGAAAAATGTTTGTAATTCTTTTCCTATTGAAAATTTTTGATTTGTGTAAAAACATTCTCAAAGCATTTTTTCACGTGGATTTCAACAGTGTAAGTTACATTTTTTTACAACTAATATTTTAATAGTTATTAACGGAAAAATATATTTTTTAAACGGGATACTCTGTATATTTTTCCTTATCCGAATAGAGCTTTAAATTTTGCTTAAATCTACTTCAAAATATAAAGGTTTTAAGTTTTTACGCGAGTTTAAAATGCACATTTTGTGAAGTAGGCTTTGGACGGAGCGGCCATATGGTTTAATTCAATTGTTTACTCGTAGTTGTCAAATTTTACTTCAGGAACAGTTATTGAATTGTCAAATAAATCGCAATGAAGTTTTAAAATTACGAAAAATGGGATATGATAGTGTGTTTCATACAAAGCGGAGAAAATTCGAAAGCGGCAAGTAATTTGTATCACGAACGGTATCCAGAGAGGCGTCAACCCTTCAAGTATATATTCGCTCGATTGCGACATAACCTAGTTAATAGTGGCCAGTTTGAAAAGAAACGACTCAAAAATTATGCATCAAACAGCGATAAGGAGAAGAAATAGTAATTTTAGGAACTATCGGAAATAATCCCGACACTTCAACCCGACAGTTAAAAGAATCCACTGGACTACCAAGAACTAACGTAAGTCGTACTTTGAAGAAGCACAAATTCAAGCCATATAGGACAAGAAAAGTTTATCACCTTAGAGAGGGAGATTTTCCAATGGTTTCTGGAGAATTTTAACCATGTTCCGAATTTTTCATTAAATTGCATTTGGACAGATGAAGTTTATGTAAACAATGCAGGTATTTTTAACCGTTACAGTTCTTATACGTGGGCACAAGAAAATCCTCATTTAGTTGTGGAGCAAAGAAATCAAGGCAGATTTGGATTTAATGTGTGGACAGGAATTTTTAGAGGCAGGGTTATAGGTCCATTTATTTACGAAGGAACACTCCCCTCTCAAAGATATTTAGAAATTTTAAGGCAGCAAATAGAACCTCTTGTTGATGAACTGCCGTTAATGGACCTTAGAAATATATTTTTTCAACACGACGGGGCACCCTTTCATAACGCTGCAGTTATCAGTAATTTTTTATCGGCCAATTTCGACAATAACTGGATAGCTAACCAAGGTCCGAACCGTTGGCCGGCAAGGTCACCGGATTTAACGCCCATGGACTTCTATCTCTGGCGAAGATTGAAAGACCTAATTTTTAAATTGCCGACAAACACCAGGTAAGAGTTAGAAGTCGCAGTGATACAAAGTTTTGCAGTCACTCCTCTAGAACTAATCAACTCGGTAAGAAGTGTCCAGAAAAGGTGCCGCCTATGTGTAAATGAAACTGGTCGACATTTCGAACATCTCTTATAGAAAATTGTTTTGTTTTAGTTTGCTCTACTCGGAATAAATTTTTTTATTTTTGTTTTGTTTTATTTTCTACATAGTTTAAAGTACTATAGCATTTAGTAAATTTCATTGCAGTTATGACTGTTAGAGTTACTTCTGGGAATTTTTTTTTACAATTTGACTGCTATCGGTAAACAATTGGTATTGCCGCTCCGTCCAAAGCCTACTTCACAAAATGTGCATTTAAAACTCGCCTAAAACTGAAATTGAATTTTTGAAGTAGATTTAAGCAAAATATAAAGAGTGCTATATTTTTAGAATGGTAATTTAAAGCTCTATTCGGATAAGGAAAAATATACAGGGTATACCGTTTAAAAAATATATTTTTTCGTTAATAACTATTAAAATATTAGTTGTAAAAAAGTGTAAGTTACACTGTTGAAATCCACGTGAAAAAGTGCTTTGAGAAAGTTTTTACAGAAATCAAAAATTTTCAATAGGAAAAGAATTACAAACATTGTATATCTGAAACAGTACTAGATATCGATATGCGGTTTTCACCATTGATAAAGGGGTTTACCTTTTAAAAGTGTCCAATTTGGACCACCCTGCACACTGAAATTTAACAACAAAGATTATTACAGCAAAAATAAACGCGAGAATACAACTGGAAGAAGAACAGCAAAGATTCAGAAGTGGGCGCTCAAGCACCGATTCATTGTGAGGCAGGTAAAAGAAAAATCCTTAGAATACAACATTCCAGCATACTTGTTCCTCATAGACTTAAAAAAAGCTTTCGATAATGTGCAAATAGACGTTATTCATCTCTTATATAACAGGAACATCCCATTAGACCTAACTGAAACTATCGAGAATATAAGACAATAGTCGCAAGATTAGCAGAAGGAATGACAGAACCAATCAACTATGAATCTGGAATCAGGCAGAGAAACTCTTTAAGTCCTCTTCTATTTAATATTGTCATGGATGAAATTATAAAGAATGTCAAAAGGAAGAAGGGATATAGAATGGGTAATAGAGAACTTAAAAGTATGTTATGTAGATGACGCGATAATAATGGCTGAGACCGAGAAAACGATCTGCAAAGGCTGCTATACGAATTCTACATAGCAGCAAAACAATATAATATGTCAATCTCAACTGAAAAAACGAAAACAATAGTAATAGCAAAAGAGCCAATTACGTGCAAGCTAGTGGTGGAAGATAAACCAATAGAACAGGTGATGGAGGTCGATTACCTGGGCATTGAAATATCTAGTATCGGAAAAATCGAGAAAGAAGTAAAACTTCAAGTTAACCAGGCTAATAGGATAGTGGGATGCCTCAATGATACCATATTTAGAAATAAATACCTCCCCGTTGAGACCAAAACGAGAATATACAAGAGCGTAATACGACCAGTAATGATTTACACATCTGAAACAAGACCAGATACAAGTATAACACAGAGGATGGTGAAATCAACTGAAATGAGAATAGTTAGGAGATGTACAAACAAGACCCTGAGGGATAAAGAAAAGAATGAAGACATAAGGCGCACATGTAATATAAAAAATATCAACCAGTGGATAAGAGGAAGAAAAGTAGAATGGGATCAACACACAGGAAGCATGGCAACCAACAGGATAGTACGGATAGCAAGAAACAAGTCACCGAATAAAAGAAAATCAATGGGACGTCCAAGAAAGAGATGGAGCGACGATCTATAGAGCAGAGAACAAAGAAAACCATGCAATAGTGCCGAGCTATAAGTCGGAAGAAGAAGCCACATATAGCCTGCTATTCAAATAGGTAACAACACCTGTACACATTCCCAACAAGTTTTACAACCAAACCACATACAATCACTCAAGTTTTTAGCGGCGCTGTACGGTTTTTTCTTCTTACCGTACTCATTGCAGTTTCTAATGAATTATTGATTAGGCGGAAAACGATGTTATGGATGACATACTTAGTCTATTGTGTTTTTCAGCCTGAAATTATATTGGGTCTGGGAAAAAGTTCGTGGCTTTTTTCCCGATAGATGGCGTCAATTGCAAATAACTCAAGAAACACAGATCGCAGCGACACCACTAAACTCTCGTTGGAAAGGTGACATTTCGAGCGTTACTTTGAGTGTATAAACATCGAAATTGGTGCAGTGGTTGGAAAGTTGTTTGCGTTTGAAAATGGAGAAAAGTAATGAAAAAATTGCGCTATATTTTGCAATATTATTACAACAAAGAGAAGTATGCTGCGCAGGCTTGTGAAAAAATTTGTGCTGTGTACGGTGAAGGTACTTTATCAAAATCTTAATTACTTAATCCTTAGCCATGATACCTCTCAATGTAGGCTGTTTTTTTATCAAAATCTGATGCGCGGAAATGGTTCGCTCGCTTTCGTTCTGGTAATTTTGATGTGAGAGATGAATCACGCTCCGGTCGTCCAATCACTGAAAAAGCTAATAAAATTCTTGAAAAAATTCAGCAAGATAAGCATATCCGCAGTGTCGATATTGGTATGACGCTAGGCATTGACCACAAAACGGTTTTGAACCATTTACATAAAGCTGGCTACAAAAAGAAGCTCGATGTATGGGTTCCTCATGAGTTGAGCGCGAGGTGATGCTGTGTGTGTGGTGGGACTGGAAGGGAATTGTCCACCGTGAGCTACTTCCAGTTGGTCAGACGATTGATTCTCAACTCTACTGTGGACAACTAGAGAGATTACGCCAGGCCCGAATTGATTAATAGGAAAGGTGTCTTCCATCATGACAACGCCCGACCATACACTTCTTTGATGACCCGTCAAAAATTGCGAGAGCTTGGTTGGGAAGTTTTGATGCATCCACCGTATAGTCCAGACATAACACCCTCTGACTATCACTTGTTCCGATCTCTGCAGAGCTCTCTCAATGGAATTAAGCTGCTTTCAAAAGAAGCCTGTGAAAACCACTTGATTCAGTTTTTTCAACCAGAAACCACAAAAGTTCTTCACCGATGGCATCATGGCTCTACCCGAAAAATGGCGAAACATTGTCGATAATAATGGAGCATATTTGGTTTAAATAAATTCATTTTTATACTATAAGAAAACCAGTTGAATTGTACTAAAAAAACGCCACGAACTTTTTCCCAGACCAGATATATAACATACTTTAATGATCTGACAGTATCCAGCCTGCTTCGTTTGTTTCACGTGTTTTTCTGTAGCGATAGCTATATTTTCTGTGATACACCGTTAGGGTTTTCTTATTTAGGATACGAAAACACAAAAGGTAAGTAAAGCCACTGTTATATAAGCAAAGTGATATTATAAAATAATAAGTTTACTATTAACTCCAACAAACATACTAAGTTGGGAATGTGGAATTTTTGGCACAATGATACTACTCAGTATATATCATCACTACACCAAACACTTTATTTTTGCACTCGACGCGCGTTTTGCTAACCCTGTTAGCTTCAACAGGAGCGATGATTGTCTAAAGCTAAACTACAAATCTACCCTATTTATACTTAGCCTAACCCTTGAATTACTCAAGCGGAACTAATGACATAGGCAAGGCCGTCAGTTTTTCGGTCAAGTAACCAATAGAGGGGACTATAAGGAATAGGCCCTCTGTCTTTGTTTAAAACTACTTTTACAGTTTATGATTTCCATACTTTCGTATGCGTTCAACAATCTCCTATCAGATACATTTTTTTATTAATCTTAGATTATCTAATGTTACAGTATGATCAGCTTCAAGAGCATGTTCGGCAATGCTAGACATTTCTGTTCTATTGTATTTTAAGTGTGCTAAATGTTCTTTAAATCGTGTTTTAATTGACCTTTTAGTTTGCCCAACATACTTTTTGTCACAATCATTACAACTAATTTCATAAATTCCACTTTTCTTACAATTAGGAATCTTATCTTTGGAATTTCCTAAGATATTCCTCAGATTGTCTGATGACTTATAGACTAAGGTGAGGCCTACCTTATTAAATACATTATTGAGTCCCTTGCTATATTTCGGATTATATGGTATGCAGACATACTTGGTGTTATTTTCTTCGCGTGTAAAAAAGGTGGAATTTTGAATATTAAACCTAAACTTATGTCTATTTATTAGCTTATTTACTAAGTCATCGTCATAACCGTTAACTCTAGTTATATTTCTAATACGATTCCTTTCTTTATTAAAGTTTACTCTATTCAGAGGGAAAGTGACCAAACGATAAACTAAAAAATGTAATGAGACTAAATTTATGTTGTTTGCAATGAAATGAATCATTAGGAATATATCTATCTGTTACTGTGTCCTTCCTATATATATCAAATTCTAATCTATTATTATTTTTATTAATTAAAATATCTAGAAAAGGCAATTGTCCTTTGTTCTCAACTTCGTAAGTGAATTTAATGGAATCATACCGGCTATTTAATTTAGAACCAATATCATCAATATTTGCTTTCTTTGTATCAAAAATCGCGAAAATATCATCCACATACCTATACCATACCCTTGGGAAATATTCGAATCCTTCCAATTCGAATCCTCCGAAATCGAAGCCAGTCAAGGATTCGAATATTTCTCAAGGGTATGGTATAGGTATGTGGATGATATTTTCGCAATTTTTGATACAAGGAAAGCAAATATTGATGATTTTGTTTCTAAATTAAATAGCCGGTATGATTCCATTAAATTCACTTACGAAGTTGAGAACAAAGGACAATTGCCTTTTTTAGATATTTTAATTATTAAAAATAATAATAGATTAGAATTTGATATCTATCGGAAGGACACAGTAACAGATAGATATATTCCTAATGATTCTTTTCATTGCAAACAACATAAATTAGCCTCATTACATTTTTTAGTTCATCGTTTGGTCACTTTCCCTCTGAATAGAGTAAACTTTAATAAAGAAAGGAATCGTATTAGAAATATAACTAGAGTTAATGGTTATGACGATGACTTAGTAAATAAGCTAATAAATAGCTAGTTTAGGTTTAATATTCAAAATTCCATCTTTTTTACACGCGATGAAAATAACACCAAGTATGTCTCCATACCATATAATCCGAAATATAGCAAGGGACTCAATAATGTATTTAATAAGGTAGGCCTCACCTTAGTCTATAAGTCATCAGACAATCTGAGGAATATCTTAGGAAATCCCAAAGATGAGATTCCTAATTGTGAGAAAAGTGGAATTTATGAAATTAGTTGTAATGATTGTGACAAAAAGTATGTTGGGCAAACAAAAGGTCAATTAAAACACGATTTAAAGAACATTTAGCACACTTAAAATACAATAGAACAGAAAAGTCTAGCATTGCCGAACATGCTCTTGAAGCTGATCATACTGTAACATTAGATAAAATCTAAGATTAATAAAAAATGTATCTGATAGGAGATTGTTGAACGCATACGAAAGTATGGAAATCATAAAATGTAAAAGTAGTTTAAACAAAGACAGAGGGCCTATTCCTTATAGTCCCCTCTATTGGTTACTTGACCGAAACTGACGGCCTTGCCTATGTCATTAGTTCCACTTGAGTAATTCAAGGGTTAGGCTAAGTATAAATAGGGTAGATTTGTAGTTTAGCTTTAGTCAATCATCGCTCCTGATGAAGCTAACATGGTTAGCGAAACGCGCGTCGAGTGCAAAAATAAAGTGTTTGGTGTAGTGGTGATATATACTGAGTAGTCCAACAAACATATGCAATGAAAAACTACTTAACCTTTTTTGCACGTATCTCGTCTATATTATCCTCGATAGTCTTGGCAAGTTCAAGTTGTTCTTCTGCAAGCTTATCACGTTCCCTTTCTAAATGATGGATCTGCTTCTTTTGCCTACCGCTTTCCAAGAAAAACGTATCCAATTCTAACTCTAATTTTTTCTTACTTTGTTCTTGGATTTGAATAAGTTTCAGTTGATCACGAGCAACAACTTGTTGTCGCTGTATAGTTTTATTTAATACATCTTTTTCTTTCGAAAGTGTCTCGTTTTGCCTTCTATCTTCGTCAGCAAATCGCTTCCAGTCATCAATTTCTCGCTCGAGAACGGCTACTCTTTGACGGATATTTGTTCTTTCTAGAGTTAAATCATCTTTCTCTTGATTTATGGTTAAAACTCGTTTTTCTAGATTATCTTTTGTCTTGTAGACTTTTGCTATTTCATTTTTTAAACGGTTGATTTCGTCTTCTTGAGACTAAAATGTAAAAAAAATAATAAATTACCTCTAAAATTATTACTTTTTAAATCACAAAAGCATCTTTTGTTATATTGATGATTGTCAAATTTTACTGAAATGATATCGGTTCAAATTCAAAACTCTTTGTTTACAACTACTAAGGTATCTTAAATTTATTTTTTCCTTCCTTAGAACAATTTTAAAAGATCTTTAGTGCCACTTATTAGACATAAACAAAAACTGGTGAACTTATTTATCTAGTACGTACCTTGTGAATTCAGTTGTAAAGTGAAATATTTTTTGGAGGCCACCCTATAACCATATTTCTTGACACACCATTTTTGCTGAATGGAAATAACGAAAAAATAAAATAGTTTTTGATTTTTTGGACTCCAAGAATCCTGGAAAGGACGCATAACATGATATACCCCTACCCATTATATATATTTGGGTTTAACTGTATACATACACAAGTAATATACACTCCTGGACAAAATTAACGCAACAATAAATTAAATCATACAAATCTCTATAATGAATTAATTTTAATAATTTTTTATGAACATTGGTTACACTAAAAGTTAAAAAAAACTTATTCGGATTCTTTAAAAGTGAATTAGCTACCAAATTTCTCTATAAGATTCGAATTAAAATTATTCTTAAGACCTAATAACAAAATCGTTGAAATTATGTAATAATGAAAAAAAATAAACTGGGACACTAGTAGCAAAATTAATGGTGTAACTGGGACACTAGTAGCGTGTGTTGCCTCCTCTACTTCGGATGACAGCGTTTATGCGCCTAGGCATGCTTCTAATTAAATCTTGAGGAATTTGCTCCCATTCTGGGATAACTGCATTTTCAAGTTCCCTCAGGTTTCTAGGTGCAGATATATGACGTTTCACATTTTTCTTAAGGTGATCCCATACAGGTTCTATCGGATTCAGATCCGGGCTTTTTGGTGGCCATTGCATAATCAGTATATCAACTTGATTAAGATAATCGAGTACCTCCCTAGCCACGTGAGGTCGAGCGTTGTCTTGCATAAACAGGAAATTGGGCCCCACAAAATGACCGAAAGGCATCACATGTTCTATTACAATATTCTCAAGATAGTAGTCAGCATTCATGGATCTCGTACGGACAGGAACTAACTATGTGCGAGCATCAAAGCAGATGCCACCCCAGAAACATAACAGAGCCACCGCCGAATGGAATCCTGGCAGAGATATTGCAAGGAGCAAACCTCTCTCCTGGTCTTCGCCATACTCGCTCACGACCATCTGGATGTTTTAGACTAACCCTAGTTTCATCTGTGAAGAAAACTTGTTTCCAATCATCCACAGACTAGTTTTCGTGATTTCGAGCAAAACGTAACCTGGTAACTCTGTTCTCTCTAGTAAGCAAGGGCGCAGTGGTTGGTCTCCTACTGTTTAATCCAGCTTCATATAACCGTCTTCTAACTGTTTTAGAAGAAATTGTGACATTGCGAACAGCTTCGAGTTCATTTCTTATTATAGAACTAGTGACAGTCCTGTTTCTTAAAGCATATTGTTTTATAAAACGTTCATCTAGGTAGCTAGTGTATCGTTTTCGCTCTTGCCCTAGCCTTCTAGAATAAGTTCCTACTTCATTCAAGCGTCTTACCATACGGCTTATTGTGGAACGATGTTTGCTTAACAAATTGGCAACATAACTCTGACAATATCCCTCGTCCAATAAAACTGAGGTTCGCACTACCTCGTGTTCAGTTAAATTCCTTGTTCGATTCATTTTTCTAATTCTTCGGGGTCAAAAATAAAACAGTCTACCACAAAAACGTATTACTTTGAAAAGGGAACAATTTATAAGCTTACTTTTAAAGAAACTCTATCGCATTATTACAGAAAATTGTTTATCTTCTAAAAAATTCTTTAAAACTGAAAATCTAAAAGAATTGTTTTGATTTCTAGCATGAACAACGAAACAAAATATGCATAGCCTACTATTCAAATACTCGATAAACTTTAAAACTGACATAAGAAAAAGATAAATTAATTTTCAGATTGTTGCGTTAATTTTGTCCAGGAGTTTATAACAATTATACAACTAAGTGTTGTGTTCCCATTCGCCTTCTCCAAACCTCGCTATCGTCCGCCATCTCTTCGTCCATTCCTCGTGACCTCATGGCTTGTCTCATATCTTCGTTCCAGGATCTACGTGGTCGTCCTTTTTTATTTCTTCCCGGTGGTTTCCATGTCAAGAGCCTTTTGGGCCATCTTGTATCGTTCATTCTGAGTAGGTGTCCAAACCCTTTTAATCCTCTATTTTCTATTCTTTGTATAATTGTTTCTGTTGCTGCTGTTCTATTGCGTATTTCTTGGTTTGTTATGTGTTGGAATTTGGACACTGCAGCGCTTCTCAGGTAATCCATCTCTATCGTCGTTATTTTTCTTTCATCCTCTTCTTTCATTACCCACAGTTCACTATCATAACTTAAAACCGATTCTACCATTGTTCTTCCAATTCTCTTTTTGTTTTGTGTAGTTATATTTTATTCATACCGTATTGAGTTAAGATCTCCTATGATCCTCCTGGCTTTTTGTATTTTATTCTGTATTTTCTTTTTACCTATACCATTTTTGTTGTCATACTCCTAGATATTTAAATTCCTTGACTTGTTTGACATGTGTATCGTTGTTAATTAAGACATCAACTTCTATTTCCGAGTTCATAACCATATACTTCGTCTTTTCAAGGCTCACCTCTAGTCCCCATTCCTTGTAGTCGGTGTATAATCTCTTCAATACATATTCCATATCGAATGCATCTTGTGTTATTATTACTTGGTCGTCCGCAAAGTTTAACGATAATAGGTGTTTATCACTAATGGGGATGCCCATGCTTTGGCAAGTGCCGTTCCATTTCATTAGAGTGTTGCCTACAAATATATTAAATAAGATTGGTGAAAGGCAACACCCTTGTCTTTGACCTTTTGTAATGTGGATAGCTTCCAAGAGATAGCGTCCTTGTTTCACATATCCTATATTTTCATTATATAACTCTTTTATTGTTGTTATCATCCCTTCTTTTATCCCTACTGTTCTCAAGACATGCCAGTTTATTTCTCGGTACACTATCGTATGCCTTCTTAAGATGTATAAAGGTAATATGTATTTCGTCATCTTTTTGGATCTTCTTTTCTATCAATTGCTGTAAAGTAAACAAGTTGTCTATACACGACCGGCCCGGAGTAAATCCGCTTTGGTTTTCGGATATCTTTCCGTTAATTGTTTCTCTTATTCTATTCTGCAGTATTTTACCGTACAGTCTGTTCATAGTGCTTGTAACGCATATACCTCTATAATTATTAGGGTCTTTTCTATTTCCTTTCTTATAGATTGATGAAATGTAACTTTTTTTTCCATTGGGTAGGTGTTCTTCCTTGTGATATACAATTATTAATTAAGCTAGTTATTGTTCTCCACATGGTTATACCTCTATTTTTAATCATTTCTGCAGAGATATCACCTAGTCCGGCAGCTCTTCCATTCTTCATCGTTTTTAGATTTGCTTGTACTTCCTCCATGGTTATTTCGTCCTAGTCCTTTCCCTCTGTGTCTTCTGATTCATTGTCCTCTATACTAAGGAATTCTTGTCTGTTTTCAGTTAGTAATGTTTCGTAATAATTTTTCCATTCTTCGATGCTACCCATTAAACCCTTTATATGTTTGACATACATATACACATACATAAGCGATTCTCTTCTACCTTACGGTGTTAAGGTGTCACGGCAGACGTTTCTCCACACGCGACGATCTGTAGCCATCCTCCGTGCATGTCTCTTTGAAGGGTTTTGATTACTTCACTATTCCAACTATTTTTGGGCCGGCTTCTTTTTCTCCTCGTATCCACTCCAGTCTTCCAAATAACTTTAGCCTTTCTATTGTCTCTCATTTGAACCATATGTCCGAACCACATTAACTGATGTTTTTCTATTGTTGACAGTACAGAATTCACTTTAAATCTCTTCTGGTTATACCTGCCGCTACTCTAAGGTATCGCATTTCACAAGCCTGAATTCTGCTCTTATCTCTGCTGCTCAGAGCCCATGTTTCACTTCTATATATTAGTGTAGGTATATACACACCTTTCAATATTTTAGCTTTGGTGGCAATACTTATTTCCTTTTTCCTTGTGAAAGTTTTACTTAATGCATAATAGAGATTAGTGGCGTTTGTTATGCGGTTTTTAATTTGTGATTCCATATTTCATCTTGAATTCAGTACTGAGCTCAAGTATTTGAAATCTTTGACTTGTTTTTCACTGTATCGCCATTCAGAATTATGCGCACTTGCTCCTCTGTTTTACTTATTCGCATACTTCTGTTTTATCTGTATTAATACATTTTGTTACTTGTCAATTTCCAGTTCCATATCAGCAGATTCCTTTGTAGATTCTCCACATTATTTGCAACAATTACTAGGTCATCAGGATATAACATTTCAGACACGTACACTTGTTGGAGCTTGTAGACAACTTATCTTGCCCCCTTTAATTCTTGGTCACATTTTTTGTACATAGCATCCAGTAGGATAATGAATAGCAGTGGGCTTAACACTCCTCCCTGTCGCACACCTGCGGTAGTGACAAATTTCTTCGAACTAATATTATTTGTTTTTATTATGTTCCTAGTAATGGTGTAAACACTTCTTACAGCTCTTAGCAGTATTTTGTCAACTCCTCGATCCTGTCATATTTTCTCCCTGGGTACGCAATCAAAAGCTTTATTCAAGTCGATAAGACACAGGTACAACTTGCTATTGTGGGCCAACGTCTTTTCAACCAACTGAACTAAATATGAGATCTACTGTGCCTCTCTCTGGCCTAAAACCGCATTGATTATCATCTATAGTATCTTCTACCCGTCTTCTTAATCGTTTTTCTAATATTATTTCGTATATCTTGCTGGCAACACTCAATATTGAAATTCCTCTATAATTTCGACATTTTCTTACATCACCCTTTTAGAATATTGCTAAAATTATGGCTATTGTCCAATCTCGCGGAATAGTCCCAGTTTTCCAAGCTGTATTAATTAGTTTGTACAGACATCGGTACCCTTCATTACACATATATTTTAGCATTTCTGCTTTTACGTCGTTGTGTCCTGCAGCTTTACCATTTTTCAATCTTTTAACTGCTTCATATACTTCAGTCAGTGTGATTTCCTCGTCTATTTTCATGTCTTTACTTTCTCTCTTAGTTCAATTTTCTATTTCTGTCCCACTTTGTAATATTTCACAGAAATGTTCTCTCCATCTTTCGACAATCTGTTTACTATCTGACACTAAATTACCCTCTCTGTCCTCAATACTTTTAGTTCCACCCATTCTATCTTTCCTCAGATTTTTTAATGTTCTATAAAGAAGTTTTGCGTTACCCTGCCCTTTTGCTTCCATTTTGCTTCCAAAATCCTCCCATGATTTCTGCTTCGCCTCTTTAATCTTGTCCCTCACTACCCTTCTTTGTTCTTTGTATGTTTAGCATCGCCTTTCTGTTCTGTTACTTAAGTAGGCCTTCCCAAGTTTTTTTTTCTTTCTAACTTGCGCTTTAATTTCGTCATTTCACCAAGGTGTGTATTTCTTCGTTCGCCGTGTACTTTTACCACATATCTCTTCAGCTGCTCTGCATATAATTGATTTAAATAACTCCCATAGCATCTCCAACTCATTCAACTCTTCCCAGTTAGCTCTGTCGAGTTCTTCCTTGAGAGCCAACTGATATCTTTGTTTCACTTCGTGTTGATGTAGTTTGTAAACCTTGATACTTGGTTTATTATACTTATTATTTTCTATTCGTCCTTGGGCAGGTTTCTCTGTATATTTAATTTTTGTTTTCACCAAGAAATGGCCACTACCAATTTCTGCTCCTCTGAACACCCTTATGTCATTTACTTCTCTCCTATACTCCCTTTGTATTAGTATTAAATCGATAATAGATCTATTATTCTCTCTGTTTGACTATAAATAATCTTATTTAAATTTTGCTTATTTTTAAGGGGCTTTACCTCCTCTAGACTGACGTAGACGATTACGGTGTTGTCAGGTGTGTAAGTTGCTGGGAGGTTGAGAGCATCATCTCTTTTGTTTAGGGTCCCGAATTTCTCGATCTCGATGGCTTCTCGGACGATCCTTGTGTTGTAATCTTGTTCTATGGCTATCTACTTGCAACTGTTGAAGTCGATTCTATGTCCCATCACTAGCTGGTATTGGCAAAGGTTGTGGTTTGTTTATTAAGGACGCTTGAGTTTGTGTTCTTCGACTCTTACGGATATTCTTCAGTTGGTTTGTCCAATATAAGCTTCAGTGCCACCACATGCCTTGGTTTTCTAGCTTTATTTTGTCCTATTGTTTTACATGGTGGATATATTGTATTTCCGTGGAAGTCGTCTGATGCGATCTGGTGTTCCGTTGAGAAATAGAAGCGTTATTTTTTAATTGTTTTCAGGTGGTTCTTAAGGTCTCGTTTGTATGCTGTTTTGTTTTGATTGTCTGTGCATTGTATCTGTTCTGTTTTTGTGTGTGTTTAAAATGTTGTATAACTTATCTTGCCTGTTAGTGCTGCCAATTAAGCGAAAAGATCTCGAGATTAGGGTATTGGCTACTCCTTGTAATTGTGAGGGGTGGTGGTGTGGACTAGCATGTAAGTATCTGTTGATATGTGTCGGCTTTCTGTGTACTGGATGTTTGAGATGTACATCTACAGTCTTATGTACAAGCACGTTTAAGAGAGGCAGTTCGTTTTTTTCTTCCAACCCCCAATGTGAATTGGTCTATTACATAATATATATGTTCCATATTATATAATTGTAAATGGCATATTGGTGCCCATAGTAGAACAAGCTCCATCCGTGTATCTCTACATACCTATATTACAGCCATGGCCAAAAGTATTAGGCACCCCTAATAAACACGTGAAACTCATAAAATATTTGAAAAAAAAAGACTAATTGTTTTAACAATACTCTAGGCGGCGCTGCCAAAGGCTAACTTAAACAATAGACAATCTTTTTTACAGGTCCATAAAACACCTGGCCCACAAAATTGTGATAATCAGGTTATGTGAAAAATATTTTTAATGTTTTATCAGCCTCTTTTTACTACTTGTAGTGTCAAGAAGCTTCCGTGCGTGTTTTATTTGTGAACTGGACATTCTTATATTTGAGAAATGCCTAAGAAAAGTGAGCTGGGTATCGAAAAACGAATTAAAATTCAAACCCTATATGAACAAGGCAAGTCCCAAGTAGAAATAGCCAAGTTAGTGAAATGTTCTCAGTGCACAGTGCAATGTGCTATTAAAAGGTTTGTGGACGAACACTGGCTCCCATGCCAACAAAATGAGAACGGGCAGAAAAGGTAAGACTAATGAGCGACAGGACAGAAAACTCATCCGCGAGTCTATTAAAAATCGAAAAAAAAAAAACATCATCTGAGCTCGCTGCAACTCTGTTGAAAGAGATTGGGATGCCGATTATTTCTCGAACGGCAAGGAGAAGACTGACAGAAGCTGGATAAAGAAGGTGCAAAGCTAGAAAGAAGCCTTGACCAATAGGAAGAAACGCTTAGAGTGGGTTCAGAAGCACCAACATTTTAGTGAAGAGGATTAGTAGATTAGTAGTTGTTGTATGGTCCGACGAATCCAACTTTGAGGTAAGTTTTTGTATGATTAATTTTAACAAATAACTACATACAATTACTCTTGATTTAATCCGTTTTAGTCAAAATAATAACTAATTTTTTAATTGAGTATTTTTTCTATTCTTACACCTATTCGGAATGTCAGATGTGACATTCGTGAGGCGGCGTGTCGGCGAGGAATACCATCCAGATTGCATGGTACCTACTGTAAAACACGGAGGAGGCAGCATTATGATCTGGGGCTGCATGGCTGCTAAAGGTGTCGGCGAAATGTTCATTTGTGAAGGCCGCATGAGCAGCTAAAAGTACATAAATATACTAGAAACTGTATTGATGTCTTCGCTAACACGCATTTTTGGCGACACTAATTTAGACGACATCAAATTCCAGCAAGATAATGCACCTTGTCATAAATCAGCGGCTACGATGCGCTGGTTTAGAGACAATAATATTGTCTTGTTGGATTGGCCGGCGCAGTCTCCAGATCTAAACCCTATCGAGCATCTTTGGGGTATTCTGAAGCGCAACATACGGGAGCATAGCATAACACCAAATATTAATTTATTTCATAATTTTACCTCAATATACGATTTTACAAAACATACGAATTTAATTTTTTACCCTGAAACACAAGAAATGAAGTAAATTGTAGGTTGCCTAATACTTTGGCCAAGGCTTTATATATATATACATATATATATATATATATATATATATATATATATATATATATATATATATATATATATATATATGTATATATATATATATATATATATATATATATATATATATATATATATATATATATATATATATATATATAGTGAGGATGCAATCAAAAACAGTTGGCCATTAAAACTCTTTGTGTAATTGTTAAGCTTTCGGATATATTCGATCCTTCTTCATAACATCTAGAAATTATTTACAATCGGTTTTTAAACACTATGAAATCAATGTTCGTAGATATTTGGATGCGATTTTTCCTAATGTGCTGTAGAATGGCCTGCAAGGAGTCCTGACCTTACGCCACTCGATTTTTTTTTATATCGTCATTTAAAAACCAAAGTGTACCGAAGTCGACCTCAAACTGTAGAAGATTTACAACAAAGAATTTAATATGAAGCAACACAGATCACCCTGGATTCTCTGCTAAACTCTGTTCAGGCTGTTTATGACAGGTTGGGTCATTGCCTCGCTGTTAACGGTAGACATTTTGAGCAATTGTTACCTTAAAAATAAACCTAGAGTTAAACCTGTTAAGTTTTTTTTTTTTTGTTATTTTAAATTTCAAATGACAATAATTCCAAAACAGTTCAATTTGGACAAATAATACCTAGATTTTTTAGTAAGACTCAAAAATAAAATAATATACAGGGCTTTCCATTGAAAAAAAATCAAAATGGCGTAATTTTTTCGAACTGACAGTTCAAGACATTTTCTTGTCAACGTCAGCATGTGCGCCGTATAAGACCCTATAATTTTTATTTAAATATTTTTTTGATACACTAATTAATAAATGCTGTGGAATCATTATTTAATATATATGGGGCACCCTGTATATATATATATATATATATATATATATATATATATATATATATATATATATATATATATATATATATGTATGTATGTATGTATATATATATATATATATATATATATATATATATATATATATATATATATATATATATATATATATATATGCTAAAATTCTATTTAAAATTGTTCTTAGGAAGTAAATATAACAACATCGACAATTATAAACATATCAAACGATCGCATCAGAATAAAATATCAATAAAAGTCTATAAAATTTTTGTATAGCCTGTCCCAAAATATAAGATCTTCATTTTTGCCGTTTTAAGTGGGCAATATAAAAAATCTGACCTTTTGTTTATGATAGGTTGCAGAGATGGAATTTTATTCATAAATGCAAATAAATAAAATTATAAGTATTTTTGGAGATGTTTATTTATAAATACATGTAAAAACAACTTTTTTTACTAACTTAACCACTGACACGCTTAAAGTAGGAGAAACACTTTGTGCTCTGATTTAACTTGATACCAAATATGTTCAATTGAATTAAACACACAATAATACGGAGGAAGCCGCAAAACAGTGTGTCCCATTTTCTCAGTCATCCTATCACAAACATATTTCTTTTTCAACTTATAGTCTTTCAAAACTTCCAAAAGATCACTTTTTTTTTATAACTAAAGTCAAAATAAATGTCATTTTCTAACATATATTCCTGTATTTCCGATTTGGTGTTGGCTGCATTAGGAACCTTATTTAGTAAGAGACTGTGGTAACTTGCATTGTCCATAATTATAACACTCTGTTCGGGAACATTTGGCAAAAGGGAATTTTGAAACCAATTTTCAAAAAGTTCTGCGGTCGTGTCTTCGTGATAGTCCAAACTAGAATCTTTTATGTTTTTTGCAGATAATAGTAGACAGTTTGAAACCCACCCTTTTTGCACAGTGTCATGGATATCGAACCATGTCTCGTTAAGGTAAATTATTGGCCAATTCTCTTTTTAATTTATGTAAATAAGTATATCGCAAGATTCGTAATCTTTGTGACTCCATCACTACTTGCCTTTTGTTAATTTTTCGGAACGCCATTTTAAAGAGAATTCTATGAAGGGTTGATCGGCCACAATGTATATTGGTCCCGTCCTACACCAGTCTTAATTTTATTTTGTCTAGTGTTGGCACCAACTGCTCTTCATACATAGAATATATTTTTCTCCTGATGACGTCTTTTTTACAATCGTCTACATGATGCATTTGAAAATCTTTCCGTTTTTTCCTGTTCTTGAGTGATGGTTTTCCTACAATACTCTTAATCGTAGAAATTGGGGTTTTTGTTAGTTCAGGTTAGGTTTCTTGCAAAGCACTTTGTTTATTCAAATTTCTTTCCACCAAACTATCGTAAACATTTTGCACTATTTATTTAGCGTCAAGTGATAAATGTTTTCTCTTGCGGTAGCCACTATTGCAATTTTCCCACGGACCCTACATAATTAAGTTGTAAGTAAAACTAAAAATAAAAATAATAAATAGTATCTTTCGGATCGTAATGGGGATCTGTGGTCATTAGGCCTATATTATCAAATACTTAAAGGGTTGCCAGGTACTAAATATATAGGTAAAAATATATCCAATATGATTGCAGGTGCAAGTGAGGGCGGTATACAAAGCAGATAAAATAAAAATACGTTTGCACTATGCACAAAACCTTAATAGGGTCGTTTATTGCCCCATTGAAAAAGCAAAAAGGTAGGATCTCATATCTTGGGATTTACTTTATCATTACCCTATTCCTTCTAGTTAAATTGCTAACAAAAATAATAATAGGAAAAATTTCAAATGAAACCTTTATATCAATCAACTTCGTAGCATACATTTTCTTTTGCTTATCTAATTCATAAAGAACATTATTATGTTCGTCCAGAAGTTTAGTTAATTTTGCAGCGTTTTGTTCATTTTCTCTCGACGCTTTTTCAGCTGCCACCTTGGCTTCCTTTATTTCTACTTCTAGTTTTGCGCCCTTTTTTACATGTTCAGCGACCACGTTTGATAAATCACGAATGATTATGTCTTTGTCTTCCATTTTGTATCCTAGTTCCATAAGGTCAGCTTCTAATTTTTCCTTAGATCTCTTAAGACGTAGAATTTCAGCTGCTTGGTCCTAAAAATGTAACATATTGTATAAAGATGTTTGTTAACATTACAAATCCTATACGACGAACTAGTAAAATCAGTTATGTTGGGAATGTGGAATCTTTGACACAATGACACTACTCAGTATATGGTATATCACCACTATACCAAACACTTTATTTTTGCACTCGACGTGCGTTTCGCTAACCATGTTAGCTTCATCAGAAGCGATGATTGACTAAAGCTAAACTATAAATCGCTACTTATACTTAGCCGAACACCCGAATTACTTAGGCGGAACTAATGGCATAGGCGAGGCCTTCAGTTCCGGTCGAATAACCAGTAGAGGGGACTATAAGAAATAGGCCCTCTGTTTTTTACATTTTTATAAGAGGCAGGAGTATGATCCAAATAAACGTCTTGAATATTTTTGTTGTAGTTCCAACACCCACTCCCTTTTTTAAATTCATATAACATAACATAACGGAAATGTAACTTTTCATTTTTCCATTTTGAACTTTAACATTGCACACAAATTAGATAGATAGATATTTAGGGTTTTCGGGCATCAACATCAAGGTTATTTAGCGCCCCAGTGTGCTAATTAGTTGGGAATGGATTTAAAGTTATACTACAGTCCCTGGCCAAATTATTAGACGCACTGCAAGATTTCATGTAAAATATTAATTACCGAGTGATATTGTACCGTTTTATTATTTTAAATTGATTTGTTTTTTTATTTTTATATTATCCCATCAATTACCTATTTATTTGACATAAATAAAAGAGCATTAATTTAGAAAAGCATAAGTTTTATTAAGTTTTAAAGAAAAGTGAAATTAATGTTAGTAAAAGTCAATATTTAGTTGAGCCACCTTTAGCCGCTATCAAAGCTTTAATTCTGCGCGGCATGCTATCAATGCAAGATTGTACTGTCTCCTGCATTTGAGGATGATGATTCCACACATGAAATAATAATCTTTTCTAGGAGCTGGGTTTTGTTGGTAATCACATCTTTAGCCACTTCTCTTTTCATCAGCTCCCACACATTTTCAATGGGGTTCATATCAGGGCTATTACCCGGCCAATCCAACAGAGGTATATTTTTTCTGCCAAAAAAGCTTTAACAGACCGAGCAGTGTGGCAGGGAGCTCCATCTTGCATGAAAGTGAATGGTTCCCCATTTGGAAACCATTCTCTGAGCTGCGGAATCAACCGATTTTGTAATACTTCTTTGTACTGATCTTGCCTCATTATTCCTTTGACGACGTACAGACGTCCAGTGCCCTTGCCGCTGATGACTGACCAAATCATCACTTTGGTGGGATGTTTAACCGTCGGGACGACACAATCAGGATGAAAGTTTTCTCCATGACGACGACGCACATACTGAGCTTTATTCTGCAAAATTTCGAATGTGCTTTCGTCACTGAAGCAGACCTGTCAAAAATAGGAAAAATATATAAACTTCCATGTTTATTTGCTTTATTTAACTGAAAATGATAATAATGTATCAATTATTGATTAAATTGCTGTATCTTACCGATCTCCAGAAGTCCACATCTTTGTCTTGCCATTGTTTGGCCCACTTCAGGCGCTTTGCTTTCATTGCAGCTGTTAACTTGGGCTTCCTGGCGGGGCGACAGGCCTTAAAATCTAATTCTTTCAATTTTCTTCGAACAGTGCGCTCAGAAGCATTTACGCTAGCATCCTGGAGTTGTGATTTTATTACCTTTGTGGTAGCAAATCTGTTTTCTACACAAATTTTCTTCAAACATCTCTCTGACCGTGGAGTGAAAATTGGTTTTCTACCGCATCTTTTCTTTCTTTTCGGGCTTAATTCCTTCCCTGACTCAATTTTCTTTTTTATGCGTCGTACACTAGCTTCAGAAAACCTCCAATCTTCGTGATATTTCTCGGTTTGTAAATGTTTTCGCAATCACAAGGGCCTTCACTTTAGCTTTTTTACGTGGTGAAAGATCGCCTTTTCTATTCATAATGAAAATAGTCCAATTACTTTTTTAAAACACTGCATACAAAATAAACTAATAACTGAGTAGTATAAAACTGTTAAACAAACAATCACAGTCCATAAAGCCACAGAAACACGTCCGTACCTGACTCGATTCCGATCGCGACTGATACAGGTTTGTCAACACAGTGTTGCCATATGTTAAAAATAAATACAAATATGTAGTCTACAACAATTCTTTTAAATAAAAATCAATAATATTGTAGTTTAAATATACCATTATTGCATAAAAACTCTTAAGAAACATAAAAATACTAAAAAAAATACAGTGCGTCTAATAATTTGGCCAGGGACTGTATAAGATTGACTTCTCTCAAAAATTTTCTGATGTTGCCTTTGTTGTTCTCATATGAATTAATGACAGAGACTAAATTACAGGATATGCTGAGTGAGTTTCTCAAGTTTTGAAAGTGTGCAGCCTCGAGGATGTGTTTTACAGTGAAGGGGCTCATACAGATGGAGCATGTTGGCTGATGTTCGCCTTTTAACAAGTAAGCGTGTATGCCGTAGGTATGTCCAATGGCTAATCTACATCTAATAACATTATCCCTTCTGTCCATGTTGTAAGAGTGAAGGGGAGGGTAGTCAATGGGTTTAATCGACCACAATTTATTAAGAGGGTCTTCGAGGTCCCACTTCAATTGAAATGTGTTAAGTAAGATGGTTAGCAGATAATTTTTGAAATCGCTTGGATGATTTTCTCCAATGTAGGGGGTCCCACTAGTAATCGCGGTTTTAGCTAAAAGGTTGGCCATGTCGTTGCCGTGGTTATTGATGTGACTAGGAAGCCATATAAAAGATAATGTCTTATGTCTCAAGGCCGCTATATACAGTAGATCATATATTTGTCGTATGTAATTGTAATTCAAATTTTTTGACTGTACTGACCGAAGAGCACTTAAGGAGTCTGTAACTATGAGGAATGTATGAGATGTTGGTATAGAAAGGGCAAAGCGTATACTTTCCTTGATAGCCAGGAGTTCGGCTGTGAAGATAGACGAATAAAACGGTAATTTATACACCCTGTTAGTAATTGATATGTGGAAGGCCGATCCCACTCCAGCATGGGGCTTGGAACCATCAGTGTATATGACGTAATATTCTGTGATAATTTATCCAAAAATGTTTTGTTAATAAAGGTAGTGGAGAATTCGAGTTTGTTGAAAGATATCATTAAAAAATCTATGGGGGGACATTGAGTTAGCCACGGTGAAAAAGTAGAGTGTAGAGGATAGTCAAATTTAGGTGGATGGATATTGTGTAAGGAGAGCAGGGAGCTGATCCTGTTTAAAATGGAGCGAGAGGGAGAAATGTGATTAGGACAATGAATGTTAAAAAGTAAGTTGGGAATGTGGAATCTTTGGCACAATGATACTACTCAGTATATATCACCACTACACCAAACACTTTATTTTTGCACTCGACGCGCGTTTCGCTAACCATGTTAACTTCATCAGGAGCGATGATTGACTAAAGCTTAACTACAAATCTATCCTATTTATACTTAGCCTAACCCTTGAATTACTCAAGCGGAACTAATGACATAGGCAAGGCCATCAGTTCCGGTCAAGTAACCAGTAGAGGGGACTATAAGGAATAGGCCCTCTGTCTTTATTTAAACTACTTTTACATTTTATGATTTCCATACTCTCGTATGCGTTCAACAATCTCATATCAGATACATTTTTTATTAATCTTAGATTATCTAATGTTACAGTATGATCAGCTTCAAGGGCATGTTCGGCAATGCTAGACTTTTCTGTTCTATTGTATCTTAAGTGTGCTAAATGTTCTTTACATCGTATTTTAATTGACCTTTTAGTTTGCCCAACATACTTTTTGTCAGAATCATTACAACTAATTTCATAAATTCCACTTTTCTCACAATTAGGAATCTTATCTTTGGGATTTCCTAAGATATTCCTCAGATTGTCTGATGACTTATAGACTAAGGTGAGGCCTACCTTATTAAATACCTTACTGAGTCCCTTGCTATATTTCGGATTATATGGTATGGAGACATACTTGGTGTTATTTTCTTCGCGTGTAAAAAAGGTGGAATTCTGAATATTAAACCTAAATTTATGTCTATTAGCTTATTTACTAAGTCATCGTCATAACCATTAACTCTAGTTATATTTCTAATACGATTCCTTTCTTTATTAAAGTTTACTCTATTCAGAGGGAAAGTGACCAAACGATGAACTAAAAAAATGTAATGAGGCTAATTTATGTTGTTTGCAATGAAATGAATCATTAGGAATATATCTATCTGTTATTGTGTCCTTTCTATAGATATCAAATTCTAATCTATTATTATTTTTAATAATTAAAATATCTAGAAAAGGCAATTGTCCTTTGTTCTCAACTTCGTAAGTGAATTTAATGGAATCATACCGGCTATTTAATTTAAATTTAAATTATATATGTATATATATATATATATATATATATATATATATATATATATATATATATATATATATATATATATATCTAATAAAGAGAGAGAAAGCAAAAGTTGCCGTATCTAACAAAATCCTAAGTTATGAAACTAGTTGGGGATCTATATATATATATATATATATATATATATATATATATATATATATATATATATATATATATATATATATATATATATATGAATAGTAATGTTAAAAAGGTTCAGATGATCTTTGGAATGGGGGCGGAAGAGACAGGAAGAGTAGTATTTTAGTAGTGAATGATGTCTTGTTTGTTGAAGGGGAGGAAGAGAGGCCACACATTGCAGGCTGGATATAGGAGAGGTACGAAAAGCACCTGTTGCATATCGGAGAGATCGATTCTGAATTGTTTCTATGGATCTCTTAATGTGCGGAGAAGCGGCATCATAAATGAAATCTGCACATGCGAGCTTCGATAAGACTAGGGATTTGTATATTTTAAGCAGGGTTGGAAAGTCCCACCCCACTTACTGTTGGCCAAGATACAAAGTAGATTAAGGTCTGAGGAGGTTCTAGTTTTAAGAGATTTAGCGTGTGCCGTCCATGTCAGCACACAAATTAATTTACTTAAACTTTTATTAAGGTTATGTTAACTCAAGACGCATTTAGATAACTGTCAGTTAATAATATGATTATAAAAGAAACATATGATGGAAGTAAGAAGAAAGTATAAGAACAACAATAATATAAAGTACAAAGAAACCCACAACCTAATAAAAAGAAAGATAAAGGGGGCTAAAGACATGTGGCTAAATGAACAATGCACAGAAATAGAAGCATTAGAAAAGAAATACGACACATTTAATTTATATAAGAAAGTTAAAGAAGTTGCTGGACTAAGGTTACAAAGGCAACCACAAGTAATAGAAGATAGAGAAATTAAACTACTACCGAACATACAAGAAAGAATAGATAGATGGGAAGAATACATTGGGGAAATGTATAGTGACACAACTAGACAATATAAGACAAATAAGCTTAATATAACGGGCCCCCCCATAAATAAAGATGAAATATTAGCAGCAGCAAATCAGCTTAAAAACAAAAAGACAGTAGAAGATAATATACCTACAGAAATTATTAAAATATTTCTTGAAAAACATATGGACATTATACAGGACCTCTTCAACAGCGTATACAACACAGGTGATGTACCTCCTGATTGGCTGACATCAATTTTTATACCATTGCCAAAAAAGAATAACCCTAGAAAGTGCGAGGAATATCGGAATATAAGTCTAATGAACCACAACTCTGATGTTTATTTATGCTTCATAGATTTTCAAAAAGTCTTTGATATGGTAAATCATGAGAAAATGATGGAAATACTACAATCGTGTAACATTGATGACGAAGACTTGCAAATAATATCAAGTTTATACTGGAACCAGCTTATAAGAAAGGCTAAAGAAAAGTGGATGGAACAACAATGTCAGGAAATGGAAGAATTACAGCTAAAGCATGACTATTTCAGTATGTATAAAAAAGTTAAAGAAGTTACCGGTCAAAACAGTACACGAACATCAACATATTTAATAAATGGTAATAATCAGATATTAACCGAACAAAAAGAGCTAGAAGAAGAATGGGCTCGATACATTAAAAATACCTTTGATGACGACAGAGACTTACCAGAACTCATTATGGACGAAATTTATTTAAATATACTCCCAGCAGAAGTTAGGGATGCAATAAAACATGCAAAAACTGGAAAGGCTCCTGGACCTGATAATCTTTATGCGGAGATGTTTCAAATTTTAAATGAAGAAAATATTTCTATCTTGTGCAGCTGCATAAATTCCATCTACAGTACAGGAACTATACTAAAGGATTGGCTCAAGTCTATGTTCATACCATTACCTAAAAAGCCAAATGCGAACAGTACCGTCTTATAAGCCTAATGAGCCACGCTTTGAAAGTAATGCTTAAGATCATTCACCATAGAATACGCAATAAATGCGAACAAGATGTTAGCGAAGAGCAATTCGGATTTAGTCAAGGATTTGGAACTCGAGAAGCACTTTTCGGGCTGAGTGTATTTTTACAGAAATGTAGAGATCAAAGGAAGGACGTTTACTTGTGTTTTATCGACTACGAAAAAGCATTTGACTGAGTCAAGCATCCACAATTAATTCAAATGCTTCAAAATATGGGCCTTGACGAAAAATGACATCAGATTTATTACTCACCTATATTGGGATCAGGTGGCGACACTACGAGTAAATAGCAGAGAGACTGAGGAAATAGGAATAAAAAGAGGTGTTCGTCGGGGATGTGTTCTTTCCTCGCTCCTGTTTAATCTATACTCTGAGCACATATTCCAGAAGGCCTTAGAGAATGCCACAGATGGTATCAAAGTTAATGGCAAAATCCTTAACAACCTAAGGTACGCTGATGATACCGTTATTATAGCAGATACAGCGGATGGACTTTAGCGTCTTATGAACAATATATCTAGGGAAGGCGATATTTTAGGCATGGAAGTAAACGTTAATAAAACGAAAGTAATGGCCATTTCAAGAACACCGGGTTGCAAACAGATATTCATGTTTACGATCAATTGATACAACAAGTAAACAAATTTAAATACCTGAGTTGAGGCATTGAAATGGGTAGAGCGGCTTTTCTCAAAATAAGACACCTCCTCACAGACTTAACCCTTTCTTTGGATACTCGTTATCGTTTTGTAAAGGTCTATCTATATATATATATATATATATATATATATATATATATATATATATATATATATATATATATATATATATATTATATATATATATATATATATATATATATATATATATATATATATATATATATATCCAGTGCTTTTATATGGAGTTGAGGCCTGAACCTTGGGAGTACGATCAATGAATCGTTTGGAGTCTTTCGAATTATGGGTAATACGCAGATTATTGAAGATCTCTTGGACAGAGCGTCTTACTAATAAAGATGTACTTCGTCGAATGGGTAGAGAAAGAGAACTATTGTCATTTATTAAAAGACAAAAAAACTCGTTACTTGGGACATATTTATGGGGGTCCACGTTACTCACTGCTCCGGTTGTTGATGAAAGGGAAAATTGAAGTGAAAACAGGTGTGGGGTGTCGAAAATATTCCTGGCTAAAAAATATACAGATTGGACGGGTCTGGATACCCACACTTTATTAAGAATTACCCAGGATAGGGAAGAATTCGCCGTGATTACAGCCCAACTTCAGTAATGGAGATGGCACTATAAGATGAAGAAGATTGGAACCAGAGTACCAAAATAAAAGTTGGGAATCGCAAAGAAATAAAAATAGAGAAGGGCGTACGTCAGTATTGTATTTTGTCACCCCTGTTATTCAATGTCTATTCGGAGGAAATCTTCAATTCCTGATAAAAAAGAAGGAATTACAATTAATGGTGTGTGTGTAAATAACCTTCGCTATGTTAATGATATTGTCATTCTAGCGGACAGTGAAGAAGGCATACAAAGACACATGAATGGAATTGTTGATGCGTGTGAGGAATATGGAATGAAACTGAATTCGTACAAAACAAAAACAATGGTGGTCAGTAAGAATCCTAATACAAACATAAATATTGAAGTACATCAACAAACACTTAAAAGGGTAACAAAAATAACGTATTTAGGAAGCGTAATTAGTGAAGATTGGGACCACTCTATTGAAATACGCTCAAGAATTGAAAAAGCTCCTTTAATGAAATGCGCAGCATACTCTGTAACTGCCGTGTTCTCGGTCATGTTATACTGTATAGAAGCTGCAACAATCACAAAGACAACACAACAAAGAATGGAGTCATTCGAGATGTGGGGCTATCGCCGAATACTGCGTGTAACTTGGCAGGGCATACCACTAATGTGGAAATACTTGATCGGCTGGGAAAAGAACGAGAGTTGATTCCAGTTCTTAAGGAAAAAGCGCTTACTTTGGCCATATTATGAGAAACCAAAAGTATGAGCTCCTGCAGCTTATAATTGAAGGAAAAAGAATCGGTAGGCGAGAACCAGGAAGGCGTCGCAACTCCTGGTTGAAAAACTTTTGACAGTGGACAAACATGACACCTACTGAACTGTTTAGAGCGGTAACAGATAAAATCAGATGGGCAAATGTAATCGCCAACATCCTTAGACGATAAGGCACACTAAGAAGAAGAAAAGAAACATTAGCACAGTCAAAAGTGCATGTTTCTGCCATCTATGAGAATCGGACGAACTTTTGCAGTCTTTAAAAAAAGAAAACTCTTATGCTTTCTGATACGAAGGTGGGTTGATAATTCTGGTAAATGTCTACGAAATAGCGGGAAATTTTGTTAAGCGGCATGCCTATTGATAGGCGTGATTCTTGTAACGGTTGTGTTTAAAGTTTCAAACAGAAGCAACGCGCAGTTGTTTATTGGCAACTAGCGTAAGTGATTTGTGTTAGAGGTTTCGTAGAGATAGATAAAGCCGACTATCGTACAGTGATAGAACATTTTTATTTAAGCCCAGGTAAAAGTTGAACTGAAGTAAATTCATGAGGAAGGTGGCTGTAGGAGCACTGCAGATGCTGCTCGTTCAGGATGACCGATTGAGGTCTCTTCTGAATAACTGCTCGATAACATTTATGGTATCGTGATGGAAGATCGTCGCATTAGGCTTTGTGGGATCGCTGAGACATCTCACATGAACGGGTACGTAATATCCGGCCTGAAGTTCTAAATATGAAAAAGCTGAGTGTGCGATGGATGCTCCGTTTGTTCACTCCAGACCAAAAACACATGAAGAAAGATATTTGAAAATCGTATTTGGAAAAGTTGCAGAGAAATCTGAAGGACTTCTGGCGTCGTTTCGTGACTGTGGCTGAAACGTGGCCACCATTATACGTCGGAGACAAAACGGCAGTTAAAACAGTGAGTTGGCGAAGGTAAAAGTGCACCGAATAGTTTTACCAGTGGTAAAAGGCAACCGTTTTTTGGGACTCACAGGGTATGATCATGATTGACTATTTCGAAAGAGTTGCTGGCTCTAATTACGTAACGTTGTTGGACTGTTTGCATAGTGAGTTGAAGAAGAAACTGTACGTTGAATTTCCCACCTACCCTATTCCCCAGATTTAGCCTCAAGTGATTTTTTTGTTTCCTAACCTTAAAAACTGGTTTGGGGGGAAGAAATTTTGGAATGAAGAAGTTATCTGTGTTGTTGGAAACATTTTTGTTTCTAAGGGAATAAAAAAATTTAGAATCTCGCTGGACCAAATGTATTGAGCTCAATGGAGAATGAGAATGCGAAATAAATTGTTGTTTTTGTAAAAAAATGTTAATTACCGTGTTTGCTACAAGACTTTTCAATCCACCCTCGTACACTCTCAAAATTTCAGGATACAAGAGAGAAATTTCTAGGTAAACTTACTTCCACTTGCCCGGCAATCTCATTAATTCTAAGGTCAGCTTCGGAATTTTTCTTTTCCAGTTCTTCTTGGTAACTAATAGCATTGTTTAGTTTGGTGCTCAGTTGAGTAACTTCATTCATTAGTTTATCCCGTTCTCTTTCTAATCCATCCTTATGTTTACTTAGTTCTCCAACCCTAAAAAAGTAGCAATTTTTATGTACCAGAATCCAAATAAAGTCAGCAAATGGGAAGAAACTTCAAACTTTGCTCACTGTGCTCTGTATTTATCATCAAGGCATATTAACTAGCTGCCGTTTTGGAAAATGCGCAATTTATATGCAGGCAAAGTAGAAATTATACATTACTACCCGTGCCCGCGGCTCCGCTCGCGGGAGTTGATTCACTATGATCACCATTGCTTATTTCTTATGTTCGGTATGTACGAATTCAAAAAACACATAAATTGGATAAGTGGTTCTTGAATGATAAACGCAGTAAAGGACAGACAGATAGAAGTTGTGCTTTATATGTATTATATACGTATATACGTAAATCAGATAAGTGGTTCTCGAGGGTTAAGCGCACTAACGGACAGACAGACAGAGAGAGAGAGAGACGTTGCATTTTATATATATTATATTCTTTGCTACATAATATTGTTCCATACAGTTTAGGCAGCGTATTGCAAGAGAGCGCGCTAGCAGCCAACTTTTTTCCGACTTGATTCACTATTATCGTCACTACTTATTCCTTATGTTACCTAACATAATCTTATCACCTGGCCAGAGAACATATGTATGAATGAAAAAAAATCATGTAAATCAGATAAGTGGTTCTCGAGTGATAAGCACACTAACGGACAGGCAGACAGACAGAGAGACGTTGCATTATATATATATATATATATATATATATATATATATATATATATATATATATATATATATATATTATAAATTATAGATATTCTCTGCTATATAATATTGTTTCATATTTAATGGTTTAGGCTGACTTGATTGACTATTATCGTCACTGCTCATTCCTTTTGCTACCTAACGTAATAAAATATAGCCTATAACCCGGTCAGAGAACATATGTATGTTTAAAAAAAAAGTACGTAAATCAGATAAGTGGTTCTCAAGTGATAAGTGCATTAACGGACAGACAGAGAGACGTTGCATTTTATATATCTTATATTTTATATATATTATATTCTTTGCTACATAATATTGTTCTATATTTAACAGTTTGGGCAGCGTATTGCAAGAGAGCGTGCTAGCGGAAAACTTTTTTCTGACTTGATTCACTATTATTGTCATTACTTATTTCTTATGTTATCTAACATAATAATATACGAGGCTGGTTTGAAAAGTCCGTGCAAAAATAAAAACTATTTATGTGTTTGGGGTAAACCTTTTTTATTTTTCGACATAGTCTCCTTTTAGGCTTATACACTTCGTCCAACGATGTTCTAGTTTGTTGATCCCTTCCGAATAATAGGATTTGTCCAAGTCTGCAAAATATCCATTAGTGTCTGCAATCATCTCCTCGTTTGAATAAAATCTTTGTCCCGCCAGCCATTTCTTCAAATTGGGGAACAAACAGTAGTCCGAGGGAGCCAAGTCTGGAGAATAGGGGGGATGTGAAACGAGTTGGAATCCTATTTCCATTAATTTTGCGACCACAACTGCTGAGGTGTGTGCTGGTGCATTGTCGTGATGGAAAAGGACTTTCTTGTGGGCCAATCGCGGGCGTTTTTCTTGCAGCTCGGTTTTCAAACGGTTCAATAACGATGAATAATATTCACCTGTAATAGTTTTACCCTTTTCCAGAAAGTCGATGAGGATTATCCCTTGCGAATCCCAAAAGACAGTCGCCATAACCTTTCCGGCCGAAGGAACGGTCTTCGCCTTTTTTGGTGCAGATTCCCCCTTGGTAACCCATTGTTTAGATTGTTGTGCAGAGTCACCATAATGTTTATCAAGCTTCTCTTTAGTCTCCTGAGGCGTTTTGCCTTTCATAAAGTAATGTTTAAATCACCACACGAAATTCTTTTTCGTCCATTTCTTGAAAATCACTCGACTTCCTTGATTCACACGAATGCCAAACACAAAGAAATAGACCAATATGGCTGAAACTTGGTGTGCGTTCATTCAAGAGATGCTACTAACTAAACATGACCTCGATACGCGCCGGTGGTGCCATCTCTCGGACTTTGCACGGACTTTTCAAACCAGCCTCGTATATCTTATAATCTGGCCAGAGAACATATGTATGGATGAAATAATCACGTAAATCCGATAAGTGGTTCTCGAGTGATAAGCGCACTAACGGACAGATAGACATACAGAGAGACGTTGCATTATATATATATATATATATATATATATATATATATATATATATATATATATATATATATATATATATATTATAAATTATAGATATTCTCTGTTATATAATATTGTTCCATATTTAATGGTTTTGGCTGTATATTTCAAGGGAACGTGCTAACGGCCAACTTTTTTCCGACTTGATTCACTATTATCGTCACTGCTCATTTCTTGTGCTACCTAACGTAATAAAATAAAGCCTATAACCTGGTCAGAGAACATATGTATATCTTTTAAAAAAAAGTACGTAAATCGGATAAGTGGTTCTCCAGTGATAAGCACTCTAACGGACAGACAGTTAGACAGACAGAGAGACGTTGCAATTTATATATATTATAGATTATAGATGCAGCATATCTAATTTATAAATATGTTTATTTTAATTTTTAAAGAAAATTTTGATAGATTAGAGGATGTTGATGTCCACCATTATTGATTGCTTGACTAGGATAAAACGTGGTGTAAATTGGTACATTGTGTCCGAAACAAAATTGGCTATTATATCGAAACAAATACATTTTTTTTTTTTTGATTTTTGTAAGTCGGCTATTATCAGTCGTAGAACTCCAAGTTTTCTATAAATCTGATGTGTTTTAAAAATCGTCAATAAGACGTTTTCACAACTGTAATGTTAATAAAATAAACAAATATTTTAATATATAAAATAGCTCGTGCATTAAAAAGATAGTCCCTTTAATTTTTTAAATATAGTAGTATTTTGACTTTGATTTTAATATATTTAATTTCACTATTTATATATTTATTTTTTCCATCTAACATATATCATTGTTTTTAAATTTATTTATTTTATACCCATATTTTAAATATTTAACGCACATACGAGTATTGTATTTATGACGATTCACATCCTTGCCTATTCTTATGGGTAATTTCTTTTTAAGAGGTTTTCTAGTCGCATGAAACGGTCATCCCTCTGTCTATATGTTATTCTTGGACAAATAATAATAATTTATAATGATAATCTCAACTGATATTATAATATTATTATTTATTGTTACAACACATCTATGTAGGTGTAAAGGGTGAGTCAACGATAGAGTAAAGTTCATTATCTCATTTGTTTCGGGAACGACGAAAAAAGGTTAAATACAATAGTTTTAGGGAACGTTAAGGTGCACAGTTTAAAATTATTTTTGAGTATACAGGGTACTTCAAAAAAGTGTGGCTGATATAACATATGTTTTTTTAAATGGAATATCCTATTCTCTAATTTATTTTTAAATTCTGCCCTCCAACTTTTATTAAGTATGTCATATACCTATTTCTAATAGTTTTCGCTTTATTTTGAATTTTTCAATTTTTTTATCCTTGTTACGCTTACGCTATAAGATCATAGTTACCAAGACAAAACAAAAATGTAGGCATTGTCAAATTTTGACATGTCTATTAAGCAAGTAAAAATAGTTTAATTTGTTGTAGTAAGTGACGTATAAAGGTAATAGTTATGGATTTTCCTAAAAATGAATTAATTGATATGGTTTGTATACTGGGCGAGAAGAGAAAAAATTGTCTTTTGGCAGTAAGGCTTTACGGAGCGAAGTACCCTAATAGACGTATACCATCTAGAAAATCTTTTCAGTGCTTAATGGAACGGTTTGATGGTAGTGGTAGCGTTGAGTATACGAAACGGAAAGTACTAAATCAGAATGCTACCAATGAGAAAAAAGAAATGTAGATTTTACTTCATGTTGAAGATAATCCCCAGGTTAGCAGCCGTCAACTAGCTGACTTATCTGACACATCTCAATCTACGGATAATTGCACCACGAGAAAATACAAGTATCATCCCTTTCATATGGATCTACAAAAAGAACATCAAGACCGTGATTTTGAATGACGAATAAACTTTTGTACCACCATTAATGGAGCAAGAGAGGCCGATCCAAATTTTTATTCAAAATAATGTTTTCTGATGAAGCTACTTTTCGCAGTAATGGAGCAGTTAACAGCCATAATATGCATTATTATTCAACAGTTATTCCATTTTGGGTCCGGGAAGTTCAAAACCAAAACCATTGGTCGCTTAATGTACGGTGTGGAATATTAAATTTTCGAATTATTGGTCCATATTTTTTTCGCGAACCGCTTAACGGGCCTAGATATCTAAATTTTTTTAAAAACAAATTACCCTAGCTTCGGGATGCGTGCAGGACAATAACGCCCTTTATGCTAAAAAAATGAACGAAAAACGCCTAAACATGTTTATTCAAGTAGACGGGCATATTTTTGAACATTTATTACATCATAATAATTAATCATTAAGTTAAACTATATTAAAATTATTATTAACTATTTGTTTATGTTTTCACAATAGCGCAAGTGTAATAAAAACAAGGGTAAACAATAAAAATTCAAACTAAATCAAAAACTATTAGAAATAGGTATATGACATACTTAATAAAAGTTGGAGGGTTTTGTAAAATCTATCAGAAAAAATAATAATATACAGCCTTTTAAAAAAATTTGATATTTTTCAATTTAAAATGCATAAATTTATTTTGAATACCCTGTAGCATCTAACTCAAATTTCTTTACATATATCTTTTTTCCATCTCTATAGAACGCTCGTACAAATTATGGGTATTCCACCTTCAGAAACAATAGCGCTACTGGCAATTTGTTACAAAACTGCAAACTAGTATTTTTTTTTTAAAAAAATTGAAATATTAGAAAAAAAAACTACATTATTAATAAAAAAGTTATAAAATTTTACGAGAATTTAAAAATAAATTAGAAAATAGGATGTTCCATTTAAAAAAACATATGTTATATCGGCCACACTTTTTTGAAGTACCCCGTATACTCAAAAACAACTTTAAACTGTGCACCTTAATATTCCCTAAAACTACTGTATTTAACATTTTTTCGTCATTCCCGAAACAAATGAGATAATGAACTTTACTTTATCGTTGACTCACCCTGTACAACTGTTTTTCACCTTTGTTGTTTATTTTTTTTATACAGGGTGCCCTAGTATTCCGTGTATATAAAGTTACTGTCGATCTCTGTGATGAAAATATGACCATTTAACCCAACTTACTTTAGTCTAGATATTCGTAATTTTTGAGATACAGGGTGTTAAAGTAATACTTTTATTTTACTTTTTCTTAAGAAGCCTTCTTAATAATTGTGCTATTATACAACATTCGGTGCTAAGGGCTTTTCTGAGATGAGAACTCGAAATCAGCTCACAGTTTTGTTGTAAATTTTAGGGAGTGTCACTTATTGCGCTGTGTATACTTTTAAATTGTCATAACTTTTTTATACCACTCTGTATGATATTTTTAATTAAATATTCGTATTCTCCGCCTTCTCCTGTCTAAAAAAGCTTGGTAAATGTTGCTCCGAGCAACAGTTTCTGAGATAATGGGATGTTTGTTTCCATTTTTTAATTCCATTGTCAAATTCCCAAATGCGTTCTTTTACACTTCATCCAGGCTTAGGACAGGTCTAAAAGAATAGTAGAAATTTGGAGCATTCTTAAAGGCAAACAAGCTAACAACAATAATAAATTTAAAGACCAACGGGCCAACAATAGTAGGAATGTAAAAACCAACTGGCTAAGGGCATGAAAGATTACTCACAAATTAATAAATTCGAAAAAAGTTCAATCGCTCAACTGAGAAGGTATTGGTTTCACAATAAATGTTCAGTATGGCCGCAACCTTCGTTAATGCATAAATTAATACGTCGCAAGAAATTTAAACATACTTTTCTTTAAATGTCTTCATTTCTTAAAGCGTTAGCAGCATTTTGAATTCTATTCCACAATTGTTTTCGATTTGAACTTGATAAACTTTCGATTTCAACGCATCCCAAAGGAGAAAATCGCATGGATTTAAGTCTGGGGAACGAGGTGGCCAGTGAAAGCATTTTCACCTCTTCCGATCCATTTATCTGGGTAACTTTGGTTCAAAAAAAATTCTCATATTACGCGCAAAATATGTTGGTGCACCATCGTGCATGAAAAACATGTCTCGATGAAAATTAATGGGTTAAGTTTTCCAATAATTCAGGAATAATTTCACGGATGAAATTCAAGTAAATGTCACCATCAAGTCGATCTGGTAATCTAAAAGGCCCGATCAAATAGTTCGCGACAAATCCCAGACATTAATACTGAATTCGCTTTGAAATTGTCTTTGTTGCACAACATGTGGGTTTTCTTCAGCGTAAACATGATTATTATGCATATTTGTTATACCACGTCGAGTGAAGCGTGCTTCGTCTGTAAACAGGATTTTAGTGTGAAAAGCCGGAACAGTCGCTATGCGTATTCGAATAATTTGTGAAAAATGCAAACGGGATCCAAGATCTGGAGGAAAGAGTTCCTGGATAGACTGTATATGAAAGGGGTGAATAATTTGTTGTCTAATGATTCGGCTAGTTGTGCTTTTTGATATTCCCGTTTGACGTTCAGTTAAACGAGTGGTGATTCCAGGATTATCGTGTACAATTTCAAGAAATTCCTCTTCAACATCGCTTGCTCTAGCTTATGAAGGCTGTCCAATTTCTCGAAGTCGCCTCCCAATATTGGCAAAAGTCTGATAGTTAGGAGTCCGACGATGCCGAAATCTTTCGTGATATACGCGAGCTCTTTTGCGACCGTTGCCGTTATAAAAACCAAACATTGAAATCATATCAGTTTGCTCACCAAAAGGGTACTCCATAATAATCTAGATTTAAAACACTGTTGAGCTTGAGAAGGGATCTTGTTAATACTCGTAAAACTTGTTTGATATCTGTCAAAAATTACTTTCAGTTAGTATTACTACAAGCCAGTTAAGTCACAGAACATATGATATCTTACATCATTGCCAGAGTGATTTTTGAGCGTTGCCAAGTAACTATACAATGTGAAGAAACGTGTGAAGGAAAGCAGTTGCGAATTTGATAATGGAATTAAAAAATGGAAACAAACATCCCACTATCTCAGAAACTGTTGCTCGGAGCAACATTTACCAAAAGAGCTTTTTTAGACAGGGGAAGGCGGAAAATACGAATATTTAATTAAAAATACCATACAGAGTGGTATAAAAAAGTCATGACAATTTAAAAGTATACACAGTGCAATAAGTGATGCCCCCTACAATTTACAACAAAACTGTGAGCTAATTTCGATTTCTCATTTCAGAAAACCCCTTAGCACCGAATCTTGTAAAGGGTGTTTTTTATAACTTTGAAATGGAATAAAACAAAGATGAATTTTTTAAATTGACATGAAATTTACTTTATTCGAAAGATAATCTTCTGGCATTATAATTTAAATATGACTTGTGGCATATGACCGCCACGGCTGGCTCGGACGTAGTCTAATCTGGAGGTCCAATTTTCGATGACTTTTTCCAACATTTGTGGCCGTATATCGGCAATAACGCGGCGAATGTTGTCCTCCAAGTGGTCAATCGTTTCGGGCTTATCGGCGTAGACTAGCGACTTCACATATCCCCACAGAAAATAGTCTAGCGGCGTTAAATCGCACGATCTTGGAGGCCAATTCACGGGTCCGAAACGTGAAACTATGCGGTTACCAAACGTTTCCTTCAATAAATCAATTGTGGCACGAGCTGTGTGACATGTTGCGCCGTCTTGTTGAAACCACAGCTCCTGCACATCATGGTTGTTCAATTGATGAACGAAAAAATCAGTAATCATGGCTCTATAACGGTCACCATTGACTGTAACGTTCTGACCAGCATCGTTTTTAAAGAAGTGCGGACCAATGATTCCACCAGCCCATAAAGCACACCAAACAGTCAGTTTTTCTGGATGTAACGGTGTCTCAACATACACTTGAGGATTATCATCACTCCAAATACGGCAGTTTTGTTTATTGACGTATCCATTCAAACAAAAGTGAGCTTCATCGCTAAACAAAATTCGCTTATGAAAATCGGGATCAACGGCAATCTTGTTTTGGGCCCATTCCCGAATCTACGCCTTGCTAGGTGATCGTGTGGCTTCAATTGTTGCACGAGTTGGATTTTGTAAGCACGCAAACCAAGATCTTTTCGCAAAATCTTCCATAAAGGGGATGGACACATATCCAATTCCTGTGCACGATGGCGGATAGACTGATTCGGGTCTTCCTCTACGCTACGCTCTACAGCAGCAATGACTTCTTCTGTACGCACTGCACGACGTCTCTGTGGATGCGTATTATCATTTAGAGTAAACGTGGTGCGAAAACGTTCCATAGTTAATCGAATTAATTGCTCTAATGGACGATTATGTTGACCGTAAAATGGACGTAGTGCGCGATACGTATTTCGAACAGAACCATGATTTTCAAAATAAATTTGCACAATTTGGAAGCGTTGTTCAGGCGTCAGTCTATTCATGTTGAAATGCCAAACCAAACTAAACATAAATCACTTGACAGCTGACAAAATGGCGGCCAGTTAAAAAAGTGTTGCCAACTTAAAGTTTTATACCTCTATAAAAAACACCCTTTACAAATAGTACAATTATTAAGAAAGCTACTTAAGAAAAACTAAAATAAAAGTATAACTTTGACATCCTGTATCTCAAAAATTACGAATTTTTGGACTAAGGTAAGTTGGGTTAAATGGTCATATTTTCATGCCAGAAATCCACAGTAATGCTGGGACACCCTGTGTGTTTAAAATACGGTAAATACACTCGCTTATTAGATTCCACTTTAATATACTAATCAAAAACTCAAAAAAATGTCTGTATGTTTCGCTATCACTGTAGATGTATCAAGAAAGAATATTTCTAAAGTGTATCAATATCTCGATTTATCTATACCTATTTATACATGGATTTTCCTAGGTTTTAAAAATAGTTCTTAAAATTTAACAATGATGAGGTGTCAAGGTCAAATATCTACCGAACAAACAGGCTTTATTCCAGGAAGAGGGATTAGAGAACAAATTCTCAATATACGCTAGATAATAGAAAAAGTCGGGGAATTCCAAATAACAACCTATATCTCTTTGTAGGCTACTCCAAAGCTTTCGACTGCATACAATGGAACAAATACTGGTCAATTCTAATCAGCATAGGAACACTTATTCATTTTGTAAATCTTATTCGATCCCTATGTAAAAACACAAAAGGAAAAACCCCTTTTGACGTAGAAGCCGGTGCCAGACAGGGCTGTATTCTGTCACACATACTTTTTAATATACGCGGCTGGTTTGAAAAGTCCGTGCAAAGTCCGAGAGATGGCACCACTGGCGCGTATCGGGGTCATGTTTAGTTAGTAGCATCTCTTGAATGAACGCACACCAAGTTTCAGCCATATTAGTCTATTTCTTTGTGTTTGGCATTCGTGTGAATTAAGGAAGTCGAGTGATTTTCAAGAAATGGACGAAAAAAAATTTCGTGTGGTGATTAAACATTACTTTATGAAAGGCAAAACGCCTCAGGAGACTAAAGAGAAGCTTGATAAACATTATGGTGACTCTGCACCTTCGATTAGAACAGTTTATAAGTGGTTTCAAAATTTTCGGACTGGCCATATGGACACAAGTGACGCTGAACGTTCTGGACGGCCTGTGGAGGTTACGACTCCAGAAATCATTGATCAAATCCATGATATGGTGATGGATGACAGAAGCGTTAAGGTGCGTGAGATTGCTAGTGCTGTGGGCATCTCGACTTAACGGGTACATAATATTTTGCATAAACATTTGGACATGAGAAAGCTATCCGCAAGATGGGTGCCGCGATTGCTCACGCTTTCCTTCGGCCGGAAAGGTTATGGCGACTGTCTTTTGGGATTCGCAAGGGATAATCCTCATCGACTATCTGGAAAAGGGTAAAACTATTACAGGTGAATATTATTCATCGTTATTGGACCGTTTGAAAACCGAGCTGCAAGAAAAACGCCCGCAATTGGCCCACAAGAAAGTCCTTTTCCATCACGACAACGCACCAGCACACACCTCAGCAGTTGTGGTCGCAAAATTAATGGAAATAGGATTCCAACTCGTTTCGCATCCCCCCTATTCTCCAGACTTGGCTCCCTCGGACTACTATTTGTTCCCCAATTTGAAGAAATGGCTGGCGGGACAAAGATTTTATTCAAACGAGGAGGTGATTGCAGAAACTAATGGATATTTTGCAGACTTGGACAAATCCTATTATTCGGAAGGGATCAACAAACTAGAACATGGCTGGACGAAGTGTATAAGCCTAAAAGGAGACTATGTCGAAAAATAAAAAAGGTTTACCCCAAACACATAAGTAGTCTTTATTTTTGCACGGACTTTTCAAACCAGCCTCGTATATAGTGAACATATAACGAGGTTTGGTTTGGATGGCTGGAGTGAGGGTGTGACAATCGGTGGAAAAAAGATAGTAACCCTAGATATGCGGATGATACTGTTATACTTGCAACGTCAATACAAGATCTAGAAACAATTATAGAGCGTCTTGAAGTCACTAGTAAAAACTATGGACTCGTAATTAATAAAGCGAAAACCAAAGTAATGATTGTTTGTCGTAATGAAGATCTGTCATAAATAAATGAAATTGCTGGTTTCAGTGTTGTAGATCATCTCAACTGTTTGGACTCCCTCATAATTAACAATGGTGGCTATGAAGCGGAAGTAAAAAGATGTTTGGCTATCGCTGGAAACTTGGCAATCAAACTTACTAAGATCTGGAAAGATCCAGCTGTCACAAAAAACACAACGTTAAGACTGCTGTCCAGCCTTGTATTCCCCATAGCAATTTACGCTTAAGAAACACCATTTTATAAGCTGGCAAAAGAAGAATCGATGCGGGCGTATCGAAGATTTATATACCGAACACTGTACTAAAGTATCTATTCTTGAAGATCTTAGTATCAATCATTCAAATAGAATTAATAGACAGTACCTGAAATATTAACGTCACATTATGAGGAAAGAGGATCTACTCAATATATATCACCACTACACCAAACACTTTACTTTTGCACTCGACGCGCGTTTTGCTAACTATGTTAGCTTCATCAGGAGCGATGTTTGACTAAAGCTAAACTACAAATCTACCCTATGTATACTTAGCCTAACCCTTGAATTACTCAGGCGGAACTAATGGCATAGGCAAGAGGCCATCAGTTCCGGTCAAGTAACCAGTAGAGGGGACTATAAGGAATAGGCCCTCTGTCTTTATTTAAACTACTTTTACATTTTATAATTTCCATACTTTCGTATGCGTTCAACAATCTCCTATCAGATACATTTTTTATTAATCTTAGATTATCTAATGTGATCAGCTTCAAGGGCATGTTCGGCAATGCTAGACTTTTCTGTTCTACTGTATTTTAAGTGTGCTAAATGTTCTTTAAATCGTGTTTTAATTGACTTTTTAGTTTGCCCAACATACTTTTTGTCGCAATCATTACAACTAATTTCGTAAATTCCACTTTTCTCACAATTAAGTGAGAGTTATGACTTTTGTTTAAGATGCGAATTTCATTTCGTGTAAAGGTTTCTGATAAATGATTTTCTACAATATTTACGAGTTTCCTGAGGGCTATTTTTCTTCGGTAAGAGCTTTTTTAATTTTTTTTTTTCGATACAAAGAAAGCATTATTTTTCGATACAAAGAAAGCAAATATTGATGACTTTGTTTCCAAATTAAATAGCCGGTATGATTCCATTAAATTCACTCACGAAGTTGAGAACAAAGGACAACTGTCTTTTCTAGATATTTTAATTATTAAGAATAATAATAGATTAGAATTTGATATCTATAGGAAAGACACAGTAACAGATAGATATATTCCTAATGATTCATTTCATTGCAAAAAACACAAATTACTATCATTACATTTTTTAGTTCATCGTTTGGTCACTTTTCCTTTGAATAGAGTCAACTTTAATAACGAAAGGAATCGTATTAGAAATATAACTAGAGTTATGGACTAGAGACCGGATTATATGTATTTGCATATTTTCATATGCATTTGCATATTTAGACCATTCTCACCGATTATTGCATATTTTACCCAAAATCTAGTAATGATGCATATTTTCCCTATATTTACAATATTTCTCGGTATTACTAGGCAATTGAATTGCTCAGCGTATTGTTAATGTCGCCGTTTGGAACCGATCTTATCGCCGAAACATTACCTGCAATAGTCTAAACCTCGATTAGGTTATAGTGCCAAGGGACTACCCAAAATTACGACGGTATTTTATTCCTTTGTTTTTTGGTCGGGATATTAAGTGATAAGTAGTTACTTTCTAAGAATATTTGTTTGAGCGTGGATCAAATAAACAATTTTCTCGAAGACAAATTTTTATTTTAAAACAAGATATCAGTTTTAACATTATTGTTGACGTGCTTGCATCAATGTAGTCTTTTTGCAATTTTTAACGGGTTGTGTTAAAGTTTAACGTGTACCATGCCACCAGCAAAAAAAAGTGTCTCTTCGTGGGTAGCTGATTATCCTGGAACATTTACATACGACGGAAATGTTTTATATTGTCGAGTTTGCGAGAAAAATGTTTCGTGCACAAAAAAGTTTCAAACTGACCAGCATGTCGAGACAAGTCTTCATATCGCAGCAAAAAAAAGGCCCACAACAACAACTTATAACAGTAGCAAGTAGCAGTGATTCCACTTCTATAGGCAAATAAAAAAACCAGTTTAGCATGGTTTTATGTGAAGCATTGCTTGCAAGTAATATTCCTCTCCACAAACTTACAAATCCTACATTCAAAGATTTTCTGCGAAAATATTGCTTGAATCAAAAAATACCAGACGAATCAACACTGCGTAAAAATTACATACGAACAATTTACCAACATATTCTGGAAGAAATACGTAATGAAGAAAGTGTTTCTTAAGGCATCTGTTCGCAATAACGCCTATAAAGAAAAACTGCCAAATGTGCCTTTATCTCCCAAACCAGTGTTAACTCGATGGGGAACATGGATTGAAGCTGTACTATTTTACAATGATCATTCATTCAATCCAAGGAAGCATTTAACGATTCTGATATTAAAAAAAAAACATAGTTTTGATTAGCACTCACTTTTCCCACATACCTGTGGATATTAAAAAGCTTGAAACTGGAGGTTTGGCGTTGACCGAATCAATTCAGTTAATGAATAAAATCCGTCAAATAAACTCCACATTGCCAGATGTATTCCCGCGTAGAGTTAAAGAAAAGTTTGAAAATATTTTGTGCAATAACCCAGGCTTTGAACCTTTGTGTCAAATTGATAGTTTTATTAATGGGACGGGTGAACTTTTGCCAGAAACAATAAGTGCTAACATAGCACCCAAATTCAAAAGCTGCCCAGTTACCTCAGTGGATATGGAACGGTCTTTTTCCACTTGTAAAAATATTTTAAGTGATCGAAGACACAATCTTACTACCCAACATTTGGAACAATAACTTACTGTTTACGTGTACAAGAATACAAATGTTATATAATTTTTAAAAAATGTTAAATAATTGTTAATTAAATTTAAACATCGTCGATAACTTGTTAATTTTATGCTGATTTTGAAATAAAAAACTAAAAATTACTACTTTTATTCTTATTTAATATTGCATATTTTGACCCTTTTCATGCATATTTTAAGCATTTTTCATGCATATTTGCATGCATATTTCAAGATTTTTATGTTGAATATAATCCGGTCTCTAGTTATGACGATGACTTAGTAAACAAGATAATAAATAGACATAAGTTCAGGTTAAATATTCAGAATTCCACCTTTTTTTACACGCGAAGAAAATAACAACAAGTATGTCTCCATATCATATATAGCAAGGAACTCGATAAGGTATTTAATAAGATAGGCCTCACCTTAGTCTATAAGTCATCAGACAATCTGAGGAATATCTTAGGAAATCCCAAAGATAAGATTCCTGATTGTGAGAGAAGTGGAATTTATGAAATTAGTTGTAATGATTGTGACAAAAAGTATGTTGGGCAAACTAAAAGGTCAATCAAAACACGATTTAAAGAACATTTAGCAAACTTAAAATACAGTAGAACAGAAAAGTCTAGCATTGCCGAACATGCCCTTGAAGCTGATCATATTGTAACATTAGATAATCTAAGATTAATTGAAAATGTATCTGATAGGAGATTGTTGAACGCATACGAAAGTATGGAAATTATAAAATGTAAAAGTAGTTAAAATAAAGACAGAGGGCCTATTCCTTATAGTCCCCTCTACTGGTTACTTGACCGGAACTGATGGCCTTGCCTATGCTATTAGTTCCGCCTGAGTAATTCAAGGGTCAGGCTAAGTATAAATAGGGTATATTTGTAGTTTAGCTTTAGCCAATCATCGTTCCTGATGAAGCTAACATGGTTAACGAAGCGCGCGTCGAGTGCAAAAATAAAGTGTTTGGTGTAGTGGTGATATATACTGAGTAGTGTCATTGTGCCAAAGATTCCACATTCCCAACTTAGGAAAGTGGATGCCGTGGAAAACTTGTAATAACGGGAAACTCCAACAACATGATCCGATCAAATGAGATCTCTTCTTGGTATGGGTACGCACGTGTCAAGTCAGGTCGTGCAGGATCGGGATACCTGGCGAATAACTATTGAGGCAGCAGCTGCATAGTGTTACTGATACTCCTGTTGGGATGAAACGATTAAGGGAAAGTTAAGGTCTAATTGACCATTTAGAAAGACATCTGTCTTTTTAATTTACGTGTGGATTGATAAGTTTGGTAAATTTCCAGGAAATGGTGCGAAATTTTGTTAAGTAGCATGACTATTGGTAAGCGTGATTTTTATAATGGTTGTGTTCAAACTTTCAAATAGATGCAACGCGCAGTTGTTTGTTGACAGCGTAAGTGATCGGAGTTACACATTTCGTAGTAATGGATAAAGCCGATTGATTTTACCAGGTGGACAAGTATGAAATGGGGATTTTTTTCTAAAAAAACATGTTAAATTCGTAAGAATGATAAAAAGTGCTTTATTCAAAGTATGCTCGATCGCTTGTTTTACATTTTTCCCCTCTTTGGGGCAATTTGTGAATACCACGCCAGTAAAAATCTTCCCCTTTTGCAGCGAACCATTCATCGAGCCATTTTTTCACATTTTCGTACGAACCAAAGCGTTGCTCAGCAAGTGCGTGACCCATCGATGCAAACAAGTGGTAATCGGAAGGAGCCAAGTCTGGTGAGTAAGCCGCATGGGGTAGAACTTCCCAGCTGAGTGCTTCCAACGCGTCGCGAACTGGTTTTGCCGTGTGTGATGGAGCATTGTCATGAAGAAAAATGACTTTGTGTTGCCTCTTTCGGTATTCTGGCCTTTTTTCATCAGCGAACGGTTCAAATCGGTAAATTGTTGTTGGTAACGTTTAGTATTAACCGTTTCCCCAGGTTTTAACAGCTCATAATAGACCACGCCCCCTCTGGTCCCACCAAACATAGAGCGTCGTCTTTCTGCCAAAGCGATTCGGTCTTGCGGTCGATGTGGTTGGTACGCCTGGGTCTACCCATGATTTTTTGCGCTTGGGATTCTCAAAATAAATAAAATAAAAATAAATCCACTTTTCATCCCCTGTAACTATACGATGCAAAAACGACTTCCTTTTGTACCGAGCAAGCAAAATGTCACACGTGTTTTTGCGCTTTTTCCATTTGCCTATCGTTCAACTCATGTGGTACCCATCTATCGGCTTCTGAATCTTTCCCATCTCTCGTAACTGATTGGAAACAGTTTGTTGACCAATTGCTCGGCGAGTTGTTTTTATGTTTGCGAATCATCTTCGTCCAACAATGCTTGCAATTCCACATCTTCGTATTTTTTTGGCGGTTTCCACGTTCCTTGTCTGTAACATCGAAGTCACCACTTTTGAAACGCCGAAACCATCGTTCACACGTATCTTGCGATGGAGCATGTTCACCATAAGCTTCTCGAAGTAATCGGTATGATTCAATAGCAGTTTTCTTCAAATGAAAACAAAAAATTAATGCTAATTAATTTCGACATATTGAACACAATACTGTGCACACACTTTTCCAATTTATCACTCGTGCACGTCTGACACTTGTTGATGACACAACAAAATGGCGCAGTGTCAAATCCTTATAGCACAAACTGCATTGGTGCACCATCTGTTGTCTGAAATCCGCATTTCATACTTGTACACCTGGTAATTTGGTATACCTACGAAACAGAAAAAAAAAATGAAAATAAATAAACCTTACTCGTCTGAATCTTGATTCATTTTGTTTTTAAACTCAATTTCAGCATTTAGATTTTCAACCTGACTTCGTAAGTTATCGATAATTTCCTGAGCCAATTGTTCCCGGGCATGGGCTGCATCGGCCAATCTCCAAGCTTTATCAATTTCGTCTTTAAGTGTGTCGATTGTTATTTTATCTTCATTTGCCAGTTTTAATGCTGTTTCTAGTTTTCGATCTTTCTCTTCAATATTTTCTTCAAAAATTAAGTTTTGCTCTTCTGCTTCTTTTTGTTTATTGTAACTAACGAAGAAGGTTTCGAAGAGTTTACTAAACTCGTCGGCAAATTGAGCAGCTTCGGGATTTTGTTCCATTTCGGTAACAGCCTAAAAACCAAGATAATTAGCTGTTGTATTGTGTTGGTAAATTAATAATATTTAGAAAACAATCTTACGTCTAGTTCGCATACGTTTTAAATTATTACATATTAACGCTAATAACAAAGGTCTACAATTTTTTTTTATGTAACATGAATTAAAATGGGCGTTTTGTATGTCTCCTGTCACTGCTGAATCTGAAAAAAATATGTGGGTCATAAGGTATTTTGTTATGACATTTTAAAATGTTAAAGAAAATTGCTGAGAATTATTGGGATAATAAAATCTGGTTTATACCGAGTTGCGGTAAGGGTCGGTGAAGGGCAATAAAGAGTTCCGAGTTGCGGTACAGACCTTTTTCGAACCCAAAATTGACGGCGAGGCGGTCCGTCACAAGCAGGTATAGAGCTACAAGTATGCAAGTTATGTGTGAAAATTAAAGTAAAAGACATATTTCAGTAATTACTACCAGGGTACAAGTATGAAATGCGGATATCAGACAACAGATGGTGCACCAATGCAGTTTGTGCTATAAATATTTGACACTGCGCCATTTTGTTGTGTCATCAAGAAGTGTCACACGCGCACGAGTGATAAATTGGAAAAGGGTGTGCATAGTGTTGTGTTCAACATGTCGAAATTTATACCGAACAAAGAGCATTCGCGGACAGCATTAATTTTTTGTTTTCATTTGAAGAAAACTGCTGTTGAATCATACCGATTACTTCGAGAATCTTATGGTGAACATGCTCCATCGCAAGATACGTATGAAACATGGTTTCGGCGTTTCAAGAGTGGTGACTTCGATGTTGCAGACAAGGAACGTGGAAAACCGCCAAAAAAAATACGAAGATGTGGAATTGCAAGCATTGTTGGACGAAGATGATTCGCAAACACAAAAACAACTCGCCGAGCAATTGGGCGTTAGTCAACAAGCTGCTTCCAATCGGCTACGAGAGATGGGAAAGATTCAGAAGACCGACAGATGGGTACCACATGAGTTGAACGACAGGCAAATGGAAAAGCGCAAAAACACTTGTGACATTTTGCTCGCTCGGTGCAAAAGGAAGTCGTTTTTGCATCGTATAGTTACAGGGGATGAAAAGTGGATTTATTTTGAGAATCCCAAGCGCAAAAAATCATGGGTAGACCCAGGCGCACCATCCACATCGACCGCAAGATCGAATCGCTTTGGCAGAAAGACGATGCTCTGTGTTTGGTGGGACCAGAGGGGCGTGGCCTATTATGAGCTGTTAAAACCCGGGGAAATGGTTAATACTAAACGTTACCAACAACAATTGACCGATTTGAACCGTTCGCTGCTTGAAAAAAGGCCAGAATACCGAAAGAGGCAACACAAAGTCATTTTTCTTATGACAATGCTCCATTACATACGGCAAAACCAGTTTGCGACACGTTGGAAGCACTCAGCTGGGAAGTTCTACTCCATGTGACTTACTCACCAGACTTGGCTCCTCCGATTACCACTTGTTTGCATCGATGGGTCACGCACTTGCTGAGCAGCGCTTTGGTTCGTACGAAGATGTAAAAAAATGGCTCGATGAATGGTTCGCAGCAAAATAGGAAGATTTGTACTGGCTTGGTATCACAAATTGCCCGAAAGATGGGAAAAATGTATAACAAGCGATGGAGCATACTTTGAATAAAGCGTTTTTTATTTCATTCTTCCGAATTTTACATGTTTTTTTTAGAAAAAAAATCCGCATTTCATACTTGTACACCTGGTATATCTGTAAGACATGCATTTGACAAACGTTACAGCATCAATTTCTTTATGTACGTATTGAATTATCTTATTTTCTAAACATGCTGAATTGTATCTATTAGTTCAACACTTTGGTGCACTGGTTTATACAGCGTTGATTTTCGCGTATGTTTCAGGCTGGACACCCTTGATGACCTCTAAAAATTCATGAAAATTCGGATAGGCGAACGACTATCCTTTGCAAATTTTGAATGAAAAGCCTCAATCCCGTTATTAGTTCTCCAAACGCTGGCGTCGAGCGCGGCCCAAAGCATCGATGTAGTTTTCAATTACATATGTTATGTAGTCAGCAAACAATGCTACTTGTGGGTGGATTGGATGATTTTCTAATAATTGGACGAGAACATCTCCCACGTGATCGGCAGGGAGAAAAGTTGGCCCGAACATGTGGTGACGCCATTTTCCAATGGGAGAATTTTTATCTTTGTATTGTCTAGTTAATCTTAGATTTGAATTTTTCTCCACTAGGATTGTCCTAAATGGAATCTGCATCCCACAAGCGTTGTCAATAGAAATTCGGTTGAAACCGCACCGTGAATAGCGCGTTAAAAAACTGACACGACTTTTGTAGGCAAGAAGACATATCCTAATTGCTGGCATTTGGACTTTACCGCAGAAAATACCAAAGAATACGAAGTTTCCTTCTTGTCGTGCAATAGGCTGAACACCAAGGGAATATAGCGGTCATTGATATATGCCAGAATAGTAAACATTTGTAGAAAAAACTTCGCACAAAATTCAAATGTACCGTCCACCATCACAATTTCCGCCGCGCATCACTAAACATCAGGAAATCTTCATGCCTAGCGGTTTCGACCGAGATTGAACTGAGATATTCATGAACTTCCTCTCGGGACTTTGGCAACTTTGGATAGCACTGCAGTCTGGCTCGGTTCAAATTCTTCCCTATTCTTATCATATCGGAGTCGGTGAAAGTGTTCAGTACATTTGGATCTGCAGCCACCTCCCGCTGAATCATCTTTCTTGGTCTTCCTCGTTGGCTCTCTTCTTTACTCTGTTGTTAATTTTTTGGCGATTCAGTGCTTGTTCATTATCGTGTTGATGTTGATGATTGCGAGTTTGTCGTAAAAATATGTGGTCTGGTCCAATGGTATAAACTTTGGTAGTGAAGTTCTTGTTTGTGCAGACCCAGCACATCTCTTCTGTCGATTTTAAACGGCGATATTGTCGGATCAAAGTTTTGCGTTTCTCGCTCAACATCCTCTGTAATATGTTAAGACCATGTTGACTTGAAAGAGTTTAAACGTAAACTAGTAAATTTCAAAAATGCCTTTACGTTTTATACTTTTATCTAATTTAGGTTAACCCTAATTTAATGTAATAATATTTAAGAATGAATAATTAAGTTGGGAATGTGGAATCTTTGGCACAATGATACTTATATATATACTAATTCAGCTTTAACTAAGTTATAAAAAATATTCAAAATTGCGTTATAAAATTTGAAAGTAGTCCTCTCTTGTTGAGATTATATCACAAGCACATAGTTATGAGTAAAAGTAATATATTTCTTTTGTAAGTATATATGTATGTACAAAACGCACTTTTGTTTAGGTTAATACAGTCTGTCAAGTAAGAACGTGGCCCGTCGTATTCTTTAAAAAATGTGTTTCGAGAAAATTTTTTGCCATTAATGTATTCTTTGCTGTGCTAACAATGACACAGTTACCTTAGTAAGTACAAAACTCATTCAGTCTCTGGCAGAACCTTTCAAGTCAGAGTTGAAACGGCCATTTCCGAAGTCAAGGCCATCAGAGCTGGAGTCCCACAAGGCTCCGTCCTCTACCCCCACTTCTTTAACATTTTCACAGCCGACATTCCCAAATCGGATCAGACCATCCTCCTCCTTTATGCTGATGACACCGCCATTATCACCCACTCCAGAGGTAACCACCTCATCATCAACAGACTTCAGCGCCACCTCGACTCCCTGGTTTGACCGCTGAAGAATCCCTCCAAGACTCAAGCCATATATCACCACTACACCAAACACTTTATTTTTGGACTCGACGCGCGTTTCGCTAACCATGTTAGCTTCATCAAGAGCGATGATTGACTCAATAGTCAATCATCGCTTCTTAGAATTAATAATATTTGATAATTTAACCGTACCTACCTGCCGATTGGTCGATTACCGTAACTCGAATGAAAGGCGGGTCAAAATATTTACATCCCTCTAAAGGTCATTAGGCGGACCGCAACTCGATATCTACATAAAATTTACAAACAAAATGTATAATATTATTTGAAAAAAATTATTTAATATGCACATATTAATCAATATTCAATAACAAAACACTTTTGCAACCTAGGTTTGATGTTTAGTTAATTTTTTCATTCACTTTTTCCTCTTATGTGGAGTAAAATCTTCTCTCTTCAAGAACCAGCAGTAATCTCCCATCATTGCACTAATATAGGAATTGATGGCCTCATCAGAGTCGTGTAATTTTGAAAGTTAAATTTTGACTTAAGGGGTTAGTTTTGGGGGGTGAAATCGGAAGTGGAAAAAAAAATTACCAGGTCATCGAGTGGGGTGTCAAAATGAAAGCTTGTAAAAACACGAGTTTAAAAAAATATATAATGTAATACTTGTGCACACTTTTCTTTGTAATATTTTTAAACAATTGCGAAATTTCGAAAACTAATGATCAAAAAATTTTGAAAAAATTCTGGACTATTCTTCACAGGGTTTAAATTGAACAAAAATTATCACGAGTGCATTCAATTCAAGGTTATCAGTTTTCAGTAAAGATTAGTACAGAACTTTGTTGAAAACGCATTTGGGATATGTTTTGTGAAGTCGTTTATCATTTTGTACCACTGCAAAAAAAATTTATTTCAAAAGCAATTAACGTACGGAAAATTAATTGCGCAAGTCCAACTTGTACTTGACCGGTTTTTAAAATATGCAGTAAATACAATAAATCTTCGGGACGTCCGGCGTCCTACATAAATTCAAACTCCCATAAATGATGGTGTGCCTTTTGTTATTGGAAAATGATATGTTACCCTCTTTTGTACGATATGTGAACTAGTATTTTGAAAAAATTCTGGACTATTCTTCACAGGGTTTAAATTGAACAAAAATTATCACGAGTGCATTACCTTTAATAACACAATGCAACACATAAAATGTAAACTAAATTCTGACTTCAGTTTCTGGAAGTGCCCACCCAAACTAGCAAAACCCTATTTGAGTTTTGATAGTTTAGTTAGAATTTTTTTTTGCCTTCATAAATTTTTTTGCTCGAGCTTTGGTTTTGCACAGCTATATCTCGTAGATTATTGAAATTTCTCAATGCAATCTTCAGACGAAATGTTCTTCACACCAAAATACACAATTTTTGTGAACATGTCGGGGCCAGATTTTCACTCTTTCGGGGTGTTTTTAGTGCATAAAGCCCGAAAAAATGCCATTTTTTCACATTTTCGTCCATAACTCACAAACCGTGCATATTTTAGTATAACTGTCTTCAACAAAAATGTTCTCTGCATGAACACGATTAACTTTGCTGAACATTGCAATAACCTACAATCCATCCTTATGGTTCTTTTGGCCGTTGTAAGGAATTTCGCCACCAAATAGTACATTTCACACCACTAGCACAGTGCGCGTCAATTCCATACTACACACAAGCGATTCCCCGTTCAAATGTGTGTGTATTTATTCCAGCGTGTGTGTGTGTACCATAGCAGTTTACAAACAAAAATTTTTTTTTTCAATTTCTTTTCCAAAAATAGTTAGTAAACATTCAAAAGTGAGCTAAAAACCAGTTTCTTGAACGTAAAACCTGAAAAAAGCTGAAATTTTGGTGTGAAATTCCTTACAACGGCCAAAAGAACTATAAGGATCGATTGTAGGTTATGGCAATGTTCAGCAAAGTTACTCGTGTTGATGCAGAGAACATTTTTGTTGAAGACGGTTATGCTAAAAATATGCACGGTTTGTGAGATATGGTCGAAAACGTGAAAAAATGGCATTTTTTCGGGCTTTCTGCACTAAAAACACTCCGAAAGAGGAAAATATGGCCTCGACATGTTCACAAAAATTGTGTATTTTGGCGTGAAGAACATTTTGTCTGACGATTGCATTGATAAATTCCCAATAATTTACGAGATATAGCCGTGCAAAACCAAAGCTCGAGCAAAAAAATTGATGATAGCAAAAAAAAAATTCGAACTAAACTATCAAAACCCAAATAGGGTTTTGCTAGTTTGGGTGGGCACATCCAGAAACTGAAGTGAGAATTAAGTTTACATTTGATGACCTCGAAAATGTTACACAGTGTAATTCATCTGGTATATAAAAAAAAAACAAAAAATTCAAGGTTATCAGTTTTCAGTAAAGATTAGTACAGAACTTTGTTGAAAACGCATTTGGGATATGTTTTGTGAAGTCGTTGATCATTTTGTACCACTGCAAAAAAAATTTATTTCAAAAGCAATTAACGTACGGAAAATTAATTGCGCAAGTCCAACTTGTACTTGACCGGTTTTTAAAATATGCAGTAAATACAATAAATCTTCGGGACGTCCGGCGTCCTACATAAATTCAAACTCCCATAAACGATGGTGTGCCTTTTGTTATTGGAAAATGATATGTTACCCTCTTTTGTACGATATGTGAACTAGTATTTTTTAATTTTCAAAAATCGACAAAAACATTTTGCTTATCCTGAATTAGCCAGTTTGTATGTTATCACTATTTTAAATCAGATTTAAGTCGTAATAAATGTTCGACTACAAAATAGGGTTATAATTATAATTCATTTATTTATTAATTATATTTGTATACATTGGATTACTCAAGGATTGCTCAATTCTATACGTCAGCGTGACAAATTAAAAAGAATATCTTCTAGAGACCCTGAGAATTTTGTAGCTCTTAATGTGTATAAAAATCACCGTAAAATGTTGACTAAGTTAATAATAAAAGTTGATTATTACACTAATTTATTTCAGCTAAACTTAGGTGACTCTAAAAAAACTTGGAATTTAATAAAGTCAGCTAGCAACAGTCAAAAAAATAATCAGAAAATTGGAGTAATTTCCAATGATAAAGGAATTGAAATTCTAGACGAAAAATTCAAAGCAGATGAATTTAATAGATTTTCTTCTGGGATAGGAAAGAAATTAGCTAATAGTATAACTGTTCCTAATACAGATGCCATTCCTGATAATGTTCCTAGAGTACTTGGATCACTTTTTCTTGCCCCGATAAGGTATTTTGAAATAATTCAAATTATAAACTCATTTAGAAACGCTTCAAGTGTTGGCGACGACAAGCTTAAGGTAGATTTTCTAAAACGATATCTCAGATTTAATTTAATTTTTCGAGTTGGATTGTTTCCTGACAGTTTAAAGAAATGTACCATAACGCCTATACATAAAGTAGTTCGCGTTACGAAATTACGAATTATCGTCCCATTGCAATTATCAGCAACCTGAGTAAAATTATTGAGAAATGTATCAAGTTACGCCTGGACAATTACTTAAATAAAAATAAATTAATATCCGATGCGCAGTATGGTTTTAGACAGAAGTTGGGCACTGAAGATGCCCTCATAAGGGTAGTAAACCATTTTTCTGAGAACATTGACAATGGCAATAAATCACTTTTAATATTCTTGGACCTGACAAAGGCTTTTGACATTGTGCCTCACCGCATATTGTTGGAGAAAGTAGAGCATATTGGAATCAGAGGTATCCCGTATGATCTAATAAAATCATACCTGATCGGACGTACACAACAAGTAAAAATAGGTGAATCAATCAACTTATCACTTCCAATTGAGTGCAGTGTGCCGTAGGGTACAGTGCTTGGGCCATTGTTATTTACAATATACATAGATACCCTTTTGCGTATTTTCTCTACAGGATCTATGGTTTGTTATGCCGACGATACTATCATAATGTTACAGGATAAAACATGGGGCCGGGTCTTTGAGAAGGCTGAACTGGCTATGAGTAAGAAAAAGTTGTGGGTGGATTTGAACTTATTAACCTTAAAATTTATAACCTTTACGTTTAACAAAAGGAATTATCCCGACAAAAATTTTATAAAGATTCATGAACCTGGCTGTAATAACTTTGCTGCTTGTGGTTGCAATCTAAGATCTGCTCCACCGATAACATTAAATATTTGGGTGTATACCTAGATTCGCATTTAAGATGGGATTCTCACATAGATTATATAACAAGTAAAATTAGAAAAATGTATTTTAGGTTTTATCAGATTAGGCAGTGGTTACCCAAGAAATATTTATTATATGTATATAAAGCACTTGTAGACTCAGTGATAGGCTATGGTTTGGTTGTTTGGGGGTCCGTGCGTGAATCGGTATCTTCGTCTTTAGTAATAGCCCAGAAAAGGGTTCTAAAAATAATACTATTTAAATCGCGAAGATTTCCTACGGACCAACTATATGGTGGGGATAGGATTTTGTGACTGAAGCAATTATACAGTCCCTGGCCAAATTATTAGACGCACTGCAAGATTTCATGTAAAATATTAATTACCGAGTGATATTGTACCGTTTTATTATTTTAAATTGATTTGTTTTTTATTTTTATATTATCCAATCAATTACCTATTTATTTGACATAAATAAAACACCATTAATTTAGAAAAGCATAAGTTTATTAAGTTTTAAAGAAAAGTGAAATTAATGTTAGTAAAAGTCAATATTTAGTTGAGCCACCTTTAGCCGCTATCAAAGCTTTAATTCTGCGTGGCATGCTATCAGTGCAAGATTGTACTATCTCCTGCATTTGAGGATGATGATTCCACACATGAATAATCTTTTCTAGGAGCTGGGTTTTGTTGGTAATCACATCTTTAGCCACTTCTCTTTTCATCAGCTCCCACACATTTTCAATGGGGTTCATATCAGGGCCAATCCAACAGAGGGATATTTTTTTCTGCCAAAAAAGCTTTAACAGACCGAGCAGTGTGGCAGGGAGCTCCATCTTGCATGAAAGTGAATGGTTCCCCATTTGGAAACCATTCTCTGAGCTGCGGAATCAACCGATTTTGTAATACTTCTTTGTACTGATCTTGCCTCATTATTCCTTTAACAACGTACAGACGTCCAGTGCCCTTGCCGCTGCTGACTGACCAAATCATCACTTTGGTGGGATGTTTAACCGTCGGGACGACACAATCAGGATGAAACTTTTCTCCATGACGACGACGCACATACTGAGCTTTATTCTGCAAAATTTCGAATGTGCTTTCGTCACTGAAGCAGACCTGTCAAAAATAGGAAAAATATATAAACTTCCATGTTTATTTGCTTTATTTAACTGAAAATGATAATAATGTATCAATTATTGATTAAATTGCTGTATCTTACCGATCTCCAGAAGTCCACATCTTTGTCTTGCCATTGTTTGGCCCACTTCAGGCGCTTTGCTTTCATTGCAGCTGTTAACTTGGGCTTCCTGGCGGGGGGCGACAGGCCTTACAATCTAATTCTTTCAATTTTCTTCGAACAGTGCGCTCAGAAGCATTTACGCTAGCATCCTGGAGTTGTGATTTTATTACCTTTGTGGTAGCAAATCTGTTTTTCTACACAAATTTTCTTCAAACATCTCTCTGACCGTGGAGTGAAAATTGGTTTTCTACCGCATCTTTTCTTTCTTTTCGGGCTTAATTCCTTCCCTGACTCAATTTTCTTTTTTATGCGTCGTACACTAGCTTCAGAAACCTCCAATCTTCGTGATATTTCTCGGTTTGTAAATGTTTTCGCAATCACAAGGGCCTTCACTTCAGCTTTTTTACGTGGTGAAAGATCGCCTTTTCTACCCATAATGAAAATAGTCCAATTACTTTTTTAAAACACTGCATACAAAATAAACTAATAACTGAGTAGTATAAAAACTGTTAAACAAACAATCACAGTCCATAAAGCCACAGAAACACGTCCGTACCTGACTCGATTCCGATCGCGACTGATACAGGTTTGTACTTCTTTACTTTCATGTATCACTTTGTCAACACAGTGTTACCATATGTTAAAAATAAATACGAATATGTAGTCTACAACAATTCTTTTAAATAAAAATCAATAATATTGTAGTTTAAATATACCATTATTGCATAAAAACTCTTAAGAAACATAAAATTACTAAAAAAAATACAGTGCGTCTAATAATTTGGCCAGGGACTGTACATAAAATCGGTGGTAAGAATTTTACTGAATAACAAACATAGGGTAAACAGAGTTGATCACTCTGTTCATACTAGACTAATTACCCTGAACAATGTGTATGTATCATCTACCCCCTTTAGTGCTACTCAAAGATCCCTATCTTTTTCTGCTCGGAGGATTTTTAATATAATTCCTAACGAACTGAAAGTGAAGCCATATAGGTTGGTTAAAAATAAATTAATTAGCTTGACAACAAAATATGTTAGATCATTATTGAGAAAATAAATAAAGTACGTATTTAAAATAAGATGGTTCTAGTACATTTGTAATAGGCACTAATAGTAGTTTATTAAATGGTGATGCACGCACATTCTTCTTTAAGAAAATTGTGCATCGCCTAGAATGTATTTTTGACTTGTAATTTGGTTTTACTGCTAGGCAAATGATCTTTCCCTGTATTGGTTCTCTTAGTATTAAGTTTAAATTTAATGTGTAACCACTATGTAATCATTCGTTGACAGGAATAAATATATTTCTATTTTTATTTTTTTATTTTTACATTTCAGTAAGGGTATATTATTCTGACGCTTATTCCATTTGTATATATTAAATTGCAACGCAATTTAATCAGTCGTAATTTGCATACTTAGTAATTCTGATATTATGTGCAGTGTAGAGAGTGACAAAAAGATACAAAAAATGTATATATTATAACAAACCAGTCCTAACACGTCTCATTTAAATTCTAAAATGAACTTTTTTCCAAACACCAGGTTATTCTCGAAAACCCAGAGGCAGTAAAATAAAAATCTTTAAACTCTAAAGAATCCAAGCCATTGAGCATACTATTACAAAATTATCCGAATACAATCTGTAATGAACTATTTCATACACGTCTCATTATATTCCAGACTTACCTTTGTGTAATCTCTCTCAATAATAGCAAAGGCATGTTCTGGATTGTTTGGATCCAGAACTTCTTCAAAAGCACCCTCTCCTTCTTCCTGGTTATCACTGAAATCACTTTCATCCATTTTTATTAATTTCTACACAACTAATTCATTTAAATTTAAGAATGAAGGTAAAAAAAGCATAAAAATTATAAAACTGTCAAGGCACGTCAACGGCAATATCGTTTCTTGGGTCCTATAAGCAACTTGTTTTATTGATTAAACAATATTTAATATTTGGTGGGCGATTTTATATTGATTAAACAACAGGTAAATTTGTTAATAGATATAATGAATCCAGCTTAAAGTTTACAACATACATATACAATCTTATTCTTTGTTTATATATACATACATATATATATATATATATATATATATATATATATATATATATATATATATATATATATATATATATATATATATTTATTTTATAATTATTATTTATTTTTACAATATTTACAGTCTCGAAAATTAGAAAATATTCATGAGTTACCAGAATTTTTCTCATCTATGTGATCTCCTTTGTTTTTAATTACCGCTTTACAGAGTTTCGGCATTCTGTCCAGCAGTTTCTTCAGAGTTTCTTCGGTTATTTTAACCCATTCTGCTTGTAAAAGTCCCCACAAGTGATTTTCTGATGTTGGATTGAGTTTTCGAACACACCTGTTCAAATGGTCCCACAGCAATTCGATGGGGTTCAAGTCGGGTGATTGTGGAGGCCAACTCATCACTTCCAGGACGTCATCGGATTTCCATTGGGCCAAAAGTTCTTTACTTTGTTTAGCAGAATGTTTAGGGTCGTTGTCATGCTGAAAAATAAATTTCCCCTGAAAAATATCTCTTCCAGAAGAAAGCATTTGAGTTAGCAAAATTTCTTGATACTGTTCTTTTCGCATGATTCCTTCTATCCTAAAGATTTTTCCAACTTTACCGTTGCCAAAACAACCTCAAATCATTACTGAACCTCCACCATGTTTTACAGTAGGCTTCTAACATCCTCTCTCCAGCTGACCGCCGCATGTAAACTCGTCCATTTGAATCGAAAATTTTGAATTTAGATTCATCGCTCCAAGGACGGAATTCCATTGTTCTGATGTCCAATTTTAATGTTCTCGGGCCCATGCTAATCGTTTACGTTTATTCACTTGCCTAAGAAGTGGTTTCCTCACTGCAACTCTCCCGTGTAGTCCACCTTCTGCTAACCTGTTCTTCACGGTTGTCACGCTGATGGGGATGGGCCGCTCCAGATTTACTTGAGCCGTGATTTCTGGTGCGCTTAGCCGGCGATTACGTCTGCTGGACATTGGTATAGCTCTGTCTTCAACAGGAGTCGTTTTTCGAAGCCTTCCTGATCGTTTTTGGTTGATAATCCCATGTCCCGCAGAAAATTTTTATACGATGTAGCCCACCGTTCTCCTTGGCATCCGCATATCACTCGCAATTTGTCGACTCGAGTGACCATTTTGATGTCTCGCAATTATCAGCCCGATTTTCAACGGAAACTTCTTTGGTTTTTGCCATTTTCGCCAAACAATTGAGCCTGTATCAATGACAAAGTACTGTTTGCGAATGGTTAATTTCCAAAAGGGCAATGGTATTTATAGCATAGTTTCTATCATAAAATGTCACTAGGAATTTCCATAATCCCTAGAAACTTGAAATAAGTTCCTAATATAACCTAATATAATAAAAGCGTTTAATTAGGTATTCAATTTTGGCAGTTACATTGAAATTTCTAGGTGGGCAAATACTTTCTGACGGTAGTGTATATATATATATATATATATATATATATATATATATATATATATATATATATATATATGTAGTAATGGTTTTTCAGGTATCCCGTGTTAGCTTGAAGTCCCTTGATGGACGGTCCAACCAAGAGAAACAATAATTCAACCATATGTTACTTCACCAACACAAACATTACAAAGAACCACAGGACCGACAACGCGCAGCCAAAGCCGAGCCTCTATTGGCCAGATCCGTCCGACCAATAGAAACACCCCCGAGTACATAAAACCGGCGCACTCAGGGCCAGTCTCGACATTCAACGCCAAGATACCGACCAGTGATCAACGCTTTGAAAAAGATGGATGAGATTCCATCGAAACGTCAGCGAAACCGTCCATCAAGGGACTTCGAGCTAACACGGGATACCCGAAAAAACCATTACTACATTTCACACCCGTGAGAACATTCGTCAAAACATTACTCACCTTTACGGGGAAGGAATTCACCACGACACAAAAACTTTCGAAAAGTTATGCACAAAAAGAACGAGATTGCTTTGTGACTTAGCTTTTCTGAAGAACTGCCGAGATCAACACCTTATTCCCAACTGCTGCAAGTTAAAGTTCCATACGAAGACCAGCAAGTTAAACAGAATATTGAACAACGCCAGCTATGCTATCATCCGAGAACGAATCTATGACATCAAGAAGAGATTGAACACTAACGACCACCAACTATACAAACTACGTCTCCGCCTTAGCAACGTCATTCACCCATTCCTTTGGTCTGTCATAGATACTCTAGCCGAATTCAGATCAGAAACAGACTTCTCCATTAGAACTGAAAGGCAAAAGGCCAAGGTCTCTGTGCTACTAGCACACACTAGCAGAAAGACACCAAGATGGTCCTACCATAGTACACAATCTGTCAGACAAACTGCTCACTCCAGCAGCTGAAAAAGCACTAGCCAAGGGTTTCAACTTCGCCATTGCTCCGTCACGCATCCCAGTTGAGAACATAATCTGTGGAGTTGAGAAGGCAATCACCGAACTGAATGCAGACACTGCTGAAATTCTTCGTCAAAAAACAACTAGCATTCTACGCAAATCCAAGCCACCCAAGAAAAACATATCCGGTGAAGAACTCCGAGCCCTGCGCGATCTACGCAAAGACCGATCAATTATTGTCTTACCAGCCGACAAGGGCAATGCCACCGTGGTTCTCAACTCTGACGATTACCACCAAAAGATGCTCAACCTTTTAAATGATCCTTCGTATAACGCCATTACAAGTGATCCGACAACATACCTAGAGAAAACCACTAAATCCGCAATCAAGGCCTCCTCTCTTAGTGAAGAAACAAAAAAGAAACTTATCCCTAGAGAGAAATCATCAAGATGCCCAAAAATGTATGAATTACCGAAAGTCCACAAACAAGGAGCACCCTTAAGACCAATAGTCAGCTCGTTTGGCTCCCTGGCACAAGCTTTAGCCCAGCACCTAGCCATGACTCTGCAACCTCATGTGGAAAAAGCCGCATCATACGTGAAAAATTCACAACATTTTATTCAAATCATAAAAAACATGTAGCTAGAGAAAAATGATTTACTTGTCAGTTTTGATGTCGTATCCCTTTTCACGCAAGTACCAGTTACCGAAGCACTGTCTATCATAGAGACAAAATACAACCTGCCCGAATACGTCATCAGTCTATCAAAACACTGCCTCGCTAATACATACTTCGTCTATTCAGGTCAAAAATACAAACAAATAGAAGGTGCACCCATGGGCTCTCCATTGTCACCAGCACTAGCTAATTTATACATGGAGCATTTCGAAACACTAGCTCTAGAAACTGCTCCACATAAACCGAAAACATGGCTACGGTACGTAGTTGACACTTTTGTGGTATGGCAACACGGTGAAGACAACGTAAACAAGTTCCTGGAACACCTTAACAACATACATCCGAACATTAAATTTACAATGCAAAGGGAAGCAACAGAACAACTACCATTCCTAGATGTCTTGCTTCAAAGAAAATTAGATGGTTCTTTGTCTCACTCAGTACATAGAAAACCGACACATACAAACAGATACTTAAATGCCAGCTCACATCATCACCCGGCCCAACTCTTCTCCGTTGCCAAATCCTTAGCTCACCGATCAGAAACCCTAACAGACAAGGAACATTTGCAACAAGAAACCAAGCTCCTTCGAAACGTTTTACTTTCAAATGGATATAGTCAAAACACGATCCGGCGGGCCCTAAATAAACAACACAAACAGGAAAGAAAGACATATACTACAAAAGCATTTCTCCCATATGTAAAAGGCATCACAGACAAAATAGGAAGACTTCTAGGAAAACACCAAATTGAGACCATTTACACAACCAACCAAAAAATTAAAGATATTCTACCTACACCAAAAGACATTATAGCCTTAGAAGATCAAGGCGTATATGAAATTCCGTGTCAGGACTGCGGTTTTTTCATACATATGTAGGCCAAACAAACAGGAAAATTAGTGCCAGAAGAGACGAGCACAAAAACGCCGTAAAACAAAAATCCACCACTTCTTCTCTAGCACAACATGCACACAATACCGGCCACAAAATCGATTTTGACAAAACCAGAACCCTACAAAAAAGTAATAACCTATCCACTAGGGTAATCAAAGAAGCCATAGAAATAGAAAAGAGGCCCAACAACTTAAATAATCGGGATGATAGCCAACGTTTACCGAACTCTTGGAAACATATTCTATCCCAGTACCAAGTCCAACCAAGAGAAACAATAATTCAACCATATGTTACTTCACCAACACAAACATTACAAAGAACCACAGGACCGACAACGCGCAGCCAAAGCCGAGCCTCTATTGGCTAGATCCGTCCGACCAATAGAAACACCCCCGAGTACATAAAACCGGCGCACTCAGGGCCAAGACACCGACCAGTGATCAACGCTTTGAAAAAGATGGATGAGATTCCATCGAAACGTCAGCGAAACCGTCCATCAAGGGACTTCAAGCTAACACGGGATACCCGAAAAAAACCATTACTACATTTCACACCCGTGAGAACATTCGTCAAAACATATATATATATATATATATATATATATATATATATATATATATATATATATATATATATATATATATATAAAAATATATAAATATACACATACAGTGAGAGGTAGAAAGTGTGCGACATATGAGATTTTTATTTATTATTACATTTAGAAGAAAAGTGAGTTTGTAGGTGGATTCTGCACAACTTCGCGGGACATTTGAATTTTTTAAAGTTTAGACTCCAAAAGTGTGTTAAAATACTGAAAGTGCCGTACGGGCAATTATCGAATATTTTTACCCAATTCTTTACAGTTTGAGGTTTTTGTTTTTTTAAAAGACACTCTAACGTAATAATGCATTGCAAAACATAAGGGAATAACTACAAGCTAGATAAGTTTATGAAAGTGTAATTTATTTATTTTTTCTGTGCTGTATCGTGAATATCTTTCTTTCCTTTAGCAAACTTCCCCTTTTAATTTTTTGCCATAAAATGGTGACGCTAGTGTCCTTAAAAAAAAGAAAATTTTCAAACTGCAAGTTATAGGGTAAAAATATTGCAGTTGTACGAGAATCATTTTTTTTAAATTATTGGTTGTGAAAGAAGTAAAAAGTGGCTTGAAATCAACAAATAAATTTTAAAATTCTTCTAACAATCTAATCAATGTATTTCAACTACACCAAACACTTTATTTTTGCACTCGACGCGCGTTTCGCTAACCATGTTAGCTTCATCAGGAGCGATGATTGACTAAAGCTAAACTACCAAATCTACCCTATTTATACTTAGCCTAACCCTTGAATTACTCAAGCGGAACTAATGACATAGGCAAGGCTATCAGTTCCGGTCAAGTAACCAGTAGAGAGGACTATAAGGAATAGGCCCTCTGTCTTTGTTTAAACTATTTTTACATTTTATGATTTCCATACTTTCGTATGCGTTCAACAATCTTCTATCAGATACATTTTTTTATTAATCTTAGATTATCTAATGTTACAGTATGATCAGCTTCAAGAGCATGTTCGGCAATGCTAGACTTTTCTGTTCTACTGTATTTTAAGTGTGCTAAATGTTCTTTAAATCGTGTTCTAATTGACCTTTTAGTTTGCCCAACATACTTTTTGTCACAATCATTGCAACTAATTTCATAAATTCCACTTTTCTCACAATTAGGAATCTTATCTTTGGGATTTCCTAAGATATTCCTCAGATTGTCTGATGACTTATAGACTAAGGTGAGGCCTACCTTATTAAATACCTTATTGAGTCCCTTGCTATATTTCGGATTATATGGTATGGAGACATACTTGGTGTTATTTTCTTCGCGTGTAAAAAAGGTGGAATTCTGAATATTAAACCTAAACTTATGCCTATTTATTAGCTTATTTACTAAGTCATCGTCATAATCATTAACTCTAGTTATATTTCTAATACGATTCATTTCTTTATTAAAATTTACTCTATTCAGAGGGAAAGTGACCAAACGATGAACTAAAAAATGTAATGAGGCTAATTTATGTTGTTTGCAATGAAATGAATCATTAGGAATATATCTATCTGTTACTGTGTCCTTCCTATAGATATCAAATTCTAATCTATTATTATTTTTAATAATTAAAATATCTAGAAAAGGCAATTGTCCTTTGTTCTCAACTTCGTAAGTGAATTTAATGGAATCATACCGGCTATTTAATTTGGAAACAAAATCATCAATATTTGCTTTCTTTGTATCAAAAATCGCGAAAATATCATCCACATACCTATACCATACCCTTGGGAAATATTCGAATCCTTGACTGGCTTCGATTTCAAACTTACTCATGAATAAATTGGCTATGAAAGGTGACAAGCAATTACCCATAGCTGTTCCTTCTTTCTGAACATAAAATTGATTGTTATATTGGAAATAATTTTGTTCCATACAGAGTTTAGATAATATCAAGTATTCACGAATAATTTCGTCTTCAAAGTCATTCATTCTAAGTAATTCTTCGAGATATTGTAAAGTTTGTGGAATTGGCACACTTGGGAACAAAGAACTAACATCAAAAGAAATTAAGACTTCACCTTCATTAAGAACTAGATTTTTTGTTTTATTAATGAATTCTAACGAATTCTTCACTGCGAAAGTATTTATTGGTAACTTCTCAAGTTCTTTTGATAACCATTTGGATATTAAATATGTGGGTGATCCGACCGATGAAACAATGGGTCGCATTGCTTTTCCAGGTTTGTGAATTTTGGGTAAGCAATACAATTTTGGTATGGTCGGATTACTCACATTTAATTTAAATTTTAGCGAATCGGAGACAAGGTTCTTACATTTTTTTAAAGAATTTTTAACCTCTGATATCATTCTCGGTAATGGATTTCTTATTACTTTTTCATAAGGGCCAGATTCGATAAGATTATCTACGCGTTCAAAGTAATCTTTCTTATCCAATATAACAACCTTATTTCCTTTATCCGCTTTTAAGTAGAAGACATCTTTCTTTTTCAATCCTTTAACTACTTTTATGTTTTTTCGTGAATTAGAGTTTGTGTTGTTAACTATGTTTTTCGATATTTGATTGCGACATGCTTCCCTAACAAATGATTTACTATTTTCTGGAAGTGTACTAATGGAACTTTCAATGTGAGCAACTATTTCTGATAAATTATCTCTAGGAGGGGGTACTGCAAAGTTAAGACCTTTGTTTAAGATGCGAATTTCATTTCGTGTAAAGGATTGAGATGAATGATTTTCTACAATATTTACGAGTTCCTGAGGACTATTCTTCTAAATAGGCATAAGTTTAGGTTTAATATTCAGAATTCCACCTTTTTTACACGCGAAGAAAATAACACCAAGTATGTCTCCATACCATATAATCCGAAATATAGCAAGGGACTCAATAAGGTATTTAATAAGGTAGGCCTCACCTTAGTCTATAAGTCATCAGACAATCTGAGGAATATCTTAGGAAATCCCAAAGATAAGATTCCTAATTGTGAGAAAAGTGGAATTTATGAAATTAGTTGCAATGATTGTGACAAAAAGTATGTTGGGCAAACTAAAAGGTCAATTAGAACACGATTTAAAGAACATTTAGCACACTTAAAATACAACAGAACAGAAAAGTCTAGCATTGCCGAACATGCTCTTGAAGCTGATCATACTGTAACATTAGATAATCTAAGATTAATAAAAAATGTATCTGATAGAAGATTGTTGAACGCATACGAAAGTATGGAAATCATAAAATGTAAAAGTAGTTTAAACAAAGACAGAGGGCCTATTCCTTATAGTCCCCTCTACTGGTTACTTGACCGGAACTGATAGCCTTGCCTATGTCATTAGTTCCGCTTGAGTAATTCAAGGGTTAGGCTAAGTATAAATAGGGTAGATTTGGTAGTTTAGCTTTAGTCAATCATCGCTCCTGATGAAGCTAACATGGTTAGCGAAACGCGCGTCGAGTGCAAAAATAAAGTGTTTGGTGTAGTGGTGATATATACTGAGTAGTATCATTGTGCCAAAGATTCCACATTCCCAACTTAGTAATGTATTTCAAGTTCAAGAAACAAAAATCTCTTTGCCATCATATTTTTAATTGGTTAAAAATTGATAAAATACGATTTATGTTTAATCAATCTAAAATTTTACACACTACCAAAAAATGCACACTTTATCCTAATAAACGACTTTAGAAAATTAAATTTTCCCGACAAACCACAATCGGCACTGCAAAGAATTTAGTAACACATATGTCACACAGTTTCTGCCTGTCACTATATAGGGTGTTATGGAATTCACTGCATATATTGGAACTGGCGCCTATTTGTAGCAAGACCGATTGCAAAAAATTCACCTTAAATAGCGGATCTTAATAATAAAGGAAAAAATCTACCCTAAAGAAATGATGACATGATTGATTTTTCCACGCCGACACTGGTGAACTATACAACTCCACAATATCACCGATCGTTAAGTAGAACGTAAGATCGACAGTATTGTTCACATTTGACATAACATAATCGATAAACCTCTTTTACCCGTAGGTGTCGAGGATCGTTCTCCTTTCTTTCCACAAATTTACGCCACTCATTCCTATTTAGTATTTCATTCACACTATTGTTCCATGTTTCCCTCGGTCGCTTCCTTCTATTTTTTCCTGTCACTCTTGCCTTCCACACCATTTTGACCTGCCGATCAGCATTCATTCTCACTATGTGTCCAGTCCATTTTAACTTCTTTTCCTCGATTTTTTCCTTTAGGGATTTTACATTAAGTTCCTATCTAATATCTTCATTCCTTCTGTTATCAGTTCTTCTTGCCCCTACCACTTTCCTCAGATACTTCATTTCTATGGCTTGTAATCGTCTTTCATATTTATCCGTCAGAATCCAATTCTCAGCCCCGTAGGTTATAGCGTTTTGTAAATTGCCATTTTTATTTTCACCGATATTTCCTTTTTACTCAGAAAGCTTCTGTACAGCGCGCAGTATAATCTTGTTCCAGCTTTCATTCTACTTTAATGTTCATAGTTTCTTGTCTGTTAGTTATAACCATCACTTTTGTTTTTTCCAGGTTAATAAACAGGTTATATTTTTTTTAACTCTACTGTCCATATATTCATGTTCAGCTCCAAGTCTTCTTCTGTCCTTGCTACCAGTACAATATCGTCCGCGAATGCACATGCCTCTATTTTTACGGACCGTAACTGGTTATATCCCACCATGTACTTAATTGTCTTTCCCCAGCTCGCTTTTATTACCTCATTTATAACGCTTATAAATAATACTGGACTCAACACTCCTCCTGGCCTTACTCCATCACTATTGGTGAGTTCCTTCGATGTTCGATTACACGTTCTCACTTGGTTTATTGTATTATCATACAGGCTCTGTATTGTACTTACTATATCTTCATCAACATCCTTGTTCCTTAAACTCCTCCATATTCCATGTCTATTTACCATATCAAAAGCTTTTTTCATATCCAGAAACTCTAAAAATACTCTCCCATCTTTTCCCAGGGCCTTTTCTGCAATCTGCTGTATTGTAAATATGTGGTCTTGTGTACTATCGGCGGGCCTAAAACCACTGTGTACATCTGCTAACTTTGGGTAAATTATTTGTCTTAATCTCTTCGCAATTATGGATTCATATACTTTTAGAGCTTTATAGAGGAGCAATATGCCTCTGTAGTTTTCACATGCCCGCATATCACCATTTTTATACACTGGAAGAACAGTAGCAGTACTCCATTCTTTTGGTATTATTTGGTTCACATTTGAGTAGTTTTATATTTCAATATTTGGTAAAAATTTTAACACAGACATTTTATTTGCTTCATTGTAAAAATGACAGGTTTACTTCATTCTAAAGCAGAGGAATCAGTAACTGTATCTGTAATCTTGAATCATATTCGTTAAGATACAAAATGGCATGTTGATTTTATTGTCAATGACGGATCGTTGGTACATTCCTGTATTACTGACTGCCTAATGAGACCATATAGTAGTTAAATTGGTCTATGGAAAGAACCATTAGTAAATCGCTAGAAAGATGTTTTACAGCGTTTTTGAAGGAGTAAAAGTAATCATTAATACCAAGCATTATAAAATTTTGTTTAGCTGACCAATCCAGATGAAAAGCCAACAATTTTCGACAAACTTTCCATTTCCTATTTTTATCATAATTCAATATACTTCACGTGTATACAGCAATATAGATTATATACGAGTAGTGTGCCCTACGTCTAAGAAAACAAAATATTTGTGAAAAATAATATTTATTGGATATAATAATCCCATAAACCGTTACAAATAAAATATACAGTTATCACAAAATAGTTCAGTACGTTAAATGAACAGGTAGGTAATTTGTTACTTAAAATGCTATTTTCAATTAATAAACTTTCCCAATACATCGCTAAATTAAGTGTATTTGCATCCCAATAATTCTACGTATATTTAATAACAGAATGTGTGCTGTCTTGTGAATCTCCAAATTTGTTTTTGTTGACCATAGAAGTCTGATTCTAATTTTTTTGTGTATCTCTCCCAGTATTCCGTTTTTGTTCTTCTTACTAATTTGTGGGTTTCTGTTCGTATTCTTTTATATCTTTGGTAGGCTTCATCTGTCCTGATTGACCTGTACTTTAGATAGCTTTCTTTCTTTTCACGGCATTTCTCTTTGATTTCTGCACTGAACCATGGTGTTTTTGTTCATAATTTTTTTATTTTTATCGACACTCATTCACAAGCAGAGAAACTAGTGCAGTGGTGGCTCCCGGATTGGGCTTACTTAATCATCAGAAATGTCGAAATATAAGTAGTTTGTCTCCCCGTATGGTTTAATTATTTTTACGTTGATAATGCGAGAAATGATCTGAAAATGAACATTAAAAAAAGTGCAATAAGAAGAGCAATCATTGTGATTTAATATCACTTATGTAGAGATGTATCGGGTTATGTCAATTAAAATAAAAAATTAAAATTTGTACCTAAAGTAGCTCTTTCACATAATATTAGCGAAATAATGTTTTTTTTTTGCTTCAGTTAATAACATCTCGTTAGTAATTCTAATTACTTACAATTCAACTAATAGAGTATACATACGTGAAGAAAGGGACGTGGGTAACATATCTTACACATTTATATAAAAGGGAACAGAGTATCACAGTGCCACAAACACCAGAGATAACGATAAACGAAGAAACATGTATAACGGAAGAAAACGTAATAAAAGCACAGGAAAAATTAAGAAACCGTAAATCTCCTGGCGAAGACCAAATAGTTAATGAACTACTAAAATATGGGGGACACTCCCTGGTTAAGCAACTCCAGAAACTTATACAGAGGATTATAAGATCGAATAGAATTCCAGATGAATGGAGAACAGCGACAGTTATATTAATGCATAAGAAGGGAGAAAAGGAAGATCCAAGTATCTACAGAGGCATAAATCTACTAAACTGTACACTGACATTAACAACAAAGATTATTACAACAAAAATAAACGCGAGAATACAACTGCAAGAACAGCAGCAAGGATTCAGAAGTGGGCGCTCACGCACCGATGCCGTATTCATTGTGAGACAGGTAAAATAAAAATCCACAGAATACAACATTCCAGCATACTTGTGCCTGATAGACATAAGAAAAGCTTTCGACAATGTGCAAATAAAAGACGTTATTTATCTATTATATAACAGGAACATTCCATTAGACCTAATTAAAACTATCGAGAATATATATAAAGGCAATAAAGTAGTAGAAGGAATGACTGAACCCATTAACTATGAATCTGGAATCAGGCAGGGAGACTCTTCTATTTAATATTGTCATGGATAAAATTATAAAGAATGTCAAAAGAAAGAAGGAATATAGAATGGGTAACAGAGAACTTACAATTATATGTTATGCAGAGGACGCGATAATAATGGCTGAGACCGAGAACAATTTGCAAAGGCTGCTATACGATTTCTACATGGCAGCAAAACAATATAATATGTCAAACTCAACTGAAAAAAACCAAGACACTAGTAATAGCAAAAGAGCCGATTAGAAGCAAGCTGGTGGTGGAAGATAAACCGATAGAACAGATAATGGAGGTCGATTATCTGGGCATCAAAATATCTACTATCGGAAAAATCGAGGTACAAGTAAAACATCAAGTCAACAAAGCTAACAGGATAGCGGGACGCCTCAATGATACCCTATTTAGGAATAAATTCCTCTCCGTGGAGACCAAAACAAGACTATACAAGAGCGTAATATGACCAGTAATGACTTACAGATCTGAAACAAGACGCTATACAAGTATAACACAGAGGATGCTGGAATCAATTGAAATGAGAATACGTAGGAGATATACAAACAAGAGACTGTAATATAGAAAAATAGACATGTAATATAGAAAATATCAACCAGTGTATAAGAGAAAGAAAAGTGGAATGGGATCAACACATGGCAAACAACAGGATAGTACAGATAGCAAGAGACAAGTCACAAAATGGAAGAAGATCAATGGGACGTCCAAGAAAGAGATGGAGCGATGATCTATAGAGCAAAGTACAAAGAACAGGCAATAGTGCCTAGCTATGAGTAGGAAGAAGAAGAAGACAATTATTTCAATCTTCCACATAGAGAAGATAAAGTTGTAAAATCAAATCTAAATTGTCTATAGTTTGGTACACAAAAAATGAATTTAAATTTTCTTAAAAATATTTGAGTGCAAGAGCCACCTTAACTTAAACTTGTTTCTCTATTTTGAATTTAAAAAATTCGGGTACGTTCAGAAACATTGCGTAATCTACTATACATTACATGTGAAAAAGTTAGGACCAGAATATACTCGCATTATTGAGACTATTTTTATGTCTATTAACAATAAATTGCTTTAAAAATAGCAGCGCAAGGGTAATTCTGAATATACTCGATTTTTTTTACGTATTATCAGGTCCCAAACTAAAATATATATTGTATTTGATGTATAAAAAAAATTCACTAGTGTCCTTATTTTCTCGGAACTAATGAAAAGTTTAATTTTTTCCTAAATTGAATTAATTAAAATCTCATAAATTTTAAATATTCAAAGCTACGAATAGTTGTTTAAAACTGCAGGATGAATGCGGATCATTAACTGGGGGTTCGACATACATTTGCAGGTGAAGTCTCTGATTTTGACGAAATTTTATGTGTGGGTTTGGCTTTTCATCGAAAAATATTGATTCTTGGCTGAGATACAGATGACTTTAAAAATTGGAAATTTTTCAACAGGATGTCTTTGGAAAATAGTGCGTGTGTGCGTGGAGAAGTTTATGACACGTTGAAACCCAATGGCCAGCTTCATATGCCACTTATTTACTACTATTAACAACTTTAACCTTACTGTCCTTCATATTTGTAATTAGGTATTTTACAGTATCACTTGTGTTTTATTTCCTTTTATATTCTCTATATATTTTATCTTTTAAATATCATATAATGTTAAAAAATGTACTTGCAACGGTTCTCTTACAAATCTAGTTTTCTATCCGTTATAAATTTATACAATATCTTATTCAATGAAATAAGCTAACTTACATGGAATGGCAGGTCTACAAGGATTCCTATATTTTCAATTAAAACGTTTGGATGACAGTTTAAAATCCAATGTTCTAAGTATCCTACCTCTGTCACAATAATCAGATTCGGTAATGAGCTTTTTTTGTGTTTTGGATATAATGCATGAAAGGTTCGTATTTTAGAAATTACTTTTATAAAATTTCAATTGCATAGTTTGTGAAAAAAATATTTCTTTATAAATTACGTTTTTAGTTGATTGATTGCATTTGGCAATTTTGATCTAATGTTTCTTTTGTATTTCTGATGTCTGTGTATGGAATTTTAAAATTATCAATTATTTGTGGAGTTTTCATAGCTTCTTTGGCCAAATTATCAACTATTTCATTAAGTGGAATACCTACACGTGTCTTTACCCACACTAAGCAAACACAAATACTATTCAATTGTAAGATATGATATATTTATATATCTGTAATAATATAATTGCAAATTGAATTACTTTTTGGTTTTGATATACTTTCTAGAGCGCTTTTGCTGTCAGAAAATATTCTAAAATGTTTATTTTCTTAATATTCTAAACAATATTTGAGACCCTCTTGAATAGTCCATAGTTTAACCACAGTAAACATACTACAGTAGCGAAACTGAGCTCCAATTTGATGACCAGATTTTGACGGCGCGTGCGTCGACGGGTCCTTTTTCAAAATGGCCGCTCAGTGTTTACATCCGATCTCGGAATGTGTCTTTGGAAATGTATTGTCCATCGTTTCTTGATGTGACTGCAGTTTATATGAATATAAAAGAGAGTTTGTAGAAAAAGAGAATTAAAAACGTTTGTAAGTGAAGAGAATCGAAAACGTTGAGAAACAATTTATATAATCATGGGGAAAGGAGCTTATTGTTGTGCCGTTGAGAATTGCAATATTCCATATAATTATTTTCGCAAATTATTTGCTCGAGTCACACTTTTTTATGCTCTAAAATTTGCAAATAAGACATTTCTAACTCAATCAGGGCGCGCTAAGATTATTATTCTAAATCATAACAACTAAATTTAATTATGCCTTATTTACATCACTTGTAATCATCAACAGTATTATCCGTCAAAGTTTAAGTTGCTGCATTAATGATTTTTTTTGCAGTTTCTCTGTTTTTAGTTGAAACAATGATTTCATAGAAATCATGGTATGTGATTAAAGTTGTTGGAGTTGTTGATTGTTTTAATAAATCTCTATTGCTTGCTTTCACAAGACAACTTTTCACTATCTTAAATGCATTTTTGAAAAAATACAATATGCATGAAACAATATTATCATTACTAATGTACATTTTGTTTAGGCATATTTGCTCAAGAGACGGCCTTCCAGGGAACCTTGATTGATTTAATAAAACGTTCATATTTGTAGAGTCATTTGGTCATTAAAGCTTGAAATTTGTTTCTAAACTTAGTTCGGCTGGTTATTTAAAAATCCTGACGTGCTTGCTCGATTCTGACCTCAAATTCGGTTTCGGCGCCTAAAAATACATATAGGTATAGCGATCTGTTCGGTAGTGAAAAACTTTTTTTTGTGTGCCTGTGTAATTTTTTATGATTAATAAATAATCCTCCAAATTCTGGTTTTTAGAAAGATTTATTTTTGTGTAAACTAGTATTCAGTTATTTAAAACTATTTATATTTGATAAATTATAAATAAAACATATTTTTTTCTAAAAGGTGTATTCTCAAGAGGCTTCTAGTTTTCAATAACTTCATCTGAATTAATTGTTTGACACAGCTTTTCTAATAATAAACCTGATAAATTCAACACTGTTTAATTGCAAGTACAATTAATACTCTGAAAGTGACTTTTTTTTTCTATTTTTCTCTATAAATTACATTGCTCCTTTTTCATGCCAATCTTTCAAAAGTTTCTGTGAATATATTGTAAGAGATACAGAACCTATAACAACATATTTATTATTTTCAAATTTTAGACAGTATATTTTATTTTCTTATAAGCTGGGTTTGAAAGTTTGTGGAGTGTCGTGTTGAGATCACAAAACCACTGGGGAATGGGATTATTGAAATAACTGATATAAATGGATTATTGAATCAAATATGCTATTAAAATAAGAAAAATTTTAATGTGATTCCAAAGATATTTTTGTAATATGATTTTGTCAGACGATGTGTGTCAGAGAGTAAAATATTCTGAAAATAAGTTCGTTAAATGGACAGTACACCTAATCGAAGTCCATTTTGATGGTAATTATGGTTACTATTAAAATTTTGAAGATTTAGTTACCTGTTAATAATATTCCTCCTATAAAGAACTTATTTCTATTGTTCTATACCTATATTATAAATTAAATATAGTTATTTTTCTTTTAAACTGTAATTGATAATACTCAGTATATATGAGTCAATCATTTCTTCTAATGAAGCTAATATGGTTAGCGAAACGCGCGTCGAGTGCAAAAATAAAATGTTTGGTGTAGTGATGATATATACTGAGTAGTGTCATTGTGCCAAAGATTCCACATTCCCAATATAGTTGTAATTGACAAGTCAGCTTGGTCATAACCAAGTATTGTATGTAACTATAATTACGAAATTACTGTATTGACTCTTTGATCTAAATATTAATTCATTGTAAATAAAAGTAAGCATTAATTACATTATCAAAAAGCAATACAGATAACAGAACACAAAATGGTATAGAACCTCTAAGAATCATTCACATAGAAAATAGAGGTCTATACATATACGTTCATAATTCATTAATAATATTATATTAACCTTTCTCGAAGTTACACAATATAGTTTTGTAGTTTAAGAAAAAATAAGTACCAAAAAAGTAGATACAGTGTTTTTTAATTAACGAGAGATCTATCACACCAAACCACACAACACTGCTTAGAAAAAATGCTCTTATTTTAGAAGATGTTGACATCTTAGTAATGACAATTAAAATTAAATTAATTTAGTCCTTAAAAAACATCTAATCACAAATTTACTTGAAAAATGATGTAAATAAAACTTTAACCTCAAACAGTGACGTTTAACTTTGATAGACTTTTGAATTTTTGGATAGGGTTATTAAAAATTGAAGTTGAATATGAAGAATTCCATCAAATACCTTCCTATCAAGTTTTTCACCTGTATTCATTTGTTTTTTTTTATATTACTCATGCTGCATTAACTTTTATATTACTCATGCTGTATTAAATAACAAATCAAAAATTTTCAAACATTTCTATATCTATGATTTTGAATGATAAAACTTTGCACAACTTTATTTGTATTTCAAATCTCGCGCTGGTCCACTTTTAACATGGCGGATTGCCACGTGACCTTCTGAAAACGAACCTGATTTTCCTATGCGATTATCCTTGAGTTTCGCTACTGTATAGTGTGTTTACTGTGGTTTAACTCTGAAAATTGATGCTTAAAAGCGCACGCAGTTTTGTTGTTTAAAACTGAACCACCTGTAAAAATTTGTTCATATTTTAGCCATAAGGTTCTTATTTCGTCCATAAATCTCAATTTTATTATACTTAGGTTCTGTATGTCTCGATTAGATATTGAGACTTTAGGTTCGTCACTGACAGATGCTAAGTTATTTTTATAATATGGTTGCACTGAAGAGTGGTATATTTTATCTTTTATTTGGGTTATCCAAGAGTAACTCAAAGTTAATAGTAGGTGTTTTTTTTTGCTCTCCAGTAAGACTGAGTGTAGCCTAATGTGGTTAGATTATTGATTCTGTCGATTAATATACTGTTTTTACCTATTAAACTAAGCAGCAATTTGTCTGTTGTCACCGCTGGAATAGGGGTGGCCTAACCTCCTCGGGCCCCGGGTATCATATATGATACCCCGAGTTCTAAATTATTTAACAAATCTGCAGCTCGATTTGAACAACGCTCCCGCTGTTATCATATATGATATGCGTATATTAATGCGCAGAAAATTGCCGGCTCACGTTGGGGCCAATGTAGTCGAGATATTCAGTTGTTTACATGCATGTTTCGAGTCGCCATGGCCGCTGCTAATAAAATTACGCAAAATAAACGTAAGTACCTAGTATTTGTGTCGTTTTTTTTAATAAGCTTTCTAATTATTAGTTAAAGAAAGGTGGGGAATATTTGTTATAGTAGGCATAGTAGGATAAATAATATTTTTGATTCCTGGAACCCAGGGTATCACCGTTGATACCGTGGGACCCAAACGATACATTTATCATTTTTATTTTCAGCGCTTTCTCTTCAAGAACTACAGGATATCGCAGATAATTTGAATTTAAATGATTCCGATTTGGACGAAAATCTTCTTGATGACGACGACGAGTGGGGCGCGTGGGATGAGCCTTCAGAAATCCAAACTTTTGGCGCCAGCCAAGACCAAATGATCCTTGAAAATGACCAAGAAGAGGACGATAATTTAGGCTGTGAGCTTGAAAACAGTAGCAGTTGGGACGACGACTTGCCGTTAATAAATTTGATTCCAACTGGTAAAAAAAGGAAATGGAAGAGAACCAATTTTCAACCACAACGTGAGAAGTATGTGCCTTGTGATCGAGATCCGTTGAGCCTTGAAAATATTCCAAAGCCTATTGACTTTTCAATAAATACCTTGACGATAATTTTTTTCAATTCATGGCTATGTACACAAATATGAAGGAAGTGAAAGTATCAGGAAAGTCGCTGGGGACCAGTCCAGAAGAATTAAAAACGTTTTTTTTGCGTGTTGCATGCTCATTAGTATTTACAGTTTACCAAGAATCCGAATGTTTTGGAGGTCGGATACCAGGGTACCAATCGTTTCAGATAATCTGTCAAGAAATCGCTTTTTCGCTCTGAGAACACGGCTAAAAATTGTGGACGATGATTCTGTATCCAACGAGGCTAAAGCACTTGACAGATTTTGGAAAGTCAGACCGATGTTGGATTCAATCCAAAAAGGTTGTCGACAAAATAAAAGATCTCAAAACGTATCAATTGATGAACAGATGATCCCATTTCATGGAAAGGTACTGATGAGACAGTTTGTGCGGGGAAAACCTAATCCTGTTGGGCTGAAAAATTTTGTTATGACGACGACTACCGGGATACCACTTGATTTTCATTTATATGAAGGGAAGGGCAAATCCACAGAATCCAGTCCAATCCATACACCAGAAAAATTAGATGTTGGTGGAAAGGTGGTGTTGAAACTAACAGATACTTTACCAGTAGGAGTATCAGTATTTGTCGACAGATACTTCACATCAGAAACATTGATTGATACTCTGTTTTCTCGGAAAATATACGTAACTGGCACGCTAATGAAAATGAGAATACCAAAAACAGATCTGCAGTTGTTATTTGACAAAAATTTAAAAAAATCTGGAAGGGGCAGTCATGATATGTTGGTTACTGAAGATAACAAAATAGCTCTTACAAAATGGTTTGATTCTAAACCAATTCATTTGGCTTCGGGAGAATTTGGAACAGAGCCCTTAGGTTCATGCAAGCGCTGGTCAGTGCAGGAAAAAAAATACATAGAAATCAGTCGTCCATCAGTGGTTCAGCAATACAATGAAAAAATGGGAGGTGTGGACTTGTTGGACAGAGTTATGTCAAAGTACCCTATGAGCAGTAGAACAAATAAATGGACCATCCGATGTATTTACGTTTTTGTTGATTTTAGCGCTGCAGCTAGTTGGCTCCAATATCGAGAAGTTTGCGCTGCTGAAAAAAATTCCCAAAAAAGACATCGAAGACTATTTGTCATTCAAATTTTCGCTTGCTAAGTCTCTTTTGTACAGTGAAAAACGACATGAATCAACTTCGACAACTACTGAAGAAGAGAACAATGAACCTCCAAGGAAAACAAGAAAAATTATGCCAGTTCCTGACAAACGTTTACGAAAACAAGAAGCGAAACATCTCCCGGAATTCGTCAGCGAGAAACAAAAATGTAGGTCAAAATGCAGATATCCTGGGTGCACACACTTAACCTTTTGCAAATGTGTTGAATGCAATGTATTTTTGATGCTGCAGTATTTAAAAGAAACTGTTTTTCTAAATTTCACAAATAAATACTGAAAAAAAAAAAATCTTAATTGTTTTAATAGCATCGTACAGACCCAAAGTATCATATGTGATACCACAATTTTTGAAAAAAAAAAACTGCGCTTTTAAAAAAATTTATCTATAATGATTAATGTTTTGGGACCCCTGAAGAGTATTTATTTCACTTGGCAGCAAAAAATTTACGTCAATTCTCTCTTGGGCCCGAAGAGGCTAATGCAATTTCAGAGGGCCTGGTTTATTATCAACTAGTTTTTTAAGGTAGGTTTCAGCAACTCTGCCATAAAAAGAATGCTTTATAGAATAATAAGAAAAATATTAGGACCTGCACCCCATTGGTCCTAGACACATCAAATATGGTCATACAGAGCCCACAATGGGCCTTTTAAAAAGTTGTGATTTACTTCAAAAAAAGTTTTTAAAATTTTAGAAAATTTTCTCAAAAACATTATTTTTCTTTTTTTATTTCACAATTTTACATTTGAAAAAGTATAACTTGACCTACTAAACTGCGAAACTAGAAACATGGATGGCGTCAACCAAGAGAACAATTAATTTTTGTTTGCAACCATGCGGAAGGTCTTGCTGCTAGGCGTATCTGTACCGTTCACGCCTGTTACAGGCACGGAACCTCCCCACACCCAATTCAACTTCACTCGAAGTATTCTCCGTTCCCTCCTGTTACTTTTCACCTCCTTCCTACTCCTGTTCCTCCTGCATGCATCCGTCCATGGGTTTCCCAACGCAACATCCCACGCATAAATTTATATCGAACAATCGGCGAGATTTCAAGCCGCAAAACGGTCGGTTTAAGCTTTTCGACGAAGGTATTCTTTGGAGAGTAACTGCTTTCACCAAAAGGGACGCAGAATATTGAGCATGATGTTGGGTCCTGTGTGGCGATGTATTGTGCCATGGCACTTTGATGCAGAAGGACATAGTAGCAAAATACCCTGCCACATGGTTACAAACACAATTAATAGCTTTTTTGGTTGACGCTATTATGTTTCTAGTTTGGCATATACATTAGATTTTTCTAAAAACTTATAATTTTAAAAGCACTTGTCGCGATCTCTTCTAGACTTTCATTGCGAGTTCCATATGACCCTTTTTGACATGTCCACGATTTTCCAAAAAATGGCGAGTTAAAAAATATTCAAATTTTAATGCTGATCGTATCTCAGTCAAAAATCGATTCCATTAAAATAGAAAACGACAACTACCAAAGCAAGTCGGAGACCCACAGAATGAACCTGCAGTTTTCATAAACTCCTTTTTTTGTTTCTACAGGGTGTCCCAGTAATCCGTGTACATAGTTACTGCGGATTTCTGGGATGAAAATATGACCATTTAACCAAACTTACCTTAGTCCAAAAATTCATAATTTTTGAGATACAGGGTGTCAAAGTTATACTTTTATTTTAATTTTTCTTAAGTAGCTTTCTTAATAATTGTACTATTTGTACAAGATTCGGTGCTGGTTTTCTGAGATGAAATATCGAAATCACCTCACAATTTTGTTGTAAATTGTAGGGGGTGCCATTTATTGCACTGTGTATACTTTTAAATTGTCATAACTTTTTTATACCACTCTGTATGATATTTTTAATTAAATATTCGCATTCTCCGCCTTCTCTTGTCTAAAAAAGCTCCCTTGGTAAATGTTGCTCCGAGCAATAGTTTCTGAGATAGTGGGATGTTTGCTTCCATTTTTTAATTCCATTTCAAATTCGCAAATGTGTTCCTTCTTATATCTATATATCTTATTACTGTTGTTAGCGTTGTATATCTTCTTATTGTTGTTAGTCTGTTTGCCTTTAAGTATGCTCCAAATTTCAAAGACTATTCTTTTGGACCTGTCCTAGGCCTTGACAATGGAATTAAAAAATGGAAACAAACATCCCATTATCTCAGAAATTGTTGCTTTGAGCAACATTTACCAAGAGAGTTTTTTTAAAACGAGAGAAGGTGGAGAATATGCATATTTAATTAAAAATATCATACAGAGTGGTATAAAAAAGTTATGACAACTTAAAAATAGACACACTGCAATAAGTGGCGCCCCCTACAATTTACAACAAAACTGTGAGTTGATTTCGATTTCTCATCTCAGAAAACCTCTTAGCACCGAAATCTTGTACAAATAGTACAATTATTAAGAAAGCTACTTAAGAAAAACTAAAATAAAAGTATAACTTTGACACCCTGTATCTCAAAAATTACGAATTTTTGGACTAATGGTTAAATGGTCGTATTTTCATCCAAGAAATCCACAGTAACTCTATGTACCCAGAACACTGAGACACCCTGTATATATATATACATATATAAAATTTTATCCTATTTTAAAAATTATGTTAAGGCAAAATTTGCAATGCTAATATAGTTTTATGTAAATGGTTTAACATTGGTTAACAGTTTCTGAATGTCTAAACCTGCCTTTATAAAAATAAGTTTTCTAATATTTACTAAAATCCACTACACAAAGTAAAGCTACAATTTTTACAAAAAGTAATCAGCACGGTCAAGATATACATGTAATAATATTGAGGGTATAAGTTAAAAATAAAATGTAAATATGTATTTTAAGGAATTAAAAAGCCAAACTGGATATTTGAGCAATAAATCAGAGGCAAAAAATATTAAAATACATATGTATAAATAAAAGCAATAAATATCAAAAAATATTATCGGTTATTTCAATAGAACACTTGGGCCGTTCCCTGATTTGTCGGTGCGGTTTCGTTTTTCTCGGTGTGCCCGACTTGCGCGGGATGCGCGGGTGCGGAGCAAGTCAGGTGGGTTTCACTGAAATATAGGCGTTCGGTATGTTTTCGTTACCGAATCGGTACCGAGCACACCGAGAAAAACGATACGGCACCGACAAATCAGGGAGCGGCCTTTTCCTAACATTTTGTCTTTCGGTACCCTGTGGGTGCTAATTATCGTTATTCGGGCAACGAGACGTTGAAAGACAGGAAGAAGGAGAAATACCACCATAGGCCAATCTTTACGGGGAGAAAATCTAAAAAATTTGGAATTGATTTATGCTACACATATTTAAATTATTTATTTCAATGAATTTAAAACTCTATATAACATCTCACTAACAACTCAAGTTAAAATAAAGAAGGTGTACCGAAAATAAGGCAGTGGTATTAATATTTTTATATTATTCAACATAAACAAATCAAACTGTGCATGTTAATAAAGCAAGTGCTTCAATTTAAGCACTCTTTTTTCATTATAGTGCAGTAAAAAAAGCATTTGAAATTGCACAGTTTAGATATAGCAATATTATGATTTTATCCTCTCTGGAGTATCACCAGGAATGTTGTCCTAAGTTTCGGAACCCGAAAAAAACTTGTGTTTTTTGTTTATAAACAATTTAAGTTTTTAAAACGCGTTTTTTGAGCTTAAAAAGCGAATCATCATCATCATTAGCTTCTTCCATCCACAGTCGGATGTAAGCCTCCCCTAGTTGTCTCCAATGAACTTTCTCGTTTGCTTTTTGCATCCAATCCTGTCCTGCTAATCTTTTTATGTCGTCCGTCCATCTTGTTTGTGGTCTAGCTCTGCACCTTTTGTGTTGTCTAGGCCTCCATTCAACTATACGGCGTGTCCATCTGTTATCATTCATCCTTGCGACATATGAATAACTCCGGTTATATACAGTGGCGAACAAAAGTATGGAAACATTTTCTTAATCAAAAATATAAAATACTATCCTTGTTTTGTCGACAATGTCTTTATAGAATTTTATTATTGATTATAAAAACTTTGTTTGCCTCTTCTGGTAGATAAGGTTTTTAAGAAACGCGTTTTGTCCTTATCGAAAGCATTGAAATAATTTTAGCATTCTGCTTTAAGAGTACGTTATTTAGAAAAAAAAAATAGATCAATTATTTGATACTGAAAAAATGATGTTTAGTAGCATTGTTTAAGAGTGCGGTTTTTTCCAAAATGCCAAAGTGCAAATATTACAGTTCAGATGTGAAACATAAAATTATTTCTCTGTATCAAACTGGAAAGAAGCAAATTGAAATAGCAAAATCTTTAAACATGCATAGGAGCATTGTCAGCAAAATTGTTAAGAAGTTCTCAAGAAGGGGCACTGTTGATCCGGCATTTAACAGTGGTAGACCTCGAAAAACAAGTAAGAGAGTAGACAAAATTATAATTCGAAAAGCGAAAAATGATTCCAAGGAAACTGCTGTTGATATTAATAAAGTATTAAGGCAGGAATATCAGGGTGTATTGGTGTCAGACATGATTTTTAGACGTCGTCTGTTATCTGAAAATCTTCATGGTAGGCGTGCTGTTAAAAAGCCACTCCTTACAAAGCGTCACAGAAAAGAGAGATTGAAATTTGCTAAGGAACATAAAGACTGGACTCAAAATCAGTGGTCTCTAGTAGTCTTTAGTGATGAAAGTAGTTTCAATCTCTGATTCTACTGGTTATGTAAGAAGACCAGTCGGTCTAAGATATGACCCAAAGTACCTTGTACCTACTGTCAAATATAGCGATGGAAATATGGTATGGGGTTGTTTTCGACGGTCTAGTACGGGGCCATTGGCAAAGATAAATGGCAGAATGGATGTTCAAATGCATCTTGAGATATTGGAAAATAATTTGATTTGCCACCGTCATGGATTTTTCAACAAGATAATGACCTAAATTACACATCTCGCTTAGCCAAGAAATGGTTTTCTGAACAAAGGATTCGGGTGATGCGCTGGCCTTCACAATCACCTGATTTGAATCCGATAGTGAATCTTTGGCACTATCTGGATAAACAAATTAGGAAAAGAAATATAAAAACCGGGACGAACTTTGGATCGCATTAAAACAAGAATGGGAAAAAATACCACCCGATTTTTGAGCTAGGCTTATTGACTTATAGGTAGAAGATGTCAAGCAGTGATTGACGCAAAAGGATATCCCACTAAATATTAAATATTTTCGACATCTTAGTCGTCTCAGTGGAATTTTTATTTTATAACAATAATGTTTCCATATTTTTGTTTGTGCATAATTTTGTTACGTTAAAAACTAAGCACATTTCTAATAAACAATAACTGTTTTAGTCTTCAAAATATTTGTTAGCATGTACACGATTAATAAATAAACATTGTAATTGTAAACCGTTTAAATGTTAAGACTAGAGATGGGAATTTAAATGTTTCCATACTTTTGTTCGCCACTGTATATCGGATCAAGACAAAAAAACCCTCTCTATTCTTTGTAATGAAATTTCCAACAAATCCTAGTTAGTTTTACACACACACAAAATTGAATTTTGCTCCTGTACTTAATGAACCTGTTATGATGAGTCTAAGACCGAAAATATTAGTGAACGGTTTCAAAGCCGGTGGTCTTTATCCGTTCAACCCGAACGCAATTGATTATAACAAATGCCTTCGTGCTACAAGTAATAATTTACCCACGCAAAACGAAAAAGATGTTCCTGACTCAGCGACGATAAGCTACTTTACTTTTACAAAGATTATTGGATCATCTGTCCTGAATGATTTTAAAAAATCGTCGTCAGAGACTGCCTCACCAAATGGTTAGTGAACACATGTTATACTAAGTGTGGGAAGCATTTCATGACGCCGAAATTGAAAGTGTCAGTGAAAACAATAACGAAGTAGGAGATTATTCAGTCATAACACCATAAGACCAAGAATTAATTGAAAAAGTTAGTGGCTCACATTCTTTACAAATACAAGACACATTTAAAGGAAAATACGGTATTTTAGCACTTGATCTTACTTTCTGCATGCCTGAAACTTCTATATCCAGACCTACGACATCCTTAAAATAATTTAAAGCCAGTCGCTAGTAGTTCATCTGCAATTGTCATGGGACACTGTACAATTCAACTGCCAAGCCTAAAAAAAGGTAAAAAGAAAATGTTCTTTGGGAGAATATTTAGCGCATCCTGAAACGCCAATAAAAAAGGGAAAGAGACAAACTGAACGACAACCTTTTGCCATAAGCTCTCAAAATTTTAAATTACCACTACACACAAAACAGAAAGAAAAAGAAAATTCGTTAAAAGTAAAAGAAGGGAAGAAGTTGATTAGAGACAAAAAAGACTGAAAAACAAACAAGAAGACTGGAAAAATAAATAAAAATTTTAATAAAGTAAATAAGAAAAACGGGAATTCTTTGATGAACGCCAATACTGAGACTATAAATTCTAAGGAAATAAACAAAATTAAGGAAAATAGTGACCACCAAAAGTCTAAACATTTTAAGCAACAATTCAACATCTTCCTTAAATGATATTTCTTAACTAATATTGTACCATACACTATAAGTAAAGTTATAAAAGATTAAATAACAGAAATTTTAGTAGAAATAAAATAATATTAACATGATTAAGTTTTAATTTAATCAGTAGCAAGAGACTATATATAATATAACAGGCATATCTTATTCACAAATATAAGTGCTTTCATGAAGAACTCTTGAAACTTTTTTGTGTTAAATATAAGTTGAAAAAAAATTCTTTTTTTTTGAAGATGTCATTATATTCTCTTTATCCATACGAAAAGTTCTTGCTCTTTCGTGCCGATGACAATAATAAATAGTAATGAATTATGTTGGAAGAATAGTTAATTGCATCAAATAGACCAGAGTTATTATATCTTACTACTCAGTATATATCACCACTACACCAAACACTTTATTTTTGCACTCGACGCGCGTTTCGCTAACCATGTTAGCTTCATCAGGAGCGATGATTGACTAGCTAACATGGTTAGCGAAACGCGCGTCGAGTGCAAAAATAAAGTGTTTGGTGTAGTGGTGATATATACTGAGTAGTATCATTGTGCCAAAGATTCCACATTCCCAACTTAGTTCTTATATCTTATTTGACACAAATGCAGAGAACGGCAAGAAGTGAGAGTAGAAAATATTCTTCTTCTTTTTCTCAAACCATGTTTGTCCACTCCTGGAGGTAGGTCTTTTCCAATCTCTTCCATTCTTCCCTGACTCATGCCATTCTTAATGACTTCTTGCCTGCTACTATTCTTATATCATCGACCCATCGTTTCTGTGGACACCGACACCAAAGATGTTGAAAGTAGAAATAGATACAAAAAATGAGGAAAAGAAAAGAAAGACGGAATTACCAGCATCTAAAAAGATAACTATTTTGAGAGACACTGTAATCAAGCCCAGTAATCTTTGCGTAGTTTGTCATTCCATTGTGATCAAAAACCAACTGACTTGCAGTGCTTGTTTAAAAATCTTTCATATGCGTTATATTCCAAATAGAACATATACCCGATAATACTGACTTAAATTTATTTTGTATGCCATCATTGTTTTAAAGTAGGTGATTCAGACTCTGGTGATTCTGACTCATCATTATCAGATAATGCAGTTAATAAAGCAAAACGCAATATAACACATGGGCTGAAAAGTCCCGGGCCTAACACATAGATGGCGCTAGTTTTATTGCAGTCACCTTTTTTTCAGTTAATACTAACCTTCAAAAGACAGCTGTTAAAATTTCATGATATTCTATTCATTAGTTTGTGAGTTATTGTGCTAAGAGTGACGCTACTTTTGTTATTTTCAAAACAATGGATCAAAAACAATTTCGTGTTTTAATTTTACACTGCTTCTTGATGGGAAAATATACCGTTCAAGCGAAGCAATGGCTTGAAAAGTGTTATGGGGACTCCGCTCCATCAGAAACAACAATAAAACGTTGGTTTGCTGACTTCAAACGTGGTCGTAGAGACACCGATGATGCAGAACGCAGTGGACGTCCAAATGAGGCGGTAACACCAGAAAACATCAAATAAATCCATAAAATCGTTTTGAATGATCGAAAAGTGAAGTTGCGTGAGTTAGCTGACATCGTAAAGATATCAAAAGAACGTGTTGGCTTTATATTGCATGAGCATTTGACTATGAGAAAGCTTTGTTCAAAGTGGGTGCCGCGTTTGCTCACTGTTGATCAAAAACAAGAACGTGTTGATGATTCTGAGCAGTGTTTGGCCATGTTTAAACGTAACAAACCGGAATTTTTGCGTCGATATGTGACAATGGATGAAACATGGATGCATCACTTCACTCCGGAATCAAAACGATCGTCATCTGAGTGGACAGCAACTGGTGAACCTCGTCCAAAGCGCCCGAAAGCACAACAATCGGCTGGAAAGGTTATGGCCTCGGTATTTTGGGATGTGCGTGGTGTAATATTCATCGACTATCTTGAGAAAGGAAATACCATCAACAGTGAATATTATATAGCGTTATTGGAGCGTTTGAAGGCCGAAATTGCAAAGAAACGACCGCATATGGCAAAGAAAAAAATTTTGTTTCATCAAGACAACGCACCGTGTCACAAGTCAATCAAAACAATGGCAAAACTACATGAATTGAACTTCGAATTGCTCCCACATCCACCGTATTCGCCAGATTTGGCTCCCAGCGACTACTGGCTGTTCGCAGACCTGAAAAAAATGCTCGCCGGTAAGAAATTTCGCACGAATGAAGAGGTTATCGCTGAAACTGAGCTATTTTGAGGCAAAAGATAAATCGTTCTACAAAAGTGGTATTGAAATGTTAGAGCGGCGCTGGAATGATTGCGTTGCTCTTGATGGAGATTACGTTGATGAATAAAGCTAATTTTAAACCAAAAAAACCGTGTTTTCTTTGTTAGGCCCGGGACTTTTCAGCCCATGTGTTATTTTGATACATTATAGAACTATCTGTTAGATTTAAGTTTAATGTTTTGTTTTTATTGTTTATTTATGTTTAATAGTTGAGTTAGACTTTAATTAATTACTTTGAGGTACGGGGCAACCATTGTGCCCTGGTGTTGGCAATCATTGTAAGGCATGTGTAATAACTGTACCTGTTAGAAGATTTTCATTTCGTTATCATTATTTTCTATGTTATGTAAGTTTTAACTAAAAAGTGTTGATAATCTACAGGGGAGTTAATTAGGTCATCAGAAAATAGTAAGAAAAAATTGGTAGCTGTAATAAAAAAATATTTCGCGAGACCTTTATTTAAAAAAAAAATCATTTTCGTTACCAATTTTTTTTCAAAATGACAATTGTTATTTGATTAATAAAAAAATGTAAAAAAAAACGGTTAAAATGACTCCTAAAAAATTTTCTTTAATGGCATCGGAAAGTTGACTTCGAGACCTAAATTCTCAAAAAAAAGATCCATTTTTGACTAAATGGCGGGCAATTCAAATTTATATATAAATATATATATATATATATATATATACATATATATATATATATATATATATATATATATATATATATATATATATATATATATATATATATCTATCAAGGATTTTCTACAGCTAACGCTATCTTCCTTCTCTCAGCCTTTAATTCCATCCGTTTCTATCTTCCCAGTCTCCATCTGTTAGACCCCTGTCCTCCATAGCCTCGTCCACATCGTCTCTCCACGATCGTCTGGGTCTTCCTCTTTTTCTTCTCCCTATAGGGCTCCACTCCGTTATTTTCTTTATCTACCTATTATCTTCGCTCCGTCTTATGTGTCCATACCATTTTAATCGCTTTTCTTCAATGGTGTTTATTGCGTTCTTTTTGATGTTCATTCTGCTTCTTATTTCTTCATTAGTTATTCACTCCATACGTGTCACTCCACGACATCTTCTCCAATACTCCATCTCTACCGCGTTAATTTTAGATTTATTTCTTTTGTTGATCGTCCATGTTTCTGACCCGTATGTCATTATGCTTTGTATTATTGATTTGTATATGCGTGTTTTGTTTCTCTTTGTAATGTGCTTGTCTCACAGGATCGAATTTAATTGTCTTATGCATGTCCGCGTTTATCCTAATCTAGCTTTAATCTCTTGTTCTGATGTTGCGTTTTTTTGAAATGATGGTTCCTAAATATTTAAATCTATCACTTCCTTTGATTATTGTTTCGTTATCGACTTCTAGATACTCCACGTTTCCCTCCTTTGTTGTTAGATATTCCGTTTTATCAAAGTTTATTGCTAATCCTGCTTTAGTGTATTCTTCTTTCAGTTTTCTTACCATATAACTGAGGTCTTCCTCATCTTGCGCTATGATTACTTGTCGTCTGCGAAACTTAGAGTATATAAGTAATCTTCTCGTACTGGGACTCCCATTCCACTACATTTTTGCTTCCATTTTTTTAATGTTTGTTCGAGGTATATTTTGAATAGTGTGGGGGATGTAGAGCATCCTTGTAATAGGCCTTTTGATGTTTCGAGTCTCTTCCCTATATTTAATAACAAATTCAACTGTGCCCACTGGGTTCAAATTTTTGTACCAAAATTTCAGGGTACTTTTGCTATAACAAAAGGTATATTGTCTGAAAGTTTCAAGCCGATCGGTTCATTTGGTCGACCTGTACAATAAAATGAAAAAAAAAACAGTTTTTTGCCTGTTTTTTTCAATTTTGTAGGTTATGCACACACTTGAGCGATTTAAAACCAACGGAGATTTGTCGGAAATTTCATTATGAAGAGGCTAATTTTTTGTTTGTCTCGATCCCATTTATATAACCGGAGTTATTCACGTTTTAAGCGTAAAAAAACGCGTTTTGAAAATTGTTTATAAACAAACGAGTACAAGTTTTTCGAGGTCCAAAACTCAGGACAATACTTCTGGTGATACTCAAGAGAGGATAAAATCATAATATTACTGTATCTAAATTATGCCTATCTCATCATTATTTTGACCTTTTTTTTACCGAACTACTATAGGGCAGGCATGGACTCTAGGCATAAACAGTGAGCTGTGACCAAAGAGGAGCGTGGTCGGTCTGATATCCACAGAAGATTGAAAATGCCTACGGATATGAAACAATTCACAAGAGCAATGGCTAAAGGTAGATGAGGGAGCTTGAAGGTGAAACCAGTATGGAAGATAAACCGCGTAGTAGGAGGTCGTCAACCGCCACTACTGACGAGAATATCCGGACACTGGATGAGCTGATTCAAAAGGACAGGCGACTAACAATTTGCAAAAAATCGATTTTTTTTTTAACCTCCTCGGGCCCCGGGTATCATATATGATACCCCGAGTTCTAAATTATTTAACAAATCTGCAGCTCGATTTGGACAACGCTCCCGCTGTTATCATATATGATATGCGTATATTAATGCGCAGAAAATTGCCGGCTCACGTTGGGGCCAATGTAGTCGAGATATTCAGTTGTTTACATGCATGTTTCGAGTCGCCATGGCCGCTGCTAATAAAATTACGCAAAATAAACGTAAGTACCTAGTATTTGTGTCGTTTTTTTTAATAAGCTTTCTAATTATTAGTTAAAGAAAGGTGGGGAATATTTGTTATAGTAGGCATAGTAGGATAAATAATATTTTTGACTCCTGGAACCCAGGGTATCACCGTTGATACCGTGGGACTCAAACGATACATTTATCATTTTTATTTTCAGAGCTTTCTCTTCAAGAACTACAGGATATCGCAGATAATTTGAATTTAAATGATTCCGATTTGGACGAAAATCTTCTTGATGACGACGACGAGTGGGGCGCGTGGGATGAGCCTTCAGAAATCCAAACTTTTGGCGCCAGCCAAGACCAAATGATCCTTGAAAATGATCAAGAAGAGGACGATAATTTAGGCTGTGAGCTTGAAAACAGTAGCAGTTGGGACGACGACTTGCCGTTAATAAATTTGATTCCAACTGGTAAAAAAAGGAAATGGAAGAGAACCAATTTTCAACCACAACGTGAGAAGTATGTGCCTTGTGATCGAGATCCGTTGAGCCTTGAAAATATTCCAAAGCCTATTGACTTTTTCAATAAATACCTTGACGATAATTTTTTTCAATCCATGGCTATGTACACAAATATGAAGGAAGTGAAAGTATCAGGAAAGTCGCTGGGGACCAGTCCAGAAGAATTAAAAACGTTTTTTGCGTGTTGCATGCTCATTGGTATTTACAGTTTACCAAGAATCCGAATGTTTTGGAGGTCGGATACCAGGGTACCAATCGTTTCAGATAATCTGTCAAGAAATCGCTTTTTCGCTCTGAGAACACGGCTAAAAATTGTGGACGATGATTCTGTATCCAACGAGGCTAAAGCACTTGACAGATTTTGGAAAGTCAGACCGATGTTGGATTCAATCCAAAAAGGTTGTCGACAAAATAAAAGATCTCAAAACGTATCAATTGATGAACAGATGATCCCATTTCATGGAAAGGTACTGATGAGACAGTTTGTGCGGGGAAAACCTAATCCTGTTGGGCTGAAAAAATTTTATTATGACGACGACTACCGGGATACCACTTGATTTTCATTTATATGAAGGGAAGGGCAAATCCACAGAATCCAGTCTAATCCATACACCAGAAAAAATTAGATGTTGGTGGAAAGGTGGTGTTGAAACTAACAGATACTTTACCAGTAGGAGTATCAGTATTTGTCGACAGATACTTCACATCAGAAACATTGATTGATACTCTGTTTTCTCGGAAAATATACGTAACTGGCACGCTAATGAAAATGAGAATACCAAAAACAGATCTGCAGTTGTTATCTGACAAAAATTTTAAAAAATCTGGAAGGGGCAGTCATGATATGTTGGTTACTGAAGATAACAAAATAGCTCTTACAAAATGGTTTGGTTCTAAACCAATTCATTTGGCTTCGGGAGAATTTGGAACAGAGCCCTTAGGTTCATGCAAGCGCTGGTCAGTGCAGGAAAAAAAATACATAGAAATCAGTCGTCCATCAGTGGTTCAGCAATACAATGAAAAAATGGGAGGTGTGGACTTGTTGGACAGAGTTATGTCAAAGTACCCTATGAGCAGTAGAACAAATAAATGGACCATCCGATGTATTTACGCTTTTGTTGATTTTAGCGCTGCAGCTAGTTGGCTCCAATATCGAGAAGTTTGCGCTGCTGAAAAAATTCCCAAAAAAGACATCGAAGACTATTTGTCATTCAAATTTTCGCTTGCTAAGTCTCTTTTGTACAGTGAAAAACGACATGAATCAACTTCGACAACTACTGAAGAAGAGAACAATGAACCTCCAAGGAAAACAAGAAAAATTATGCCAGTTCCTGACAAACGTTTACGAAAACAAGAAGCGAAACATCTCCCGGAATTCGTTAGCGAGAAACAAAAATGTAGGTCAAAATGCAGATATCCTGGGTGCACACACTTAACCTTTTGCAAATGTGTTGAATGCAATGTATTTTTATGCTGCAGTATTAAAAGAAACTGTTTTTCTAAATTTCACAAATAAATACTGAAAAAAAACCTTAATTGTTTTAATAGCATCGGACAGACCCAAAGTATCATTTGTGATACAACAATTTTTGAAAAAACTGCGCTTTTAAAAAAATTTATCTATAATGATTAATGTTTTGGGACCCCTGAAGAGTATTTATTTCACTTGGCAGCAAAAAATTTACGTCAATTCTCTCTTGGGCCCGAAGAGGTTAATTTCATTTTCGTAATCGCACATATTTAAGTACACGCACAGAAAATTTTAAGTCAATCCGACGATTATTCTGGAAGTTACACGAATATTTGTAAAGACATCAGAGCGCTTGAAAAGAGGAGGCCGGAGCGGCAGTGCTTACCTAGAACACTCTCTCCTTAATTTACCTGCCTATTGTAAATGTCCCTTCTATTGTATTCAGGTACATAAAGTGAAAGTGTATTAGGGTTCTCTTTATAACTGCGAGGTAAATTTACATTTTTCTCTCCCCAAAATGGCAAATATAAGAATGTAGTAGTCAGTCTAAACAGCAAAGCCAAACAGTAAACTTGTGAGCTCGTTTATATTTTCTTGTGTTCTTTTCGTGAAAATGAAGGGTTCCAGAGAACTGAGAAAATCTTCTAGCATTCGTAAATCAAGAACAAAAAAGCGAAAAAAATGTATTTAATCCAAAAACACCTGAAACTGATGAAAGTAGTTTTAGTGCCTCTGCGAAAAAATTCAAAACGCAAGAAGAAATCTTAGTTCCGCGTGATTTGTCTGTTGATTATTAGACAGATGTGTGGGTGATTTCACCCAAAACAACAATGAGAGCTATAACCAACTTATATGGAAAATATCTCCAAAAATAGTTCCGTCTGGTTCTAAAACTGTGGAAATGGCTGCATACATTGCTGCTGGCTTGTTCAATGAAGGTATAACATCCCTGTTGTATTACATGAATGCAATGCGCATTCTTATGCAGAAAAAGAAGATGCACAGCGCGTGACGATCTCCGAACAAAGAGCGCATGACAGCACACGAGAGGGAAGAATGGCCGGCAGACAACACCAACTGGAATTACTAGAAGCTGCCGAAGGAGCGGAGGGTTTATTATATGGCCCTGGAATAGACGACTCGATGCAAGTTGAAAAAAAAAAAAAATTTTACTCTATGTAAAGTGCTTTTCAAACTTTAAACGCATTTTTCTCAAAACTAGGTTTTTTAGTCGGTGACCAAGATTTCTTGGAAACTGCTGAACCGATCAGTCTCAAATTTTAACACAAGCTTCTTAAGTATATTTTTTAGTAATTAATCGAAGGTTTTTTCTCACCGATAAATATATTTTTTTTTATAAACAATTTAAGGCCAAAATTTTGGCCAAAAATCATTTTTTTTTCTTGAGAAGACGCTATTTTCGCAAAAAATTTTATTTTGCTTATTCCTTCGATTAATAACTAGATTATACATTACTTTAACGATATCCGTTTGGTTTTTTTCATTTTAGATGATCCAGTCCAGAGATATCGTGGTCACCGCAAGACGCCTTTTTTGAGAGGAGCTCCTGGAGATCAGCTATAGCAGCCTTCAAAATTATTATAAATGTTGAAATACAGTTAAAAGTTACCAGAATGTGTGTAAAAATTTTTACATTAATAAATTTAAAAGTTTTCTCAGGAAAAATTCTTGAAAAATCCCTTTTTTTAGCCCTCCTGACTGTTTTTCTCAGGAAAAATTCTTGAAAAATTCCTTTTTTTAGCCCTCCTGACTGTATATAACCCCTAAAAAAGTCTTATAGTATCATAAAAAGTATGCGAAGTGAGTTTTAAGGCGGTTGACACCTAATTTAAATTGGAGAAAGGTGAAGCGCTGCTCTGAACTGCTTGAACCATTTGAACATCTAAACATATTGCCTATCGACAATGGCGTGAAAATCCTAACACCGTAAATCGTAACATCTTTGTTCATGCCCGGAACAGATGCAAGGGAATTATCGACGAAACCAAGGAGGCACACAATCAACGAATTAGAAACAAACTTCTCGCTTGTCCCAACAATTCCAGGTCCTTTTGGGCAGTCGCTAAGGCAGTTAGTCAAAATTTTATCAAATCCACCATACCACCACTCACACGGCCAGATAATTCCATTGCAACCACACCTGTTGAGAGAGCGAACTTGTTGGCTGAACTCTTTGCTTTACATTCTACTGTCGATTTCCAAGGAAAAACACCACCTACTATTCCTATATTGCAGTCAAGGATGCCCGATATTGTCTTCAGACAGCGCATCATAAAGCGTATTTTAATGAAGCTAGACACCAAGAAGGCTTCTGGCGCTGACGGAATACCTGCCATAGTTCTCAAAAACTGTGCAAGGGAACTAACACCAGTTTTCTGTAGACTTTTTAACCTATCCTACAGAAAGGGAATATTTCCGTCCTGCTGGAAATGTGCCACGGTTCAGCCGATACCTAAAAAAGGTAAGAAGACCTTGCCAAATAACTACCGACCAGTTGCACTGCTTTCAATAATATCGAAAGTCATGGAAAAGGTTATCAATGAGCATCTTCTATAATATCTTGAACGATTCAATATTATTAGCGATCACCAATATGGTTTTCGTAAACATAGATCAACAGGAGATCTTCTGACTTAAGTAACACATGTTTGGAACAACGCAGTTGAACACTTTGGAGAATCTCGAGCGGTTGTTCTTGACATATCCAAAGCATTCGACCGTGTTTGGCACGATGGACTGTTGGCTAAGTTACGCTCTTATGGTATGTCTGAAAGGTACTGTTTGTGGCTCTCATGTTTCCTCAGAGAGCGTTCTTTACGAGTGGCGGTCGACGGATTTCTTTCTAACACCCTCACTATAAACGCCGGTGTGCCCCAGGGCTCCATACTGTCTCCTACTCTCTTTCTCATTTACATTAACGATCTGCTGGAAAAGACCGGGATTCCAATCTATAGCTTTGCAGATGACAGTACGCTTGTCTCTTCATTCACCTTGAACGCTCGGACATCGGCTGCTCAGGCGAATATCCGCAGACAGCAGGAGGTCGTTCAACTTAACAAAGATCTGGAAGAAATTCTATCTTGGGGTGACAGTAAACAAAAACCCAAGCGGCAGTTTTTTCTAAAAAAGTTAACGTTGCTGAACTCGACATAGTTATGTCGGGGCACTCCATTCCCCTAGCATCGTCGCTCAATTTGTTGGGCGTTAGTTTGGGAGCAAATATGTCTTGGCATGAACATGTTGCAGGTATAGCAAGGAGAGCTTCTCAAAAGTTGAGAATATTATTTAGAACCAGAAAGCTTTATACCCCACAGCAACTGTTAATTCTTTACAAAGCCCAAATTCGACCAACTATGGAATACTGCTCCCACGTTTGGGGCTCCGCTCCCAAACATACACTGCATTTGTTGGATTCTGTTCAGAGAAGAGCGGTCCGTCTGATTGGGGACCCGGAATTGACCGGCGGCCTTGATTCGCTGGAACATCGAAGAACGGTTGGCGACTTGAGTCTGTTCTACAAGTATTTTCATGGAAAGTGTTCGAAGGATGTAGCCCGCTTAATTCCTCCCAAAGCGGTGCATGTTAGAAATACACGTCGCGCTGGTGCTTCGCATCCGTATGAGGTTCAGCTTGTTACTCCGCGTACAACGCTTCTCAAGCAATCTTTTATATGGAGAACGTTATCCCTTTGGAATAATTTGCCCAGCGCTGTGTTTCCCACCGAGTACTATTTACAGCGATTCAAGAACAACGTGAATCGCTTTTTCCGCACTCGTGCCGCTCCTAGAGCGCTTTAGGGACTTCCCTGCAGCACGTGTGCTAGACCCATAAAAAAAAAAAAAAAAAAAAAGAAGCTAATGAGATACATTTTTTACCCATATGGTAACAGGGGTTGAAACGTAGGCTTGTCCAAATGACCGAGACACGAAAAATCAATCCATGGAGCTGCATCACAACATTTCCCCAAGGTGAAAAAAGTACACTTCAAAATTTTCTAAGCAGGAATTCAGAATTAGGTTCAACGATACCGCAAATACATCGCTCTGAATGTGGCTTTGTCCAATAGTACCCTTGTTTTACGGAAAGACTTGCTCTATTAGCATGTGTAGTTTGAATTGTTTATGTTAAATAATAAAAAAGCTACGGACGCCATTGCATTACTTTCAGTATATTCCTCGTACATCTAAAATATGGCTCATCAAAAAAAAAAAAAAAAACGTTGCAGAATTATAATGTCTATAGTATACCAATTTAAAAAAAAAATCAAACAATGTTATAGTTCCCCCATTTAGTCATAAACTCCTTTTAAGAGCAAGCACTCACAGCGTTCATCAAAGACTACAATATTAACCACTAAATATTGGTCTTAGCCTTTAATATTTTTTGACAGAATTAATTAAAATTAACGATGTGTATGCTGGTAAAATACGAGTAAATAAAACAATTAAAAATCTCACAACTCATAAGTACACTGCCATAAAAAAATACTATAAAATTTTATGTTAACTAGCCACAATATACTCCGCTAATGAATAGTAAAAGGAGTTAAATTGTACATAAAACATTTGTTACAGACCCGCACTGGCTTGACAAGACCGTACTTTGGCAATGGTACATTATTCGACGAACATCTAGCGCAGAAAACCTTACCACAGTTTCTGCAATGATGTCGTCGTTTCATAACTGTGAAGTTAGAGCCGCAGCTCATACATTTTGGTGCTTGTACGTCAGGTATCCACACTGGTGGCCTTTCAATAACTTCTGGTGGACTCTGATGTAGTCCAGATACATGAGATGGAGGCTGTCTTCCAGATTCCAAATTTGCGACATTTTCTCGTAAGGAAGCATAATTCTCTAAATCCGAACTTAATGAAGATAAATCTCGATCGTCTAGTTGATATTGACGGGGATGGTTTATGTACTCAGTCTCAGGGCAGCCTTCAGTCTCTAGATGAAAGTAAACATTGGTATCAAATAATGCTTCCTGGGCAAGAATGTTGGGATCTACAGAAAATTCGTTATTTTCAATTACTTGATCTTCAGTAGGATGATATTCTATGGAAGTTTCTAGTGAAGGTGTTTCTAAAGACTTAGCAGGAGTATCTGATGAATCACAAGCATTTATAAGAAAGACTGCCTTAAGGATGTTTCTAAGATCACAAGCAAAATTCGTTTGAAGTTGGTCCGCAACACCAGCAATACATACGAATAGTCTGTGAATTAAGTCCTCGCTGGACCTGTAAGAAATAAATGTAAGTTAAACAAAAAGGTTAGATAAAATAGGAAGTAAAAAAAATTAAGTATGTGATTTAAATTTTTATCTTTTCAGATAAAATTTTATTTTCGGAATAACAATTTTAGTCCCAAATATTTATTAAGGGGAAAGGTTTCCGCATTGTTCGTTTTTGAATACATTGTAAAATTTTTTATTTATTTTTAAAAATTCCAAGTGCAGTTACAGAGAATGAGATAGCATTGTTCGTTTTTGAATAACAGTGTTTCAATTTTTATTTATTGTAAAACTTCGATGTTCTCGGGTATAATGCGAAGGTTTTAATCAAATAAAAAATTTTCCTTAGCAGATACCGACATCAAGTTTTGACAGGGTTATAAAAAAGAACTTTCTTTACCTTGTGCAGTTACACAGAATCGGATAGCATTGTTCGTTTTTGAATAACAGTGTTTCGGTTTGTTATTTATTTTAAAATTTCGGTGTTCTCTCGGATTTAATGCGAAGGTTTTAATTAAATAAAAAATTTTCCTTAGCCGATACCGACATCAAGTTTTTGACAGGGTTATAAAAAAAACTTTCTTTACGTTGTGCAGTTACAGAGAATCGGATAGCATTGTTCGTTTTTGAATAACAGTGTTTCGGTTTGATATTTATTTTAAAATTTCGGTGTTCTCGGATTTAATGCGAAGGTTTTAATTAAATAAAAATTTTTCCTTTGCAGATACCGACATCAAGTTTTGACAGGGTTATAAAAAAGAACTTTCTATTCCTTGTGCAGTTACAGAGAATCGGATAGCATTGTTCGTTTTTTGAATAACAGTGTTTCGGTTTGTTATTTATTTTAAAATTTCGATGTTCTCGGATTTAATGCGAAGGTTTTAATCAAATAATTAATTTTCCAGATATCGACATCAAGTTTTGACATTGTTATAAAAAAGAACATGCTTTACCTTGTGCAGTAGAGAATCGAATAGCAGAGTTGACTTGTCTGAAATCGATATATTCCCATGGGCACAAAGCCGAAAAATGAAAAACTTTTAGATACTGGGGGTAAATAGACGATTTTCGGAGATCTTGTTGACAACAGCTTAGAGCCGTGAGGTTGTTTATGCGCCGTTCTCCGGGGTATACGGTGGTTTTTTCGGTCACTGATTCCAAATCTGATGTCAAAAATGACATTTGACAGTTGGCAGCTGTCAAAAAATTGTCAATAATGCTCAACAGAATATACATCGGGACGTTTTTATGGTTGCTGATTCCAATTCCGGTGTCAAAAATGACATTTGAAACTTGTCAACTACCAACAAAATGTCAACTCACTTCACTTGTAACAAAATGTTCATCATAATGTATTATCAGATTTTTTTTTATCTACTTTTAGCATTACCCAGGAACAACGACGTGGACGTAGTAGATTTCTGTTCTCTTTGGGGTGCTCGTTTACTGCGAGTCCCCGAGCTTCTCACGATTGGGGTGCTTGATTAGGATGTGTCCCCGTGCCTTTCACGATTGGGGTGCTTCATTAGGGTGAGTCCCGTGTCTCGCACGATTGGAATGCTTAATTAAGGCGAGTTGGCAACCGAAATGATAGAGCGAGCAAGGACTGCTAATGTCGTTCATGTTCGCGTGGATTTAAATAATCTTTTAAGGAGACGAGCGCAATGGTAAAGATTGCGCCATGAGGTGCCACAGTTTCCTCGTCTTCATTTGGAAGATTTGCAAGCTTTGACTTTTGGTGTTTATCAGGGGAGTTTAGTTCCAGGTTGCATCCAAGACAAAACAAGACGAGAGGAGGATGAGGAATTATAATTTGATAGGCTGATCAATGAAAATAATTCAGTCACGAACCGTATCTATTCTAGACAGAGGCGGGCTATCGTATATCAAGTGTTCATCTCATACATTGTCCAAGATGGAATCCAAGATGATGATGAGGCAATCACAGGATATTATTGTACTTGCCAGTCGGGGGGGCCAATACTCTAGGAACCTGTGCACACGTAGCAAGCATTCTTTGGTACTTTGGATATGCAAGGGCCACAATCACATCTTCTGAATACCATTATGTATGCGGCTAATTACCCACCGGAATGTGGACGAATAGTGTAAAGTACCCTACAGTGAATGGTATTAATCAAGCACCCCAATCTTGAGAGGCACGGGCATTCACAGTAATCAAGCACCCCAAAGCGAACAGAAATCTACTACGTCCACGTCGTTGTTCCCGGATAATGCTAGAAGTAAATAAAAAAAAACAAAACATCTGATATATATTCTGATGAACATTTTGTTACAAGTGAGGTAAGTTGACATTTTGTTGATCGCTGCCAAGCTTCGAATGTCATTTTTGACACCGCAATTGAAATCAGCGACCGTAAAAACGTCCCGATGTATATTCCGATGGGCATTTTATTAGAAATAAGGCGAGTTGACGGTTTTTGACAGCTGCCAACTGTCAAATGGTATTTTTGACACCAGATTTGATGACAGCGATCGAAAAAACCCCGCATACCCCGGAGAACGACGCATAAACAACCTCACGGCCTACGCAGTTGTCGGACAAGATCTCCGATATCTGAAAAACTGTCCATTTTCTGACTTTTGATCAGGAGCTCGAGAGGAATAACATATATCGATTTCAGACCACATCACCGAGAGCCACTTCCCATAAGAAATGTACGGGGTCCTTAGTACCCTGACATAATAAATCAAAAAGTAGCTAACGAGACATGCACTTGTATAGGGTGACCATTTTTAGACGCCCGGCCTCGAGTTAAGGAAAATTGTTGGATATTTGTTTTTTTTTTTTAAATGTAAAATGGTATAGTGCACATCAAGGATTATACTGACGTATTTGACATTTGGTAATGAAAAGGACGCTGGGTTCCGCGACGCCACACAACTTTTTTTCCATCGACAAACCTTTTGTAAAACGGCATTGGAAAGCCTTTATTTTTTTTTCAACATTTTTTTCTTTAAACTGTTTTTGTAATTTGTTTTTCAAAAAAGTTATACAGCAAAAACCCTCTAAAATATTATTTTTTTTGGTCATCGCGGTTGCCATGGATCGTATGCCACGTTTGGCGGTTTTTTAAAAAAATATCTAGTAGGCGACTGTCATACTTTAATTTGATAGCTCTTATTTACACACCTATTCAATTCAATAGAGTTAAACTAAGTAAATAGTGTGTTAATAGCTTCTGGTTGAAGTGGTTTCCCACGCTGAAAAAGTAGATATGATTCTTATTTATGAAGAAGCAAGAAGAAATTCTCGGGAAGCCGTTAGACTGTATCGAGAACGTTATCCCGACAGGTATATCCCGGATCACACCATGTTTTGTGCATAAGAACGAAATTTGAGGAGAAAAATGGATACATATTCTCGCCAGAAAGGCATTTCCAAACGAAAAACTGTTTTAACAGTGGAAAAAGTAGCGGAATTTATGTAATATTTTCAAAACCATCGATATAATTCAATCAGACAACCAAGCAGGCAATTGATGTATCTTATGAAGCTATTCAGAAATCTCCTAAAGCTAACAAATACCAAGGCATCTTTGATTGTGTTAGCCGATACTTGTTGGAAATTCATAATAAAATTATATAAAAACAACACTATGTTTTAATTTCCAATATATTTAAAGTTAAGTCCGTTACTAGCGGAAATTTTTATGGATCATTTAGAGCTAAAAATTCATCAAAACGCGGTAAGCAAAAATATTGTTTACTGGGATAGATATGTTGACGATATCATTTCCTGTTTCACGGGAACAGATAGACAACTAACAATCCTCCTTAACTTCCTAAATAATTTGCATCCTAATATTAAATTTACCATAGAATTAGAAACCAATAACTCTATAAATTTCTTAGACATATCTATATCAAAAGTGAACAATAAACACGATTTCCCGATTTTCAGAAACCGTCACATACTGACACAGTCATACACAATAGCTCATCCCATCCGTATCCTCACAAAATGGCAGCTTTTAACTCTTTCATACATAGATTGTTACATATCCCTATGACTAAAAACTAATTTTAACAAAGAATTCAACATAATCAAACAAATAGCAATTAATAATGGATATGACCCCAATATTATAGATAATATCTTGAATAAAAAATCCTTTAAAAACAAGCAATCTCTCTAATTTATCCCACAATTAATGACAAAAAAGGAAAATTTAGTACACTCACATACACAGGAAAATAACTAGAACAATTTCCAAACATTTAATAAAAAAGAACAATAAAATAGCATTCAAAACCAGTAATTCCTTAGGGAGTATAATTTTGAATAACAAAACCAAATCTAAGAATTCCTTAAAATCAGGAGTTTACTTATTAAATTGTGGATCTTGTAATAAAACCTACGTAGGACAAACTGGTAGATCTTTTGAAACGCATTAAAGAACATAAACATAGTTATTTAAAAAATAAGAACAATTCACATTACGCAACTCATATAATAAACTAATCTCATAATTTTGATGATACGTTAAAAATTCTACATGTAGAAAATAAATCTAAAAAATTAAATTTGCTTGAATGTCTTGAAATTAACAAACGGAAAAAGTTCAATCAATTATTAAACGAACAGGTAGACTTAAACCATTCACCCTTACTTAATCTTTATTAGTTCTCGGAAATAGTACCACAGATTTGCATTCTTAAAATAATTCTGTCTGTAAATAATATAATAAAATGATTAGCATAATCTTAGGTAATTAAGGATAGTTTTAAGCACTATTTAACCAGGATTACTACCAAATATTTTTCTCCAGCCCGTGATCTTAGGGTCGCTACAACCATACAGACCCTAAATCTTGCCCAGCCCCCTCGCAATACGTACTTCACAACCCCCTTCGCTGTTAATGAGATCATTCGATTTATCTCAATCCGAAAAGCCCCAGGTCATGATAAAATTACAAATAAAGCCCTCAAAAAACTCCCCAAGAAACAAATCTCAGAAGTCACCAATATCATTAACAGCATACTGAGACTCAGCTATTTTCCACTCTACTGGAAAAAAGCTGAGGTCATTATGATCAAAAAACCAGGCTCTCCATCCCACGAGGCAAGCAGCTATCGGCCAATCAGCCTACTTCCAGGCCTTGGCAAGATAGCTGAAAAAGTCATCCTCGAAATCGTCAGAGCAAAGTCCACAGCGCTCCGTGTTGTCCCTGACGAACAGTATGGCTTCCAGCCCCTTCATGGCACCATCCATCACACCACGAAACTCGCCCAAACCATTTCCAACAGCTTCAACAAACGTCACAAAGTTGGAGCTGTGTTTCTCGATGTAGCAAAGGCCTTCGACCGAGTCTGGCACGAAGGCCTCATTCTGAAACTGATCCGACACGGCTACCCCCTTTTCATTAACAAACTCATTCAATCCTTCGTCTCTGACAGAACATTCCAAGTCAGAGTCGATAAGGCCATCTCCGAAGTCAAGGCCATTAGAGCCGGAGTCCCTCAAGGCTCCGTCCTCTCCCCCCACCTCTTTAACATTTTCACAGCCGACATTCCAAAAACGGATCAGACTACCCTACTCCTGTATGCTGACGACACAGCCATCATAGCAGAATCCAGCAGCTACAGAATCATCACCAGTAGACTGCAGCGCCACCTGAACGTCCTCGCCCCCTGGTTCGACCGATGGAAGATCCAGCTAAACCCATGTAAGACACAGGCCATCGTCTTCGCCAAAGGCAACGGCACTCCTTATGGACAACTCCAGCTCCAGGGATCCCGCATCCAATGGGCAACCACCATCAAGTACCTGGGAATCCAGTATGACAAACACCTCATCTGGAAAGACCAGGTCTGTGCTGCCTCAAGGAAAGCCAAGCAACTACTGGGCAAGCTGTACCCAATCATCAGCCGGTCCAGTAAGTTGCAACCAAAAATCAAGCTGCTAATTTATAAAACCATCGTGAGGGCAGGACTCACACACGCCTGCCCTACTTGGTCTAAACTCACCAAGACACGCAGAGCTCAACTTCAGGCAGTACAGAACAAGGCCCTGAGGATGATCACGGGAGCCCCATGGTTCGTCCGAAACCGGCAATTGCATAGAGACCTCGGTGTGCCAACAATCAAGGCACACATGAGGTCCACCAACATCAAGTTCTTCGCAAAGGCGCTACAACACCCAAACGCCACCATAAGGAGCGCATTCCACGTGCCCGCCATCACTATCCACGACCTTCTGACCCCATATCCGACGAAGACGATGGCCCTCCCCCACCCCCATGAAGATTGTAACCTAGATTAAGTTTAGAATTAAGTTCTAGATTAGTTTAGAATTAAGCTCTAGTTAAGTTAGATTAGTCAACCAATGTAATTAAAACCCAATGTCCTAGGTTAAGTTAATTAGGATTACTGTATAGAACCTAGGTTAAGTAGTATAGGAATATAAGCTATCATAAATGTAAGTAAGAGGCATAGCCTAACTTAAATTCAATAAAGACAATGACAAATATTTTTCTTTCTTATTTACTTCTGAAGAAGCCATTGTATGGTGAAACAATTGTCATGTGACTTTAAATATATTGGAAATTAAAGCATAGTGTTGTTTTGATATAATTTTAAATACCAAGGCTATAAAATGCATAATCTTCAGTTATTTACACAATTTAATTCGGAACGACGACTGAGTTTTTTAGCAGAAATGATGATTAAATATGACGAAGAACTTTTTTGGCTGGATCAAATATTATGGACAGATAAAAGTCATTTTGTCATCATTATATTAATAAAGATTGGCCAAAACGTAGCTCGTTTACCCCTGGACAAAAAAACGTTTTTTTTTCCACCTTCGCTGAAACCAGAAGATGTGCTGTTGCCACCACTACACATAAAAATGTTATCAAAGCGATGGACAAAGCTGGCGAAGGATATTTACATTTGAAAAAAAAATGGTCTAAAATTAGTGATGCTAAAATTAAAGAGGGAATATTGGTTGGACAATAAATTAGAGAATTAAAGACCCTATCTTTGAACAAAAATTAAATTTACTGGAAAAACCAGCCTGGATGTGTTTCAAAAATGTGGTTAAAGATTTTCTTCAAAACAATAAAGCTGAAAACTACAAAGACTTGGTTAGTGAACTTTTGACGACCTATAAAGCACTAGAATGTAACATGTCCCTTAAAATTCATTTTTTGGATTCTCATTTGGACCTTTTACCCGAAAATCTGGAAACAGTAAACGATGAGCATGTGAACGTTTCCATCAGGATATTTCAGCCATGGAGAAGAGATACCAAGGCAAATGGAGTCCAAACATGTTGGCAGATTACTGTTGGACACTGAAGAGGGATATTCCAGAAGCTAAATATACAAGAAAGTCATAAAAATCTTTTTTTCTTATACCATCACTATAAAATATTAATATTTGATACATTTTTTCAAAAAAATATTACAATAAAACCTGATGTGTTATACAAATTCTACTTTTATTTTATTGTTTCCATCTTATACTAGATTTAAAATATGACAATAGAATCCGTGTAACAAAAAAAAATTGAAATTTTGTTGACCAGTGTAATTTTTATTGCTGATAGATTAATTAAAGGCTAATAACTAAATATTTTTAAGACTGCTCCTCGCCTATGGAAAAACCACGTTTTATGTCTTTGTTTATACCCCTTTTAAAATGTCGTAAAAGTCGACTTAATTTAAAATTTCTAAAAACTAGGAAGTATAATATCATTAATAACACAGTGCAACACGAAAAAAAAATAACCATATACGGACACCACCACGTGATAATAGACCAAAAAAAAAGACCCGTGTCTCCCAGTTTTTCCGAAAGTCATGTACTTTTTTTTTTATGGGCCCCCAAAGATTTGAGGCCTGGGTGTAATTTTTGCAAAAAACTCATCATATTCTGAGGCTCATATCTTGCAAACCGTTCGGAATTTTAATTTACTTTCTGTGGCAAAGTTGTAGCCCTTGTCATAAGGAACAAAAATTGTGAACATTTAAAGTAAAAAAAAACTTCATCTTCAAGATCAAAATAGCAAAAAACTGTAAAAAATTCGATTTTTTTTTACCTTTTTTTCCCCTGTTTAGGCCCATAGCTAGCAAACCGTTCAAAATTCAAGGAAACAATCAACTACAAAAATGTAGCTAAGATCTTAGTAAATAACTTTCTAGAATATATGAACTTCCTAGGAATGATTCTTAACACTGTTTAGGTAGCCGCAAAAGTGAAAATTTTCCCGAAAAATCTACTTTTTTAAAGTTTTTTGCGATTTTGATCTGGAAGATGAAATTTTTTGGATTTTATATGTTCACAATTTTTGTTCTTTATGACAAGAGCTACAACTTTGCTTCAGAAAGTAAATCAAAATTCCGAACGGTTTGCAAGATATGAGCCTGAGAAAATGATCAGTTTTTTGCAAAAATGACACCGAGGCCCCAAATCTTTGGGGCCTCATAAAAAAAAAATGCATTACTTGGGGCAAAACTGGGAGACACGGGTCTTTTTTTACCCGAGGCTCCCAGTTTTGGTCCAATTCATGTACTTTTTTTTATGAGGCCCCAAGGATTTGGGGCCTCGGTGTCATTTTTGCAAAAAACTGATCATATTCTCAGGCTCATATCTTGCAAACCGTTCGGAATTTTGATTTACTTTCTGAAGCAAAGTTGTAGCTCTTGTCATAAAGAACAAAAATTGTGAACATATAAAATCCAAAAAATTTCATCTTCCAGATCAAAATCCCAAAAAACTTTAAAAAAGTAGATTTTTCGGGAAAATTTTAACTTGCGGCTACCTAAACAGTGTTAAGAATCATTCCTAGGAAGTTCATATATTCTAGAAAGTTGTTTACTAAAATCTTAGCTACATTTTTGTAGTTGATTGTTTCCTTGAATTTTGAACGGTTTGCTAGCTATGGGCCTAAACAGGGAAAAAAAGGTAAAAAAAATAGAATTTTTTACAGTTTTTAGCTATTTTGATCTTGAAGATGAAGTTTTTTTTACTTTAAATGTTCACAATTTTTGTTCCTTATGACAAGGGCTACAACTTTGCCACAGAAAGTAAATTAAAATTCCGAACGGTTTGCAAGATATGAGCCTCAGAATATGATGAGTTTTTTGCAAAAATTACACCCAGGCCTCAAATCTTTGGGGGCCCATAAAAAAAAAAGTGCATGACTTTCGGAAAAACTGGGAGACACGGGTCTTTTTTTTTTGTCTACTATCACGTAGTGGTGTCCGTATATGGTTATTTTTCCATAACTTAAAAAATTACACACAGTGTAACACAACATGGATGAGAAGGACAATTATTTAAATGAAAAAAAAACTAGATATACCTGTATCTGGCTCTAATTTCTCTTCTGTGGGCAAGTTCAGCAGCTTTTATTGCATAGGCAATTTCCTCATCATCGGCACAGGTGCTGTTAAACGAAGACGTTTCTGAGCTGCTCGAGCAGGAATATTCACTTGTTAAAATAGAAGTAACGGGACTTTTTCTCCTATTAATTAAAGCAGATTTAGCTAATTTATTATTTGCAGCTAATCTGTCGCGTGAATGTTCCGCTGAATTTTTATTTTGGCAACATGCAGCTGATCTAGTATTACAGGAGCAATTCCTTGACTCATTTATTTCTAGACTGGGAGAACGATCTAAACTTGTTGTTTCGGTACAAATTCCCGAGTCATCAGGTGATTCTAAATCGTTACTTTGTTTCTTTTGTGATGTACTGTCGTTTATGTTAAGAATAGATGATAAAGTGGCTGCAGCTGCTGAAATTATTTCTAAAGAATCATGTTCTGGAGGAGATTCTACTAGAACCGAGTGCGCTCGTTGATTTGGAGAAGCAGAGGAAGCTATAATAGTATTACGTACTACATTTTTTGGTATTAAATAGCCTGATGTTGAAGGCCCTTCCAAAGGCAAGTCAACTTCACTTATAGTATTTCGTTGTTTGTTTTCCTTTAAATTGTTTGGTACTTCTTTTTCGTCTGCACTTAAACTACTGGAATAATTATTAAACTGAGGCTCTTGATAAAACGGAAAATCGTTATAAAATTTATCAAAAAAATCCTCTTCGTTAATATTTACATTTACGTCACTAACCGATTTTACGTCATCAATCTGTTCATTATCACACAAAAGTTTCTCGAGCATATAAAGTTCGCGTTTATTTAAAATCCACAATAATTCTCGAATTTTTAGCAAAAGAGTTCTAAATGGTCGAAACATTTCACTCATTTTTTCTACAGGTTTATCAATACATAATGGTCCATTAGGATATATTAAAAGGCCATTAACGATAGCTAGTCGGGGAATTGTGAACATCAGAGCTGGATCACAGTCGTCTACCATTTCCTGCGTCAGAAGTTTCATTTTTAAGGACCTTTGAAGCGTCTCCGAAAAGAGGACGCCTATTAATTCTTGTAATTCATATTCTTGTGTAGATTTAACAGGAACCATAGCACTTACGTAAGCCAATTCAAATTCTGCAAATAGTCTATCAAATATTTTCAGGCTTTCTAGGAGCATTTCTGTAAAGAGGTCATTAGAATCTAATATTATGGGACCGTTTGGTGTGTTGTTCCTTAGGCAAGCATCTCTTAGGAGGTTTCTGACATTTTCCAAACTCTTGGTAACCGCTTTGGCTAGAGGACGCATGGCAGTACTTTCAACTTCTCTATTCATTATAGAGGAACCAGCAGCCAAGCACTGCAACAAATAAACTACATTGGTAAAAATATTCGATAACATAATGTAAGGAATATTATTTATAGGCAAACAGATAAAGAAATGGGGGAAGGGGTCCTTTTCAGCTTTCTTGGAGTCGAGGAATCTGAAAATTATGTTATTACTTCTTTTTAGTGTTCCATATGGAACACTTATAAGATCACTTCGGTGTCTGTCTGTCCGTCTGTCACACCCGATTTTCTCCGAAACTATTTGACAAAGAAATTTGGCAGTAATATAGGAAACGATGGCCTCATCAGAGCCGTGTAGTTTTGAAAGTTAAATTTTAACTTAAGGGCGGTGAAATCGGAAGTGAAAAAAAAAATTAATGGGTCATTGACTGGGGTGTCAAATGAAAGCTTGTAAAACAAGAGTTCAAAAATATATATAATGTAATATACTCGCGCACACGTTTCTTTGTGATTTTTAAAAAATTGCGGAAAATCGCTGCCCCCTCCTTATCTCGAGAAGTACTGATCAAAAAATTTTGAAAAAATTCTGGAATATTCTTCACAGGGTGTAGATTGAACAAAAATTATCACGAGTCCATTACCTTTAATAAGTTATGTTATAAATAAAAAATAAATTCAAGGTCATCAGTTTTTACTAAAGATCGGACAAAACCTTGTTGAAAACTCATTTGGGGTGTTTTGTCAAGTTTATTTTAAAAGCAATCAACATACGGAACACTAATTGCGCAAGTCGGGCTTGTACTTGGCCGGTTTTTATGTTAGTTTTCAAACAAAATGAGATATCGATTTCAAAGTTGGTACACATTTGAAGTAGGAATGGAACCTACAGAAGGCGCTGAAAGTGGTGGATGGGTCAATAAAATCGGTACAGTGATCTAACCTAACTTAATCTGAACTAGCCTAGCCTAGCGTAACATAATACAAAATAAATACATGTAAGGTAGGAAATGAAAAATAAATACCTAACCTAACCTTACTAACCATACGTACGGTTAATAAGATTATGTTAGGTTAGGTTGTTTTTAAGGCTTTTACATTTGAAGACTATCATTTTTCATTTCCTGCCTTACATATATTTTACATATATTTATTTTGTATTATGTTATGCTAGGCTAGGCTAGTTCAGATTAGGTTAGGTTAAATTAGATTTGCTTAAGTCATGTTAGGTTGTATTAGGTTATGTTGGGTTATAGTTAACGATTTTAGATTCAGATACTATTACCTTTCATTTCCTCATTTATGATTATTTTACTTTATGTTAGGCTCGGTTAGGTTACATTAGGTTAATTTAGAGTGAGTTTTTTTTTTCAAAAAAATTGGGCTCCGAAGATCTCTTCGAAATTTGATAATGATGATATTTACAATGGATGAATCTTGAGACCTGTAGGTATTTTTGAAACAACACCACTCGAATGACCACACTGTGGGTGGTCCTGAGTGACCTCATTTGTATGTCGTCCATCGTTGTGTTTTGGTGGTGAGAATACCTTTGATGGTCTCTTAGCCGCAACGGTGCAGAATTGTCTGCTTCGCATATTGTCTGGTGAGTACGGAAGATTCGTGAAGCCTTCGGAAATATATATTCATAGGTTTATTGTTTGTTGGTTTAGTCGCTTACTTAAATTCATCAGTCCTCTGTCTCTTTGATATCGAGGAAGTGTTGTTCTTTCCATGGCACCTCGAGTATGGTGTTCTTGTAGTGAGGAGTGTTCTAATCTTTCTCTGCAAATTTTCTAGGTGAGGCTTGGTCCAGTTAAAAAAATTATTAGCTGAGCATATGTGTTGAGGGTCTTAAATAGGTTTTTGCTGTTTAACTTGGTTCACAATGCATCCCTTATCCTCCTTATAACTTCATCTGTCAATTAAGCATTCTCTGTTATTATTATTTAATCTTTGTGTGAAATAATATAGAGAAGTTCACTCAGTAAGAAGGTATAAAGGATATTCATTAATTATGAAAACAAAGTATTGTATCGTGAAAAAATTACTTTCCGAGATTTTTGCTTTACTTCACGTTTTAGGGTTCGTAGATCATGCAAAACATAGATACTCATTTCCGTCGGTCTGTCTCTCTGTTGGCACGATAACTCTCGAATGAAATGAGATATCAATTTTGAACTCGGTATATTGATAATATTTAACGAGGGGATAAAGCCTATAGTTTTTGAATGATATCGCTTAAAAGGAAGTGGGTGGGGGGTCGATAAATTTTGTATTGTTTTAATAGTAATATGGTATTTTGTCCCGTTTCCGTTGTATATCCTTTTCAAAGTTAAGTTGAGGTCAGGAAGGGGGTAAAAGAGGTGGGCGTCTTTAAATATTGTATAGTTTCAATAGTATTATGAGAAATTTTGCAGGTTTTTTTTGGTTCAAGTTTTTGACAAATTTTAAGAAATTTTTTATAGTAAAATATATAAGGGGTCAATGGGGTGGGGTAGGACGTTTGAGGGGTTGCTTTATATATATTGTATTATATGTCCTTTTCAGGGTTTTTGGACTGAAGGAATATAAAAATTAAGTTATTTATTCATTGCCCTCAATTTTACTAGAGGAAGGGGGTAAAAGAGAGGGAGAATCACTAGCACACGTGCTACAGGGAAGTCCCTAAAGCGCTACAGGAGCGACACGTGTGCGGAGAAAGCGATTTACGTTGTTCTTGAATCGCTGTAGATTGTACTCGATGGGAAAAACAGTCCTGGACAAACTATTCCAAAGGTATGATGTTCTCCATATAAAAGACCGCTTGAAAAGCGTTGTACGAGGAGTAACAAGTTGAACCTCATACGGATGTGAAGTATTAGCGCGACGTGTACTTCTAACATACACCGCTCTGGGAGGAATTAAGCGGGCCACATCCTTCGAACACTTTCCATGAAAGTACTTGTAGAATAGGCTCAAGTCGCCAACCGTTCTTCGATGTTCCAGCGAATCAAGGCCGTCGGTCAGTTCCGGTTGTCCAATCAGACGAACAGCTCTTCTCTGGATATAATCCAACAAATGCAGTGTATGTTTGGGAGCGGAGCTCCAAACATGGGAGCAGTATTCCATAGTTGGTCGAATCTGAGCTTTGTAAAGAATTAACAGTTGTTGTGGAGTGTAAAGCTTTCTGGTTCGAAATAATATTCCCAACTTTTGAGAAGCTCTCCTTGCTATGCCTGCAACATGTTCATGCCAGGACATATTTGCTCCCAAATTAACGCCTAACAGATTGAGTGACGATGTTAGAAGGATGGAGTGCCCCGACATAACTATGTCGGGTTCTGCAACGTTAACTTTTTTAGAAAAAACTGCCGCCTGGGTTATTGTAGCGTTAAATTCCACTTGGTTACTGGCACCCCAAGATATAATTTCTTCCAGGTCTTTGTTAAGTTGAATGACTTCCTGCTGTCTGTGGATATTCGTCTGAGTAGTCGATGTCCGAGCGTTCAAAGTGAATGAAGAGATAAGTGTACTGTCATCTGCAAAGCTGTAGATTGGATTCTCGGTCTTTTCCAGCAGATCGTTAATATAAATGAGGAAGCGAGTAGGAGACAGTATGGAACCTTGGGGCACACCGGCGTTGATAGTGAAGGTGTTAGAAAGAAATCCGTCGACCGCCACTCGTAAAGAACGCTCTCTGAGGAAACATGAGAGCCATAAACAGAACTTTTCAGACATACCATAAGAACGTAGCTTAGCCAACAGCCCATCGTGCCAAACACGGTCAAATGCCTTGGATATGTCAAGAGCAACCGCTCGAGATTCTCCAAAGTGTTCAATTGCGTTGTTCCAAACATGTGTTACATAATTCAGAAGATCTCCTGTTAATCTATTTTTACGAAAGCCATATTGGTGATCACTAATAATGTTGAATCTTTCAAGATATTTTAGAAGATGCTGATTGATAGCCTTTTCCATGACTTTCGATATTATTGAGAGTAGTGCGATTGGTTGGTAGTTATTTGGCAAGGTCTTCTTACCTTTTTTAGGTATCGGCTGAACTGTGGCACATTTCCAGCAGGAAGGAAATATTCCCTTTCTGTAGGATAGGTTGAAAAGTCTACAGAAAACTGGTGTTAGTTCCCTCGCACAGTTCTTGAGAACTATGGCAGGTATTCCGTCAGCGCCAGAAGCCTTTTTGGTGTCTAGCTTCATCAAAATACGTTTTATGATACGCACTATAGGAATAGTAGGTGGTGTTTTTCCTTGGAAATCGGCAGTAGAATGTGAAGCAAAGAGTTCAGCCAACAAGTTCGCTTTCTCAACAGGTATCATTGCAATAGAATTATCTGGTCGTGTGAGTGGTGGTATGGTGGATTTGGTGAAATTTTCACTAACTGCCTTAGCGACTGACCGGGACAAGCGAGAAGTTTGTTTCTAATCCGTTGATTGTTTACCTCCTTGGTTTCGTCGATAATTTCTTTGCATCAGTTCCTGGCACGAACAAAGATGTTACGATTTATGGTGTTAGGGTCTTCACGCCACTGTCGGTATGCAAGATGTTTAGAAGCAACAGCTTCTTTGCATTTTAGGTCAAACCAAGGCTTGCCGTTGGAAGGGCATTTCTTCGAAAAAGGGATGTAAGCCTCCATACCGGCCAAAATAACATCGGGACCTCCCTGGCGCAGTCAGATGGGTCGTCGGATCGAAAACAAACGTCCAACCAAGGGAAAGTTCGAAAATATTCCATGAGATCTTCCCATTTAGCAGATTTGTAGTCCCAAATCTTGCGCGGTTTGGGCGCCTCTCTGTCACTGATTGGTAGAATACTCGATGTCGTGTAAATCTCCAGATTGGTGGTTAAAAACAGATCAAGAAGACTGGCGAACTCTCCGTCTCGATCAGGGATCCGTGTTGGTTCATCAATAAGCTGAGTCAAGCCACAACTGATTGAAAATGATTCGGCTTCACGACCTTCGTCGGTAGTATTTGAATATTTAAGCCAGTTGATGTTGTGGACATTAAAGTCGCCCAGGATGGCAATTTCGGCATTTGGATAGTTAATTTGTAAATGATCGATGGTGTCTGCGAGAGAAGCGAAAAGTGTTCTAAAGTTAGTATCACTTGGTGGTCGATAGAGGATACAGACGAACCTTTTGATTGGGATATTGGATATTTAATATAAAATAATATACGAGGTGAAAGGGTAAGGAGCTAAAAGGGTGTGTGCGCGTATATTATCGTAATATATTTCTATATCAGTGTTCTTTTTTCCGTTACTTCCAATTTTAACAGCACTAGTATACAGAAGTATATAAATGTTTAGATGAATATAGAACAAGCTTCAGAAATACAAACGGTTAAGTTGGCGGAAATATACTCATGGAATAGTAGGTGAAATGTTGTATTTACTTTCCCTGCCAACGAAAAGTATTGTATTCGTGAAAAAAATAACCTCCAAAATTTTTCTTCTTTTCTGGTTTCTAGATTGCGGAAAATATATTTTTTTCCTGCAACTTCATCATAAATAATATTAAATATTGCAAAAATAATAATTTGGTCACACATTACAAAAGAGGTTTATTAGTGTTCCGTACGGAACACTTATAAGATCATTTCGGTGTCTGTCCGTCTGTCACACTCGATTTTCTCTGAAATTATTTGACATAGAAAGTTGAAATTTGGCACTAATATAGGAATTGATGGTCCCATCAGAGCCGTGTAGTTTTGAAAGTTAAATTTTGACTTAAAGGGTTAGTTGTAGGAGGTGAAATCGGAAGGAAAAAATATACATAATGTAATATTTTCGCAAATTTTTTGTATTATTTTTTAAAAATTGCCAAAAATCGCTGTCCCCCCATAACTCGAAAATTACACTGGTTTACAGCCAAAAAATACCAAGAACGCCACATGCCTAGATAAGTTAATTGGGACCTCCTGAACACGAAAAAACGCTATAAATTTTTTTTTTTAAGTACCGTTTTTTAGATAACGGTACTTTTGTGTTTTTCGGTGTATGGTCCCACTCAAACCCTTATGGAGCCCAACCGAAAAGTCCGATCGAGATAAATGTCAAACCGTTGGAAAGGCAACTAAATGCCTTTTCCGGCGGTATACTATAAATTTCTATGTGACAAGAAGTGGCTGAGTTATAACACCTCAAAGTTCAAAAATTTGCCTATTTTTTACGTTTTTTTCAAAATTTTTCATTTTTATTTGGTTTTTTTTTTTCTACGTTATTGTAAAGATCTGGAATGTTTTATTTTTTTACCAAGTAGTTTATTTAATAACCAACATTTTAAACGTAATTTGAAAAAAAAAGGATGAAAAATAAAGTTTTTATTAAGGATTTTGTGGAACGACAATATTTTCATTTTCATTGCTCACACGCTATATTCGGCGTAAATTAAAAAAATTTAAATTAAAATGACGAGTGACTTGAATTTTTCCGTTTTTTTTTCGGATGAATCTTCGCGAATGAGGAACCAACAATAGTCTGCCATCATTTGTTCATCCCACCAGCCCTTGTAACGTCTCTCGATTTCTTGCATTTCCTGGTGAAATCTTTCACCCTGCTCATCACTTTCGGATCCCAAGTTCATGGGGAAAATATCCAAATGACTGAATAAAAAGTGTAGTTTAGGTGTCATATTTGAACCTAAAAGTTAAAAAGAATAAATTTCAAATAATTTTCAAATGATAACGGCCTTTTTGATATACATGCTTTCACTCAACGCTTACCAATGGCATTGAATTTTTGCAGTAATGTATCGATCTTCTCAGCGTAATCAGGACTTCTGTAGTTTCCCAAAAAGTTGTAAACGATGTCCTGGAATGCTTCCCATGCCTCCAAATGAGCTGGACCTAAACACTCATTAAATGCTTGGTCACCGTACAGAGCCCGAATTTGAGGTCCATCAAATATACCAGCTTCAATTTTGCTCGCTGTGGCTCTCGGAAATTTTTGTTTAAGGTAATTCATGGCAAGACTGTCTTTTGGCAACGTTTTCACAATATTTGTAAATAACCCAAGCTTAATATGTAGTGGAGGAAGTATTATCTTCTCCTGAGGAATGAGTGGGTCATTTTTAATATTGTACTCTCCGTGCGTACGCCCACTTCGTTCGGGCCAAACTTTTCGGATGTAGTGATTCTGACGGTCACGGCTGTCCCATAGACATAGAAAACAGGGAAACTTCGTATTGCCCCCTTGCAATCCAGATAGTATGGCAACTAATTTAAAATCAGAGCAAACTTTCCATTGATGTTGGTCATATTGTATGAGAGCGAGAAGTTCTTTCATTGCTTCATATGTTTCCTTTATGTATTTTCCATATCCGATTGGAATTGATGGTTTCGTATTCCCTTTATGAAGCAAGACTGCCTTCAAACTATCCTTGCCTCCATCCAGAAAAAGACGCCATTCCACTGGGTCATAACTTTGTTGGAGAGCATTGAAAAGACCACGTATGTTGGCACAAAAACAAAAGTTTCCCGTTTTTGCGAAAAAAAAAACTGCAAGTTGTTTGCTACGATCACGGTAATATGTAACACGTGTCTCAGGAGCACAATATCCCCACTGTTGCAATCGCGATGCAAGTAATTCAGATTTCGATTTCGGCAAATACAAATCTCGGCACAAATCATTAAGCTCGGCCTGAGTAAGTAAATGGGGTTTCTTATTTGATTGCATTTCTGATTCACTGCACTCATCTGATGAATCACTTATTGTTGTTCTTTTTCGTATTTTTGTGGGCTCTGCTACAATCAGCTGCGGTTTGGGGCACGATACTGAGTGCGGCACTGGCAGCGTCACCGAGCTAACAACTGGATAAACTGGTTCAATTCTACGTCCGACAGCCTTTTCCGTTAAACAGAAATAACAATCTGTTGTATGACTGATCGGGTTTCTCCATTGGATTGGCTTTCCAAATGTGAAGAAACACTCTTGACCCTTACCAATTTTATTTAATATTGTTCGGCAGTTGTTACATGCATTATTCGGTGTCCACGGTTTGTCCAGAGACGCAGGTCGAAAGCCGAAATACTTCTTATACGCTTCAGATAAATTTTTCGTATTCATTTTTCGCATCAAATGCTGTGATTTCTTTTTCACAAGAACTCCACAAACATAACAAAATTCGTTGGGATCGATTGAACACATTTTATTTTTTGCACGTACAAAGCCAAACTGTTTACTGTGATCAGATTCAAATTCTGATGGACGCCGAATATAGCGTGTGTCAGGGCTACCAACGTATACAGTGATTCAAATTCTGATGGACGCCGAATATAGCGTGTGAGCAATGAAAATGAAAATATTGTCGTTCCACAAAATCCTTAATAAAAACTTTATTTTTCATCCTTTTTTTTTCAAATTACGTTTAAAATGTTGGTTATTAAATAAACTACTTGGTAAAAAAATAAAACATTCCAGATCTTTACAATAACGTAGAAAAAAAAACAAATAAAAATGAAAAATTTTGAAAAAAACGTAAAAAATAGGCAAATTTTGAACTTTGAGGTGTTATAACTCAGCCACTTCTTGTCACATAGAAATTTATAGTATACCGCCGGAAAAGGCATTTAGTTGCCTTTCCAACGGTATGACATTTATCTCGATCGGGCTCCATAAGGGTTTGAGTGGGACCATACACCGAAAAACACAAAAGTACCGTTATCTAAAAAAACGGTACTTAAAAAAAAAATTATAGCGTTTTTCGTGTTCAGGAGGTCCCAATTAACTTATCTAGGCATGTGGCGTTCTTGGTATTTTTCCAAATTAAAAATTTGTAAACCTGTGTTATTGATCAAAAAATTTTGAAAAAATTCTGGGGGTGTAGATTGAACGAAAAATTATCATGAGTGTTTACCTTTAATAATGTATCTGGTATATAAAAAAAAAACAAAAATTTTAAGGTCATCAGTTTTCAACAAAGATAGGAAACTTGACCGGTTATTTAATCGTTTAAACACTTTTTGATGGTTTACACGGTACACAATTTGATTTGTAAGAGAAGATAAGAGCTGTGATGTGATGATTCTTATTTAAGTATGTTGTCCATTAAAAAAAAAATTACCTCAGCCCCAAACCACAACTGTCCAGCCAAATTGTCCTGTAAAACGTCTTCAGGAAATTTGACTCGAAAATCCCTATTGGCTCTTTCATCTCCAATCAGAGCATCCATAATTGCATTTGTTATGGTCAGGACTTTGTCTTGCGCCTGACGAAGTTGATTTACCAACGTTGTACATCTTTCTGGATCTTTCCTACCGTCGAAGCTATCCAGTTCGTTGGCAACTATGTTGAGGTCCTCATCGGCGTAGAAAAATTGTGCTAGTAACGATTTGTCGTCTCTCTGAAATAAGAGAAACACTAACAATGGTTGTATATAAACTAGTGTTAAAAAATTTCGATGGCTAATAGTCATGACAAACACAATAATAAATAAACAATATATTATTACTTTCCCAGGACTCATACACAGTAGTCCAAAAACCCGAAAAGCTGGCCATAATGTAAGACAATAGGTTCTATTTAGGAATTTTTACCTGTTTGAATACTTCTCAATACAATTCGTCTATTATGATATACGGCCACTCAGGTGCCTCTTCCGCTTGCACCTATCTCATAACTTTCATTTCATTTCGAAGCGTCGAATGTCACGCAGCATCTCTGGTGAAGCACGTTAGACATAATCAAGTTTAAACTATTATAAAAAGTACAAAAATGAACGAATTTTGTGTGTAAAATCAATTCCTTGAAGTCCTTGAAGCTGAGTACAATTTCATGTGTTTCTGGAATGTCATATTTACTTAATGTTAAGTGAGTAATTAACTGTTCAATTATGGATTCTTTTAAAAAAATATTCCCAAAAATCTTTAAAGAACAAGCAATAAGTTAAAAACTCCATTGAACTCTAACGTGAAATGCCAAAACATCGAAAAATTGAGTGCTAGATGTCGCAAGTTTGGTATCTGTGTTAGTTTTTGTGCGACGGTGTGCGTGGACGCCATGAACGCGTTTTTATCAAAATTCGGGAAAGTGTTGCACACTTAAAAAAACTGTTAAAAAAATTCGGGTTAATGTTACAAAATTCAACCAATTGTTTGAAAATTCGGGAAATTGTTGCAAAATGTGAAAAATGGTTAACAAATTCGAGTAAACGTTGCAAAATGGGAAAATACTTTAAAAATTCTGTAAATTGTTGCAAAATGATATAGTTAGTTAAACAATTCAGGAAAATGTTGCAACATGTAGCAAATTGTTTACAACTTCGGGAAATTTTTGCTAAAATTGAAAAATACTTGAAAACTGCAATAAAATGTTATTAAATTGGAAAAATAATTTTAAAATTCTGGAAATCGTTGCACAATGTAGCAAATTGTTTAAAAAAAAAACTCACGTTTTTCCAAACATAGTTCGCTATTTTGGGACCGCCATTTTGTTTTTTGAAATTTGAACTTCATATTCGGAATTAGCGATCCCAAAAATTCATGTATACAGAGTTTCATAAAAATAACTCACGTTTTTATAAAAAGAGTCGGCCAATTTGGAGCCGCAATTTTGTTTTTTGAAAATTTGACTTCATATTCGTGATTAGCGGTCCCGAAAACCCCAATATACCGAGTTTTGTCGAAATCGAATATCTTCATATTTTGGCCAGCATTTCGGGACATTTTTCTTCTGTGCGTCGTTTAGGTTATTCTGCAATTTCTTGTCAGATATTTTGTTTTGTTTTGAGATACGCGCAAAAGAAAAAAATCTCTCACCTCACCAAAAAATAATTATAATATTTCTATTATAGTACCCACAATAAGTTCATACTTTTTTGGTTGTCACAGTGTAAAATTTTGTTGCTGTCGAATTTGTAGTTTTTAGGTTAGAACGAGTTTAGTGAGACCAAGTGCAGCGTTTTTGGAAAAATGGAAAAAACTGAACAACGTGAGGTCATCAAGTACCTGTTTTAAAAAAGATTAACATCAAAGGAGATTCACGATGATATGAAAACAACACTAGAGGAATCTGCTCTGTCATATACCACTGTCTAAAAGTGGGTTGCAGAATTTAAACGTGGACGAGAGAGCATCGAAGATGACCCTCGCTCCCAACACCTTGGGTAAACGACTTCACTGTGCTTACATTTAAAAAGGGGAACAAATTTAAATTAGAGAATTATAGATCCATCAGCCTGTTATCGATACTATACAAAATCCTCACTAGAATCATAACATGTAGATTAACGAACAAATTAGAGACTTATCAGCCACGTGAACAAGCGGGATTTAGAAGGGAATACAGCACTTTGGACCATCTTCAAACAAATGAATATAAGGTCACCTTGTGGATAGCAATGGTTGACTACGAAAAAGCATTTGAATTGGTAGAGATATGGGCAGTCCTTAACGCCTTAAGTAACAGCAGAGTCGATGAAAGGTACACAACTCTTCTTGAATACATATATAAAAATGCCACATCACAAAAAATGCTTGAAGAAAAAACAAAATCAAAATTAAAAGAGGAATTAGACAAGGCGACTTAATATCCCCAAAGCTGTTCACTTTGACTCTAGAAGACATGTTCAAATCGTTAAAGTGGGAAAATAAAGGAATACTAATGGACGGTGATAGATTAAATCACTTAAGGTTCGCAGATGATATCACTCTGATCGCCAACACAAAAGAAGAATTACAAGAAATGCTGATGGAATTAAACAACAAGTCTCGGGAAATAGGTCTAAAAATAAACTTTACCAAAACCAACTATTTGAACGAAAGTGAAGATAACAGCCAGGAACTATTAATAGAAAGTGAAAGACTGCACTGACTTAGCCGTTACTTGATGGAGATCCATAATACCTAGAATAAAAATTTAAACAAATGTTCAAGATCACCACTTAACACATGGGCTGAAAAGTCCCGGGCCTAACACATAGATGGCGCTAGTTTTATTGCAGTCACCTTTTTTTCAGTTAATACTAACCTTCAAAAGACAGCTGTTAAAATTTCATGATATTCTATTCATTAGTTTGTGAGTTATTGTGCTAAGAGTGACGCTACTTTTGTTATTTTCAAAACAATGGATCAAAAACAATTTCGTGTTTTAATTTTACACTGCTTCTTGATGGGAAAAAATACCGTTCAAACGAAGCAATGGCTTGAAAAGTGTTATGGGGACTCCGCTCCATCAGAAACAACAATAAAACGTTGGTTTGCTGACTTCAAACGTGGTCGTAGAGACACCGATGATGCAGAACGCAGTGGAAGTTCAAATGAGGCGGTAACACCAGAAAACATCAAAAAAATCCATAAAATCATTTTGAATGATCGAAAAGTGAAGTTGCGTGAGTTAGCTGACATCGTAAAGATATCAAAAGAACGTGTTGGCTTTATATTGCATGAGCATTTGACTATGAGAAAGCTCTGTTCAAAGTGGGTGCCGCGTTTGCTCACTGTTGATCAAAAACAAGAACGTGTTGATGATTCTGAGCAGTGTTTGGCCATGTTTAAACGTAACAAACCGGAATTTTTGCGTCGATATGTGACAATGGATGAAACATGGATCCATCACTTCACTCCGGAATCAAAACGATCGTCATCTGAGTGGACAGCAACTGGTGAACCTCGTCCAAAGCGCCCGAAAGCACAACAATCGGTTGGAAAGGTTATGGCCTCGGTATTTTGGGATGTGCGTGGTGTAATATTCATCGACTATCTTGAGAAAGGAAATACCATCAACAGTGAATATTATATAGCGTTATTGGAGCGTTTGAAGGCCGAAATTGCAAAGAAACGACCGCATATGGCAAAGAAAAAAATTTTTGTTTCATCAAGACAACGCACCGTGTCTCAAGTCAATCAAAACAATGGCAAAACTACATGAATTGAACTTCGAATTGCTCCCACATCCACCGTATTCGCCAGATTTGGCTCCCAGCAACTACTGGCTGTTCGCAGACCTGAAAAAAAATGCTCGCCGGTAAGAAATTTCGCACGAATGAAGAGGTTATCGCTGAAACTGAGGCCTATTTTGAGGCAAAAGATAAATCGTTCTACAAAAGTGGTATTGAAATGTTAGAGCGGCGCTGGAATGATTGCGTTGCTCTTGATGGAGATTACGTTGATGAATAAAGCTAATTTTGAACCAAAAAAACCGTGTTTTCTTTGTTAGGCCCGGGACTTTTCAGCCCATGTGTTATGTTTATTATTGCTGACAATTGTTTCGACACTCTCTGTCTTCTTCTGGAGCACGATGTAAATTAACTAATAAAGTATGTTTCAGAATATATAGTTTACCTAATTACAAGTACTAAATTCATTACCAATATTTACCTTAATACCTAGAATAAGTTCAATAAAGGAGACCCTCCCCCATCTAATTGATCGTTGAGTAATAGTCCTGAGGATTTTTTCTGATTAATTTCTACCTGTTCTAAACAATTCAGTAATTTTCCTTTCTTTCCGTTATGCAAAATTTTGAAATCTTCATTGAATGTATGATTTTCATCTGTTAAATGTTTAGCGTAATGAGATTTGTTATTTTTCATTCTAAAGCTCTGTTTATGTTCGTTTATTCTTTTATAAAAAGGTCTGCCTGTTTGTCCTATATACGTTTTATTGCAAGTGCCACAGCATAATTCATAAACCCCCGATTTATTTTCTTTTTTTGTTTTACTTTTATTATTTTTAATATGTCGAGATAATATGTTATTTGTACGGAAAGAGATATTTACATGATTTTTATGGAAAAATTTTGAATTTTATTAGTTAATTTTCTGGTATAAGTGAGTGTATGAAATTTTTCTTTGTTTAGTTGTTTGTACGGGTACACCAGTCCTATTGCTTTTTTTAAATTGTTTTTTCATTAAAATATTATCTACGAAATCACTCCTGTATCCATTGTTTATTTTATTTTTAAAAAATATTATCTACGAAATCGCTCAATAATAGGTTATTCTTTAAAGAAATGTAAGAACCTTATCTCCGATTCGCTAAAATTTAAATTAAATGTGAGTAATCCGACCATACCAAAGTTGTATTGCTTACCCCAAATTCACAAACCTGGAAAAGTAATGCGACCCATTGTTTCATCGGTCAGATCACCCCACATATTTAATATCCAAATGGTTATCAAAAGAACTTGAGAATTTACCATTAAATACTTTCGCAGTGAAGAATTCTTTAGAATTCATTAATACAACAAAAAATCTAGTTCTTAATGAAGGTGAAATCTTAATTTCTTTTGATGTCAGTTCTTTGTTCCCAAGTGTGCCAATACCACAAGCTTTACGATATTTCGAAGAATTATTTAGGACGAATGACTTTGAGGACCAAATTTGAATAATTAACACTATCTAAACTTTGTATGGAACAAAATTATTTCCAATATAACAGTCAATTTTATGTTCAGAAAGCAGGAACAGTTATGGGTAATTGCTTATCACCTTTCATAGCCAATTTATTCATGAGTAAGTTTGAAACCGAAGCCAGGCAGGAATTGGAATATTTCCTAAGGGTATGGTATAGGTATGTGGATGATATTTTCGCGATTTTTGATACAAAGAAAGCAAATATTGATGACTTTGTTTCCAAATTAAATAGCCGATATGATTCCATTAAATTCACTTACGAAGTTGAGAACAAAGGACAATTGCCTTTTCTAGATATTTTAATTATTAAAAATAATAATAGATTAAAATTTGATATCTATAGGAAAGACACAGTAACAGATAGATATATTCCTAATGATTCATTTCATTGCAAACAACACAAATTAGCCTCATTACATCTTTGAGTTCATCGTTTGGTCACTTTTCCTCTGAATAGAGTAAACTTTAATAACGAAAGGAATCGTATTAGAAATATAACTAGAGTTAATGGTTATGACGATGACTTAGCAAACAAGCTAATAATAAATAGGCATAAGTTCACGTTAAATATTCAGAATTCCACCTTTTTTACACGCGAAGAAAATAACACCAAGTATGTCTCCATACCATATAATCCGAAATATAGCAAGGGACTCAATAATGTATTTAATAAGGTAGGCTTCACCTTAGTCTAAAAGTCATCAGATAATCTGAGGAATATCTCAGGATAGATAAGATTCCTAATTGTGAGAACAGTGGAATTTATGAAATTAGTTGTAATGATTGTGACAAAAAGTATGTTGGGCAAACTAAAAGATCAATTAAAACACGATTTAAAGAACATTAGCACACTTAAAATACAGTAGAATAGAAAAATCTAGCATTGCCGAACATGCCTCTGAAGTTGATCATATTGTAACATTAGATAATCTAAGATTAATTAAAAATGTATCTAATAAGAGATTGTTGAACGCATACGAAAGTATGGAAATTATAAAATGTAAAAGTAGTTTAAATAAAGACACAGGACCTATTCCTTATAGTCCCCTCTACTGGTTACTTGACCGGAACTGATGGCCTTACCTATGCCATTAGTTCCGCTTGAGTAATTCAAGGGTTAGCCTAAGTATAAATAGGGTAGATTTGTAGTTTAGCTTTAGACAATCATCGCCCCTGATGAAGCTAACATGGTTAGCGAAACGTGCGTCGAGTGCAAAAATAAAGTGTTTGGTGTAGTGGTGATATATACTGAGTAGTGTCATTGTGCCAAAGATTCCACATTCCCAACTTAGGAGAGGAGAATGCTAAATATTAGACTCCAAGATCGTATTTCTAACATCGAGATACGAAGAGGATCAAAAGTGACAGATGTAGTGCAACGAATACGTATATCAAGGTGGGATTGGGTGGGGCATATCGCAAGGCTGAATGATAACAGATGGATACGCTGTATAGTTGAATGGAGGCCTAGAGAACACAAAAGATGCAAAGGACATAAAAAGATTAGCAGGACATGATTGGATGCAAAAAGCAAACAACAAAGCTCATTGGAGTCAACTTGGGGAGGTTTACATCCGACTATGGATTTTAAATAAAGATAAAGACAGTGGCCTACTAAAATAAGCGTTGTAAAATTTCTCTATTACCGGGTAAATTTTTGTTAATTCTACGTCTAAAATAAGCATTCTAAGTTTTCAACATCAATTTGCCAATTTGGCCCAATACATCATTGTTTTAATGGGGTACAACTTAAAAAAAACTGAGTGAATTTAACAGTTTAAAAACACCATCCAGCAGGACCGGCTCTAGCTTTTTTGCCGCCGTAGACAAACACAAAAAATGCCGCCGCATCCAAGCTTAAAGAAAACTATGTTAACCGGGAAAATGCTTGTTGAATCCTGTCTGCGGCGCGCGCGCATCTCACAAATTACGTATAGAAATACCCACAAGTTCTGGGTATTCCTATAGACAGGACTGGCAGAAGCCTGTATATTCTTGTTGTATTTGATTTTACTACTCATTTATTTTCTAGATTCAAGTAATTGAAATATATTTTTGTGGATTGGGTTTATTTTTTTGCACTCTAGTAGTTCAGGCGGTTTTGCCGCCCCTAAATTTTGCCGCCGTAAGCAGTTGCCTAGAGCCGGCCCTGCATCCAGTTAAATACGTATAAATCACGATGTCTGGTCAATCGATGACAAATTGAAAAATTTGATTTGTCTAGAAAAAGTGACGCGAGAAAAACGTGAACAAATATAAACAAGGAAAAAATTATATTTGGATTTAATAAAAATCGGTTTTTACCTTGAAAGTCTGCTGCTTATATTAACTACTTATGATTCCCTTATGTATCAACTCAATTTGTATATTAGTGAGAAGGTGATGACGAAACGTTAGATTTAAAAGTATTAGATTCACATTCTAGATTTTACTGCAAATTTCCTCTTTGCTAATATGGAAAACCAAGTAAAAATAAATAAATGTGAAGGTCAATATATACATTAGCAAATGCAGTATATTAAACAGGAAATCTATTAGAACACTAAATTATTTGTTTAGTATAAACTGTTACAATAAACAAACATACAGGGTGTTCAGCTGTTTAGACCCATTTTGGTCTGGAATAACTCGAATCAAATCAAGATACTGCGATGAGGTTCTAGCAGATAGCTTCATATGAAGTAAGATCTCAGCAGTTATACTTAAGCATTCAAAGACGAGAGTTACGATTTCTGAATTTATTGTGCTTCCAAATGTTCATGCGGTTGTGTAGTATGAAACTTTGTTTTTGAAATGGTGCCCGCGAAATGTCATCTCTATATAAGGAAGGCTATAGTAAACAGCAAATCTCAAAAACTTGGTATGTCAAATAAAAGACGTAGTGTACGCTTCACGGAAAACAGATCACAAGAACAAATACAGAGAGTAAAAAGTGTCTTCGGTCTAAAACCACAACAGAAGGTGATGAACACTTCATCATAGTAATGTCGTAAACGAAATCAACCCTTATCTGCTTCGCAAATTACCGCTGTTTTAAATGAAATCCGTGTTGAATCAGGCTCGACTACCACTACTAAGAAGCGATTACTTCCTGCAGGCCTAAGATGATGTGTAGCTGCCAAGAAACTAGCATTCAGACCCAGCAAAATATATTGCATTTGACTAAAATATAAAGAAACTGGACGAAGAAAAACTTCTTTGGATCGAAATTGTGCCAACTATTAAGTATGGAGGCCACAGCATTATGGTATGGGGATATTTTGGTGATAGTAAGCCGGACAGATAGATGCAAAATTACATAAAGAAGGATACTTGAAAATTCTGCAAGTACATACCATCTGGGTTAAATATTATTAATATTACATAAAGAAGGATACTTGAAAATTCTGCAAGTACATACCATCTGGGTTAAATATTATTGGATGCAATTTTATCTTTCAACAAGATAACGACCCTAAACACTCCTCAAAACTATGTCCAGAGTCGCTTTTTTTTTATGGGTCCAGCACACGTGCTGCAGGGAAGAAGTCCCTAAAGCTCTACAGGAGCGACACGTGTGCGGAAAAAGCGATTCACGTTGTTCTTGAATCGCTGTAAATTGTACTCGGTGGGCAACACAGTCCTGGGCAAATTATTCCAAAGGGATGAGGAGTAACAAGCTGAACCTCATACGGATGTGAAGTATTAGTGTACTTATAACATGCACCGCTCTGGGAGGAATTAAGCGGGCCACATCCTTACAAAAATAAAGAAAGAAAAACTTAAAAAAAAAACATAATACAATGATCATCTTATTCCCTGGATCTCAGCAGTTGTACTCAAGCATGCAAAGACGAGAGTTACGATTTCTGAATTTATCGTGCTTCAAAATGTTCGTGCAATTGTGTAGTTCGAAACTTTATTTTTGAAATGGTGCCCGTGAAATGTACATCAGGAAGGCTATAGTAAACAGCAAATCGCAAAAAACATGGTATGTCAAATAAAGGCATACACTACATCCTTCACGGAAAACAGGTCACAAGAACAAACACAGAGAGTAAAAGGTGTGGTCGGTCTAAAACCACAACAGAAGGTGATGAACACTTCACATAGTAATGTCTAAACGAAATCAACCCTTATCTGCTTCGCAAATTACCGCTGTTTTAAATGAAATCCGTGTTTAATCAGGTTCGACTATCACTATTAAGAGGCGATTGCTTCCTGCAAGTCTCAGAACATGTGTAGCTGCCAAGAAACTAGCACTCAGACAGTAAAACATAAAGAAACTGGACGAAGAGCAATTCCTTTGGATCGAAACTGTACCAACTAATAGGTACGGAGGCCGCAGCATTATGGTATGGGGATGTTTTGGTGGTAGTAAGTCGAGCAGGAGAGGTAAAATTACATAAAGAAGGATACTTGAAAATCCTGCAAGAACATACCAACTGGGTTAAATATTATTGAATGCAATTTTATCTTTCAACAACTACTGTTCAAAATTATGTCAAGAGTGGCTCACAGAAATAGAGAGAGAAAAACTTAAAGACATAATGCAATGACCATCTTATTCCCCCGATGTTTCCTATTGTACAAGTATGGCGTGAAGTAGATCGTAAGATTAATAAAAGAAAAGCGGTTAAGTGCAAGTTGGACTTGCGTAATTAGTGTTCCGTACCAATGTACTGAAAAGTATATGAGTATATTACTGATTGCACCGAATACTTATTGATATCTCGTAGCTCTTAGTTTCCTTCTACCAAAAAAATCTCCACTATGTTGTCAAGACAAATAGTTTTTTTTTTGTATATACCAGATAAATTATCAAACGTAATGGTTCGTGGCAATTTTCGCTCGATCTACACTTTATGAAGACTATTCTAGAATTTTTTCAGAATCTTCTGATCAGTACTTTTCCAGATAGGGGGAGAGACAGCGATTTTTGGCCATTTTTTTAAAAAATAATATGAAGAAAAGCTTGCGCGAGTATTACATCATATTTATTTTTGAACTCGTGTTTTCACAAACTTTCATTTGACATCCCACTCGATGACCTGGTATTTTTTTTTCACTTCCGATTTCACCCCTCCAAAACTAACCCTTTAGGTTCAAATTTAACTTTCATAACTACACGGCTCTGATTGGGACATCAATTTCTTTATTTTCGCCAAATTTCAACTTTTTATGTCAAATAGTTTCGGAGAAAATCGAGTGTGACAGATGGACAGACATCGAAGTGATCCTATAAGTGTTCCGTACAGAACACTAAAAACAGACAAAAATTGATCTCTCTTTTCCGATGTCACCCCTTTACAACTCGTGTTCTTAAAGTTCATCAAATCATACGTTATATGTTTCTAACAGATGTGTATTTAATCGTCAGCCCAATGAGTAAAACTTCACGATAATCATATAGGGTCGTCACAATCTAAGTACACACTAACGTTTACATAAAGTTTGGCGTTTAGACTATGACCTATAGGTACGATTATTTTGCCCACATCTGTTCTCACAAGTCTCCTACATTGCTCTTTAACAACTTCTTATTAAAGGAATTCATTGCCAAAATTCTCCTTTCCCCTAATTAATACGAATTTATAGTTTAAAATTTGGCATATACAGTCAGTCCAAAAAGTCTCCATACACCACCTGCTTTCTATACTATTTTTCTGTTATGTTTAACTAATTAATTGGAACTATGAGAAAACGTGTTTAAATTAATAATTGAAACTTAATCAACGAGGATTAGTATTAAAACAACTACGGTACATTTTATTTAAAAGTTACATCATTGTTATAAAAATGTAAACAAAATTAATGTCAAAAAAGTCTCTATACACTCAAGAACTGCATTGAAAAAAACACGTTATAATCAGCCGCGTTTTATCAAGCTATCTATTGCTCGCTAAACTGAAAACAAATGAATAATTTTCGGCCATACTCTATAATCTGTCGCTTGTTGCTAGTAATTTTGCAGTGGGTTTTCAAAGTAGTATTAAAAATGAGCGAGAGACATTGTGAAATTCCATTTCAAATTCGAAAAATCGTAACTGATTTGTGGAAAGATGGAAAATCGTACAGAAATATAGGAAAAATTGTTAAAAAGTCGCATGTTACTGTTCAGTACATTGTAAATTAGTATAAATCAACGGGTTCCTATAAAATTCGATCACGCTCCGATCGTCACAAGAAACTGACTCCACGTGAAGAGGCCAGTATTGTTAGAAAAATAATTATACATCCCAAGAAAAGTGCACCAAAATTAAAAGAAGTACGGGAACTATTTTCGAAAAATCACAAACATCAGAAATTGCTTACACAGGTCAAGCTATAAGGAGTGTGCAGCTAGGAAGAAGCCGTTAATTTCGGAAGCTAATCGCAAGAAGCGGTTAACTTTTGCTAACCTCCTGAATTTTCGGAATCCGTAATCTTTAGTGAGGAAACTAAAATTAACCTTTTTGGTTTTGATGGCAGAATTAAAGTTTGGAGAAAGAAGAACACCGCATTCGATACTAAAAACATTTGTTCCATGGTGAGACAAGGGGTAACAGTGTTCTGCTTTGGCGATGCATGTCCGCTGGAGGGGTTGGAAATTTACATTTTATTAATGTTACCATGGATCAGCATATTTATCTGAACATTTTGAAAGACAATTTAAGAGAAAGTGTCCAAAAATTAGTACTCAAAAAAAGATACATTTTCCAACAGGACAATGATCCGAAAAACATACCGCAAACTTGGTGCGAGAATGGACGATCCATAATGTGCGACAGCAGCTTCATACACCTCCGTAATCACTCGATGTTGACCTCATCGAGCAGCATTTATGGGAGGAACTTAAACGGTGCGTTCGCAAACATAATGTTTCAAATAAAAAAGAATTAAAAAACAGAATATTGAACGAATGGGAGAACATCCAAGCAGAAGTTACTAGAAAGCTGGTTGCAAGCATGACAAAAAGATTACAGGAGATTATCAAGGCAACGGCGGTCCCACTAAATATTAGTTTAAACGAAGTTGTTATTTTCCGTTAAACTCCGTCAAACTATTATTGGTAATTGTTAAGTGTATGGAAACTTTTTTGACATTAATTTTGTTTATATTTTTATAACAATGACGTAACTTCTAAATAAAATGTTCCGTAGTTGTGTCCTCATTGGTTAAGTTTCACATATTAATTTACACGTTTTCTCACAGTTTCAATTAATTAGTTAAACATAACAGAAAAATAGTATAGAAAGCAGGTGGTGTATGGAGACTTTTTGGACTGACCCTATCTGACTTAACTCTTATATCGGCTGAACTCTCAGACTATCAAGATGATCTCACTAAGTTGAGTTTACAAATCGTTTTTAGTTATTTATTTATTCCTAAATTTATTTTATGTTCGTTTTAGTCCAGTTGTTCAACAGAAATAATAAATATTACTAATATGTATGCGTATAAGCTTGTAAACGAATTATATCAGTAATTTTAAATATTAAGTAAATATTGATTAATACTTTAAACAAACAGTGATTAATACAACAGTTACGTCGTTAATGTGAAATATTTTCCTGGTCCAAATCAAAATAAATAAAGAAAATTTAAATAAAGACAATTTGTTGATATGCATTTTATTATTCTCATTTTTAGTGTTCTGTATGGAACACTTATGGGATCACTTCGGTGTCTGTTTGTCACACTCGATTTTCTCCGAGACTATTTAACAAAGAAAGTTGAAATTTGGCACAAATACAGGAATTAATGTCCCAAGCAGAGCCGTATCGTTTTGAGAGTTAAATTTTGACTTAAGGAGTTAGTTTTGGGGGTTGAAATCGGAAGTGAAAAAAATTTCCCAGGTTGTCGAGTTAGGTGTCAAATGACAGCTTGTGAAAATACGAGTTCAAAAATATACACTACCGTCAGAAAGTATTTGCCCGTCTAGAAATTTCAATGTAACTGCCAAAATTTAATACCTAATTAAAACCTTTTATTATAAAGGGTGATTCATTTAGAGGTACTTTTTGTGAGGGGGATTTAATTGCAGATTGCGCATGCGTCGTGTCAACTGAAGTGGCATTCCTGTTCAGTAGTGTTTGGCAATTCATAATGGAAAGACTTAGCCCGGCACAGCGTCTACAAATTGTTCAACTTTATTACGAAAATGGGCGTTCTACGAGGAATGTGTATCGGGCGCTTAGAGCAACTTATGGTCCATATAATCGGCCTACCGAACGCACAATTCGCTCTACCATCAATAAATTTGAGACCCAATTTTCATTATTGGATAATGCTCGATCGAATAGACCACATCCAGCACGTAGTGAAGAAAATATAGGGGCGGTAGCGGAGAGTGTACGCGAAGACCGTGAAGTGTCGATTCGTCGCCGTTTTCAACAACTTGGCCTGTCATATTCAACAACTTGGCGTATTTTACGTAAGGATCTTTCTTTAAAAGCATACAAAATTCAACTAGTGCAACAACTGAAGCCGACCGACCTTCCGAATCGTTTCCGTTTTAGTCGTTGGGCTCTTGACAATCTTGCAGAAGATCCACTGTTTTCGAGAAAAATTTTGTTCATCGATGAGGCCCATTTTTGGCTTAATGGGTTCGTGAATAAACAAAATGCCCGTATTTGGGGTGATGAACAACCTGAAGAGGTTCAAGAGCTGCCATTAAATCCAGAAAAAACAACTGTTTGGTGTGGTTTATGGGCCGGTGGAATAATCGGTCCATATTTCTTCAAAACAGAGGCCGGCCGGAATGTTACTGTGAATGGTGACCGTTATCGCACCATGATAACAGACTATTTGATGCCAGAAATTGAAGCCCGTGATCTCGACGAAATTTGGTTCCAACAAGATGGCGCCACTTGCCATACAGCCCGTGAAACCATGGCTTTACTGCGAGAGCAATTCGGCGAACAGATCATTTCACGCTTTGGACCAGTGAATTGGCCGGCTAGATCATGTGACATCACACCTCTTGACTTTTTCCTTTGGGGCTATGTAAAGTCCAAAGTCTACATGGATAAGCCAGCTACAATTGAGGCATTGGAGGCCAATATTACTCGAGTCATTGGCCATATACCACTCGAAATACTCACACGCGTCATTGAAAATTGGAACTTCAGAATGGACGTTGTTAACCGTAGTCGCGGACAACATTTGAAAGAAATTATCTTTAAGAAATAATTGTAAAGAATGGTTCTTTTATATGATAATAAAGATTATAAAATAAAATTGTTTTTATTCATTTTTTTTTATTTAAAAAAAAGTACCTCTAAATGAATCACCCTTTATTAGGTAAATTTAATTGTTCTTAACAAGCGTAAATCACAAAATTGTTTAGATACGCCTTTTTGGTGAAATCACAAATTAAAAACCAATTAGAACGAATTTCCAAGTTTCGCATGATAATCGTTTTGAGGCGAATTCTGAGAATTCCAGTTGAAGTAAGAACTCATTTCAAGTTCCTAGAGATTATGGAAATTCCTAGTGACATTTTATGATAAAAACTATGCTATAAATACCTTTGCCCTTTTGGAAATTAACCATTCGCAAACAGTACTTTGTCATTGCTACAGGTTCAATTTTTTTGTGAAAATGCTAAAAACGAAAGAAGTTTCCGTTGAAAATCGGGCTCTGATAATCAAAATGGTCAGTCGAGTCGACAAATCGAGAGTGATATGCGGATGCCAAGAACGGTGGACTACATCGTAATAAAATTTTCTGCGGGACATGGAATTCCAACCAAAAACGTTCAGGAAGGCCTCGAAAAACGACTCCCGCTGAAGACAGAGCTATAACAGTAATCGCAGCAGGCGTAATCGCCGCCTAACCGCACCAGAAATCACGGCTAAGGTAAACCTGGAGCAGCCCATACCCATTAGCGTGACAACCGGAAGAACAGATTAGCAGAAGGTGGATTACACGGGAGAGCTGCAATGAGGAAACCACTTCTTAGGCAAGTGAATAAACGTAAACGATTAGAATGGGCCCTAGAACATGAAAATTGGATATCAGAACAATGGAATTCCGTCCTTTGGAGCGACGACTCTAAATCCAAAATTTTCGGTTCAAATCGACGAGTTTACGTGCGGAGGTCAGCTGGAAAGAGGATGTTGGAAGTCTGTCAGTTCCCTATAGTAAAAACATGGTGGAGGTTCAGTAATGGTTTGGGGTTGTTTTGGCAACGATAAAGTTGGAAAAATCATTAGAATAGAAGAAATCATGAGAAAAGAACAGTATCAAGAAATCTTGCTAACTCAAATGCTTCCTTCTGGAAAGAAATATTTTTCAGGGGAAATTTATTTTTCAGCATGAGAACGACCCTAAACATTCTGCTAAACAAATTAGAGAACTTTTGGACCATGGAAATCCGATGACATCCTGGAATTGATGACTTGGCTTCCACAATCACCCGACTTGAACCCCATCAAATTGCTATGGGACCATTTGGACAGGTGTATTCGAAAACTCAATCCAACATCAGAAAACCATTTGTGGGAACTTTTACAAGCAAAATGGGTTAAAATAACCGAAGAAACTCTGAAGAAACTACTGGACAGAATGCCGAAACTCTGTAAAGCGGTAATTAAAAACAAAGGATGATGAGAAAAATCCTGGAAAATCATAAATAGTTTTCTGATTTTCTAGACTGTAAATAATGTGAAAATAAATAATAATTCATTAAAATTAAAAAAAAAAAAAATATATTATATGGGTTTTTGTTGTCTTGGGACTGAAATAACTAGGTGGGCAAATACTTTCTGACGGTAGTGTATATTTTTGAACTCGTATTTTCACAAGCTGTCATGTAATACTTGCACACACTTCTCTTTGTATTGTTTTTAAAAAAGTGCGCGCTGTCCCCCCCTTATCTCGAAAAGTGCTGATAAAAAAACAATTCTGGAATATTCTCTATAGGGTGTAGATTGAACGAAAATTATCACGAGTGTATTACCTTTAATAATTTATCTGGTATATAAGAAAAACAGAAAGATAGGAAAAAAACTTTGCTGAAAACTCATTTGGGATGTATTTTGTGAAGTCACTGATCATTTTATACTTCCGTAACAAAAAAAAAGTATTTTAAAAGCAATCAAAGTACGGAACACTAATTGCGCAAGTCCAACTTGCACTTGACCGGTTATTTTATGAAGGGATTTGAAGTCCCCTGTCGGTCGATTGATACCTCACTCTTTGTTGATTGACGCCGCTCCTTTATAAGTGGCTCCGCCTTCTTTTCCATAAAGAAACGCCCTGTGTAGCCATATACTCCCCCTCCACTCCTTGAACACTGCCACTAGTAACAAGCCACTTTTTTTACAATAATTTGTACTATCCCAAATTAATTTTTATTTTATTGGTTCTAAATATAGGAAAAATCAAGAAAATATGTTCAACCTTAAAAAGATGGTTACACGATTTTAGATGGTTTTCTAAGCTTTAAAGTCTTGTTTTTCAAAATTTTAGTTTTGATACAAATAAATTTTGCCTATTTTAATGTTTCCGAACAGCAATTTAAATAATTTTAGATAATTTTTACGATATCGAATCCCTATTCTTTTGTCCCTTTATATGTTCGAACTTAAATAATCGAAGATAATGACTAATAACATATTTTTCAGATTCCTCGGCTGAAATAACACCGGAAATGGCGTATATTAATATTTACAGACTAATACTCCTGTCTTATCTCTTGAATCCTTTATGTCTAACTATAAATAGTTGAAAATAATGAAACAATAACACAATTTTCAGATTGCTTGACTTCAAAAACTTTAAAAGGATGCACAAAACGATATAAGGGGAATAACTCTTCCAATCCGTTAAATATTTCACCATAAATAATAGGAAAGAATAAAAAAATATTAGTATCAAATTCTTCCATTCCAAAAATCCTGAAAAGGACAACACGATATGTACGGAGAAACTCTCTAACGTCCTTCTCCACCTCTACAGTCCTTTATATGTGTCGTAATTGAAAATAATGAAAAAGTAATACATTTTCAGATTCCTCGATTCCGAAGGTACAACACAATACACGCTAAGCAGGAGGTTCTCATTCCCCTTTAACCCCTTATTAAACTGACCAGAAGTAATTGAAAACAATGAAACCATAGCACAATTTTCAAATTCCTTAACTACAAAAACCCTGTAACAAATGTACAAGATAAAAAGACATAAAAAAAAATGTACAAGACATACAGATCAACCCCTCTAATGCTCTTGCCCTACTAATTAATTTTTTAAACATTTCATTAACTTAACAACTTTTTATACACACATTTAACCTTTTGTACAATAATGAGAAAATAAAATTTTTAGATTTCTTGACTGACAAACCCCGAAAAGGCTAACAAGATATGTACGAAGCACCCATCTAATTTACTTACATGTTTCGGAGGTTTGAGGATGCAGTAGAGCATCACAATGTAAGGAAACAAAACTTACGTGAACAAAAGATCTCGTTTTCGAGATACAACTTTGAGAAGACTTTCTCTCGGCTTAAGTTACTAATTACTTTATAGATTTTAATGAAATGTATCTTAAAAAGTTTGTCATTAACAACTAACAGCAACAGACACAAAAAATTGCTATTGTTAATTACCAGTGTACCATTATCCGAAAGGAAAGTACGTTTTTAGTTTAAAACAGTGAATTAATTTTTACAAAAACATGTTTTTCTAACAATAATCCTGTATTCATTTACACAATTCAACTTAAAAATAATTGAGATATACATTTGAATTATTTATCTGGGAATCTAATAACTTTTACTAAAACAAGTCTTGCTTATATTTTTGATCGAAATATCCTCCAAGCACATAACACGTAGACTGAAAAGTTTTTGAACTGACATATAGATGCCGCTCTTTTCAAAAAATCCATATGATTTTTAGGAAGTACGAACCTTCAAACGATACGTGTCAAAATTTCATGATAACTCGACGATTAGTTTACAAGTTACAGTGGTTTTAGTGACGCTACTTTTGATACTTTTAAAATAATGGAAAAAAATCGAATTTCTTGTGTTGATTAAACGCTGTTTTTTTATGGAAAAAAATACCGTTCAAGCAAAACAATGGCTTGATCAGTGTTACGGGGACTCTGCCCCTGGAAAATCACTCATCATTTATTGGTATGCTGAATTTAAACGCGGTCGTACAGACAAATGATGCTGAACGCTCTGAACGCCCAAATGACGTGGTTACATCGGAAAACATAAAAAAAATCCACACAATTGTTTTCAATGACTGTAAAATGAAATTGCGTGAGCTGGCTGACACCCTAAAGATATCAAAAAAACGTGTTGGTTATATTTTGCATCAACAATTGGGCATGAGAAAGCTCTGTTGGAGACGGGTACCGCGTTTGCTCACAGTGTACTAAAAACAACAACGTGATGATGATTCTGAGCGCTGTTTAAACCTGTTTAAGCGCAATAAAAAGGATTTCTTCATGGGATATGTGACAATGGATGAAACATGGATCCACTACTACGCACCGGAATCAAATCGGCAGTCAGCTGAGTGGACGGCAGCCTGTGAAAGCCGCCCGAAGCGACCAAAGACTCAAGAGTCGGTTGGGAAGGTTTTGGCCTCTGTCTCTTGGGATGCGCATGCAATAATTTTCATCGACTATGCTGAGAAGGGAAAAACCATCAATAGCGAATATTATATAAAGTTATTGGTGCGCTTGAAGGCAGAAATCGCAAAGAAATGGCCCCAAAAGTACAAGAAAAATGTGCTATTCTATCAAGACAATCCACCGTGTCACAAGTCAATGGTTACGATGGTAAAATCGTATGAATTGAAGTTCGAATTGCTTCCTCGTCCACCGTATTCTCCAGATTTACCCCTCAGCGACTATTACACAGGGCAACAAAAAAATATTTTTGTTTTGGTGCCTGGGATTTTAGAGCTGATTTTAACTATATTTGGGACGCTAAATCTATACATGCAATCCGTTTTTCTCTATCAGCTCTACTTTTTTAGATACATCAACTTATCTACCAATGTGGTTTTTATTCAGTATATTAATTTATGAGAGTTCTAAAATTATTATATATTCATTAATGTAGGTACAATGATTTTATTGTCAGTCTGTAATTGAGTAAATTCCAGGTAAATCTATAAATAGTGGAACCATTGCCTATCAGGTACCTGAACTGACCCTTTTAATCACCTAACTCGGGTAAGTCTCGTCAGTTTGTGCGTTCTTACTAATGAGAGTAGATCGAATTCGGCGTGTTATTTTATGTTAAGAAAAGAGTGTTTTTGTGTTATTGAACAGAATTAAAATGAGTTCAGGTTCCAGTTCAAGAAGAAGTTGTGTAAATCAACCTGATGTGTTTTGCTATATATGCGGAGAATACATGTTTCAACAAAACAGACAAACTATTACTGACTTTGTAAAGCGAGCGTATCTTGGATACTTTGGAGTTAAGCTTGGTGATCAGGACAAAACGTGGGCCCCGCATCTCGTATGTAAAACTTGTACAGAGCATTTACGGCAGTAGACTACCGGGAAAAGAAAATGTCTAAAATTCGGCGTACCAATGGTTTGGAGAGAACCAAAAAACCACTTCAATGATTGTTATTTCTGTTTAGTAAATACTAATGGAATCAATCGAAATAACCGCAGTAAGTGGACTTATTCCAATTTAGACTCGGCAATACGCCCTATCCCGCACTCAGATGAAATACCGATTCCAACATTTCATCAGCTACCACATATCTCTGATGACGAATATTTTCCCTCTGATCGCTCTTCTGATGCTAATAAAAGTTCTGATGCTAATGAAACTAACAGTGACTATGAGGGGACGTCATCAGTTCCTCAACGCTTCAATCAAAATTAATTAAATGATCTCACCAGGGATCTCAATTTATCGAAAAAAGCTTCTGAAGTACTGGCTTCTAGGTTGAACGACAAAAATTTACTGGAACAAGGAACCAAAATTACCTTTTACCGTACAAGAGAAAAAGATCTGCTACCATTCTTTTCTCAAGAAGACAATCTTGTATTTTGTCACGAAATTAGGGGACTCATGAAAGAAATGGGACTTTCTGAATATATTCCAGATGATTGGCGCCTATTTATTGACAGTTCAAAGCGAAGTTTAAAATGTGTCCTTCTACATAATGGGAATAAATATGGTTCAATACCACTAGCTCACTCAACGAAACTGAAAGAAGAATATAATACCATAACTTTGGTCTTGCAGAAGATAAAGTATTACGAACATCAACGGATGATTTGTGTAGACTTAAAAATGGTAAACTTTCTTCTTGGGCAGCAAAGTGGTTACACGAAATATCCGTGTTTCTTGTGTCTCTGGGATAGTAGGGACAAAACACACCACTGGGTTAGAAAAGATTGGCCTCAGAGAGAAAACATGGACGTTGGGGAAAAGAATGTCATTAACGACGCTTTGGTTGAAAGAGAAAAAATCATACTTCCTCCGTTACATATAAAGTTGGGCTTAATGAAGTAATTTGTAAAGGCTCTTGATAAGAATGGGTCTTGTTTTGGATATATAGGGGTAAAAATGCATCAGTTGAGCACAGAAAAACTCAAAGCAGGGATATTTGACTGCCCACAAATAAGACAATTAATTAAGGATCCTGCCTTCATAAATTCAATGAATCAAGTTGAACGAGAAGCTTGGACATCATTTGTTGCAGTTGTAGAAAATTTTCTAGGCAAACATAAAGCTCAAAAACTATGTTGAAATGGTTAACAAGATGCTTAATAGTTTCAAATCTTTAGGGTGCAATATGAGTATTAAAATACACTATTTACACAGCCACTTAGACCGTTTTCCAGAAAATTTAGGAGACATGAGTGAGGAACAAGGTGAAAGATTTCACCAAGATATTAAAGTTATGGAGGACCGCTACCAAGGAAGATGGGACATGCACATGATGGCAGATTACTGCTGGAGTTTAAAAAGGGACTGTTTAAAAAAACATTCAAGAATGTCGGGGAAAAGAAGCTTTCCAAGTGTTGAGTGACTATTTCATTTCTTCAATGTTTTTTTTTTGTTTGTAAGTACGACATAATATTGTATTTTGTATAACTAAAATAAAAATTTCGTATCTACTTTTGTTTACTACACTTACGGATTTGAGTTACAATAATGTAACTTATATTTCTCTAAAATTGTATATCTTAAAAATTTGAGCTCCTAGGTACAAATGAATACGTTATTTGAATTTAGGACATCAAATTGATATAGAATCAGCTCAAAAAACCTCGACACCAAAACAGCTGTTCCCCTGTGTTATCTATTCGCAGACCTCAAAAAAATTCTCGTGGGAAAGAGATTTTGCTCCAGTGAAGAAGTTATCGACGAAACTGAGGTCTATTTTGAAAGCAAAGACAAATCCTTCTACAAGAAAAGTATAGAAAGGTTAGAAAAGCGTTGGACTGATTATATCGCTGTTGAAGGAGACTATATTGATGAATTTTGCAAAAGAAATGTGTTTTAAGTAGCTAGACAAAAAACTTTTCCGCCTATGTGTTACTAATTGGACATTCTATACCGAGTTATAAGGTTATAGAATATCCAAAAGTGCTGGCCAAACGTATAAAAATAATGATACGAGGCATATTTGAAAAGTAGAGGCCGTTTGCTTATATTTATATATTGGCGGATCTGAACAAAGTTGTATACATGCATCGCCATCTATTGATTGTTTCCGAAGCCAATGAAGCTATTGTTTTGATTCAGTAGTCGGTGAATGCTGACAACAATGTACTCGAAAATCGTTGTTCGCGCCAGTTGCGAAGTGCGTGCTTGATTTGATTTTTGTGTGCAAAAGGACCATCAGCTGCTCAAAATTATCGGGAGTTGTGCCTAGTTTATGGCCCTATAGTAATGAGTGAAGGAAAGGTTAGACAATGGTGTTGAGACTTCAAAAATGGCCGCACAAATGTGCATGATGAAGAGCGGAGTGGCAGGCCCAGTATCCAGAGCGATGAAATCGTTCAACAAGTGGACTAAAAACTGCGATCTGATCGACGATTGCACTTGAAACAGTGGCTTGGTGGACAACGGTTTAAAGATGACGAGGGACTCAAGACCGCCGTTGTCAAGGTTCAATTCCCAGGCGAAGAACTTCTATGCAAAGGGATTTAAAAAAGCTGGTGCAGCGTTACGAAAAGTGCTTAGAAGTGAGCGGCGATTATGTGTAAAAGTGAAGTAAGTTTGCAGGAAACTAAAACCGTCAATAAAAACTTTTTCTAACGTATTTTTTGTGACCAAACTGCTCTTACTTTTCGAATATGCCTCGTATTTTATGTAATGTAACGTAGTATTAATCAATATTTAAAACTGATTACATATTATGAACATGAAAAATTCAAGAGCACCAGGACCAGGTAATATACCTATAGAGCTAGTAAAATATGGAGGAAAAGAAAGTATAACCCGAATAAGAAGTTAATAAACCAATGTGTTAGATTAGTACAGATCCCCCAGGAACTGAAAAAAAGGGAAATAGAAAGGACCCTGGCTGCTACAGAGGCATTAGTGTTACTGGTAGTATTAGTACGTTGTTTGGAAAAATACTTCAGGAAAAAGTAAGAGCAAATGTTGGCTACAGCATAAAGGAAGACCAGAGTGGCTTTGTACTGGGTCACTCCTGTATCGACAATCTCTTTACACTACAATAAATATTAGAAAAAAGATTTCAGTGGGAGAGGAAATACATCTCGCCTTCATTGATCTTGAAAAGGCATATGATTCTATACCATAAACTAAACTTTGGAAAACTCTGACTGAACTAAACCTGATACCTATCATAAAAGAACTTTATAACAACAATGTATCCTACGTAAAAAGAGGAAAACAATTATCAACACCCATATTAATAACCAAAGGACTCCGCCAAGGATGTAGTCTATCACCAATACTATTTAATCTCTATGAAGAACTACCATTAAGGGAATGGAAAAGAAAATGTATAGGAATGGGTATACCAATAAATGAATGAATTTATGCTGAAGAGACTCTACACCGAATATGAGAATTGGGGACTACAAGTAAGCCTACAGAAAACAGAGTATCTGGTAGTCAATATTGAAAAACAATTTCAAGTTCTCATAAATGATGATACACTTGTAAAACAAACTGAAGAATTTAAATACCTTGGGGCCATTGTAGATCGAAAATGGCTAGGAGAAGGAGAAATAAAACATAGAATTCAAAATAACAGAAGAGTAATAGGCTGTCTCAACTTCCTATGGTGGGATAAAAACATATCCAAAAAGACAAAGGAAAGAATAGGTCAATTACGGGGTCACTACGGAGGTCAATTTACATTGAAAAGTAAAACCCATTTTCTCAGCAACCGTTCATCCTATTTTCAACGAAACTTTGCACACTTATTATTTATTATTATATAATTTAATGGGACTAAGGGTTTAAAGAAATAATTTAAATTACATTTTCTAGAAATTTTGAAAGTTCATGAATTTTATTGTATATTTGAATTGACGAGATAAATTACCAGCTGTTTCATTTAACATTTCCTTAGTCCGAACTGTAGACAGTGTTGCCATGGATATTTAAAAAAAAAAAAAATAGCTCAATAACTTTTATAGTTTTGAAGATAATGGGGCAAATGTACAAAAAAGTCAATTTTTCAGGAGAGCCGAAAAACTAAAAAGTTGTAGTTTTGACTGCTTTTTTTGTTATAATCTGCTTTTTTTAATTTATTTCTAGAGTGTTTGTCTTCTTTTTTTTTGCAAAAACAAGTTTGGCAACACTGATTGTTTACAACAAAATATGTTTTTTTCCAAATTTTTTTTTTTAGTTTTGTTTTGTTTGGTTATATTTTACGTGAGAGATTGTTTTTGTTTACATAGTTACAAATTTTTTTCCTGTTTTCTGTTACTATTGCTGTTTTAAATTTTATTATATTGTTATTTTATTATAGTTTTTTATTATTGTTTTGTGAAGAAAAATGACTAAGCCAAAGACTAGCTTCAAGAGCAAGAAAAGGAATAAACCTTTTAGTGGGACACATATTTCTGTTGCTCGTAAATTGGTCATGTCCTTACCATCTGTTGAATCAACACCATCAACCTCATCTGAAAATCGTACACCTTCTTCGTGGATGTTGGAGAGCTGAGTAAAGCACTGAACTCAACAGTGGACTGCAAAAAATGTGGTGGTGAAATCACCCTAAGTGTTTGTTTGAGAAACGGTTTGGCATCCACTATAAAGATTGTTTGTCAGAATTGTCAAGTCCTAAATAAACTAAGGAACTCCAAGAAACTGGATTATGAACTCGAAGGTAAATCTGTGAAATTAGATACAATAAATATTAGATTTACTTATGCACTTAGGTGTACTGGTAAAGGATTTGCTGGAGCTAAACTTCTTTGTGCTATGATGAACATTCGTCCCCCCACAAAGCAAGCACTTTTTGCACCAAAATGTTATTCGTTCAGCTCTTGAAGTAGTTGGAAAAGATATAATGGTGGCTGCCGTAGAGGAAGCCTGTATTTCAAATAGTGGCAACAGGGATTTGGCCATCTCACTAGATGGCAGTTGGCAAAAAAGGGGCCGATAGGAAGAAAGGGCAGACTCACGGATGTGGCAATAAACGTCAAAAGTTTTATGGCTTAGCCATACGAAGGAACGTTGGCAGCTTGGCTGAGATGAAAAAAGCAGTATGGGCAGAATTTTTTCATCTCGGCTCAAACGACCAGAATCCGGCACACAATTTATGCAGCTTGGACTGGTGTAAGTTCCTCAAGGCCCAGGCAGAAAAAAAATTATATGAGCACTCGAAGCATTTTCATCTACCAAAAGTAGTAATGGAAATTTTGAAACCTGTCTTCAGGGACCTGGCGAATCCAGCCCTGTTAGAAAAATGTGTTCACGGTAAGACACAAAACACAAACGAAAGCTATAATAATGCACTGTGGGTTAGATGCCCAAAAAATATTTTTGTAGAGAAAAGCACACTAGAATTAGGTGCATATGATGCACTATGCTGCTTCAATGAAGGTAATATTTCCCGCTGCTGAGTACTTGAAAAACTTTTCATTGACCCTGGAAAATTTACAATTGCTGGGCTGATGAAGGAAGATGAACTGAGAATAGTGAAAGCCGAGAAAGACTTACAACAAGCATCGAAATGCGAGAGGCAAAAAATTTCAAGAGCAAGAAAAAGTTTAAAAGAAAAATTTAAGAAGTTAGTCATATGAAGCGGGTTCATTTTAGTTAAAAAAAAGTATAACAAAATAATAAAATCTTATTATTACTTTTCAAAATATTATTGTAAAAATAAAGTTTTTTATTTGTATGTAGTAAATAGTATTTCAAAATATTTTTGTAAAAATAAAGTTTTTTATTTGTATATAGTAAATAGTGTTATATAATTATTCCTAAGCATTGTTAATAAAAAGTGGGATAATAATAATAATAGTGAAAATAATAATAACTTCATAATGGGTGGAATGGGGTGATATATTGAAAGATGCGTAGTGGGAAGCTAGGCGAAGGCTGAGCGGGACTCATATCTTGGCGATACTGGACTGATGGCTCATACCTTGACTACTTTATATAAAAATTTCAGGCACTTATACTCATCGTATAATTGTGGGGGTTGGATTGTTTTGTGCAGAAATGATTGTAGATTATAAAATGTAAAAAAACGAAAAACGTATTTTTTTCATTTTTCTCGGTAGTGACCCCCTTAATGGTGGAGTCAGCTCTCTGTTATGGAAGTGGATCTGGGTGATAAGCGCGGAAATGAAGCGCAGATTACAAGCAGTAGAAATGGACTATCTGAAATGTTAGTGCCGGGATATCTAAGCTTCAACACATACCTAATGATGAAATAAGACATCAGATGAAGGCAGAAGAGACACTTGTTGATAGAATTGAGATGCGCAGTTTATGCTGGTTTGGACATTTAATGAAAATGCCGGGAAATAGATGGCCACTGAGAATATTTCGCTGGCAACCTCCAGGGAAAAAGAAGCGAGGGCGACTTAGACGTTCCTGGAATGAAGGCATGAGGAAAGCAATGGAAAAAAACGAAACCTGAACGAAGAGATGACTCATGACAGAGAGGATTGGAGAAAGGGTTTGAGTAGGCAGCACTTGTTTGTATTATTTTTTATCGCTCACCTCCCCGCCTCAGTAGACATTTTACCTTTTTTTCATATTTTTGTATTTCACGGCACCTTTTAAACAATGCAGTAGTGCGGCCACGGACGTTATTTGCATTTCTGTAAACAACTACTACCTATGTACGTCGCCAAGCCAAATATACTTAAATAAATTAATAAATAAGTATATCGACCTGCAGGATTAAATTAATTAAAAATTAAAAGGAAAAATGTATCATGATAATGTTACATATATATAATAAAAGACTGTTTTTCGTCAATTTCCACTGGTTTATTTAAATTGCGATGACGCGTTTCGCTGTCGATGTAGCTTCTTCAGATCTACATTTTACACTGTCAAGTTAGGTTTAATGTTCACAATTTTATATAATTTCTTAATTATAATATTACACCTAATTAAATTACATTGATAGTATTGGAAAACCCACACAGATTTGGAATTAGGAGAATAAATTCAATAATGGTGAATTGCTTAAATCTACCTGGTCGTTGAGTAAAGTACCTGTAGTCCTTAATCGATTTATTTGCATTGTCTCTAAAAGGTTTAGTTTTAAACCTTTTTGTTGGGTGTGTAAAATTTTGAAATTCTTGTTAAATGTGTGATTTTCTGTTAAAAGATGATTATCATATGTTGAATTAGATTTTCTATGGATGAAACTTTTTTTCATGTTCTGTAATTCTTTGTATAAATGTACGTCTAGTTTGTCCTATGTATGTTTTAGGACATGAACCACATGTTAATTGATAAACCCCTGATTTATTGTCTTTATTGATTTGTGGTTTGTAGTTTTTAAGAAATTTCCCTATAGTATTGTTAGTCTTGTAAGCTATGTTGATATTTTTATGATTTAAAAATTTCCCCAGTTTTTCCGTTGGTTTGCCGAAATAGGTTAAGCATTTAAATGTGGTGTTTCTGTCCTTAAAACGTGGGTATATTTCTGAGATTGCCTTGTTTCTAAGTTTTTTCCTAACGATATTATTGATTAAAGTAACCGAATAACCGTTGTTAACGGCGGGTTTCATGTAGTTTAATTCTTTAGTAAAATTTTCCTCTGATAAGGGGATATTAGTTAGTCTATGTATAAAACTATGATAAGCTGCGAGTTTATGATAGTTAGGGTGGTGAGAACTATTGTGAATTGTGGTATCTGTATGACAAGGTTTGTGATATATTGCAAATTCATGTTTTCGCGTTTGCGTCATCGCAATTTAAATAAACCAGTGGAAATTGACTAAAAAACAGTATTTTATTATATATTTATAATGAATTTCCATCAAGCAGAAGCTACAAGCATCCAAAATAATGTTACATGTATTGTAATTATCTAGCTCAATAAACATATATATATATATATTATATATATATATATATATATATATATATATATATATATATATATATAAAACTGATTACCAAAAAATTATCTTAAATGTTGGTCATTTAGATTCCAATATTATTATTAATACTAACAATTGTACTACTGTTTCGTAAAGCAAATAAACCGTAACAGCATTCAATGTCGTGATGTTAACCTTGAAAGAAAAAATACACCAAATTTTTAAATTCAAGGTGAGAAGATAAAATCTGTAGCTTAAATAATGTTTTATCTGAAATATTAAATCGTCATACGTATATGTTGGTCTCATTTAAGGACAAATAAGTAACGTAATTGTGTACAGAAAACATCTTATTTAAGTCTAAACTGTGGGATCAAATTAAATTACCTCATTTTTCAATACCATTTAAAAATTGGTAAAATGATTTACGCAGTACTTTCCAGACAAACGCAGTTCTGAAATAAATATTGAATTTGACATTCCCAGACTAATGTATAACTTAATCCACGCAGTACTTCATATTTGAAATGATAAATACTTAAGGGTGAGACAGCTAACAAAATAATGACAGCCCAGGCGATACAAGAAGCGGTTAAGTACTTCCGAGAATATAAATCACTAGGAATGGACGGTGTCTTTCCAGCACTGTTTCCAAAACGAATTGAATGAGGACCTTCCACTCCTTATAGAGCTATTTAGAGTCAACCTGCCCTGGAACTATATTCCTGCCAAATGGACTGCTACAAGGGTGATTATATATATATATATATATATATATATATATATATATATATATATATATATATATATATATATATACGTATATACAGTGGCGTGCAAAAGTTTCCGGCCAGTGACATTTCGTACTCTAATTTATTAAAAAAAGACTATTGATTTTTAATCATTATGAGATGTGAGTATGAGATATAGGAAACAAAATAATATAGTAAAAGAATATTATTTATGTTTGTGAATATATTTATTATCATTATTCTTATATTTGTACGTGCAAAAGTTTCCGGCCACTTAGTACTACGAGAAAAATTATTAGTCCATATCCTCTATAATAGACCTAAATTATATTTTTATGTTAATATTTTGTAGCCATACCCTTTGCAGCGCTAACAGCCGCACAACGATGTGGCATTGACTCAATTAATCGATTAATACAAGCAGGTGAAATTTTATCCCATTCTTCCTTCAATGATTTGAATAATGCGGCTTTATTTGAATATGCATGCTTTCGAACTTGACGATCTAGCGTTTCCCATAAGTGTTCTATTGGGTTCAAGTCCGGTGATTGAGATGGCCAGCTCTCACATTTGAAGCAGAAAACCACTGTTTTAACAACTTGGATGTATGTTTGGGGTCATTATTCTGCTGAAATATCCAATTCTGCGGCAATGTTTCTTCAGCATATGATAACAAATTGTTTTCTAAAATGTCCTTGTAAATATCAGCGTTCATATTTCCGTTGATTTCGATCAATGGACCGACTCCTTGTGAAGAGAAAATTCCCCAAACCATCACACTTCCGCCACCGTGTTTTACAGTAGGAATTTGGTACCGAACATATCATTCATTCATAAAAAGGGAAACAAGCTTGACTGTTCTAACTATAGAGGAATATCAGTGACCAGTACTTTGAGCCGTCTTTATGGAAGAATTATTCGGGATCTCATTGAAGAGGAATATAGAGCTAAAGAAGAAGAGCAATCTGGATTTCGAGCTGGAAGAACCTGTACCGATAATGTCTTCACCCTAAAACAAATAATAGAAAAAAGGTCAGCTACCAACCAAGAAACCCACCTTATGTTCATAGATCTTCAGAAAGCCTACGATACAGTCCCGGTGAAAAAATTGTGAAAAGATTACAAGAAACCAATGTTAACCAGACAATTATAAGAGCTCTTAAGAATTTATATACAGGAGCCTCATCACAAATAAAGGTTGGCAACAGAGTGTCAAAGAAATTCCTAGTGGATAAAGGTTTGCGTCAGGGATGCTGTATATCACCTACATTATTTAAAATATATGTAGCGAGGACCTTATACCAATGGAAGAGGAAATGTAATGGGATGGGTATTGACATTGGCAGAACATGCCTATACACTCTTCAGTTTGCTGACGATCAAGTCATCATAGCAAATGATAGGGACGATTTAGAGTATATGGCTCGAAAATTGCATACTGAATATAAGAACTGGGGACTAGAGCTTAACACGCAGAAAACTAAATACCTCCCTATAGGAACGGAACCATCGAATATCCAGCTAGACAATCAAGAAGAAATAACCAGCTGCCTCTCATACACGTATCTGGGTGTAGAATTCGACACGTCATGCAAAGATGATAGCGAGATTAACAAACGAATAACACAAGCTAGAAGAGCAATAGGATGCCTAAACGGTATACTATGGAGCGATAACATCGGAAAGAGACGCAAATATAACATATATGAAACTCTCATTAAAAGTAGTCTAACCTACGACTCAGAGACGTGGAGAATATCAGACTAGAATTGCAGAAAACTTGAGGCAACTGAAATGGACGTATTTAGAAGAACATTAGGTATATCACGAAGAGATAGAATTCGAAATGACGAAGTAAGATAGCGAATGGGGATAGATGGATCCATTATAACAGACATCGAACAGAAACAACTGATATGGTACGGGCATGTACAACGGATGGAAGAAAACCAGATTACCCAAAATCGCCATGCAATGGATACCACCGAATCACAAAAAACGAGGACGACCTAAAAAAACATGGAAGGAGAGCATTAATAAAGCTATGAGTGCTCGAGACCTGAGAGAAGATCAATGGATGGATCGAAAAGAATGGAAGTTAGGCATCGGACAACGACGAAAGACGTTTTAAACCGATATATTATTATTATTTGGTACCGAACATCATTTCTCGTACCAATAGGACGTCGTACATGTTGTCTACCATCGCTTCCAAAAAGATTAAATTTAGTTTCGTCTGAGAAAGCTACTTTTTTTAATCTTCGATTGTCCAATTTAGGTGATCTTTGGCAAATTGTAATCTTATTCTTTTTACTGATTAATGGTTTTTTAATACCTATACGGCCAAAAAGTCCCACATCATGTAGTCTTCGTGTCACAGTACTGCGACTAACATTAGCTAAGTTTTCATCCTTTAGCTCGCGTGCAATTTCTGCAGCAGTTTTCTTGACATCCGCAGTTGATTTGCGTTTAATGATACGATCTACTTTTTTAAACGTTTTTCTTGGTCTTCCACTACGCGGACGATCTTTTAAACCATATCCACAACGGTATTTTACAATAATATCGTTCACGGTTGATTTATCTATCGATAATAATAAAGCAATCTCACGAGACGACTTTCCTTCTTTTGAAAATTTTATCTCTCTCTCACCAACTTGGATGTGCATATGCCGAGCCATGTTGATGCTCCCACGGCCTTTTATCAACTAAATGTGAACATTCAACGCGCTATTATTCGTAAATACGTCTTTGAACGTCCTACTGCGTCAATGTATATTGTGTGGCCGGAAACTTTTGCACATATAAATATAAGAATAATAATAATAAATATATTTACAAACAAAAATAATATTCTTTTACTATATTATTTTCTTTCCTATATCTCATATTCAAATCTGATAATGACTAAAAATCATTAGTCTTTTTTTTAATAAATTAGAGTAGGAAATGTCACTGGCCAGAAACTTTTGCACGCCACTGTATATATATATATATATATATATATATATATATATATATATATATATATACAATAAAAGCTTTCACGGATGGTGGAATGTAATACATTAAAATTCCGGGTTTAAATCCGTTCGTCTAACAATGAATTTGCACGACGTTTCGTCAAAATCTCATTTGGCATTTTCAAGTGCTCTTGATGCTGCTGCTACTCGATACTGTGATTTTGCTGCTGCTAAGGCTTGAAGCTAAATGGCAGTTAACTTCGAGCCGCAGCGTTTACGGAAGAATAAAAATGGACCCCAAAATAGCCAGAACCAGATCACTGCTTACACACAATTTTTGTATGAGCATGTTTCTTAGAAGCAGTGAACTCTAAATTTCTTAAAACGTTTTGCAATGGTTTTTATTTTTCAAGGAAGTCGTCAAAATTAATAATTTAAGCAACAAACATGAGTATATTACCGTATATATTATATTATCGATATTTACTTCCTTGAAAATGCAAGTATAGAGATAATTTTTGCTTTCATTGAGTTTTGAAGATTAGCTCCACTCGCCTCCAAAGAAACCTCTTGTTTACTTAGACAGTAGGTACCATGAGCTTCGATTTCCCGCAAAGAACGTCACCGAATATCGCCAAATGCGATTTCAGTTGATAGTCCAGTAAACAGGGGACAAAAGTGGTCATTTCAGGAAAAAAAACCGGTCAAGTGCAAGTTGAACTTGCACAATTAGTGTTCCGTACGTTGATTGTTTTTTTTTAAAATAAAAATTTTTGTTAGGGTGGTATAAAATGATCAGTGACTTCACAAAACACACCCCAAATGAGTATTCAACAAAGTTTGTTTCCAATCTTTACTGAAAACTGGTGACGTTGAAATTTTGTTTTTTTTATATACCAGATAAATTATTAAAGGTAATGCACTCGTGATAATTTTCGTTCAATCTATACACCGTGCAGAATATTCCAGAATTTTTTCAAAATTTTTTGATCAGTACTTTTCGAGATAAGGTAGGGGACAGCGACTTTTTAAAAGTAATACGAAGAAAAGTGTGCGCAAGTATTACATTATATATATATATATATATATATATATATATATATATATATATATATATATATATATATATATATATATATATTTATATTTTACTCGTGTTTTCACAAGCTTTCATTTGACACCACACTCGATGACCTAGTAAAAAAAAATTTTTTTCACTTCCGATTTCACCCCTCAAAACGAACCCCTTAAGTCAAAATTTATGTTACGGTGGTATAAAATGATCAGTGACTTCACAAAACACACCCCAAATGTGTTTCCAACAAAGTTTGTTTCCAATCTTTACTGAAATCTGATGACCTTGAAATTTTTTTTTTTTTTTTTTATACCATATAAATTATTAAAGGTAATGCACTCGTGATAATTTTCGTCCAATCTACACCCCGTGGAGAATATTCCAGAGTTTTTCGAAATTTTTTGATAAGTACTTTTCGAGATAAGGCCCGGGACAGCGATTTTTCGCGAATTTTTAAAAATAATACAAAGAAAAGTGCGCGCAAGTATAATATTATATATATATTTTTTACTCGTGTTTTCACAAGCTTTCATTTGACACCACACTGGATGACCTAGTAAAAAAATTTTTGTTTCACTTCCGACTTCACCCCCAAAACTAACCCAAGTCAAAATTTATTTCTCAAAACTACATGGCTCTGATGAGGCCATCAATTCCTATACTATTACCAAATTTCACCTTTCTATGTCAAATAGTCTCGGAGAAAATCGGGTGTGACAGACAGACAGACAGACAGACACCGAAGTGATCTTATAAGTGTTCCGTACGGAACACTAAAAATATAGAAGTTTTTTCTCAATTGTTCTTTATATTTTTTGGGGTGCCGAATCCGAATTTCAACTTTGCTACCCCATAAATGTTCTAAGCTTTGAGTAAAATGTAGGATAAACACCACCTACTAGAAAAAACACCCCCTACTATTCCCATATTGCAGTCAAGGATGTCCGATGTTGTCTTCAGACAGCATATCATAAAGCGTAATCTAATGAAACTAGACACCAAAAAGGCTTCTGGCGCTGACGGAATACCTGCTAAAAACTGTGTTAATTCCCTAACACCAATTTTCTGTAGACTTCTCAACCTATCCTACAGGAAGGGAATATTTCCTTCCTGCTGGAAATGTGCCACAGTTCAGCCGATACCTAAAAAAGGCAAGAAGACCTTGCCAAATAACTACCGACCAGTCGCGCTGCTCTCAATAATATCGAAAGTCATGGAAAAAAAGGTTATCAATCAGCATCTTCTAAAAATATCTTGAAGGATTCAACATTATTAGCGATCACAAATATGGCTTTCGTAAACATAGATCAACAGGAGATCTTCTGACTTATGTGACACATGTTTGGAACAGCGCAATTGAGCACTTTAGAGAATCTCGAGTGGTTGCTCTTGACATATCCAAGGCATTCGACCGTGTTTGGCACAATGGACTGTTGGCTAAGCTGCGCTCTTATGGTATGTCTAAAAAGTTCACTTTGTGGCTATCATGTTTCCTCACAGAGCGTTCTTTACGAGTGGCGGTCGACGAATTTCTTTCTAACACCTTCACTATCAACGCCGGCCCCAAGACTCCATACTGTCTCCTAATATCTTTCTCATTTGCATTAACGATCTGCTGGAAAAGACCGGGAATCCAATCTACAGCTTTGCAGATGACAGTATGCTTATGTCTTCATTCTCTTTGAACGCTCGGACATCGGCTACTTAGGCGAATATCCGCAGACAGCAGAAGATCCTTCAAGTTAACAAAAACCTGGAAGAAATTCTATCTTGGGGTGACAGTAACCAAGTGGAATTTAACGCTACGCGGCAGTTTTTTTTAAAAAGTTAACGTTGCTGAACCCGACAATTTGTTGGGCGTTAATTTGCGAGCAAATATGTCCTGGCATGAACATGTTGCAGGCATAGGAAGGAGAGCTTCTCAAAAGTTGGGAATATTATTTCGAACCAGAGAGCTTTACACTCCATAACAACTGTTAATTCTTTACAAAACTCAAATTCCCCATGTTTGGGACTCCGCTCCCAAACCCACACTGCATTTGTTGGATTCTGTTCAGAGAAGAGCTGTTCGTCTGATTGGAGACCCAGAACTGACCGGCGGTCTTGATTCCCTGGAACATTCAAGAACGGTTGGCGACTTGAGTCTGTTCTACAAGTATTTTCATGGAAAATGTTCGGGGGGGGATGTAGCCCGCTTAATTCCTCCCAGAGCGGTGCATGTTAGAAATACGCGTCGCGCTAATATTTTCACATCCGTATGAGATTCAGCTTGTTACTCCGCGTATAACGCTTTTCAAGCAGTCTTTTATATGGAGAACATCATCCCTTTGGAATAATTTGACCAGCGCTGTATTTCCCACTCCCACCGAGTACAATTTACAGCGATTCAAGAACAACGTGAATCGCTTTTTTCCGCACACATGCCGCTCCTGGAGCGCTTTAGGGACTTTCCTGTAGCACGTGTGCTAGATCCAAAAAAAAAAATGCAAAAAATACTATTTTTTTTCAATTTTTCGTTTATAACTTGAAAACTACGCATTTTTTGATAAAAGCATTCCCATATAAAAATAAACTATAAGTAACATATATGCATACATAAATTTCCAACAAGTTATATTCTATAGGTTTTCTTGTCAGGTAAATGGATTAGCCACAAGAGCACTTTGAAATTTAATGAATTTCAGACATAGCTCTAAACTAATTTCTCGCTTGGAGCTCTATTTTTACGACATCCTTATTTAAAACAATTTAAATAGTTGATAAAATCATTAACCTACATTTGTGACCAGAAAATATAGCTCCGAGCGATAAATGAGGGAGTTGTCCAAAATTTCACTAAATTTCAAAGCGCTCTAGCGGCGAAACCATTTGTCTGGCAAAAAAATCTGTAGAATATAATTTGTAGGAAATTTAATGTAGTTTATTTTTATATAGGAATACTTTTCTCGAAAAGGGCGTAGTTTTCAAATTATTTATTTATTTATTTATACAATGAATACTTACAGAGCAACAACTCCAAATAGTAAAACAATAATCATAGTTACAAAGAAAAAAAAAAAAGAATGCACATATTTTACGAAATTTACGAAAAGAAGTAAAAACAAAGATAACAGATAAATTGTTACTGTCGTTGCCTTAGAGTTACTGCACTAATATGTCTATACTTGTAAGTAGTATGATGAAAAGTGATATGAAACAGTTGTTGAGATCTAGTGGTCCTGTTTGGAATTCAAAAATCTACATGGGACAGCAGAATATGACAGTTTATCTGACCGTTAGTAATTTGTACAAGAATAAAACTAAAGCATTGCATCTTCATGTTTCAAGTGTTTCTATACCTACTAATTGAGTACGAGTCAAGTACTGTACATTGCTCTAGGGCAGGGGTGCTCAAACTTGAACTGCTGGCGATCTACCTTCATATTGTTAGACTACCATCGATCGACTCTGAGAGGCTGCAAGTAAGTGTGATGCAGGATTGTCGTCTAGGTAGGGTGTATCGTGGCATAGATATTAGTTTTCCGCACAAATGCATTTTTTTAGTCAAGGTAAGTGTAGGTCTGCTCTAAAATGTCAATGAAAAAAACTCACAATTATTCTTTTTTTTTTTTTTTTTATTCAAAATTGCGAGTTTATTGGTTCTTACAAAACAAACGAGTTCTAGTGTCTAAACTTAACTAAAGAGTGACTTTGGATGTTGACGCGTGGCACTGCATGTCCTCAGCATACTTTTCATAAGATGGTACGTAATTACCGAGTGCTAATCGCAAGCATGATGACATATGTTCGTCAGTTAGTCGATTGCGATATTTTGACTTAATTATCTTCATTTGAGAAAATGCAGACTCGCACAAGTAAGCTGACCCAAACATTGCGTCAGTTGAAGGGCGATTTGCCTTAGATTCGGATATTTATCTTCAGATATAAAACACCAGAATTTTGTATCAGATGCTGTGGCTTTGAGATGTATATCTGATATAATCTGCACTAACTCATTTTCAACAGAACATGAGTCCATGTTAAACTGACTTGCTATTTCAGTAGCTAATTCCTCAATGTTTTTACACGAAAAAGGATAACTCATAAATGATGCGATATTTGCCATTTACTGAAATCATAAAAACGTATTTCGAATTGGCCCAAAATATTTGATAATTCTGCCTCATAAATATCATAATTCAACTGAGGAATCCTTGCTTTCAAAGACGGAAAATTTTTCAGATCCTTTCTTTTCAGTTGATCTATCATAAGTTGCAATTTACTTTTGAATGCGTTTTATTGCGCTAATCATCTCAATAATAGTTTTTCCTTTACCTTGAAGCTCCAAATTAATGGTGTTTAAATGCATGTCTGTCAAAAATGCTAAATCAGTCAGCCATTTTCCGTTTTTCAGCATCTGAGTGTCATCACCTCTTTCGTCCAGAAAAGCTGTTATTTCGGGCAATAATTCTTGAAACCTTTCTAGGAATTTTCCGCGACTCAACCACCTGACGTCCGTGTGAAGAACTAAATCAGTGTGTTCAGCTGACTCACTATCTTCCAACTGCAATTTAAAGAGCCGTCGTTGTAAGCTACGTGCACGGATAGAATTGACAATTTTTATTGCAATGCCCATAATCTCCTCCATGTTTAGAACTTTTGAACACAAAACTTGTTGATGTATAATGCAATGGAAGGAGAAAAATGAAGGGAAATCATCATTAGCTCGACACAATGCCACAAAACCGTTTTTGTTTCCAGTCATTGCTGGTGCTCCATCGGTTGTAATGCACACTAGTTTATATATTGAAAGCTTGTAGTTTGTTACAAAATTGAAGAAAACGTCATATATATCTTCGCCACGGGTCTTTCCTTTCAGAGGAATCATTGTCAAAAAGTCTTCCTTAGCCGACATGTCATTGAATACCATTCGAATAAAAATGCAGCTGGGCAGTGTCTGTCAAAAATGCAGCTGGGCAGTGTCTGTCATATCGGTGGATTCGTCGAACTGTAAAGAAAAGTATGTACATTCCATGATATCATGTTTTAGTTTATCTGCCATGTCCTGACTCATGACTTCAACACGCCTTGTGACAGTCGGACGAGAAACTGAAGTTCTCTAATAGCAGACATAATCTCTGTTTTATTTTTAAAATCTCCAAATAAAGTCTCACCCGCTTCAATAAATGCTTCCTTCACAACCAATCCATCATCAAATGATTTATTGTGTTTAGCCAATATATGAGATATTTTAAATGACGTGATCGTTGCAGCTTTTGATTGTTTGGCTGATCTTGTGAACATGGTTTGTTCTTTTTTCAAACAAGTTATCAAATCACGTACTTTTCGTTTTCTTAATTCACTCTGTGACGGAAAATCCTTTTCGTAGTTTTTATGAACCGTTTTATGATGCCTCTCTAAGTTCCCACGCTTAGGTATTGCAACTGACGCACGGCAAATGAGACAAATGCATTTATCCTTTACCATACAAGAAAAATTCTTCCTCCCAATCGTTATTAAAATGATAAGTTTTACTTTTTTTCGCCGCACTCATTTTGGACTATTTATTAATAAACTTTTGTATCGATGTATCGCCTTCAAGTTACAACTCAGACTGACTCCTATTCCTGCAGGCGCAACATTTATATCGGCGTGAACGAAGTCTCGAATGTTCCCGTCAAACACGCCTCCCGAAGTTTCTAGAAAAATCGGCGGAAATCAAAAACGCGGCTTTTCTTTGACAAGTACCGCGCGTTCCTTTGATAAAGCCGCCTTTTGCCGCTAGCAGGGGGTTATTACGATAAAAGAAAGTAATGAGGGGGTTATTCTGGCCTAATTGTGGATCGAATAAATTTTAGTAGTTTATTCATTACATTTTGTTTTAGTTACCTAAAACAAAATCTGTGAATAGTTCTATATCGGAATTTTTTTTTTCGAGATCGACTCAAAAAGCACTCGCGATCGACCGTTTGAGCACCTCTGCTCTAGGAAAACTTTAGTTTATATAAAATGAATTTTCAAACTTATTTTGGACAGGCTCCAGAAGATTAATATGACAGTTATAAACAGGACCCCAAATGCCACTATTATACTCCAAAACACTCCTAACAAGACAATTATACATAGACTTAATAGTTTAAGTATCACAGATATCACAGCAGGTACGGCATAGAAAACCTAACACACAAGACGCTTTCAGTAATATATTATCAATGTGACTATTAAAACTCGAGTCACTGCTAAAAATCATACCCAAATCATTAAAACTATCAACAGGTTGTAAAGGCTTGGTATCTAAACAATAATTAAAATTAATAAGATCTTTGTATTTATAAAAATTAAGAATCCTACATTTTGAGGTATTAATTTCTAAGTTATTTAAAGAACATCATTTGACTAGCTTGCTCAAATCAGTTTTTTTTTTATTAATTAACAGGCAATGCCCAATTTTAAAACAATACAAATAAAATCTCTTAAGACGTAAGACGTAAAGTAAAAAAGAAAATTTTAGAACAAGAATGAGGGAAAGAGAAAAAAGAAAATTATAATAACAATAATAAAAATAGAAAAGGAAATAATGACTGAAACAAAAAGTAACAAAATGCACATCATACTTCACAGAACTGTCTATAAAACACAGATCTTCCAATGAAGAAGTCCAGACTGGGATGCTCATTGGCAAGGTGACATGACTTAGATACAAAATTATTGCATCCGTAGTTGGTCCTGTGGGATGGCACAAAAAAAGTGTGCCTCGAACGGGTCACTCTGGAAGGTACATGCAGACCAATTCTGTCCAGCAGAAAGGGACAATGGTAGTTACTATGGAGAATATCATAAAGCATTTTGAGATCGATAGCAACTCTGCGATCTTGTAAAGTTTGAATGTGAAGCTCAGATTCTATCTGAGGGTAGTAAGCTCAGGTCTATTGATCTTAAAGGCAATGTATCTTAGAAATTTGTGCTGCACTCTCTCAATGCACTGAACGTGAGTACCATAGCAAGGACTCCATACACTGGAAGAATACTCTAAATGAGCTCTAATCGGTGAGCAGTACAGCTGCTTGATTGCAGCTATACTATTAAAGCCCAGTGTAATACCCTTAATAAATCTCAAAAGCTGGAGAACTTGAAAACGATATTCTGTATATGAGGTATAAAAGTTAATGTTGAGTCAATAATAAGCCCTAGATCTTTGACTTCAGACACTCAGTCAGGAACAGCATCCCGATCTTAAATGGATAATCCAACTGCGTCCGGGACTTACTGAAAATGATAGAATGGCACTTAGTCGCATTTAGCTCGATTCCATTGTCCTTGCACCAAGATACAAGCTGATTCAAATCTGTCTGAAGTCTCTAACAATCATCAAATACAGGCACTTCAATATACAACTTTAAATCATCGGCAAAAAGGAGGACCTTACTTTGTGCAAAACAATGAGTCAAGTCATTAATAAATAAGTTAAACAGAAGAGGAGCCAAGCGCGATCCCTGAAGAACTCCAGAGGGGACATGTATACTATCTGATAAATAGTTATTAAAGCTGACAGTCTGTGTACGTCCAATCAAATAGCAGGCAAGCCAATCCAATATCACTCCTCCAACACCCGCCCGCCTTAACCTGGACAGAAGAATAACATGGTTTACCCTGTCAACGCCTTAGAAAAGTCAGTATAGATCGAATGCACCTGAGTTACCCTCTCCAAAGCGCCAAGCGACACAAAATCGAGATATGACGGCAGATTCAGATCCACACTATTGCCACCCTGAAACCCAAATTGACGGGTACTAATATTGGGACTTAGCTGAGTAGTCAAGAATTCAGTTATTATGTGCTCGAAAACCTTAGGAATGATACTTAATATGGTAATTGGTCTATAATTAATTATCTGATCACGGCTGCCTGACTTGTGAATTGTATGTCTACACAGTCTTTTGAAGAATCAACTGCACAGAAAAGTTTAAGGTCGTCGGCGTACAGTAAACATTTACATTTTTGAAAGGTAACACTATTAATAAATATTAAAAATAACACCGGACCTAGGTGAGATCCCTGCGGTACACCCGACAATACATATATTTCGTGGGATCTGGTACTACCAACTTTAACAGGACTGTTGCCGTTTTGTTAAATAGGACTCAATCCATTGAATATATGGCTCGCACATACCAGCCTAGGGATACCCCATCGAAGGCCTTGGTCAGGTCTGTGTAGATGGCATTGACCTGAGAACCACTCTCGACGGCGATTACAACATGAGCTATTTTTGGCCGTTGTTTTGCATTTTACTCAAAACCCACAACATTTACGAGGTGGCAAAGTTAAAATTCAGATTCAGCACCCCAAACAATATAAAGGACACTTGAGAAAAAACTTCTATATTTTTTTCCTTTAAAACTTAAGGAAAACAAAAACTATCACCATACTTCCATGTTCATGGAAGTAAAGATCAATAATATAATATATACGGTGTTGTACTTATGTTCGCTGCATGATAGCTTGATTTTGAAAGGTTCCTTGAAGAATAAAAACCACTGAAAAATGTTATAAGTAATTTAGAGTTCGCTATCTCTTAAGAACATAAATACCATAGAAAAATTGTGTGTAAGCAGTGATTTATAGTTCTTACCTAAATAAAATGTCATATTAGTTCATCCTAGTGACACTAAAATAGTTTGATTAAGCATGAAAATATGTTAAAAATTGCTCTAATTTTGAAATTATGCAAAAAAACCACATTTTATGGGTAATAACATTGAATAAATTGGCATAGCATGCAGCCAGTTGGTCCTATCGACTTGAAAATTATTCTATTTGATTCAGTACAAAAAAATATATTTGAATTGACACCATAAATAAGTAACTGACAGAACTAAAGCACTTTAAGAGGTTTTTTTCCATTTTTCAGGGGTTTTGCCCTACTGTCAAACCTAGTTCCTTCAACTGCTACAACTATTAATTCCCAACCAAACTCTATGTTTTCGCGCCTGTTATGAGTGAAAAAATCCTGGGCATCATATCTCAACTCAGAAGCCAAGCCTCAGTAAGCACTTATGTCATCCTAGTAAAGGTTAGCTATAATTTTTTCAGAACTATAATAATCAGATGTATTTCCTTTGTCTCTAAAACTGCAAATGAAATTTCAATCTTCCAAAGAGGTGATCAAAAAATATTAAAAATTATAGACCTCTTTCTTATCGACGATTATGAAAAGGGTCCTCTATGGGTGGTAACCCAGTGGAAAGACTTTATGGCCAGTCTGATGGACAGAAATACCCTGCTATCTGAGTACCTGGCCACACAGGTATCCAGGGAAATGATGACTGATATACTGGCTAAAAGAGGAGCTCTAGTGAGTCTCACAGGGCCAGAACCCTTTTTTGGGAGTTCCTTGTGATATGTGCCTTACAGTCGTCAAGGATCTTCAGAATGATATGTTTGTGGTATGTGGTACCAAGGATGAAATAGCCTTGTAAAGGAACTTAACCCTGAGTACAAGTTACTGCTAAAAAAGGCATATAATTAAATCTAAGGTACACACTATAACGAGAAACTATCATATGAGAGTATTTAAATAGAATAGGTCGAAATATTAATTCACAGAAAACACCTAGAAATGACAAATTTTTTGTTGTTATGCTGATTACTGTAACAATTGTACAATTAACTATTGATGACGACTTTTGAAGTATTGGGAAATTATATGTAATTATTAGAAATCTCACTAGAAACTAATTAAAAAGAAGAAAATAAGTTAAGAAAGTATCATAACAAATATAACTTTCTTTTACTTATTATATTTGGGACATTATTAAGTATTCTATACTCCTATAAACACACCCAGTAAAGAACAAAACAAAAACGTCACGAATGTAGAAAGTGAAACTTCTGCCAATACCTACTTGATCTTGATTCGCAAACTTGTCCCTATTTTTTTTCATTTGCACCTTAATTTAATATTTCCACTTGTTTCAAAACAAAGAAGTAATTAATCGATATTGATTTCTTGTAATAAATGTTAATGTCACGGTAATTTGCTTATCAGTTGTTAAAAAAAAACCGCTTGTCCTAGAAAGTGGTTAAAAGGTAACAAATTTACTCACCTTTGGTTTATACAACCACTTTCGAATAGACTCCATTAGGCTTGCGGTAGGTAATTTTTATATAAAACTAAGAAATCACCATGCTTAAATGTTCCTTAATTCTTGTTCCAAAATGTTTTCATTTCTTTAAAATATCAACAACCATGATGATACATCCATGCTCATCTTGATTTATGGATTTTCTTCGTAAAAGCAAAATAGCGTTGATATTGAGAAAATTTAACTGTAGGCCTATGTCTTATATTTTAAAACAAAAGAATCAAAAATAATTGTAAAAAACAAAAAACAAAAAACGTATGGAAAATTATTTCAAGGAACACAGAACACGAACACACCAATTTTGACAGTTCCTTATTTTTTACACCATTTGAGCTTTGCATTTCATTTTAGTGAAGGTTGGTTGTTTCCTATGTTTACAGAAACCCGTAATTTTAGTATGCTTTTATACATATCGTATCGACAAATTAGCACCCTTACGAGGAATAAATGTGACTGACAGTTCAACAAAATAAATTGACATAGAGTGTTGAATTCTATAAGATGTTTGCATTCTACTTAAATAAATTTGAACTTAAATAAACTTAAACAAGAATAATGAAGATTATATTTTTTCATTTCTAAACCAAATTTTCTTTACAGGTGTCTAAATAACGGCTAAGAATATGTATATTTTAAGTCATCTGCCACTAGATGGTCATTTTATGCTATACCGTTATATTTACTTCATAAACGTGAAAACAGATGGTGACACCATATCGAAAAAATTAAATGACATAATCCAGGGGCGCCCATATTAATTGAAATAATATAAATAAAATTCAGTAATTGTTAGGAGGTTAAATTTTAATTAGTAGTGTAGGAGTGGCATACGGATATAAGAGACGTTTCTTCAAGAAAATAAGAGAACACCAAAGGCGGAACTATAGTAGGGAGTTGAGGGGTGTCAATTGACCAACAAGGGGGCGAATCACCTTGATGAAAATTTCTAAATAAAATCGATGAAATAAAAGAAATATCTTGATTTTTAATATATTAATATGGAATACGTAGGCTGAAAAGTTTTTGGTCTAGCTATTTAAAATTCATTTTTTTGCAAAATTCGACTTTATTCATCAATATCCTTCAAGAGCGATACAATCAGTCTAACGCTTTTTTAACATTTCTATACCTTTCTTGTAGAAGGATTTGTATTTGCTTTCAAAATAGGCCTTAGTTTCGGCGATAACTTCTTCACTGGAGCCAAAGCTCTTTCCCTCAAGCATGTTTTTGGGGTCTGCGAATAGATAATAATCGCTGGGGCCAAATCTGGAGAATATGCTGGACGAGGACGCAATTCGAACGTTAATTTACGCAATTTTGCCATCGTAACCATTGACTTGTGACACGGTGAATTATCTTGATGAAAGAGCACGTTGTCTTGTTCATTTGGGTCCGTTTCTTTGCGATTTCTGTCTTCAAATGCACCAATAAATTTATACAGTATTCGCTAATGATGGTTTCTCCCTTCTGAGCATAGTCGATGAAAATTATTTCATGCGCATCCCAAAATACAAAGGCTAAAACCTTCCCAGCTGACTGTTCTGTCTTTGGCCGCTTTGGGCGGCTT
>CM032456.1:198362707-198384492 GCA_019049505.1 Pachyrhynchus sulphureomaculatus
CCACACGTTCTCGACTGGGTTTATATCGGGCGACCGGGATGGCCAATCTAGTATAACGATACTCCTCCGATGTTCCACTATTCACTTTTATTGACAAACCACCGTTTGGCAATCGGTACTATTGCCTGCTTGTACATTTAGAGCATTTTTTTCGGCGTTTGTAGATAAGGATGAAGAGTATCCCAAACCTTTTTTCGAAAGACATCCGTAAACATGTATCTTCATATGGTTTTCACGGTGCGCTGAACCAATCGGTTAGTGGGAATTAACCAGGCTCGTGGGGGCGATAACATAACCTCCAAATGAAACTTCATCAGAAAAAATTACATTGTTCAAGCCTCGATCTATGTTTTCCTATGCCCACGTCGTTTCTCTCTGTATTTTTCGCTCCGTAATCGTTTCTTGATTTTACTTCGCCACTTCAAATCGTCAGCCCGGAGATGAGTGCGAATTGTAAATTGTCATAACTTTTTTATACTATACCACTCTTTATGATTTTTAAAATTAAATATTCATATTCTCCGCCTTCTCCTGTCAAAAAAAGCTCTCTTGGTTAATGTTGTTCCGAGCAACACTTTTTGAGATAGTGGGATGTTTGTTTCCATTTTTTAATTCCATTGTCAAATTCGCAAATGCGTTCCTTCACACGTTTCTTCACATTGTATAGTTACTTGACAACGATTAAAAATCAATCTGGCAATGATGTAAGATATCATACGAGGCTGGTTTGAAAAGTCCGTGCAAAGTCCGAGAGATGGCACCACCGGCGCGTATCGAGGCCATCTTTAGTTAGTAGCATCTCTTGAATGAACGCACACCAAGTTTCAGCCATATTGGTGTATTTTTTTGTGTTTGGCATTCGTGGGAATCAAGGAAGTCGAGTGATTTTCAAGAAATGAACGAAAAAGAATTTCGTGTGGTGATTAAACATTACTTTATGAAAGGCAAAACGCCTCAGGAGACTAAAGAGAAGCTTGATAAACATTATGGTGACTCTGCACCTTCGATTAGAACAGTTTATAAGTGGTTTCAAAATTTTCGGACTGGCCATATGGGCACAAGTGACGCCGAACGTTCTGGACGGCCTGTGGAGGTTACGACTCCAGAAATCATTGATCAAATCCATGATATGGTGATAGATGACAGAAGAGTTAAGGTGCGTGAGATTGCTAGTGCTGTGGGCATCTCGACTGAACGGGTACATAATATTTTGCATAAACATTTGGACATGAGAAAGCTATCCGCAAGATGGGTGCCGCGATTGCTCACGTTTGACCAAAAAACGGAATCGTGTGAAGTGTTGCAAGGATGGTTTGCAGCTGTTCCAGAAGAATCCGGAAGACTTTAAGCGTGGTTTCGTCACTGTGGATGAAACATGGATACATTACTATACTCCTGAGACCAAACAACAATCTAAACAATGGGTTACCAAGAGGGAATCTGCACCAAAAAAGGCGAAGACCGTTCCTTCGGCCGGAAAGGTTATGGCGACTGTCTTTTGGGATTCGCAAGGGATAATCCTCATCGACTATCTGGAAAAGGGTAAAACTATTACAGGTGAATATTATTCACCGTTATTGGACCGTTTGAAAACCGAGCTGCAAGAAAAACGTCCGCGATTGGCCCACAAGAAAGTCCTTTTCCATCACGACAACGCACCAGCACACACCTCAGCAGTTGTGGTCGCAAAATTAATGGAAATAGGATTCCAACTCGTTTCACATCCCACCTATTCTCCAGATTTGGCTCCCTCGGACTACTATTTGTTCCCCAATTTGAAGAAATGGCTGGCGGGACAAAGATTTTATTCAAACGAGGAAGTGATTGCAGATACTAATGGATATTTTGCAGACTTGGACAAATCCTATTATTCGGAAGGGATCAACAAACTAGAACATCGTTGGACGAAGTGTATAAGCCTAAACGGAGACTATGTCGAAAAATAAAAAAGGTTTACCCCAAACACATAAGTAGTTTTTATTTTTCCACGGACTTTTCAAACCAGCCTCGTATGTTCTATGACTTAAGTGGCTTGTAGTAATACTGATAGAAAGTAACAAGTTTTACGAGTATTAACAAGAATTAATCCCTTCTCAAGCGCAACAGTGTTTTAAATCTAGATTATTATAGAGTACACTTTTGGTGAGCAAACTGATATGATTTTAGTGTTTGGTTTTTGCAATGGCAACAGCCGCAAAAGTGCTCGCATATATCACGAAAAATTTCCACATCGTCGGACTCCTAACCATTAGACTTTTGCCAATATTGAGAGGCGACTTCGAGAAATTAGACAATTTGAGCCCATTAGGAATAATACTGGGCGGCTTTCACAAGCTAGAGCACTCGATGTTGAAGAGGAAATCCTTGAAATTATACACGATAATCCTGGAATTAGCACTGGTTTAATTAAACGTCAAACGGGAATATCACAAAGTACAACTCACCGGATCATTAGACAACAAATTATTCACCCCTTTCATATACAGTCCATCCAGGAACTCTTACCTCCAGACCTTGGATCCCGTTTGCATTTTTCACAAATTATTCGAGCACGCATAGCGACTGGTCCGGCTTTTTCACACTAAAATCCTGTTTATAGACGAAGCACGCTTCACTCGACGTGATATAACAAATATTCATAATAATTATGTTTACGCTGAAGAAAACCCACATACATGCTGTGCAACAAAGACACTAGCAATGCAATTCAATATTAATGTCTGGATGAGATTTGTTGCGAACTATTAGATCGGGCCGTCTAGATTACCTGATCGACTAGATGGTGACATTTACTTGAATTTCATCCGTGAAACTATTCCTGAATTAGTGGAAAACTTACCCATTAACTTACGTCGCGACATGTTTTTTATGTACGATGGTGCATTTTGCGCGTAATGTGAGAATTTTTTGAACCAAAGTTACCAGTATAAATGGATAGGAAGAGGTGAAGATGCTCCTATTCACTGGCCACCTCGTTCCCCAGACTTAAATACATGCGGTTTTTTCCTTTGAGATGCATTGAAATCGAAAGTTTATCAAATTCAAATCGACAACACTGAGCAATTGTGGAATAGGATGCAAAATGCTGCTAACGCTTTACGAGATGAAGACATTTTAAGAAGAGTACATTTAAATTTCCTGTGAGGTATTAATTTGTGCATTAACGAAGCTGGCGGCCATATTGAACATTTATTGTGAAACCAATACCTTCTCAGTTGAGCGATTAATGAATTTTTTCGAATTTATCAATTTGTGGGTAATCTTTTATGCCCTAAGCCAGTTGGTTTTTTTACATTCTTACTGTTGTTGGCCCGTTGGTCTTTAAATTTATTATTGTTGTTGGCCTGTTTGCCCTTAAGCATGCTCTAAATTTCAAAGACTATTCTTTAGGACCTGTCCTAAGACTGGATGAAGTCTGAAGGAACGCATTTGCGAATTTGACAATGGAAATAAACATCCCATTATCTCAGAAACTGGTACTCGGAGCAACATTTACCAAGAGAGCTTTTCTAGACAGGAGATGGCGAAGAATACGAATATTTAATTAAAAATCATACAGAGTGGTATAAAAACGTTATAACAATTTAAAAGTATACCCAGTGCAATAAGTGGCGCCCCAAACAATTTACAACAAAACTGTGAGCTGATTTCGACTTCTCATCTCAGAAAACCCCTTAGCATCGAATCTTGTACAAATAGCACAATTATTAAGAAAACTACTTAAGAAAAACTAAAATAAAAGTATAACTTTGACACCCCCTGTACCTCAAAAATTACGAATTTTAGGTCTAAGGTAAGTTGAGTCAAATGGTCATATTTTCATCCCAGAAATCCACAGTAACTTTGGCCACTATGTGTTACAATGTACACATATAGTAACGAATTTTGATGATAAAAAGTCGTAGCTTAAAATTCATTCAACTATTTAATAACTTCATGTTTCTCTTTGACTAGGTTAGAGTGATTTCAACTGTTACAAGATTTTTATGTATTTTATTATTGGTCACTTCACTTACATCGAGATGTCCATTTGAATCCTGCACTAAAACTTCTTTACTTTGATGAAAATTAAGTCCTACCACACCACTTTCTTCAGTAACTGATACATTGTCCTTTTTACCCCAATTTAATGTTGCTAAACTAATATTATTACTGATATTGTTATCGGTTTGAGCACCAGTGCCCAATTGTCCTTGTTTCCTGGATAGTTTTAAAAACACGTCCTCTAAATTTGTGCAACCATACATAGCAAGTAACACGTGTGGAGCCTCTTCTGCTAGTAATTTTCCGCTTCTCATTAAACCAATCTGAAACAAAATTACTTACGTAAGTAAGAAAGTTATACGAGTCAAATAACTTAGTTGGGAATGTGGAATCTTTGGCACAATGATACTACTCAGTATATATCACCACATATTAGCTTCATCAGGAGCGATGATTGACTAAAGCTAAAACTACAAATCTACCCTATTTATACTTAGTCTAACCCTTGAATTACTCAAGCGGAACTAATGACGTAGGCAAGGCCCTCAGTTCCGGTCAAGTACCTAGTAGAGGGGACTATAAGGAATAGGCCCTCTGTCTTTATTTAAACTACTTTTACATTTTATGATTTCCATACTTTCGTATGCGTTCAATAATCTCCTATCAGATACATTTTTTATTAATCTTAGATTATCTAATGTTACAGTATGATCAGCTTCAAAAGCATGTTCGGCAATGCTAGACTTTTCTGTTCTATTGTATCTTAAGTGTGCGAAATATTCTTTAAATCGTGTTTTAATTGACCTTTTAGTTTGCCCAAACATACTTTTTGTCACAATCATTACAACTAATTTCATAAATTCCACTTTTCTCACAATTAGGAATCTTATCTTTGGGATTTCCTAAGATATTCCTCAGATTGTCTGATGACTAAACGATGAACTAAACATAAATTAGCCTCATTACATTTTTTAGTAAGGTAGGCCTCACCTTAGTCTATAAGTCATCAGACAATCTGAGGAATATCTTAGGAAATCCCAAAGATAAGATTCCTAATTGTGAGAAAAGTGGAATTTATGAGTTGTTGTAATGATTGTGACAAAAAGTATGTTGGGCAAACTAAAAGGACAATTAAAACACGATTTAAAGAACATTTAGCACACTTAAGATACAATAGAACAGAAAAGTCTAGCATTGCCGAACATGCCCTTGAAGCTGATCATACTGTAACATTAGATAATCTAAGATTAATAAAAAATGTATCTGATAGGAGATTGTTGAACGCATACGAAAGTATGGAAATGATAAAATGTAAAAGTAGTTTAAATAAAGACAGAGGGCCTATTCCTTATAGTCCCCTCTATTGGGTACTTGACCGGGCCTTGCCTACGTCATTAGTTCCGCTTGAGTAATTCAAGGGTTAGACTAAGTATAAATAGGGTAGATTTGTAGTTTTAGCTTTAGTCAATCATCGCTCCTGATGAAGCTAACATGGTTAGCGAAACGTGCGTCGAGTGCAAAAATAAGTGTTTGGTGTAGTGGTGATATATACTGAGTAGAGTCAAATAACTATAAATTTATATACGATGTCTCCAAAAATTTCATATCACATGCCAAAAATTATGGATTTCAGTTCGAATCTCATTTTGACATTAGCATCTACTTTAATAAACATGGAAAATTGCCTAATTGATTATAGTCCCGTGACTCGCGTTATTTATAAAAATTGACCCTTTAAAAAAATGAGCTTATTTGCTAAAATTTTGTAAAGTCTAAAAAAGAGAAAGTTTTTCGTGATGAGTTTCTTGTACATATAAGTAATACGTAGGCTGAAAAGTTTTAGGTCTGACACATAGATGTCGCCCTTTTCGAAAAATCCATAAGAGTTTTACGAAGTACCAACCTTCAAACGATAAGTGTCAAAATTTCATGACATTTCCACTAATAGTTTACACGTGACAGTGGTTTTAATGACGCTACTTTTGATATTCTCAAAACAATGGAAAAAATCGAATTTCGTGTGTTGAAAGCAATGGCTTGATAAGTGTTTCGAGGAGTCTGCCCCTGGAAAATCACTCATCATTTATTGGTATGCTGAATTTAAACGCGGTCGTACAGACACAAATGATGCTGAACGCTCTGGACGCCCAAATGAGGTGGTTACGCCGGAAAACATCAAAAAAGTCCACAAAATCTTTTTGGATGACCGCAAAGAAAAATTGCGTGAGATAGCTGACACAATAAAGATATCAAAAGAACCTGTTGGTCATATTTTGCTTGAAAATTGGGGCATGAGAAAGCTCTATACGAAATGGGTACCGTGTTTGCTCACAGTGAACCAAAAACAACAACGTGTTGATGATTCTGAGCGCTGTTTAGACCTGTTTAAGCGCAATAAAAAGGATTTTTTCATGCGCTATGTGACAATGGATGAAACATGGTTCTACCACAATACACCGGAATTAAATCGGCAGTCAGTTGAGTAGACAGCAGCCGGTGAAAGCCGCCCGAAGCGACCGAAGACACAACAGTTGACTGCGAAGGTTTTGGCCTCTGTATTTTGAGACGCGCATGAAATATTTTTCATCGACTCTACTGCGAAGGGAAAAACCAGCGAGATGGCACTAGCGAACAGTACGCAGTGTATGAATTTGATAGATACGTCAGTTTGTTCTTCTGACATTAACCTAACCAACATACACAAGTTGAGTCCGACAAACATTAGCGTCTGTATTGTATCGTTCAGTGATCATGTCGACTTTTGTGCCTGAAAAAGAACATTTGCGGCACGCATTGCTTTTCTTATTTGATCAAAAGAAAAATGCTGCGGAAAGTCATCGTTTGCTGGTAGAAACATATGATGAACACGCTCCATCGATTAGAACATGTGAGACATGGTTTCGACAATTTAAATGTGGTGATTTCAATGTGAAAGACAGTGCACGCTCTGGTAGACCACAAAAGTACGAAGGCGAGAAATTGCAGGCGTTACTGGATGATGACCCAACTCAAACACAACAGCAATTGATAAAAGCATTAAATGTGTCACAAGCAACAATCAGCAGACGTTTACGAACAATGGGAAAGATCAATAAACTCGGTAAATGGGTCCCCCACGATTTAAATGAACGGCAAATGGAAAATCGTAAAGTCACTTGTGAAATGCTGCTTCAACGCCACGAAAGAAAATCATTTCAGCACCGAATTGTGACGGTGATGAAAAATGGATTTATTTTGAAAACCCGAAGCGGAGAAAATCGTGGCTGTCACCTGGCGAAGCTGGTCCTTCAGTACCAAGGCCAAATCGTTTCGGCAAGAAGACCATGTTTTGTGTCTGGTGGGACCAGAGCGGTATTGTGTATTATGAACTCTTGAAGCCTGGCGAAACCGTTAATGCACAACACTATCGCCCACAAATAATTAATTTAAATCTCGCATTGATCGAAAGACGACCGGAATGGGCCAGAAGACATGGCAAAGTGATTTTGTTACACGACAATGCGCCGTCTCACACAGCAAAACCAGTGAAAGACACCTACAAATCGCTTGGATGGGACATCCTTCCGCACCCGCCGTACTCTCCCGACCTGGCGCCATCTGACTATCACCTCTTCGCATCAATGGGGCACGCGCTTGCAGAGCAGCACTTCAGCAATTTCGAGGAAATTGGAAAATGGTTCGACGAATGGGTTGCCGCAAAAGACAAGCAGTTTTTCTGGCATAGTATTCATAATTTACCTGAAAGATGGGCGAAGTACGAGGCTGGTTTGAAAAGTCCGTGCAAAAATAAAAACTACTTATGTGTTTGGGGTAAACCTTTTTTATTTTTCGACATAGTCTCCTTTTAGGCTTATACACTTCGTCCAACGATGTTCTAGTTTGTTGATCCCTTCCAAATAATAGGATTTGTCCAAGTCTGCAAAATATCCATTAGTGTCTGCAATCACCTCTTCGTTTGAATAAAATCTTTGTTCCGCCAGCCATTTCTTCAAATTGGGGAACAAATAGTAGTCCGAGGGAGCCAAGTCTGGAGAATAGGGGGGATGTGAAACGAGTTGGAATCCTATTTCCATTAATTTTGCGACCACAACTGCTGAGGTGTGTGGTGGTGCGTTGTCGTGATGGAAAAGGACTTTCTTGTGGCCAATCGCGGGCGTTTTTCTTGCAGCTCGGTTTTTCAAACGGTCCAATAACGATGAATAATATTCACCTGTAATAGTTTTACCCTTTTCCAGATAGTCGATGAGGATTATCCCTTGCGAATCCCAAAAGACAGTCGCCATAACCTTTCCGGCCGAAGGAACGGTCTTCGCCTTTTTTGGTGCAGATTCCCCCTTGGTAACCCATTGTTTAGATTGTTGTTTGGTCTTAGGAGTATAGTAATGTATCCATGTTTCATCCACAGTGACGAAACGACGCTTAAAGTCCTCCGAATTCTTCTGGAACAGCTGCAAACCATCCTTGCAACACTTCACACGATTCCGTTTTTGGTCAAGCGTGAGCAATCGCGGCACCCACCTTGCGGATAGCTTTCTCATGTCCAAATGTTTATGCAAAATATTATGTACCCGTTCAGTCGAGATGCCCACAGCACTAGCAATCTCACGCACCTTAACTCTTCTGTCATCCATCACCATATCATGGATTTGATCAATGATTTCTGGAGTCGTAACCTCCACAGGCCGTCCAGAACGTTCAGCGTCACTTGTGCCCATATGGCCAGTCCGAAAATTTTGAAACCACTTATAAACTGTTCTAATCGAAGGTGCAGAGTCACCATAATGTTTATCAAGCTTCTCTTTAGTCTCCTGAGGCGTTTTGCCTTTCATAAAGTAATGTTTAATCACCACACGAAATTCTTTTCGTCCATTTCTTGAAATTCACTCGACTTCCTTGATTCACACGAATGCCAAACACAAAGAAATAGACCAATATGGCTGAATCTTGGTGTGCGTTCATTCAAGAGATGTTTTCTTTACCACAAAAACCGGCAAAAACTTATGCATACACCTGGTAAAATTATTGGTGCGTTTGAAAGCAAAAATTGCAAAAAAAAACGGGCCCAAATGAACAAGAAAAAAGTGCTCTTTCATCAAGACAATAGACCATGTCACAATTCAATGGTTACGATGGCAAAATTTCTTGAATTGAAGCTCGAATTGCTTCCTCATCCACCGTTTTCTCTAGATTTGGTCCCCAGCGACTATTATCTATTGGCAAATCTCAAAAAAATGCTAGCGGGAAAGAGATTTGACTACAGTGAAGAAGTTATCGCCGAGACTGAGGCCTATTTTGAAGGGAAAGACAAATTCTTCTACAAGAAAGGTATAGAAATGTTAGAAAAGCGTTGGACTGATTGTATTGCTTTTAAAGGAGACTATGTTGATGATTAAAGTCATATTTTTGCAAAAAAAAATGTGTTTTCAGTAGCTGACTAGACCAAAAACTTTTCAGCCTCCATGTTATTTTAATCGATTTTTTAATATTTCAGTACGTTTTAAAAAAATCAGAAATCTTTTGGGCTTATAACATTTTTAATTATGTAAACATATTGTTGGGTATAATGATTTTTTTTTATTGAAAACAAAAAAAAATACTTTAAAATCCTGTTAGATTTGACGCAAGTTTGACGTAATTTCAGGTTAGTTTAGAATCTTGTGAAATAAAAAAAAACAAACAAAATTGAATATTCATTATTATTTAATTTTGGTGACTGATATAAAGTCAATAGTATTTTTAATAAATAGTTATTTAATAAAATAAATGATAAAAGTTTGTAACAGCACTCCTACATGCTCACAGATAATATAAGGGTCGGGTGTAGCTTTTCTTTAAATAGCCGGGGTTAATGGCCTCTCTCAAGGTTAACGCACGTGCAGCCTCGTCGGAGTTATACCGCAACCAAGCCATAAGGTGTCGCTTGTTTGCAGTGTTCAAAGGTATGTACTTCTAAGCTGCTGTAACTTTAATAGCCAAGGTCGTTCCTTAAAAATCATTTTTCAATCTTACCTCTTGAACGACACGGAATGTTATTCGTTTTTCAGATTGTCAGAAAGAGAAAAGTTTGGCACAAATATAGAAATTGATGACCCAATCAGAGCCGTGTAATTTTGAAAGTTAAACTTTGACTGGTGGTTATCGCCCAAGATCCAGAAGATCTGGAATATATGACAAGGAAGCTCATAGACCAATATAACAATTGGGGACTCACAGTAAAGATGAGCAAAAGAAAGTACTTGCGGATCGGTGAGAACAGGCAGGACCTGAAACTGGACAATAACATCGAAATTGAAGCATGCGACCAATATACTTACCTGGGAACTAGAATAGACAGCACTGGAAGAACAGAAAATGAAGTGGGAGAGAGGATAGCCAAGGGGAAAGAACTGATCGGTGCCATGAATTCCATTCTGTGGTCAAAAAATGTCAGTAGGCAAAGAAAGCAACAGATTTACAACGTCATCTTCAAAAGTATAGTTCTATATGGATGCGAAACATGGCAATTAAACAAAACTCTTGAAAGAAGGTTAAATGCTCTGGAAATGGATTTTTTGCGAAGATCGGCAAAAATTTCCAAGCTCGATAGTATATCAAATGAAAGGGTCCGGTCAAAAATGAAAATAGAAAGAATACTGATATAGACAAGGCGAAATCGGCGCCATCGTTGGAAAAAATTTTCTAATTGAATTTTTTTTCATAACCTTCTCCAGGAGATGCCCCTGAAAGAGGATCAACATGTTGCCGGGCGGTAACCTGGTCCGAATTTGTTTAAAAAAATTTTTTTTAAACAAAGTCCAAAAATTGAAATTTTCGCCCCGGAACAAGTTTTTTTTAGGTAAACTGGACCATTTTGAACAAAAAATGTCTCTTGTGAATTTTCTCTAAAATGTGCCGTTTTCGAGATATCGGCGATTTTAGGTGCGAGAAAACGCGAAAATGGCCACTTTCACCTCCCAATATTGGGGTCAAAAATTAAAATTTTCAATGTTGCCAAGTGTCCAAATTAAAGTTTGAGATCTCTTCTACAAATTACCGTAGGAAATATTGCAATATCTTTATTTTTAAACATTGTTTTTTAACAGTTAACAAATTGCGTTCGAGCGCCCGCGGCCGCATCGAAACTGTATACATAGATATATACGCAACGCCCGTACGTAGGCGCGCGGAACTGTATACGCGCTGCAACTCGCTGTAACGTGAAGTATCATGTAAAAGTTCAAACATGCTATTGCTTAAATAAGAGTCGGACACTTTAATAGTTTATTCATTTCTTTTCCGCCCTTACAAGTATGTACATGTGTAATTATGTCTTTTTCTATTAAACGAATTAAATGTGATCATAAGTGCATTTTCTGTGGTAAGTGTGATGATGTTGTACAACAACCAAATTTTGAATCATTTCAAAAAATTCAACAAGCAGCTAATCGTCGGAAAGATGACATAAGTACAAAATTTAACGATTTATATAATCCAAGTAGCAGTGAACAAACTTTTTCTTGGCACAGAAAGTGTTACACGAATTGATATTATTTTTGATAGATACGATAATCTTGGAATAAAAACTTTAGAAGCGTCCTTAAGATCTAAAAATATTAATGCTCCGAATATATTTATTCAAAACTGTGATACAAAAATTCCAAAAAATATTAAAACTTTAATGATGAATACAAATAATAAGTTTCAATTGGTTCAATATTTATCTAATAATGCTGTAAATTACGTTGCATTAAGTCACACTCAACAATTAATAATATCAGGTGGATTCTATAACATTGAAAAGTGCTATTGTATACAGGGAAATAATATACATGAAATTATTGAGTTAGAAAACAATCACTTAGAGGCTGATACAAGGATATTTTGTCATGCTCGATATATGTTACCTTATAATTCTGAAATAATAATTCATTCCGTTGATACCGACGTTTTTATATTAGCAATTCATTATTGGAGCTTTTTCAAATTAATTGGTTGTACAGGATTGTATTTTAAAGTAGTTGGTCAGAAGCCAAGATTATTGTCTTGTAATGTAGCTGCTGAATATTTAACTAGTCAAGTTTGTCAAGTTTTGCCTGCTTTACATGCGTTTACAGGCTGTGATACTACTAGTAAAGTAGGTACTAAAAATAAAGCTTTAGATTTAGTCTTTGATTTAGATACTCAAAATGCATTAACCCCACTTGGTACTGGCTTACAATTAAATGCCATGGAATTCAATGCATTAGAAAAATTGTATTTGAAAATTTTGAATAAAGCTGGAGAAACAGCAGATAATGCTAGACAAATAATTTTAGAACGTTCTTATGGGATGGGTATTAATTTTGGAAAAATTCCATGTACATCCGATGCTTTAAAATTGCACATTTCACGAGCTTCACTACAAACGTACATATGGAAAATGTCATTGTATTCTCGGTATCGACATTTAGATGCAACAGAATTTGGTTACACTATAGAAACAGGTGAATTGTTACCCAAATTCATGTTAAAAAATTCGATACCAGATTCGTTAATTAGGCAATGTAAATGTACAAAAAATTGTAAAACTAATGCATGTAATTGCAAAAGCAACAACGTAAGTTGTATACTCATGTGTGGGTGTAATTTAAATATTTGCGAAAATTCTATTAAATATATATAAGTTATATTTCATAAAATTGTTTTAATTCTTCTACCATCCTAATCGAATATTGAATTTTTATTTATATTCATTTGTTATAATAATTAAATTTGATATAACAATTACTCTTTAATAAATAAATATTTTTTTTACATACTTTTCAAATATATTAATTTTAATAAGAAATCAAGAAACAAAGCTTTATAGAGCATCGCAGTGCGTATACAGTTCCGTGCGCCTACGTACGGGCGTTGCGTATATATCTATGTATACAGTTTCGATGCAGCCGCGGGCGCTCGAACGCAATTTGTTAACTGTTAAAAAACAATATTTAAAAATGAAGATATTGCAATATTTCCTACGGTAATTTGTAGAGGATATCTCAAACTTTAATTTGGACACTTGGCAACATTGAAAATTTTAATTTTTGACCCCGATATTGGGAGGTGAAAGTGGCCATTTTCGCGTTTTCTCTCGCACCTAAAATCGCCGATATCTCGAAAACGGCGCATTTTAGAGAAAATTCACAAGAGACATTTTTTGTTCAAAATGGTCCAATTTACCTAAAAAAAACTTGTTCCGGGGCGAAAATTTCAATTTTTGGACTTTGTTTAAAAAAAATTTGTTTAAACAAATTCGGACCAGGTTACCGCCCGGCAATATGTTGATCCTCTTTCAGGGGCATCTCCTGGAGAAGGTTATGAAAAAAAATTCAATTAGAAAATTTTTTCCAACGATGGCGCCGATTTCGCCTTGTCTAATAGAGGACGTACAGGAGAGACAATTAAAGTGGTACGGCCATGTCCAAAGGAAGTAACACCATAGAATCCCAAAATAAATCCTACAGTGGACACCTACAGAAAAAAAGAAAATGGGAAAGCCGAAAATAACCTGGTCTATAGGCATAACAAAAGCAATGTCCGAACGAAATCTACGACCAGGTGACTGGGATGATCGGCGAGAATGGAAGCTAGGAACCGGAAGGCGCAGAGTGACGCTATAAACCGGATATATATATATATATATATATATATATATATATATATATATATATATATATATATATATATATATATATATATATATATATATATATTATATATATATATATATATATATATATATATATATATATGTATATATATATATATATATATATATATATATATATATATATATATATATATAAATTTTGACTTAAGGCGTTAGCTTTTAGGGAAAGTGAAAAAAAAAAATCTAAGGTCATCGAGTGAGGTTGTAACATTCATTTTTTCCTAGATTTTAAGATCATGTTACAATACCGTTTTTCTTTCTATAATTCCTGTAATAATTGATAATTTAGATTAAGCAGTGAGTTAAAACTTTTCAGCAGTTTAATTTAACCAGTAGTGTAACGCCGGTTGCCGACTTAATTTATTTAGCTTGCATTGAATGCGTCGGATCTGTTAAAAATTTGCGTCCCGAGAGTGACCCAAGAAGTAGGAAGAAGATATATAAACGGCCATTTGGAATTTTTTGGGGCTTTTTCCTCCAGCATGCCGTAGTGGCTTTTTCCACCGTGATGCAGTAACGGCTTAGTCGTTCGTCAGGCCGTAATAGGCTTTTTTTCGTCATGCCGTAGTGCAGTAACGGCTTTTTTTTATCACCAAGTGGGTGTAGTTTCTAGATCTCAAGTTTGATGCCTTTTTCCGAACTTAAAATATTCTGCTCGTCCTAAGGCATTTCGGGTCAAAAAGTGATTAGCTACCCAAATGAGAATAGGAGAGTAATGGCTGAGACAATATTTTTGATGAGAATCTCACCAGGAGAGGCCAAGCAGCTTATGGAAAACCCACGAGGAGAAGCCAATCAGTAAGTCAGTAGTACACCAGTTTAAATATCTCGCTTCCTGTCTCCAACATGTGTTTTCAACAACTACTCAATACGTGTAATCCGCGATGTCGATTTTACGACCTTTTATATCGCCATTTGCTAAGAACTTAATAATTACAATTTAGAGACTCTCTGCAATAGTGTGCACTCTCATAGTATACAAGGTTATCTATTTAGTAGATGTAATTTTAAGAGTGTAATAAAAGTAGGAATTTTTATTTTGCTAAAATACCCTTTTTTATTTAAGTGTAGAGTTTCAATAAAACTTCTGCCTTTTCTTTCAGGACATATAGGTTGTAAGTAAATTAATTTTATTTCAACAACTAAATAACTCTTCAGTATATTTTGAGCTGAACTTTTTCTTCCAAAATGAATGGTGCCCAAACAGTACAAATAAGCTTTAAAGAACAGAATTTCAAAATGGATTTTTGCAACATACGAGGTTTAAATTCAAACATAAATTCAGTGCACCAACACCTGCAATCAAATAAACCTCATGTACTCGCTCTTTGTGAAACTAAGGTCAGTCCATCGACCAGCACAGTAAACTATCTTTATCCTGGGTACGATTTCTATTCCCGATTTAGGCGTAACTTTGGAATCTGTCTTTATGTCAGAAGCGACCTCTCTTGCCAACGAGAAGAGGCTCTGGAGCCCCCAAACTTTGATGTTATGTGGTTAAAAATAACGACTCAACTAACCACAAAGTTCGTCTGTATCCTCTATCGACCACCAAGTGATACAAACTTTAGAACACTTTTCGCTTCTCTTGCAGACACCATAGACCATTTACAAATTAACTATCCAAATGCCGAAATTGCCATCCTGGGCGACTTTAATGTCCACAACATCAACTGGCTTAAATATTCAAATACTACCGACGAACAAGGTCGTGAAGCCGAATCATTTTCAATCAGTTGTGGCTTGACTCAGCTTATTGATGAACCAACACGAATCCCTGATCGAGACGGAGAGTTCGCCAGTCTTCTTGATCTGTTTTTAACCACCAATCCGGAGATTTACACGGTCAGCGTAAATCCACCGTTAGGTTCTTCCGACCATAAACTACTTTCGACATCGAGTATTCTACCAATCAGTGACAGAGAGGCGCCCAAACCGCGCAAGATTTGGCACTACAAATCTGCTAAATGGGAAGATCTCATGGAATATTTTCGAACATTCCCTTGGTTGGACGTTTGTTTTCGATCCGACGACCCATCTGACTGCGCCAGGGAGGTTTCCGATGTTATTTTGGCCGGTATGGATGCCTACATCCCTTTTTCGAAGAAATGCCCTTCCAACGGCAAGCCTTGGTTTGATCTAAAATGCAAAGAAGCTGTTGCTTCTAAACATCTTGCATACCGACAGTGGCGTGAAGATCCTAACACCATAAATCGTAACATCTTTGTTCGTGCCAGGAACAGATGCAAAGAAATTATCGACGAAACCAAGGAGGTACACAATCAGCGGATTAGAAACAAACTTCTCGCTTGTCCCGGCAATTCCAGGTCCTTTTGGTCAGTCGCTAAGGCAGTTAGTTTAAAATTTCACCAAATCCACCATACCACCACTCACACGGCCAGATAATTCTATTGCAATGACACCTGTTGAGAAAGCGAACTTGTTGGCTGAACTCTTTGCTTCACATTCTACTGTCGATTTCCAAGGAAAAACACCACCTACTATTCCCATAGTGCAGTCAAGGATGCCGATATTGTCTTCAGACAGCGTATCATAAAACGTATTTTGATGAAGCTAGACACCAAAAAGGCTTCAGGCGCTGACGGAATACCTGCCATAGTTCTCAAGAACTATGCGAGGGAACTAACACCAGTTTTCTGTAGACTTTTCAACCTATCCTACAGAAAGGGAATATTTCCTTCCTGCTGGAAATGTGCCACAGTTCAGCCGATAACTAAAAAAAAGGCAAGAAGACCTTGCCAAATAACTACCGACCAATCGCACTACTCTCAATAATATCGAAAGTCATGGAAAGGGCTATCAATCAGCATCTTCTAAAATATCTTGAAGGATTCAACATTATTAGTGATCACCAATATGGCTTTCGTAAAAATAGATCAACAGGAGATCTTCTGACTTATGTAACACATGTTTGGAACAACGCAATTGAACACTTTGGAGAATCTCGAGCGGTTGCTCTTGACATATCCAAGGCATTTGACCGTGTTTGGCACGATGGGCTGTTGGCTAAGCTACGTTCTTATGGTATGTCTGAAAAGTTCTGTTTGTGGCTCTCATGTTTCCTCAGAGAACGTTCTTTACGAGTGGCAGTTGACGGATTCCTTTCTAACACCTTCAATATCAACGCCGGTGTGCCCCAAGGTTCCATACTGTCTCCTACTCTCTTCCTCATTTATATTAACGATCTGCTGGAAAAGACCGAGAATCCAATCTACAGCTTTGCAGATGACAGTACACTTATCTCTTCATTCACTTTGAACGCTCGGACATCGACTACTCAGACGAATATCCGCAGACAGCAGGAAGTCATTCAACTTAACAAAGACCTGGAAGAAATTCTATCTTGGGGTGACAGTAACCAAGTGGAATTTAACGCTACAAAAACCCAGGCGGCAGTTTTTTCTAAAAAAGTTAACGTTGCAGAACCCGACATAGTGATGTCGGGGCACTCCATCCCTCTAACATCGTCACTCAATCTGTTAGGCGTTAATTTGGGAGCAAATATGTCCTGGCATGAACATGTTGCAGGCATAGCAAGAAGAGCTTCTCAAAAGTTGGGAATATTGTTTCGAACCAGAAAGCTTTACACTCCACAACAACTGTTAATTCTTTACAAAGCTCAAATTCGACCAACTATAGAATACTGCTCCCATGTTTGGAGCTCCGCTCCCAAACATACACTGCATTTATTGGATTCTATCCAGAGAAGAGCTGTTCGTCTGATTGGACACCCGGAACTGACCGACGGCCTTGATTCGCTGGAACATCGAAGAACGGTTGGCGACTTGAGCCTATTCTACAAGTACTTTCATGGAAAGTGTTCGAAAGATGTGGCCCGTTTAATTCCTCCCAGAGTGGTGCATATTAGAAGTACACGTTGCGCTGATGCTTCACATCCGTATGAGGTTCAGCTTGTTACTCCTCGTACAACGCTTTTCAAGCAGTCTTTTATATGGAGAACATCATACCTTTGGAATGGTTTACCCAGGACTGTGTTTCCCATCGAGTACAATCTACACCGATTCAAAGAACAACGTAAATCGCTATCTCCGCACACGTGTCGCTCCTGTAGCGCTTTAGGGACTTCCCCGTAGCACGTGTGCTAGACCCATAAAAAAAAAAAAAAAAAAACAACTATCGAGACTATTTTCAAAAGACGTACAAAAATTATCTCGTATCATTCTCGTATCGTTCTCTACCAGAAAATAAAACGGGCTAGCTGATATCTTAATTCTGTCCTCCCTCAGTATTAATATCCACTCAATCTATTCTCAAAATTAAGATATACATAAGGGGCAAATAACAGCTTTTATTTAATAAATACAATATTTATTAAAAATAAAGAAAATTGGGGCTACACAAAATAGCGCCGCATACGTAAAGCTAAAAAATGAAACCGAAACGAGAGGCTAGTGAAAATACAAGTTCAAAAATATATATGATGTAATACTAGCGCAAACTTTTCTTCATATTACTTTTTTAAAAAGGGCCAAGAATCGCTTCCCTACCTTAACTCGAGAAGTACCAATCGAACATTTTGAATAAATTCCGGAATATTCCCCATAAAGTGCAATTTAAGCGAAATTATTGCGATGCATTACGTTTTATAATTTATCTGGTATCAAAAAAATTATGTTTTTTTCGTCTTTCTAAGCCACTGCTTCTCCACTGCCGGAGATAGGTCTTTCAGGTTTCTTCCAATTGTCTCTATCCTGTGCAAAAAGAAGCTACCTACTGCCTGATAGCAACCTGATATCATCAGTCCATCTTTTGATTCGTCTTCCGACACTTCGTTTGCTCTCCCAAAGTCTCCATTTAAGTAATTTTGTTGTCCATCTACCAACATTCGGTCTAGCCACATGCCTACCCATTGCCACTTCAATTCTGCTACTCTTTCACTGATATCTGTAATTCTTGTTGTTCGTCTGGCATTCTCGCTTTTAATGTGTTCTAGTAAACTAACACCTTTCCATGGTCCGTTAAGTACGTTGGAGTCGACAAAGACTATTTTTTGTAACGGCCATGGTTTCCAGCCCATACGTACTTACTGGAAGTATGCACCTCTCGTACACTTTTCTTTTTAAGGTCATGAAGATATGTCTGTTTTTTTAGAATGAATGTTTTTGAAATGCAGTCCAGCTAAGACCAATTCGCCTTGGTATTTCCGCTGTTTGGTTGTCCTTATCCAATTTAATATTATGTCACAAGTATCTATGCTCTCGATCTCTTCAGTGCCGCTCTTAATTTTTGTGTTTAGTGGGCTTAGAAGTTTTGTTTTCTTGATGTTCATCTCGAGTCCAACTTGCTCTGAAGCTTGATTAAGTTGTTCTATCATGATTTTGAGTTCTTCTATATCTTCGCTAATAAGTACTACATCATCTGCGAATCATAAGTGTTGTGAATATATACCATCGATTTTAAATCCCTTCTCTTCCCACTCAAGACTTTTAAATACATCCTCCAAGGACAGGGTACACAATTGTGGAGAAATTGTGTCGCCCTACGTAACACCTTTCTTGATTTTTATGGGTTCTGTTTTCCGATCTGCATCTAATTTGACCGTTAATCTGGCATTTTCATATATGAATTTTATGAGTTCGGTATATCTCGAGTCTCTTCTGGCTGGTCTTTGTGCCTTGGCAATATGGCCTTGGCAATATGGTGTTTTGTGGAAAGATAAGAATTTAAACGGGACTAAGAGCTACGAAATATCCGTACGTATTCGAGGCAATATACACTTTTCAGTACATTACTGCATTTGGCCAATCACAGACAAAATAAATTTCCATGATGGCTGGTCACTAACGGATAGGTACCGAGACAAAATAATTTTATTTTATTTGTTTATTATTAAACAAATATTTAGGTAATAAATATTTGTTTAAAACTTTTACTACTAAATTTTGTACTGAGCTAGATTTATTTATTGGCTACTAGGTAGCTAAGAAGCTATAACTATTGTACAGGGTGAGTCAACGATAGAGTAAAATTCATTATCTCATTTGTCTCGGAAATGACGAAAAAATATTAAATACAATGGTTTTGGGAATATTAAGGTGCACAGTTTAAAATTATTTTTGAGTATACAGGGTACTTCAAAAAAGTGTGGCCGATATAACATATGTTTTTTTTTTAAATGGAACATCCTATTTTCTAATTTATTTTTAAATTCTGCGTAAAATTTTATAAATTTTTTATTAATAATGTACCTAATAACCTAAACCTAGTAGTTTTTCTAATATTTCAAAATTTTAAAAAAAAATACTAGTTTTCAGTTTTGTTAAAAATTGCCAGTAGCACCATTGTTTCTGAAGGTGGAATACTCATAATTGGTACGAGCGTTCTATAGAGATAGAAAAAAGGATATATGTAAAGAAATTTGAGTTAGATGCTCCAGGATGTTCAAAATAAATTTATACATTTCGACTATTTTAAATTGAAAAATCTCAAATTTTTTTAAACGGCACACCCAGTATATTATTATTTTTTTCTGATAGATTTTACAAAACTCTCCAACTTTTATTAAGTATGCCCTATACCTATTTCTAATAGTTTTCGATTTATTTTGAACTTTTACGTTTACGTTACGTATATACGCAATGCGTGTGAGTATATGTGTTGGGACAGGCTACTCAACTGGTCAGCTTTTCTATTATTTAGTAACAGTTAACTACTTAAAATATAGACGATTATTAGTATGAATAATAATGGCAATTGTTTGTGTAGTTAAGTATGGCTCCATTGAATATAATTTGTTCATCTCCTAGAAGCCTAAATTATATTTACAAAATTTCTGGTTATCTTTTCGTTTCTCTTCCTCATGCAATGCATTGCATGATATTTGTTGCCACTAGAAAGCCCTATACCAGGGGTCGGCAACCTTTTAACTAAGGGGTGCCAGTTTTTATCCATACAACATTTTGCGTGCCGACATAGGCACTTACTACAACTAAAATTAACAAAAATTTACTTAAATTAATTTAAAATATTGCCTTTAGAAGGTTTAATTACAAATTTTTTTTAATATTTAACAAATAATTTTATTATACTAGTCCTAGGACCTAGTGTGAACCCTGTGCTTGAAGTTCTTTAGAGAGTTTTCTTATATCCGATTCATGTCTGGTTATTTTCAGTGTCACACATGCTTCCGAGTTGTCTGTTGTCAGCCTGCTTCGGTACGGGTTTAAAATCACTCTTATATAGGATGATCCGAAAGCTGTAAGCACGGCAAACGCTACTTTCTTAAGACAAATAAATTTCTCTGGTAAACTCATCCAACAACTGAGTATCTCGTTTGAATGATTCTAGCGGTCACCTTCTAATACCCTTCTTAATTCTACAAATTTCGTGTTCCATAACTCGGAGCTTTTAAATTCAATGTATTGAAGATCAAAAACATTAATGTCCATCCATGAGAAAAGCGATATGTCAAAGCAAACTGCTGGAAAAATCCATTAAATCTGGTTTGATTAAAAAAGCGAACATAGGACCATGTTTATCAAAATCCTGATCCCTCTCGATAAACTCCTCTTTTAAGAATTTCGTCTATTAGTGCACCATCGTCGACACTGGATATATAAGTTTTTAAATTTGGAAAATATTTATATGTGTTTGTAGTAACATCGCTGATAAATAAATCTATTTTTAATTTGAATGATTTCCAGGATTCGTATAAATCCAGAACTGTTTTGCCTGAACCTTGTAACTTTAAGTTGAGTTCACTGAGATGGTTTGTAATATCAGTAAGAAACATTAACATACAGATCTAGTTCTTATCTTCTAGTTCAGGATAAGCATCCACTTGATTTTTTTTTCCAACAAGAACGATTTAATTACGCCCAGACATTGCACAAATCTAGAGAGCAGTTTACCACGGCTGAGCCAGCGCACATTATTGTGCAATGGTATATCTGAATATGCACTTTCTAATTCCTGCAGAAACGCCTTAAATTGTCTATGGATCAGTGAAGAACGACCGACAATGTAGTTAACTATTTTAACCACCCTATCCATCACGGATTTTAAACTTCCAGGGGAGATTTTAGCGCACAAACTCTCTTGGTGAATTATGCAATGAAAATTCAAAACTGATCGACCCATGCGTTCA
>CM032456.1:198384592-198413800 GCA_019049505.1 Pachyrhynchus sulphureomaculatus
AGTGCTCTTTAATTAAGACAATGCACCATGTCACAAGCAATAGTTACGATGGCAAAATTGCATGAATTGAAGTTCGAATTGCTTTTTGATCCACCTTATTCTCCAGATTTAGCCCCCACCGACTATTATCTATTCGCAGACCTCAAAAAAATGCTCGCGGGCAAGAGATTTGGCTCCAATGAAGAAGTTATCGCCGAAACTGAGGTCTATTTTGAAGGCAAAGACAAATCCTTCTACCAGAAAGGTATAGAAATGTTAAAAAAGCGTTGGACTGATTGTATCGCTCTTGAAGGAGACTGTGTTGATGAATAAAGTGGAATTTTGCAAAAAAAAATGTGTTTTAAGTGGCTAGACCAAAAACGTTTCAGCCTACGTGTTACTACAATATATAGCAATGATATGGCTTAAATCCAGCAACCGATTAAGATATTTCATATATTCAGCCTCTTCTAATTTAACTGACAATTACATAAAACAATTTTTTTAACGTAAGGCAGATGGACAATAGATAAGAAAAGTTTAAATATTATGTGGAACTGTTTAATTGAGAGGTAATTAATACTAACAAAAAGTGAATATTTAGGATTTATTTGTAAAAAGTATACTATATACTGAAATGAATACCGTGTTAACTAAAAATATTTTAAGGATATGTGCTTGTTTCAAGTCATTTCTTACAAGAATCAGATGATGTTTATAAAAAAAAACTTAAGATAAAATAGTTATTAAATATATAATTAATAAGATATATTTTTTTAACGTTATTAACTATATCTTTGCTATTATTCGCGGAAGATTGTATATATAAAAATATCATAAGTTATAAGAATGATATTCTAAGATAACATTTGTTTGCAATTACTTAATCATTATCTTTTAAAGAAATATCGCCAAACTGATTCCCATCCTTAATGGTGCGCTACAGAGTTTGGTGTATTAAATTTGTGTTATCTAAACAACAAATGCCTCATTCAACTACAACAAATTAAAATATTTTGTACTAATAAAATTAAAAATTCTGTTTTGAAAACTATATAAATACCCTTCGGATTTTCTTTTACTGTTAGAAATCTCCTAAAAATGAGTTTAAAATTGTAGTGGCTCGTAACATCACTCGTCACTATCTTGCCATTGGTCCATTGTGTACCTAAATGTATCATTATAAAATACTATATTTCCATCAGAATCACGCAGAGTCACAGCAAAGTTGAACCGGATCTAACTGTCATCGAACTAACTATCTAATCGACCAATCATCTTTTGTAGGTTTTATTATTTTATAAATGCTAGGAAAGAAATTTCATTCCAAAAAAATTTACAAGAAAAATTGGAATTACAGTCTTGGAATAGGTAAGATTAGTAGTCCCAACTTTACTGCAATATTTTAAATGCTTGGAAACCTAGTTACCCTGCTAAATTAACTAAATCAGTTATACTACATATATATATATATATATATATATATATATATATATATATATATATATATATATATATATATATATATATATATATATATGAGGCTGGTTTGAAAAGTCCGTGCAAAGTCCGAGAGATGGCACCACCGGCGCGTATCGAGGTTATGTTTAGTTAGTAGCATCTCTTGAATGAACGCACACCAAGTTTCAGCCATATTGGTCTATTTCTTTGTGTTTGGCATTCGTGTGAATCAAAGAAGTCGAGTGATTTTCAAGAAATGGACGAAAAAGAATTTCGTGTGGTGATTAAACATTACTTTATGTAAAGGCAAAACGCCTCAGGAGACTAAAGAGAAGCTTGATAAACATTATGGTGACTCTGCACCTTCGATTAGAACAGTTTAGAAGTGGTTTCAAAATTTTCGGACTGGCCATATGGGCCCAAGTGACGCTGAACGTTCTGGACGGCCTGTGGAGGTTACGACTCCAGAAATCATTGATCAAATCCATGATATGGTGATGGATGACAGAAGAGTTAAGGTGCGTGAGATTGCTAGTGCTGTGGGCATCTCGACTGAACGGGTACATAATATTTTGCATAAACATTTGGACATGAGAAAGCTATCCGCAAGATGGGTGTCGCGATTGCTCACGCTTGACCAAAAACGGAATCGTGTGAAGTGTTGCAAGGATGGTTTGCAGCTGTTCCAGAAGAATCCGGAGGACTTTAAGCGTCGTTTCGTCACTGTGGATGAAACATGGATACATTACTATACTTCCGAGACCAAACAACAATCTAAACAATGGGTTACCAAAGGGGAATCTGCACCAAAAATGGCGAAGACCGTTCCTTCGGCCGGAAAGGTTATGGCGACTGTCTTTTGGGATTCGCAAGGGATAATCCTCATCGACTATCTGGAAAAGGGTAAAACTATTACAGGTGAATATTATTCATCGTTATTGGACCGTTTGAAAACCGAGCTGCAAGAAAAACGCCCGCGATTGGCCCACAAGAAGTTCTTTTCCATCACGACAACGCACCAGCTCACACCTCAGCAGTTGTGGTCGCAAAATTAATGGAAATAGGATTCCAACTCGTTTCAAATCCCCCCTATTCTCCAGACTTGGCTCCCTCGGACTACTATTTGTTCCCCAATTTGAAGAAATGGCTGGCGGGACAAAGATTTTATTCAAACGAGGAGGCGATTGCAGACACTAATGGATATTTTGCAGACTTGGACAAATCCTATTATTCGGAAGAGATCAACAAACTAGAACATCGTTGGACGAAGTGTATAAGCCTAAAAGGAGACTATGTCGAAAAATAAAAAAGGTTTACCCCAAACACATAAGTAGTTTTTATTTTTGCACGGACTTTTCAAACCAGCCTCGTATATATATATATATCTATATATATATATATATATATATATATATACCCCATGTGTGCCACATATGTATGGAATAATGATTCCACAGCATTTATTAGTCGGAGCATCAAAACATTGTTTAAATGAAAGTTATAATAGGCTATTATACGGCGCACATGCTGACGTTCACAATAAAATGTTTTGTCTGAATATTATTTTATTCTTGAGTCCTACTAAAAATTGTAGATATTATTTCTCTAACATACCATAGGTCTAAATTGAACTTAAGGAGATCAAATTAAAAAAAAAATTTAAGCTGGTTTGTGTCAAACCTTTACGCGTCAAAAAATGATTTATTGAGGAAAACGTTTATTGCTGAATTTTGTAAAAAAGCAATTTGAGCGTAATATCATAATGATACATTTAACAGAAAATGAAAGAATCACTTTGTTAATGATGGTTTGTTACGGAGACCGTAGGAGAACACAACAGGAGATGTGTGATCTTTTTAACGCAATCCGAATCGAGAACCTATTACTCAATCCGTAGTTAGCAAAACATTAAAACGATTTAGACAATCAGGTTATGTTAAGGATCGTTCTAAATCTGGACCTTCAAAAGTTAAAACAAGCGATGATAAAAAGTTAGATGTTTTATTGGAAATTACAGAAAATCCCTATACAGTCACTCGTCACCTTTGCCTAGACCACAACATAAGTAAACGTACCTTAAGTCGTATACTAAATGAAGAAAAATTGCATCCATACAAACCCATTCTATTGCAAGAATAATCCGAAGATGACTACGATAGACGCTTTGAATTTTGCGAGGTCATGATGGAACGAATCAATAATGATCCTAACCTAATTCATAATATTGTTTTTTTGACGAGGCCACATTTTGTCTTAACAGAAGAGTTAACAAGCATAACTGCCGGTACTGGTCTACTGAGAATCCCCACTGGATAATCGACAATCATTCTCAAAGACCACAAAAGATAAACGTGTGGGCAGGGATTTGTGGACGTCATACCATTGGTCCCTTTTTATCGATGGAAATCTTACAGGACAGCGGTATTTACGGTTACTCTAAAAGCAAGTTATTCCAACTTGTGCAGGTCTTTTTCCCGATGAAAATAATTTGCATACCCCTAACAGGAATCTGTGGTATCAACAGGACGGAGCACCTCCTCACTATGAAATCAATGTTCGTAGATATTTGGATGCGATTTTTCCTAATCGCTGGGTAGGCAAAAGAGGTGCTGTAGAATGGCCTGCAAGGAGTCCCGACCTTACGCCACTCGATTTTATTTATAGGGTTATTTGAAAACCGAAGTTCGCCGGAGTCCACCTGCAACTGTAGAAGATTTACAACAATGAATTCAATATGAAGTAGCACAGGTTACCCCGGATTCTCTCCAAAACTGTTCAGGCTGTTTATGATAGATTGGGTCCTTCCCTCGCTGTTAACCGTAGACATTTTAAGCAATTGTTACCTTAAAAATAAACCTAGGGAACTGATTAATAGTTTTTTTTGTCTTTTTTTATTTTAAATTTCAAATGACAATAATTTCAAAACAGTTAAATTTAGACATATGGTATATTAGACAAATAATATTTAGAATTTTTGGTAGGACTCAATGTATTTTTTTAATCAGAATCTATTAATTTGAATTTTTAGTATTTTTTTTTAAATAGCCTATATATTTTAGCGTGTTTTTTTAAAAAAAAAAACTTTGAAAGTTCAGAATATACAGACATTCACCTCTATCCGGGCTAGTTTTTTAGATATTACACAGAAATAACTTTATTCTTCGTAAAAATACACATATTGTTTAGCACACTTCAGTACAACATGTTTTTTTTTCTTTTTTTCCAGAACACGTTTACTCTATTTCAAGGGTAGCCTTTTTTGAGGAGTGGTTGAAACACACGAAGAATGAAAAAAACTCACGTGTATATGACTTTCTTTCTTCAAAATTTCACTTTGGTGACATTACTGAAAGCAGCCAAAAAGAAATAAAGTTGAAGATATCCAACTTGTCTAATAAGTTTGGTGCCAAATGGTTGGCTTCAGGAAAGTCGAAGGAGCGTTTTTTAATTAAAAATAAGAATTGGTTGGATGAAGCAGACATACAGTTTACTGCGAGTTCTTTTGCGCCACAACCTTCAACATCAAGTGAGAATGTGACTCCTGCAGCGGTCCGTTGGAGAAAGGATGTTGGAAGCCTGTCAGTTGCCTACAGTAAAACATGTAGAGGTTCAGTAATAATTTTTGGTTGTTTTGGCAACGATAAAGTTGAAAAAATCTTTAAGATAGAAAGAATCATGCGAAAAGAACATTATCAAGAAATTTTGCTAACTCAAATGCTTCCTTCTGGAAGAGATATTTTTCAGGGGAAATTTATTTTTCAGCATGACAACGACCCTAAACATTCTGCTAAACAAATTAGAAAACTTTTGGACCAATGGAAATCCGATGACGTCCTGGAAGTGATGACTTGGTCTCCACAATCACTTGACTTGAACCCTATCGAATTGCTGTGGGACCATTTGGACATGTGTGTTCGAAAAATCAATCCAACATCAGAAAATCACTTGTGGGAACTTTTACAAGCAGAATGGGTTGAAATAACCGAAGAAACTCTGAAGAAACTACTGGACAGAATGCCGAAACTCTGTAAAGCAGTAATTAAAAACAAAGGAGGTTACATAGATGAGAAAAATCCTGGAAAATCATGAATATTTTTCTGATTTTCTAGACTATAAATAATGTGAAAATAAATAATAATTCATTAAAATTTAAAAAAATATTCTCTGGGTTTTTGTTGTCTTGGAACTGAAATAACTAGGTGGGCAAATACTTTCTGAGGGTAGCGTACTTTCCTGCATTCGATACAATTATAGTTGCTGTAATTTAGAATGTTAAATCCTTCGTACCTGCTCCAAACATACAATTGATGACGAAGCAATTGGCAGTTCAAAATACCTAACAAGTATTGAAATCATACGGAATTGGAGTATGTAGTAGGCTGGAACAGCGAGCATCCATATAGAGTCCCATAATTTAACATTTTGGGCTAAAAAATTAAAAAATATAAATACAAAGGAGCATACTACCTTTATAATTTAAAATAAATATAGGCTTGTGATGTATACACAGCGCTGATAATCGCTACGTTTGAAGGAAAATTTTAAAAAAAATTAAATAAAAAGAAAAATTAAAATGTGTATAAAAAACGTCACATATATTTATAACCTACCCTTAATGAGTCTTTGACGGTATAAATGCCTCTTATGCATTATTATCAACGTAACAAGCCCTCAAATCTTGAAGAATTATTAAGTCAAGATTACCCTGATAATATTAATGCCTATCTAAACTTAAAGGTAGTTTTTTTCATTGATTAATTATTCCGTTTGCTTTAGTTCACATTTGTTTGGCTTATTATGCAAAAGCAATAAGCAGGAGCCGAAACGTGCGAGCCCAGAGTGTAACACGGATCCTTGGAAATTTGGTAGTCATGGAGCAAACTTCGGAGTGGAGAATGCCTTTTATATACGAAAGTGTTAAAACAACTTCTGCTAATATTATACGGTGAAAATTTCTCGTTTAATGTTAGTGTAGCCTCGAATTGTACACCGGATTAATAACTAGGTACAGAAATTTCAAGAAACTAATTTGGCTTTAAATGAACCTCGACCAGAGCGACCACGAGTACCAAAAGACACGGAGTATGTTCGTCAGTACTAACTTCTCAATACGCAAAGGGTCAAGTGCTGTCAGTGTATCCAGGAGTTCGTTATAACGCATTCTTCGTAAAGATTTATACCTGCATTCCTACAAGATACAGCCGGTGCAAGAATGTAATTCATCTGATACCGGTCAGAGGCTCAACTTCGTCGATCAAATATTTCAATATTTACCAATATCTTATTCTCGGAAGAGGCACATTTCCTACAGACGCTAAAGGACAGTTCTCAAAGTGCACTTAATGGTAAGTCTCCAAAGTTCCTAATAACAGAGAGGGACGACTGGATCAATGGAACTACCATTCCATTAGGTGTACAGGTGAATCTAAACAAAAAAAATATATCCAAGATCAAGTGCGTACTACTCGCTGTAATTTCCCGTATTGAGCAGCAGAGAGCAATGTCGACCCGTGAAATAATAGGTTCGTACGTCTTTGAGGATAGCAGAGGCCGCACAATAACTGGTAATTCGGATTGGTGATTAACAAGTTTATCACATCCGCTTTACGAAATTTTGATCGTTATAGCCGGCGAATCTAGTTTCAGCAGGATGGGGCGACATCACATACTTCGAACATAAGGTATGGAACAATTCCAGAATATTTAGCTTTGAAAATTTTCTGAATTTTTGTTGTAGAAAAGTTCAAATTAGCAAACAAAATAAAGCTGGCGTATAATATGTCATCGTGTGGTCTACTCAATTAAGCCAGTTGCTTAAGCACATGTAACACATAGGCTAAAAAGTTTTTGGTCTAGCTACTTAAAACACATTTTTTTTTGCAATATTCGACTTTATTCATCAACATAGTCTCCTTCAAGAGCGATACAATCAGTCGAACGCTTTTCTAACTTCTTCATTGGAGCCAAATCTCTTTCCAGCGAGCATTTTTTTGAGGTTTGCGCTGGGGGCCAAATCTGGAGAATACGGTGGATGAGGAAGCAATTCAAACTTCAATTCATGCAATTTTGTCATCGTAACCATTGACTTGTGACACGGCGGGTTGTCTCGAAGAAAGAGCACTTTTTTCTTGTTCATTTAGGGCCGTTTCTTTTGCGATTTTTGCCTTCAGACGCACCAATAACTTTATATAATATTCGCTATTGATGGTTTTTTCCCTCTCAGCATAATCGATGAAAAGTATTTCATGCGCATCCCAAAAACAGAGGCCAAAACCTTCCTAGCCGACTGTTGTGTCTTTGGTTGCTTCGGGCGGTTTTCAGCGGTTGCTGTCCACTCAGCTGACTGCCGATTTGATTCCGGTGTATAATGGTGGATCCATATTTCATCCATTGTCACATATTACATGAAAAATTCTTTTTATTGCGCTTAAACACGTTGTAGTTTTTTGTCTACTGTAAGCAAACGCGGTATCCATTTCGAACAGAGTTTTCTCATACCCAAATGTTCATGCAAAATATGACCAACACGTTTTTTTGATATCTTTAGGGTGTCAGCTATCTTACGTAATTTCACTTTACGGTCATCCAAAAGACTTTTGTGGATTTTTTGGATGTTTTCTGGTGTAACCACCTCTTTTGGACGTCCAGAGCGTTCATCATCATTTGTGTTGCGTTTAAATTCAGCATACCAGTAAATAATGAGTGATTTTCCAGGAGCAGAGCCGTCGTAACACTTATCAAGACATTGCTTTGCTTGAACGGTATTTTTTCCCATCAAAAAACAGTGTTTAATCAACAAATGAAGTTCGATTTTTCCATTGTTTTGAAAATATCAAGGTAGCGTCACTAAAAACTAGTGTAGCTTGTAAGCTAATCGTCGAAATGTCCTGAAATTTTGACACGTATCGTTTGAAGGTTGGTACTTTCTAAAAATCATAGGGATTTTTTTGAAAAGTGCGACATCTATGTGGCAGACCAAAAACTTTTCAGTCCACGTGTTAAAATCAATGGTAGACGTCCAGAATTTATTATTTTCAATTAGAGTGGTTGCAATCTTCGTGTTTCAAGTAGGACATATTTAATGTCACAGGAATAGCAGACGCTTTTATTCTTATTTTAGAGCTTTTTTTTACCAGATACGTATGGACTGCAAAACGATAACATCACGTAAATATATCTTTGTATATGGCATAATTACGAAAAACCTTTGAATACTATGGATCAAATGAAGATTTAACGCAGGGGCAAATATGTAAGTTAGATTTATTTATATGGCACTGATTTAGCCGTTACTTGATGGAAATCCATAATAACTGTTTAAGATCACCACAGATGTTTATTGTATTAGAGCTCACAATTGTTTCGACACATTGTGTCTTCTTCTGGAACAAGATGTAACATAATAACACATAGATAATAAGAAATTCAAACTCGTCTCGATAAACTCTCAAGTTCCAAAATTATATTCTTTTATCAAATTACATAAAAATAACTCACCAATTTGCCCAGTAGTTTCTTACATAACAGCTCCAGCTTTTTCGTTATCAAATAAATTGATTGGGATTCTGACAAAATACTAATACACCTAAATCTATAATATATATAAAATACAACGTCTCTCTGTCTGTCTGTTTGTCTGTCCGTTAGTGCGCCTATCACTGAAGAACCACTTATCCGATTTACGTACTTTTTTTTTAAAAACATACATATGTTCTCTGGCCAGGTTACAGGCTATATTTTATTACTATAGGTAACATAAGGAATGAGCAGTGACGTAAAATAGCGAATGATGTCGGAAATAAATATGCCGCTAGCGCGTGCCTTTGCAATACACAGCCGAAACCATTAAATATGGAACAATATTATGTAGCAAAGAATATCTGTAATCTATAATCTATAATATATATAAAATGCAATGTCTCTCTGTCTGTCCATTAGTGCGTTTATCACGCGGGAACAACTTATCCGATTTACCGGTCTTTTTTTAAATTCATACATATATTTTTTGGCCAGGTTATATAATAATAATAATAATAATCTATATCTATAATATATATAAAATGCAATGTTTGTCTGTCTGTCTGTCCGTTAATGTCCCTCAAGAACCACTTATCCGATTTACGTGATTTTTTAAATTCATACATATGTTCTCTGACCAGGTTATAAGTATATATTTTATTACATCTATAATATATATAAAATGCAACGTATCTCTGTCTGTCTATCTGTCCGTTAGTGCGCTTATCACTGGAGAACCACTTATCCGATTTTCGTACTTTTTTTTTTTTAAACATACATATGTTCTCCGGCCAGGTAATAGGCTATATTTTATTACGATACGTAGCGTAAAGAATGAGCAGTGACAATAATAGTAAATGAAGTCGGACAAAGTTTGCCGCTAGCGCGTTCTCTTGCAAAACACAGTCCAAACCATTAAATATGGAACAATGTTATGTAGCAGAGAATATCTATAATATATATAAAATGCAATGTCTCTCGGTCCGTCTGTCTGTCCGTCCGTTAGTGTGCTTATCACTGGAGAACCACTTATCCGATTTACGTGCCTTTCTTTTTAAACATACGTATGTTCTCTGGCCAGGTTATAGGATATATTTTATTAGGTGACATAAGGAATAAGCATTGACGACAATAGTGAATCAAGTCGGAGAAAAGTTTGCCGCTAGCGCGTTCTCTTGCAATACACTCCCTAAAGCATTAAATATGGAATAATATCATGTAGCAAAGAATACAATATATATAAAATGCAACGTCTCTCTGTCTGTCTGTCTGTCCGTTAGTGCGCTTATCACTCGAGAACCACTTATCCGATAAATTTATACATATGTTCTATATAATTCGATATAAGCCTAGATAATGGGAGATAAGGTGAGATAATGGGAGATAAGTATAAATAATAGGAGATAAGGAGAGATAATGCAATACACTCCCTAAAGCATTAAATATGGAACAATATCATGTAGCAAAGAATACAATATATATAAAAATGCAACGTCTCTCTGTCTGTCTGTCTGTCCGTTAGTGCGCTTATCACTCGAGAACCACTTATCCGATAAATTTATACATATGTTCTATATAATTCGATATAAGCCTAGATAATGGGAGATAAGGTGAGATAATGGGAGATAAGTATAAATAATAGGAGATAAGGAGAGATAATGGGAGATAAGCAGAGATAAGTCTAGATAATGGGAGTTATGGTGAGATAATGGGAGATAAGGAGAAATAATGGGAGATAAGTCGAGGTAAGCCTACATAATGGGAAATAAGGTGAGATAATGGGAGATAAGGAGAAATAATGGGAGATAAGGAGAAATAATGGGAGATGAGCAGAGATAAGCCTAGATAATGGAAATTATGTAGAGATAATGGGAGATAAGGAGAAATATTGGGAGATAAGAGGAAATAATGGGAGATATTTTATTACGTTGGGTAACATAAGGAATAAGCAGTGACGATAGTAGTGAATCAAGTCCACGCGAGCGGAGCCGCGGGCCCGGCTAGTATAGTATAAAAAATAGTAAGGAATTAATATCAAACATACATCCATTAACTCTACTAAGTAACTCCAAATTTATGTCGTTTGACCTATAGAACCTTTTTCCAAGCATACTAGCGTAAGACGCTATAATTTTGGTTCAAAGATTACTTAATAAAAATAATGTCAATCCAATAGTAAAACAAGAAATATTAAACATCGTAACATTGTGTTACTGTGTGTGTTACTGAATTATTTCGAATTAAACAATAAAATTTATGTAAGTAGGAAAGGTTTAATAATGGGAAACCCTCTTAGTCTAATTTTTGTCAGAAATTTTCATGGACAACTTAGAAGAACAAATCGGTAAATCTCATCTATTTAAAAACTTCTTTTATTGGTACCGTTATGTAGATGATATAAAGACATGCTTTACCGGTACAGATCGACAATTAAAACTATTTCTAGATTATATTAACCAACGGCATAATAACATCACTTTTACAACAGAAATATAAATAAATAAATCGATTCATTTCTTAGATTTTAAAATATTAAACAAAATGGATCAACATGATTTTGGAATCTTTCCTAAACCAACATACTCAGATATAACAGGCTAATTCTAACCAACCGTTCAGACATAAAATTTCAGCTTATAGTAGTTTAATCCATAGACTAACGAAAGAAAATTGTCTGAAAGAATTAAATATTATAAAACAAATTAGTATAAACAACAGGAGTAATTTAGTAGATAAAATTTTAATGGGAAATAATTTTAAAAAGCAATAGGATTGGTGTACCCACTTAAACAACTAAAAAAAAAAAAACTCACTTATACTGGTAAATTGACCAATAAAATTCGATATTTTTTCAATAAAAATCAAAAAAGAAAATAAAACAGGAGTTTATGATCTACGAGTATGCTTTGGCATTTGTAATAAAACCTATATAGAATCGAAAACAATCCTTTATTCTAAAAAACAAAAAATTGCTCAACGACTTAAAACAAAGGTGTTCGACCAATGTGTTCTACTGGCTATGACATATGTAGCAGAAAAGTGGGCAACAACAAAGGACAACATCGAAGCTATAAGAATAGCGCAGTGAAGTATGGAGAGATCTATGTTAAATATAACAAGAGAAGACAAAATTAGAACCGAAAGGATCAGATCCACCACAAAAGTGACAGATGTTGGTGCCAAAATTGCTCAATTAAAGTGGAGTTACGAGGGACATGTCGCAAGAGAAGATATAAATAAATGGAACGGCAAAGTCATCGAATGGAGACCGTATGAACATAAACGAGGAAGAGGACGTCCAACCATGCTCTGGTATGACGACTTCAAACGAGCGGCTGGATTGAACTGGATTAGAACAGCACAAAATCGCGAAAGCTGGAAAGACTTAGGGAAGGCCTATATCCAAAAATGGACTTAGAGAGGCTTATGAAGAAGAAGAAGAAGAAGGATAATCAGGCAAATTGTTTTATAGGAGAATAAATGAACATAAACAAAGTTATGGAATGAAAAATAACATATCTTATGACGCCAAACATTTAACGGATGAAAATCATACTTTCAATGAAGATTTCAGAATTGGACACAATAAAAAGAAAGGGAAATTACTGAATTGTTTAGAGCAGGTAGGCAGTTAACTGAAAGAATCCTCAGGCTTATTACTCAATGATCAATTGGATGGCGTGGGTCTCCTTTATTGAACTTTTTTTAGGTATTATGGTAACTTAATACATGGGCTGAAAAGTCCCGGGCCTAAGAAAGAAAACACGGTTTTTTTTTTTGGTTCAAAATTAGCTTTATTCATCTACGTAATCTCCATCAAGAGCAACGCAATCATTCCAGCGCCGCTCTAACATTTCAATACCACTTTTGTAGAACGATTTATCTTTTGCCTCAAAATAGGCCTCAGTTTCAGCGATAACCTCTTCATTCGTGCGAAATTTCTTACCGGCGAGCATTTTTTTCAGGTCTGCGAACAGCCAGTAGTCGCTGGGAGCCAAATCTGGCGAATACGGTGGATGTGGGAGTAATTCGAAGTTCAATTCATGTAGTTTTGCCATTGTTTTGATTGACTTGTGACACGGTGCGTTGTCTTGATGAAACAAAATTTTTTTCTTTGCCATATGCGGTCGTTTCTTTGCAATTTCGGCCTTCAAACGCTCCAATAACGCTATATAATATTCACTGTTGATGGTATTTCCTTTCTCAAGATAGTCGATGAATATTACACCACGCACATCCCAAAATACCGAGGCCATAACCTTTCCAGCCGATTGTTGTGCTTTCGGGCGCTTTGGACGAGGTTCACCAGTTGCTGTCCACTCAGATGACGATCGTTTTGATTCCGGAGTGAAGTGATGGATCCATGTTTCATCCATTGTTACATATCGACGCAAAAATTCCGGTTCGTTACGTTTAAACATGGCCAAACACTGCTCAGAATCATCAACACGTTCTTGTTTTTGATCAACAGTGAGCAAACGCGGCACCCACTTTGAACAGAGCTTTCTCATAGTCAAATGCTCATGCAATATAAAGCCAACACGTTCTTTTGATATCTTTACGATGTCAGCTAACTCACGCAACTTCACTTTTCGATCATTCAAAACGATTTTATGGATTTTTTTGATGTTTTCTGGTGTTACCGCCTCATTTGGACGTCCACTGCGTTCTGCATCATCGGTGTCTCTACGACCACGTTTGAAGTCAGCAAACCAACGTTTTATTGTTGTTTCTGATGGAGCGGAGTCCCCATAACACTTTTCAAGCCATTGCTTCGCTTGAACGGTATTTTTTCCCATCAAGAAGCAGTGTAAAATTAAAACACGAAATTGTTTTTGATCCATTGTTTTGAAAATAACAAAAGTAGCGTCACTCTTAGCACAATAACTCACAAACTAATGAATAGAATATCATGAAATTTTAACAGCTGTCTTTTGAAGGTTAGTATTAACTGAAAAAAAGGTGACTGCAATAAAACTAGCGCCATCTATGTGTTAGGCCCGGGACTTTTCAGCCCATGTGTTATATATTTTGTAACATACTTTGTATTCATTTTACGTCTTGCTCCAGAAGAAGACACAGTGTGTCGGAACAATTGTCAGCTTTAATACGATAAACCTATGTGGTGATCTTAAACAGTTCTTTAAATTTTCGTTCCTAGATTTATTTATATTTATCAGCATAAACATGCTGATTCTAGTGGCAAACACGCACATCACATGATTTATGAACGAAATCGGCATATCATCGAAGAGAGTAAAATAAATAAATAAATAACTAAAGTCATTAAACGAACAGAAAAACATCATTTTTTAACCTTGGCGAACTTTGTTCTTTTAAAGTCATTTCGATCAATTTCAAAACCCTTAATTACAGTTAGTATATTTTTTAAAATAAGAAAAGCGATATTTTTAATCCCTACATAAATATGAGCTAACGCTATTTCAAATATAGTCAAAAAAATTTGTTAAATTGCTTTATTAGTTTACGTAATTAAAATATTTGCAGTTATGTAATTTAACTGATATTAGTGACCCAAAACATGGTTTATTTTTTGTATTATAAATGTTATTAAACTTATATTTTTGGGTTAAATAAATACCCTACAATTTATATTAAATTAGAAAGAACATAAAACAACTAAGATAATATAATTGAAAGATTTTTTTATTTAGACCGTATTCATTTGGAATGTTTATCTGCCTTTTGACCTATGATCATACGAGAAATCTTCTTCATCATTACTCTTCAACATTAGGTCTCTGAAGATGTCTTGTGCAATAATAGGCGATATATTGCAATATGCTAAATTTAAACGATTAATTTTAGAACTGTAATTTCTGATTTCTACAATATTTATTTTTTTTTTGTGGGCACACGTGCTGCAGGGAAATTCCTAAAGCAGGTGTGACGGGTGTGCACTCATTATCAATTAATACAAAAAAAAAACGGTCAAGTGCAAGTTGAACTTGCGCAATTAGTGTTCCGTACGTTGATTGCTTTTAAAATAAAAAATGTTGTAACGGAAGTATAAAATGATCAGTGACTTCACAAAACACACCCCAAATGAGTTTTCAACAAAGTTTATTCCCAATCTTTACTGAAAATTGATGACCTTGAAATTTCTGTTTTTTTTTATATACCAGATAAATTATTACAGGTAATGCACTCGTGATAATTTTCGTTCAATCTACACCCCGTGGAGAATATTCCAGAATTTTTTCAAAATTTTTGATAAGTACTTTTCGAGATAAGGCGGGTGGACAGCGATTTTTCTCGATTTTTTAAAAATAATACAAAGAAAAGTGCGCGCAAGTATTACATTATATATGTATATATATATATATATATATATATATATATATATATATATATATATATATATATATATATATATCTATATTTTACTAGTGTTTTCACAAGCTTTCATTTGACACCACACTCGATTACCAAGTAAAAAAATTTTTTTTCACTTCCGATTTCACCCCCCAAAACTAACCCCTTAAGTCAAAATTTAACTTTCAAAACTACGAGGCTGGTTTGGAAAGTCCGTGCAAAGTCCGAGAGATGGCACCACCGGCGCGTATCGAGATCATGTTTAGTTAGTAGCATCTCTTGAATGAACGCACACCAAGTTTCAGCCATATTGGTCTATTTCTTTGTGTTTGGCATTCGTGTGAATCAAAGAAGTCGAGTGATTTTCAAGAAATGGACGAAAAAGAATTTCGTGTGGTGATTAAACATTACTTTATGAAAGGCAAAACGCCTCAGGAGACTAAAGAGAAGCTTGATAAACATTATGGTGACTCTGCACCTTCGATTAAAACAGTTTATAAGTGGTTTCAAAATTTTCGGACTGGCCATATGGGCACAAGTGACGCTGAACGTTCTGGACGGCCTGTGGAGGTTACGACTCCAGAAATCATTGATCAAATCCATGATATGGTGATGGATGACAGAAGAGTTAAGGTGGGTGAGATTGCTAGTGCTGTGGGCATCTTGACTGAACGGGTACATAATATTTTGCATAAACATTTGGACATGAGAAAGCTATCCGCAAGATGGGTGCCGCGATTGCTCACGCTTGACCAAAAACGGAATCGTGTGAAGTGTTGCAAGGATGGTTTGCAGCTGTTCCAGAAGAATCCGGAGGACTTTAAGCGTCGTTTCGTCACTGTGGATGAAACATGGATACATTACTATACTCCTGAGACCAAACAACAATCTAAACAATGGGTTACCAAGGGGGAATCTGCACCAAAAAAGGCGAAGACCGGTCCTTCGGCTGGAAAGGTTATGGCGACTGTCTTTTGGGATTCACAAGGGATAATCCTCATCGACTATCTGGAAAAGGGTAAAACTATTACAGGTGAATATTATTCATCGTTATTGGACCGTTTGAAAACCGAGCTGCAAGAAAAACGCCTGCGATTGGCCCACAAGAAAGTCCTTTTCCATCACGACAACGCACCAGCACACACCTCAGCAGTTGTGGTCGCAAAATTAATGGAAATAGAATTCCAACTCGTTTCACATCCCCCCTATTCTCCAGACTTGGCTCCCTCGAACTACTATTTGTTCCCCAATTTGAAGAAATGGCTGGCGGGACAAAGATTTTATTCAAACGAGGAGGTGATTGCAGACACTAATGGATATTTTGCAGACTTGGACAAATCCTATTATTCGGAAGGGATCAACAAACTAGAACATCGTTGGACGAAGTGTATAAGCCTAAAAAAGGAGACTATGTCGAAAAATAAAAAAGGTTTACCCCAAACACATAAGTAGTTTTTAATTTTGCACGGACTTTTCAAACCAGCCTCGTACATGGTTCTGATGAGGCCATCAATTCCTATATTATTACCAAATTTCAACTTTCTATGACAAATAGTTTCGGAGAAAATCGGGTGTGACAGACGGACAGACAGACAGACAGACAGACAGACAGACGGACAGACAGACACCGAAGTGATGTTATAAGTGTTTCGTACGGAACACTAAAAAGTACATCATGGTTTTTGGTACTCGGAAGCTCAGAAGCAGTTGCTTACCACATATTAATATTAAAATCAATGGGGAAGTGTTACGGATTGATGACAAATGTTGAAATTTAGGCCTTACTATGGACTACAATTTGAGGTACAGATCGCATGTGAACATAGTTATACGTCGGGTATACTTTAATTTGAAGATGATTTACAATTCTAGGCACTATTTAAATCAAGAATTGAAAACTATATTGTGTGAGTCTCTGGTATTGTCCAGATGAAATTTTTGTGATACTTTATATGGATTTTCAATAGACTCATCCGATAGACGACGTATCCAAGTCTTTCAAAATTCATATTTGCGCCTGATATTTGGTAATTGTAAAATACATACAAATTGTTTGAACTGGGATGGTTAAATATGAATGATAGACGTTGTTTGCGTGCGGCTTGTTTATTCCACAAAATTGTCTTAACGGGTGTTCCCTCCTACCTACATAGAAAAATTACCTTTAGATCGGATGTTCATAATTTGAATGTCCGTTTTAGGGGTCGCCTTACGCCACACAAAACTGACAAATTTAGATCGTCCTTCTCTTTTCAAATAGCTAAGATTTATAACTCAATTCCAGAAAATATAAAACTATTAGATCCTAGGTCATTCAAGGCGGCGTATAGGAGGATTTTGTTAAATATATAAAGATATAGTACTTATTTATGTAAATTTTCCTTCAAAGAAGAATATCACTAGCTGTTGAGTGTATCTGTGCTCTGTATAAATTCTATTATTTATCTCGGATATATTTGGGTGACTCGCCTGTCTGTTTAACAATTTAATTTATATCAAGGTTTTTTTTTTTGTTTGCTCAATTTGTGTCATAAGCCATTCTTTTTTTCATCCTTTTTTTCTTTTTTTCTAACACTTACAGCATTACACAGTTTTATTAAGATACTAGCACAGTTTAATAAATAAATATAGTATTTTATCAACTTTAATATTAGGATACTTAAGGTAAAGAACAGGGGGAATGTTTGTACCTTCGTGGTCTTACATTCCCAGCTGGCCTTCGGCATTTTCCAATTTAATGTGGCATTTTTTTAAATTTAGTTTATGATGTATTTTTTCTTTCCTTCATAATTCGAAATAAAGACAATATTTATTTATTTATTTTATTTATATAAAAGCGATTCACGTTGGTGGTTGGTTTCCCAACATAACTTTGTCGGGTTCCGTAACGTTAACGTTTTACAACCGCTCGAGATTCTCCAAAATGTTCATTTGTACTGTTTCAAACATGTGTGACATAAATTAAAAGAATTTTCCTTACGAAAGCCATATTGATGGTTGCTAATCATATTCAATCCTAGATATTTTAGAAGATGCTGATTGATAACATTTTCCATAACTTTAGATAATATTGAAAGCAGGGCCACTAGTCGGTAGTTGTTTGGCAAGGTCTTCTTGTCTTTTTTGGGTATCGGTTGAACTGCAGCGGGAAGGAAATATTCCCTTTCTGTAGGATACGTTGAAAAGTCTACAGAAAACTATTATTTGGCTCGAGCTAACTATAATACTACAAACCTAAAATAGCGCACGTCCAGAATTGTTGATGGTCGAGAATTTTTTTATCGGAGATTATTTTTTGTGAAAAATGTTCACCCCTCCGGTAATCGATTTTGAACAGGGTGAGTTCCATTATAAGCAAGTGTGAAAAATCTCCCTCACTCTAGATCATCAGTTTTTAAGTTGTCTTTAAAGTTCAACTGTATAAAAGGGTACTTTATATATATATATATATATATATATATATATATATATATATATATATATATATATATATACAGTGTCATTCATAAAGTTTGCACCATATGGGAAAAATTTTTATTATAAGAGTTTTTGAAAACTTCGTTACTTCGAAATATGTTAGTGCATATGTTATGTTTAGAATTACACCCAAATAATAAAAAATAAATGACGTTATAAGCCTTGCCTGTCAAATTTGACATTTAAAATTTAAAAGTGGAATAAACGGATTTTTTAAAAAAATATCGAAAAAAGTTATAAAGAAAAAAGATTGTATTTTAGTTTTACGTTTATATGCCAATTTTCAAAAAAAATTGACAAAACTCACTTTTTTCAATTATGTCCCCCGAAAATGATAATCGAAAGTTTTTTCTTATAAATTATATTATATACGTTTTTAGTGGTTAATGTTTTACTAAATGTTACGAAAAACAATTAATTAGGCCATAAAATTAGGCTGAAAATTTATTTTTTTCAAAAGGTTGTAATTTAGCAATGGTGCAAAGCTGAATTATATCCTGATAATATGAATAATACACATAAAAAATGCAAATTAAGATTTCCTTTATCTGTGCACACCATTCTGCAAATTCAGCATTTAAAGTTTATAAATACTAGTACCAAACAAAGGCAGAGTGAGTGTGTCTGTTGTATCAAGTGTCTTAAAAAGTTTTCCAAAGAACCGAAAAAAAATAAAAGTTTTTAGAATTCAATCAAGTTGTTTTTTAAAAACGTTATAGTCGCTCCCACGATTATAACTGGCGCAATCGGAAGGAAAAAAGTTTTCAACGGCGCAACGCGAAAGTTTTCCACAGAGATAACTGGCGAAGTGCGGAAGAAAATTTTCGACAGAGTCTTCAAAAATTGCATCGCGCAAAAACAAGATTCTGGTTCGTTTCAACGATTGACGAAAACAGCGGAAAACGAAAAGAGACAGATCTCAGCCCTCCAGGCCAGAGTACGAAAAAGTTCCTATTGATTGGTTTTAAGAGACAAGCATCGCTCAAGAAACACAAAAATCAGGGCAACGAAAAAGTCTTATTGGCGCGGCTCAACGGGACAAGCATCGCTCAGAGAGTCATATTGGTATCCAGGGACGAACAACGTTCATCCTTTTGGAAGAGGTTCAAGTTCAATCAATCACAGTTCAAAGAAACAAAGAAGATTTCCAAAGAAACAAGAAGTTCACAGAAACAAAGAAACAAGAAGATTCCAAATGAAACTGCAGATCCTTTATCTGTAAGTGAAAATTTTGAGATTTTTTCAACAATCCACACAGTGTGGAAAGCATTTTTCAATTTTTCTTTTTCAGCAATTTTGCTCACGCAGTGAGTTTCTTTTTCAAAACAAGCTCACGCAGTGAGAAAGACAACAGACCAAGTTTTCTTTTCTTTTAAGAAAAACCACACAGTGGAAAATTTGTCAAACTCACGCAGTGAGAAGTTAAACAAAAAGAGCAGAGAAAATTTCGACTGAAAGCAAGAAATTTTTGAATATTTACGCAGTAAAATTCAAAAGATTCAAGCAACCTTTAGTTGTAAGAAAATATAATTTTAAGGCATTTTTAATTTTAAGACATAATTTTTATCCTACCAATTTTATATATATTTGATTTATATTTTATCCATATATTTTATCCATATATATACCATATATTTTTGAATTTTTTCATAAACATTTTTGAATATTTTTTCGTGAATTTTTGAAAAACTATTTTATAAAGAATGGCAAATCCAAATTATAACTTGATCAGATACCAAGCAGACAATATTCCCTCATTCGACGGAAATACAAAACTAATAACAAGATTTATAAATTCATGCGATAATTTCTTAACAAATCATATCAATCGCGAAGACCCCAATGCAGCTATAAATGTATGTTTATTCGATACAATTTTATCCAAACTAACGGGACGTGCAGCTGACTTAATAGCCTCACGCGTAGAATTAAATACATGGGACTTAGTGAAAAACGCAATTATCGAAACGTTTGCAGATCGAAGATCAATAGATTGTATAGTTCAAGACGTGATAACGTTTAAAATGGAAAAAAATGAGACTATAAAACAATTCGGAATAAGACTACAAGACGCTAGAAGTCTACTCTTTGCCAAAATAAATATGGAGAATATAGCGCGAAACATCAAAATCTTACGAATTCAGGAATATAGCAACCTAATTTTAAAAGAATACATAAATAACCTACCCTACAATATGCAATTAATAGTTCGGTTAAAAAATCCAATATCCCTCGAACAAGCTATAAGCTTTGCTCAAGAGGAGGAGAACTTTATACAGTACAAGAACCGTGGCAATCTAATAAATAAAATAAGCCATAATATTCCAATAAGTCAAAATCCACCGACTAATCACAATATAAGACCCCAAAATGTTCAACATGTGAACAGACATACGAACAATAATCCCTATCAATTTCTAGGATACGGTCAATTTAGATACAATCCTCAGAGAAATGTACAAAATCTAAACATAAACAGACCCCAAAATTTCCAAAATAACCAAAATCGAGTAATAAGGCAGAATATACCCCTATATCCTACCAGACAAAACCAATTCTCGCAGAGAAATAACAATAACAACTTTCAACAACCATCCTACCGTGGCACTAAAAGACAGGCAACATCTTCCATAGTTCGACAAAATCAACCCCAACCTATGGATATGTCATCCGGAAATGTGGTTATGTATAGAAATCAGCCCCAGCGACATTACTTAGCAGAAGAATTATATAATCAAATGATTCAGAATAATACGGAACCCTCAGATTTCGACCAATATAGTACAGAACCTGTAAATTTTGATCCTAATATCACGGAACCCAACGATTTTGATCCAAATACTTACAATGACGATTATTATAGACACGATTATAATCACGATTATAGCAACGATTATAACGAAATGCAATACGACAATGAAAATATGAATACCCCATCAGACCAAAATTTTCCTTTAATCCAGGAATTAGACGAGACAATTTGATAGTAGTAAATTCTAACTCGGATAATCAACTACCAATAATTTATCTACCGGAATTGAATGCGTATTTTCTAATTGACACCGGAAGTGGTAAAAGTTTTATGAGACCTGAACTAGCATACGAAATATTTTCAGATTTTATAGAAGAAGAATTTTTCACAGTCAAAACGGCACATGCAATCTCAAGCCATAATGAGATAATGCACATTCCCATTTTTCCCTCTTTTAATTGTCAAGAATATCATAAATTTTATTTGTTTGATTTTTCACAAAACTACGACGGTTTATTAGGTATAGATTTTCTAACTCACATAAACGCTCAAATAAATCTAAAAGAATCACGTTTAGAGTCGATAAATGCAAATCTACCCCTATATTACAACAGAGATCCAAAAAATGAAAAACCATGCGAATTAATAATTCCACCAAAAACGCAACAAATTGTAAAGATCCCAGTGAATAAGAAAAACGGAACAGGAATTTTAAATTATCAAAAATTAGGAAAAGCGGAAATGCCCGAAGCAATCGTAAGAATAGAAAATCACCACGCAGTGACAACGATCATCAACCCTTGCGAAAATCCAATAAAAATAACAATATTTGAACCATTCGAAATTGAAAAATTCGAGGAGACAGAATTAAACTTTATAAATGAAAAATACGAGGAAGACCAAAAAGTTGACATTTTAAGGAAACAGAATTTAAAAAATTTAAGGCTAGACCATTGTAACCAAGAAGAATATAATACCATGAGAAAATTATGTTATGAGTATAGAGACATTTTTTACTGCAAAGGAACACCCTTGACCTTTACGAATAAAATTAAACATCAAATTAAGTTAAAGGACGAAACACCCTTATTTACAAAGACGTATAGATACCCTCACATTCACAAAGCTGAAGTTAAAAAGCAAATTTCAGAGATGCTTAGAAACGGAATCATCCAGGGGTCAAATTCACCTTGGAGTAGCCCGATATGGATCGTACCCAAAAAAATGGACGCCTCAGGACAACAGAAATGGAGAATTGTGATAGATTACAGAAAATTAAACGATAAAATTATAGATCAGAAATTCCCCATTCCTCAAATCACGGACATCCTAGATAAGCTTGGAAAAGCACAGTATTTCAGTACGCTTGACTTAGCAAATGGATACCATCAGGTAGAAATGGATCCGAATGATACACCCAAAACAGCCTTTTCGACAGACATGGGACACTATGAGTTTAAAACGAATGCCCTTTGGACTCAAAAATGCACCCGCAACGTTCCAAAAAATTATGAACAGTGTGCTAAGAGGACTTCAAAACGAAATATGTTTTGTATATCTAGATGATTATTATAATGATAATTATCTTCTCAACATCTCTACAAGAACATAAAGACAGACTAAAGAAAGTTTTTGACAGACTCAGAGAAGCGAATCTGAAAGTACAATTAGACAAAAGCGAATTTTTACATAGAGAAATAGCATACTTAGGACACCAAGTCACAAATAAAGGTATCAAACCAAATCCTGACAAAATTGAAGCAGTAAGAAAGTTCCCAATCCCCAGGACGCAAAAAGAAATAAAATCATTCTTAGGACTGGCAGGTTACTACCGAAAATTCATTAAAGATTTTGCAAAAATATCCAAACCTATGACAAAATGTCTAAAAAAGGGATCGAAAGTAAATCACTCCCCAGAATTTATTAAAGCGTTTGAACACTTAAAAAAATTATTAATAAATGCACCAATTTTAAAATATCCAGATTTTGAAAAACCCTTCATACTAGCTACCGACGCATCAAATATAGCCCTTGGAGCAGTTCTATCTCAAGGCAACCCTCCAAACGATAACCCTATTGCTTATGCATCCAGAACACTAAACGACACAGAGCAAAAATACTCTACCATAGAGAAGGAATTACTAAGTATAGTGTGGTCATGCAAATATTTTCGACCATACCTGTATGGACAAAAATTTAAAAATCTACACAGATCATCGACCTTTAGTATGGTTATTTAACCTAAAGGAACCGAACAGCAAATTGATGAGATGGAGACATAAGCTAGAGGAATACGATTATGAAATTATTTATATAAAAAAGGCAAACAAAACACAAATGCCGACGCTTTATCAAGAATTCAAATAAATGCAAAACTCGAAAGAAGAGACTGAAAACACAAGAGAAGGCACTTAGGAAGAAATGAATTCAATTGAAAGTGGTAACTTCATAGCAGATATAATAGCATATGGACAGATTAGTTACATATATACTGAATAAAATTGATTTTTATTTGTAATAATTCGTCAAATTGAATTGTAAAAAGATTGAAGGGAAAAAATTTCCCTAAAAGAAAATAATAATAATGAATAAGTAATATGATTAACATAAAATTCCGATGACGCATATCGAACTTGAACTTTATGAAAAAGTAACCTAACAGGTTTAAATTTTCAACTCGGTCGGGAGGAATTATATCCTGATAGTAATGTGTTTTAAATACACATAAAAAGTGTCAATATTAAGATTTTCCCTATTATCTGTGGCGCACCATTCTGTTCTGCAATTCAGCATTTAAAGTAAGATAAATATTAGTACCAAACAAATATCCGCAGAGTGAAGTGTGATCTGATGTATCAAGTGTGCTTAAAAAGTTTTCCGTAAGTAAGCAAAAAAATAAAAGTTCTTTTAGAATTCAATATCAAGTTTGTTTTTTAAAAAAACGTTATAGTTCGCTCCCCAACGATTATAACATTTTGTAACAGATTTTTATGCTGACGCCTAAAGGACGGAAAGGATAGGCGATCTGTAGTCGATATTTGTAAGCTTTATATATGATTTCATACCCAAAAACTCATATTACAAAAAGATTGCAGAGAGCCCCTTTAAAATTATAACTAGAAAATTTACAAATTATATATAATATATGATATATATTATATAAGATTATAATATATGATATATATATAAAATATATATAACTTTACTTAAGACATCCATTTTTTTAATTCTGCAATATGTCTTTCCAAGGGTAATTTTCTCTACGCCTTTTCAAATATTTGTTTGGACAGAGAGTCATAGTCAAAGTAATAACATTCCTAGTCATAAATATTTTATACACATTATGTATAAATCATAAAATGGCACAGTAAAATGGCTGTCAAGTCTAAACAATATACAATATTTAAAGTTAAAAATATACTAAAAAATTTAACCTTAAAATTTAATTTTTGTCTTGCTCGTTTTTCGTTGTTTTAAACCTAGCACAATTTCATGAAATATATCACAAGTTTGAATATTATTGCACAATTTATTAATACTTACTATTTAGTGTTTTGCTTTGCTTTGTTGCATCCTACCAGTTAACAGTGTTTAATAGAAAAAAAAAGAAATTATATACTTCGAAGATAAAATTAAACGCCTGATTTGGTAAAAATTGTTAAATTACATAATGCCCTAAATTACAATTAGTTGTTTTTTGAAGTGGAGCCAAGAAATTAGGCAGAGCCACTTCTCTTGAAATTTAAATGTATACTTCATATGTTATTTTATTCCTGACGTATTATAAAAAGTATAGCATATTTTCATGCAGTAAAAAAGGCATTTGAAATTGGCAAACAGTTTAGATAACAGCAATATTATAATTTTATTCTCTCTGGTGTATCACTAGGACTATTGTCCTGAGTTTGGACCTCGAAAAGCTTATGCCTCTTTTGTTTATAAACAATTGAAGTTTTCAAAACGCCTTTTTTTGAGCTTAAATGTGATTACTCCGGTTATATATATGGGTATCGAGACAAAAAAAAACTAAACTCTTCGTAATAAAATTTTCAATAAATCCATCGTTAGTTTTTAAGTCGCTCAAATGTGTACATAACTTGAAAAAATCAACAAAAAAACCGATTGACTTGAAACTTTCAGGAAATACGCCTTTTTGTTATAGCAAAAATACCTGAAATTTTAGTTCAAAATATTGAACTCAGTGGGCACAATTAAATTTGTTATTAAAATTTGAATTACCCGCCATTCCCATTTGGTTTCCAAAATAGAACCTTTTTTTTTCAAATTTAGGGTCTTGACGCCCAGCTTTCGCGATGCCATTAAAAAAAAAAAATTTTGGCAGTCATTTTAACCGTTTTTTTACATTTGTTTATTAATCAAATAATCGGTCATCTTGAAAAAAAAATTGAAAATTTTTTATCACATCTGGTAGAGAATCGCGAGACCTTTATTTCAAAAAAAAATTCATTTCGTTAACAATTTTTTTTTTCAAAGTGTTAATTGATTTGATTAATAAACAAATGTAAAAAAAAAGGTTTTTTTAAAATGACCTAAGAGACCTAAATTTTAAAAATAATATATCCATGGACTAAAATGGCATGACAAAAATGGCAGGCAATTCAAATTTTGAATAACAATGTCCACTGACTTCAATATTTTTATAATCAAAATTTCAGGTATTTTTGCTATAACAAGAGGAATATTTTTCTGAAATTTTCCAACCGATCGATTTCACTTAGTCGACCTGTACAATAAAATGAAAAAAGAACAGATTTTCAGTTGTTTATAAACAAAAGAGCACAAGTAATTTTTTTTTTCCAGGTCCAAAACTCAGGACAATACTCCTGGTGATACCCCAGATAGGATAAAATAATAATATTGTTGTATCTAAACTAGTATGCCCATCTCATCTTTATTTTGACCTTTTTTTACTGCACTATTTATAATAAAGGAAAATATAATATTTTAACATATTTTACGTACCCCATAATTTTTTGTCACCTAAGCCCAAACAGATGAAATCGGTTAAATTATGTTGACAAGAATTATTTATTGTCCTCGCCGATTTTTTTTAAGTTTGCAAAAACCAGATTTGAACTTTATTGGTTCTACATTGTTTCCTCATCACGAAATGTAAATTAAAAACAAGTTACATTTAATACATTTATTTATCGACTAACTGCTGTTGTGTAGATTACTCTAGGAAAAATCTGTTGCCTATTATGTTTTTTTTTACTACTACAGAGATATTTTTAGTTAGGTACTAACAAATTATACTTACTGATTTATAACCAACAACATCTTTTTAAACAATCAACTTTGTGGTTACTAATGTTCCCTATCCAAAGTCGAAAAATAAAATATCTTCTTATGATCGCTTGTACGATGATGGATTGAAAATTTTCGCGACCTAGTCAAGAAAACAAAAATAAAATACGTACAGAAAATATTTTTAGTTTTCGACGTAATCCCTACCTAGCTCTATGCACTTCTTCCACATGCTTTCCAAAGCTTCCACACCTGTTTCAAAAAAAGATTTCCCAAGGTCTTCAAAATACTAGTTAACTTGCAGCTTCGACTTCTTCATTTTGATGAAAATTTCTGGCCACCGACGTGTTTTTTTAGGTTTGGAAACAGATGAAAGTCCAAAGGTGTCAAATCAGGAGAATAAGCCGGATCGGGCAGCACTTCGAAACCACAATCACGAATTTGAGTCATCAACAGACGTGTGAACGCGACCGTTGTCCTGATGGAACAAAACTTTTCTTTCTCAGTAATACTGAGCGTTTTCTCTTTAATTTCTTGACGTAAACAACGCAAAAGGGTGCAATAGTAAGTCGAGTTTATAGCTTCGCCCTTCGGAAGATAGTCCACCATAATAATACCTTTAGCATTCCAAAAAACTGACTACATTAATTAATTTTTGGTGAGGCCACGAACACTTCAATCCATCCTCGTATGATCCAATTTTTCTAAAAAGCTCTTTAAAAAACCCTTTAACGTAAAAAAATATTTATTTTAATGTAAGTTGTTCAAGGGATAATTCGTCTTTTTAAAATCTTCTACATCTTTTAGTGAGAAAATATTGTATTTTGTAAAAAAAAAAAATCACTCGTTTGGGAGTTTCACATATCTACACGTATCAATTCCCTGAATTTTAAAACAAAAAAAAAATTCACAGTTTCAATTGATCTATTGCCGTGGTAACTTTGGAACGATATGATATATCAAATACATTGATACATTACTTGAAGTGTAAAAGGAACGTAGAGTTTTTTAAATAATTCCTTTGAACAGAAGGGGTTTAAAAGGCGGCGAGGTCCGTTAGTGTTTATATGGTGGTTAACAAAACTTTTCAATGTTTTCTTGTTATTCGTAAAAAGGTGGAACAATTTTTATCGCATTATTAGTTAGGAATCAGTAGTATGGCCTTTTTAAGAGTGTCTTAGTATTGAGAGAACTTGAAAAACAATGTTTTTATATCGCATTAATTATTTTCCATGTCATTTAAAATGGAAGGTAGTTCGGAGCAGAGACAGAAATGTGATTAACAGATTTAAACTCAAAAACAGTTTAAAAGAACTAATGGCGTTATTTTGCTTTTATGTCCTTTATTTTTGATTGGAGAAAAAAAATTTAGAAAGCGAAAGTGGATGGTGTTTAATTAGTAACGTGTTAATGTTTAAAAAAAGTCACAAAATTCAAAGTTACACGAGTCTAATAGGGTCAGTCATAAACTTGGAATTGACGTCAGTGTGGATGAAACCAATCACATCTCCAGTATATTGTTGCTGCTAGTCGAGATCCTATTTCGTCGCCAGCCCCAAAACATTCGAAAACAATTTCTTCAACCTACTTAACCTTAGTGCCACCATTTTACTATTTCGTCCGGTCGTAATTTAAGAGTATTCTTTAACGTTATCGTTTTATTAACGGACGAGAACAATAATTATCGTAGCTACAAAATTGTGGCTTGAATTATTGAAGCGATGTTCACAGTGTCAGCGACGTGAATCATTTTTTCAACTTTTCTTGTGGCTTGTAATTTGCACCTTTATTATCGCTCTGGAAACGATAATTATTTCTGTTTGTCAAAAACTTTTTATGGTTTTTCCGAGAAAAGGTACTCGACATTATTTTTGTTTGTTAAGGATATAAACAAATACTCAACTCAACTCAGAGTTTCGGATGCGAAGTGTTTAAACATCTGACTCGAACGCGCGGGGCAATTAAGTGCAACTTATTTCAACGAGCGTTATACCGTAGTATTTCGATCTATTTTAATTATTTTGTCGATTGCAAACGAGGAGGGACTAGATAAAATAAAGCAGAGTGTAGTGTTAGAATATAAGACAATGAAGTAAAAAATTTGAAGGTTTATGAGAATAATTCTGTAAAATTGTATGAACCTAACGAAACGATAAGCTACGACCTTGATCGTTTTTACTGTCTAGTACGGTGATAAAAAATATAAACAACAGTTTTTTTTGCATTTTTCCCTGGTGTTTGAAAATGGAATATACGAGGAACGACCACGTAAGGTTTTTATAGAAGAAAGAACAATGGATAGCGATGATTATACCTCATGAAACTCAAAAATAGGAATGAGTCAAAGAAAAGGAAGAGCCACCGGGATTATTCAAGAAGAGTAAAAAAGCTGATAAGAACACCACAGAAAGAGAAAG
>CM032456.1:198413900-198600704 GCA_019049505.1 Pachyrhynchus sulphureomaculatus
AATTAACTCCAGGTAACCCAAAGAGCAATGGAAAGGAGAATGCTAAATATTAGACTCCAAGATCGTATTTCTAACATCGAGATAAGAAGAAGATCAAAAGTGAGAGAGGTAATACAACGAATATGTATATTAAGGTGGAATTGGGCCGGACATATCCCAAGGCAGAATGATAACAGATGGACACGCCGTATAGTTGAATGGAGGCCTAGAGAACCCAAAAAATGCAGAGGTAGAACACAGATAAGATGGACAGACGACGTAAGAAGATTAACAGGACACGATTGGATGCAGAAAGCAAACAACAAAGCCCATTGGAGACAACTTGGGGAGGTTAACATCCGACTAGGGATGGAATAAGCTACTGATGATGATCATGATGATGATATGTGTGAATGTTTTTGTGTTGGAACCCGTTAATTCTTTTTATATTGTTACTCCACAGAGTTGTATAATTCTTCTTAGTGTTCGGTACGGAACATTTATGGGAACCCTTCGGTTTCTGTTTGTCTGTTTGTCTCATCCGATTTTCTCCGAAACTATTTCACAGAAAGCTGAAATTTGTCTCAAATATAGCAATTGATGGTCCAATCGAAGCCGTGTAGTTTTGAAAGTTAAGGGACGTGAAATCGGAAGTAAAAAAAATTTTTTTGGAAGGTCATTGAGTGGAGTATCAAATGAAAGCTTGTGAAAGTTCAAAAATATATATGATGTTATACTCGCGCAAACTTCTCTTTATATTATTTTTAAAAATTGCCAAAAAATCACTGTTTTCCCCTCTATCTCTAAGAGTACTAACCAAAAAATGTCGAAAAAGTTCTAGAATATTCTCCGTAAGGGCTAGATTGAGTGAAAAATTATCACCTTTGATAATTTATCCGGTATAAAAATATATTTTGCTTGACAATATGGTGAAGATATTTTTCGTAGAGGGTATGAATTTAACTGGGACTAAGAGCTGTGAAATATCAATACGTACACGTTATATTAGGTTCAATCAGTAATATACTCATATATATTTCATTACTTTACTGCTTTAAACATTTGGCCAATAAAAGATAAAATAAATTTCCATGATGACTGGTAACCAATGGATAGGTACTGAGACAAAATAATTTTATTTTATTTGTTTATAATTAAACACATTTTTGGGTAGTAGTTATTTGTTTTACACTTTTACTATAAAAATGTCTCGCTTTTTCTATATTCTTGCTAATTCTTATATTGAAGGTGTGCGTGATTGAATTCCATAGAATACTTCAGCACTTGCAGTTGGACGGTTTTTTCTTTATTATTTAAGTGTTGCTCTCTGTAGGGACTTACTTTTGTTTTACCTATATTCTCGATTGTGTCGTGGAGTTTATTATAAAATTCGTCTTTATTGCCAGGTACTCATCTGCATACATTGCTATTATTGTTCCTTTCCCCTGAAACACCTGTAGTTTTATTTTCTGATTGGGTATTAGTTAATTGTTTCCCAGTTAGATATTTTATATTTTGAGGACTTATCTATACTCTTCGTTTTTTTCCTCCTAATTTCAAAGTGCACTACTCTAAATCCTGAAAACTGCACCCAATCCTTTACTTTTATATATATGATAAAACGAGTATATTAAAATTTATATCATCTACTTCAGTGAATCAAAACAACAAGGTGAAATTATGCTAGTAAAATGTTATAAAGGTATCGAACGTTTTCCCTTAGAACGACATTCCTCAAAACAAAAATAAGTTTTTGGCAAGGGAAGTAAAAGCAATCATTAAAAAAGGCTTTTAAAAAGGCAGTTTCATCAATAGCATAAAAAATGAGGTTATACTTTCCGATTTATCCTGTTATGCCCAAACTAAATAAAATTTTGCAATATTTATTATGAGCGAGCAATGTCATATCATAAAATGCTAACCACCACGCAATTCTGCGTGCGCTCTGTACTCAAACCCAATTGAATTAGCACCCTCGACGAATGAAACAATGCGTACGGTATCTTTACCGGCAAAAATACCGTGGGGGAACAAAGAATGCAAAGATCATGAAAAGACCCGCCCAGAGGCGTAGATAAAATTAGATGCAAAAAGTCAGTATGATAAATAATAGTGATAAATTATAATTTATTCAGCCGTGAAAATTTCGACGTAAAATTCAAAAGCCAATTAATCTATTAGAAAATTATGAAAAGGTATTTAAGGATCATATTCACAATGTAGAAAATGGTTTAGAGATGAGCAAAATTGATCTTCGGTTCCAGGTATGCCAATAATATTGTAACCGATGCGAGCGGTTAATTCGACGGCTATCGCTTCTTACTTAAATAGGATATTTAGTGAAAATTACTTGTGTACTCAAGTGATAATTCAATTACTGATATTGTTCGAGTACCAGGTTGTCGGTTTTTCTCAATTATAATCACTATTTTTTGTTCCAGTTCTGTCTGCAATTCTGGCTATTTTTAGCTATCTTCCTTTCTTAAATGAGAATTTTTGATTTAAATTGTATCCTCTAAAATTAACAATGTTGGAAATGGAATTAATAATGCCCTATCAAATTTATGAAAATGGTTATTATTTTTAGATTAATTTTTTTTTATAAAATGCATCAAAAGTATCTCAAAAATTGAAATACGACAAAAAATTAAACTTCGTTTAATTGCCTTAAGTCTAAAAATTACATATGCATATCATTTTTGCCTCAATACTAAAGCTTTTTGAAATCAATATCTGCCCCGAGCTTTGCATGGATATCTGATTTTTCCAATTTACGATTGCCATCTTGGAATAAAAAATAATCATTTTCTAACTTCAAATTCGTGTTCAGCATCTCAAAAAACTCCCTAGGAACGAGTTTCGCTCGAATATCTCTTTATTGAAGTAATTTATCTACGAATTCAAAAAAATTTTGACGCCATTTTTTCGTTTTAGCCGCCATTTTGAATTATTAAAGGGGACACACGGCATTTAAAAGTAGACGTTCCAAAGAAAATTTTGAGCCAAAAAAATGGACAGAGAATGACCCTTATATATATATATATATATATATATATATATATATATATATATATATATATATATATATATATATATATACATAAAGAAAGAAAGCAAACGTTGCCGTATCTAACAAAATTCTCAAATATAAAATTTGTTGGGGAACTCGGCAAAGGGCGTGAAAAAAGTTCACACAATGTCCATTCAGCAATATTTCGGTCCTAGGTTGGGATCTTCTTCAGGGCAAGAACTGAAAAGGAGAATCAGTCTACTAACTGAGAAAGCTTGGGCAGAAAAATTAAATTATTCGAATTATTACTATTATTATTATTTTTAATAAACCAATGTAGAAGTACAATGAAGTTCAAGATGTAATAAAAATAAAAAGAAAAAAGAAAAAGAGTCACATGAATAGTGAAAAGCAGAGTTAACATGAATGGCCATTATTAGCTTGTAACGCAGAAACGACTAACAATCTATTAAAATAAACACTATACACTAATACACAAAATTAAAAAGATCAAATTTATAACAGGGATGTATTTTAAAACCCTGGATGCTGAAAACATATTTAATTATTAATTAATTCACCCGAACAAACCACCTGTGGCCGGCGCCATGCCCAAAAAGATTGACATACCAATGACATGAATGTTATATTAATTTCTGAATCAATTTCTTCCTTCCTTCTATGTCTCTTTTGCTAGATCTCTTGTCCCCCTTCCTACCCAAAATTGATGGTCGTCTTCGATACGAATTTCCTTGTCGATTTCTAGGTCGTTCAGTTGGTAATTTCTTCTTCTCTCTGTTTGACCATTTATATATTTTTCATTAGACCAGTTCTCTCTCTTTTTCCGGATGTTTACATTTTCGGTTTTTAGGTTTTTAAAACAGTCTCTTTCCCTGTCAAGTAACTGTCTTTTGTCATTGGTATGTCAATCTTTTTGGGCATGGCGCCGGCCACAGGTGGTTTGTTAGGGTGAATTAATTAATAATTAAAAATGTTTTCAGCATCCAGGGTTTTAAAACACATCCCTGTTATAAATTTGACCTTTTTAATTTTGTGTATTAGTGTATAGTGTTTATTTTAATGGATTGTTAGTCGTTTCTGTGTTACAAGCTAATAATGGCCATTCATGTTAACTCTGCTTTTCACTATTCATGTGAGTCTTTTTCTTTTTATTTTTATTACATCTTATACTTCATTGTACTTCTACATTGGTTTATTAAAAATAATAATAATAGTAATAATTCGAATAATTTAATTTTTCTGCCCAAGCTTTCTCAGTTAGTAGACTGATTCTCTTTTTCAGTTCTTGCCCTAAAGAAGGTCCCAATCTAGGACCGAACTATTGGCTGAATGAACATCGTGTGAACTTTTTTCACGCCCTTTGCCGAGTTCCCCAACAAATTTTGTATATATATATATATATATATATAGCCGTGTCGTGATATACATATATGTATACCAATATATATATATATATATATATATATATATATATATATATTTATATATATATGTATACCAATATAAATATATATATATATATATATATATATATATATATATATATATATATATATATATATATATATATTCATAATTTTAGGTACAAACAGAGGGAAATATACCACATATTAATTAGCCAGCATATCGCGAAGCTCGCACATAAACGAACTTAATTTTAACTTGCTAGTTCAACAGTGTTTACCTTATTGCCCTGGAGTATCGACTTCTCTGTACTAACCGTTTATATAATCTGCAGTTTATGCCCATGCCCCTCATTTTCTCGTCGCCAAGTGACTAACAACTTGATTATTAATTATTTATAAAGCAGTTCTTCTTTCAGTAATTATTTTGAAAGCTTTTGTTCATCTCTGTTACTTTTACTTAATTTATAGGGATATTTCGCATTGCGTGTACGTACGAAGACATAGGTTTGAGGAGGCTGGAAGGATGCCTTTTTTCGTGTGCTTTATTTCTCCAAATTAATTTATAAGAGAAAAATGCTAATATTTAGGAATTTTGAATATGAAGTTGATAATTCTTGCATAATAGGTACATTTCTTCCATATTATTTAAAATATTGCCCATCATGGACAGAAATAACTTGCTAGTCGAAAAATAATAATTATATACGATATACTGCAATTTATTACATCATTTTAAATGCTGATACTTCCGAAACGCTTTTGCCTTTATATGCTTTGTAAGGAAAAATATCCGAATTTTTACTTCCCTTGTTAAACGGATGGAGTATGATTTTTTCACTAATACAAAAAATCATACTCCGAAATTTCTGTATCTATTCACGTTTCATCGATCCTAGATTACAAAAAAACATAGTTTCCTATTTCGGTCGCTATGCTTGTCGGTCTGTCCGTCTATTGGCACGATATGAAATGGAACTTATTCTTTTTGGTCAATATCGCTTAAGGATAAGGACGTGGAAAGGTGGTGGTCGATATATTTTGTTTATTTTCAATATCATTTTGTTGATTTTCGGTTGGGAACATAAACACATTTTAAGCATATTTATTTGTAGTCACACATATATGGTGTTAAAGGGGTGGGGGATGGTAAGTCATATATATCGTATTATGTGTTCGTATAATGTTTGAAAATTATGATACCTTTTCATTATTTTCAATTATTTATGCTCGAATGAGGTGAGCGCCTTTTTAAGGAGAAAAATCTTTATTTTTTCATTATGTTAATTAAACTGTAATTAACAGTACAGACAAGGAAATGTCCGGTTTTATTTGTAAATATCTCTGAAACCCTTCCTATGCTTATCTTTTCGTTACTAATATATGACCTTAAAGTACCTATCGCTTGAAATATCGACATGCAGTGCTTGGATACCGTATTTTTTAGAGTAAAAAAGTCAAATTCAGTATTTGCTTCAGAACTACGAGAATGCAAGAGAAGACCTGGAAACATTACACAACAATACAACATATTATGTCATACCTGACTTATGTAAGATTATTAAAATAAACTACTACCGTATTATTTTCGCTATTTTGATCATTTCTGAATCAATTTTAATCAAATATCATTGAGAGGGAGAGATTTTGCATTTTAAAAAATTTTGGAAATACACTGTTAGATGTATTTGCATATTATATTTTCAGTTCATGTTAATTTGGAAATATTGACACATACAGAATTATGAACGAATTGAGATATATGTGTTATTCTTGTTTTTCATCATGCATATTTCCATTTATGTAGCAAATAATTTCAGAAATTTTAAAAAATAGTTAAAATCTGTTGATTTGGAATTACATAGTACTAAACATTGTCAGTACTAAGTGAAATGGGAGTTCCTATGTTTAATTAAAAATCTGTACACTAATACTAAGTGCCATGTTATGATACAAAATCTGAAAAATTTCAACCTCACTATGGTGTACGATAGGGTTGCATCCTATCTCCCAAACATTTATATTTATATATTATATATTTACGGTAGAATGATTAGTACTTTGAGATTTGAAGATGACGCAGCTTTTCTGGCTGGGAGGAATTACTATAAATACTTAAGAGAGTAGAAAAAGAAAGCGAAAAACTTGGACTTGAACTGAATATAAATAAACCAAAATTATGGTTGTTGATAGGCAAAATAAGAACAGACGAGATATCAGGCAAATTGACCTCTTTGAAGTTGTTGATGAGTGTAACATTCATTTTTTCCTAGATTTTAAGATCATGTTATGTTACTGTTTTCTCAATATAATTTACATTTTTTTTCATTTTTATATCGAGCAGTGTTTATTAACTTTTAAGCAGTGTAGTTCACTCGGATTTCTAAGCCGTTTATATTACACTGTGCCTTTCTGTTGTCCTACCGGATTTATTTAATTCGTTTCTAATGCGTCGATTGGCTGGACATTTGTTTCCGGGAAGTAGCCATCTTGAACACGTAATTTCACATAGTACTGAACTGATAACTCGTGTAGTGAACTTCACGAACCTTCAAAATCGTGTGTAGCAAAGTTTTAATCCTGATTTAAGGACTTTAGTTAGCAATATCACCTATTAGGCCAAGGTTTTCTGTAATAACAGAACTGCAAAAGTTAGAACTTTTAAGTTAATCATTAATAAATCTTTTTTTTCTTGTTTAAGGCTAGTGTTTCACTGTACACCTATCTTACTTTTCAGGACAAAAGGGTTGTACAATATCAAAATTTTCCTTAACAACTACATACATTTTTTCATTTTTTTAGCTGAAGTTAGATCTTTTTAGTGTTCCGTACGGAACACTTATAAGATCACTTCGGTGTCTGTCTGTCTGTCTGTCTGTCTGTCACACCCGATTTTCTCCGAAACTATTTGACATAGAAAGGTGAAATTTGGTAATAATATAGGAATTGATGGCCTCATCAGAGCCATGTAGTTTTGAGAATTAAATTTTGACTTAAGGGGTTAGTTTGGTGAGTGAAGTCAGAAGTGAAAAAAAATTTTTTTTACTAGGTCATCGAGTGTGGTGTCAAATGATAGCTTGTGAAAACACGAGTAAAAATATATATATAATATTATACTTGCGCGCACTTTTCTTTGTATTATTTTTAAAAATTCGCTAAAAATCGCTGTCCCGGGCCTTATCTCGAAAAGTACTTATCAAAAAATTTCGAAAAAATTCTGGAATATTCTCCACGGGGTGTAGATTGAACGAAAATTATCACGAGTGCATTACCTTTAATAATTTGTATGGTATATAAAAAAAACAAAAATTTCAAGGTCATCAGATTTCAGTAAAGATTGGAAACAAACTTTGTTGAAAACTTATTTGGGGTGTGTTTTGTGAAGTCACTGATCATTTTATACCACCGTAACATAAATTTTAACTTAAGGGGTTCGTTTTGAGGGGTGAAATCGGAAGTGAAAAAAAATTTTTTTTACTAGGTCATCGAGTGTGGTGTCAAATAAAAGTTTGTGGAAACACGAGTAAAATATATATATATATATATATATATATATATATATATATATATATATATATATATATATACATATATATATATATAATGTTATACTTGCGCACACTTTTCTTCGTATTACTTTTAAAAAATCGCTGTCCCTTACCTTATCTCGAAAAGTACTGATCAAAAAATTTTGAAAAAATTCTGGAATATTCTCCACGGGGTATAGGTTAAACGAAAATTATCACGAGTGCATTACCTTTAATAATTTATTTGGTATATAAAAAAAAATTTCAAGGTCACCAGTTTTCAGTAAAGATTGGAAACAAACTTTGTTGAAAACTCATTTGGGGTGTGTTTTGTGAAGTCACTGATCATTTTATACCACCCTAACAAAAATTTTTATTTTAAAAACAATCAATGTACGGAACACTAATTGTGCAAGTTCAACTTGCACTTGACCGGTTTTTTATTTTAAAATGAATGGTGCCCAAAATTGTTACAACCCAAAATTTTAAACAATAGAGACTATTTCCAAAAAGACGTACAAAAATTATCTCTTACCCATATTACTCTACCAAGAAAAACTGAGCTAGTGTATGTTTAATTCCTTTAGTTCTTTTAATATTAGTATCCACTCAATCCATTCTCAGAAATTATAAGGGGCTGCAAAATTGCTCCTCAATGTGCGGGCGAAGTAGCACGACACAATGTGTACTTCAGATCCCTAATTAATAATGCCAGTACAGTAGAGAGGGAGATCCGTAGAAGGTGTGCTCTTACAAAAGTTGCTGTGCAAAAGCTCAAGAAAATTTGGCAAGACAAACACATATCCAAACGAGTGAAAATCAGACCGGTAAATTGTCTTGTCTTTTATATTTTAATATATACCTGTGAATCCTGGACATTGAGAAAGTTAGAAATAAAAAAAACTAGATGCCACAAAAATGTATTGCTAGCGAAAAATGCTTATGATTCCGTGGACCGCGCGTCGCACCAACGACTCAATTATATCGGAAATTATTAAATTTTTTTGCCATGTCATGAGAAAAAATTAGGAATGTTTAGAAAACCTCATCGTTCATGGAAAAGTTTCGCGTAAAAGACCCCGAGGACATTCCCCGGATCGTTGGGTGGACCAAGTTACAAATACGCTTGTTCATGAAGTGCCGGATAGAGAAAGTAGAAAAGAACAACTCATAACACAAATTCACCACCACAGTCTCTAGAAGGAATTGAGACTAAAGAGAGAGAGAATACTAAACATTATTTGTTTCTTTTTTTGATAAACAGTTTAGCAGTAATGTTGCAAGAACAATTCTGATGCCTATACTTCGACAAAAATATCCAGCACTAAAAAAATACCATATATTTCATGGTTTTACATCACTCTTTAAGCTAGGTGCTAGTATTCGCAAAAAACATCTTCCCAGACTTTTACATTTCTTCATGTTCTTCGACGATCAAATCACTAAAAAATTAGTGAAATGATTGATACAATATTACTAGTGCAAAAACGTTAAAAAAAATATTAAATTTTTTAAAAATGCAAGTCATGTCAGTGTTTATTTTTAAACTAAAATAAAAAGTTGAAAAAATCTCTTCATTAATGTTTTTTAGGAATGTCAAAACTGGAAATAATTATAAAATTTTTCTGTAATTTTCTTTGCTAAAAATGAATAACTCTTGAATCTTTACAGTTTAAAATGTTTTGTGTTTTGTCTTACATAAAGAGATTTCTTATCAGGCCTTCGCGCAGCCACCGACTTAAACAACGCGAGGCCATAATAACCATTTTATACTTACTACCTTATTCTACTTGGGTTTGTCGTTTTATTGCCGTTTTATTATAGCCATGTCTTTGTTTATGCTGGATATGACCGCTATAAAGATCTTCTGTTTCGTAGAAATCTCCCAGGTAATTAATATCAATTAAATTAAGCACATCATCATCATCAATTATAGCGGTTGTTATTGCCAAAAAAAATATAGTTTATAGCTAAACAATACTTAATTTGGTACTTTAGTTGGGTTTAGAGAGTGCCTCGTATATCAACTTGGTAACATAAAATGCATGAAGATATCAGACTCTCATAAAATAGCGGTTATAGCTGTATGTGTTTGTATCCGTGTGTGGGTTTTCTTTCCTTTAAATCCTTATACAGTCGGTCAAGTAAGAACGTGACCGTTTGTATTCTTAAAAAAATGTGTACAATGTAACAACGGCGCAATTACCCTAGTAAGTTGTCCAATCACTTAAAACATCAATAATTACCTTGCATCTTCGAGGCATGCTGTCGACGAGATTTTCTGCATACTCGGGTAATGATCTCCAAATTTTGCGAGATAACCGAATCAAAATCCTTATACGAGGCTGGTTTGAAAAGTCCGTGCAAAAATAAAAACTACTTATGTGTTTGGGGTAAACCTTTTTTATTTTTCGACATAGTCTCCTTTTAGGGTTATACACTTCGTTCAACGATGTTCTAGTTTATTGATCCCTTCCGAATAATAGGATTTGTCCAAGTCTGCAAAATATTCATTAGTGTCTGCAATCACCTCCTCGTTTGAATAAAATCTTTGTCCCTCCAGCCATTTCTTCAAATTGGGGAACAAATAGTAGTCCGAGGGAGCCAAGTCTGGAGAATAGAGGGGATGTGAAACGAGTTGGAATCCTATTTCCATTAATTTTGCGACCACAACTGCTGAGGTGTGTGCTGGTGCGTTGTCGTGTGATGGAAAAGGACTTCCTTTTGGGCCAATCGCGGGCGTTTTTCTTGCAGCTCGGTTTTCAAACAGTCCAATAACGATGAATAATATTCACCTGTAATAGTTTTACCCTTTTCCAGATAGTCGATGAGGATTATCCCTTGCGAATCCCAAAAGACAGTCGCCATAACCTTTCCGGCCGAAGGAACGGTCTTCGCCTTTTTTGGTGCAGATTCTCCCTTGGTAACCCATTGTTTAGATTGTTGTTTGGTCTCAGGAGTATAGTAATGTATCCATGTTTCATCCACAGTGACGAAACGACGCTTAAAGTCCTCCGGATTCTTCTGGAACAGCTGCAAACCATCCTTGCAACACTTCACACGATTCCGTTTTTGGTCAAGCGTGAGCAATCGCGGCACCCATCTTGCGGATAGCTTTCTCATGTCCAAATGTTTATGCAAAATATTATGTACCCGTTCAGTCGAGATGCCCCCACAGCACTAGCAATCTCACGCACCTTAACTCTTCTGTCATCCATCACCATATCATGGATTTGATCAATGATTTCTGGAGTCGTAACCTCCACAGGCCGTCCAGAACGTTCAGCGTCACTTGTGCGCCATATCCGAAAATTTTGAAACCACTTATAAACTGTTCTAATCGAAGCTGCAGAGTCACCATAATGTTTATCAAGCTTCTCTTTAGTCTCCTGAGGCGTTTTGCCTTTCATAAAGTAATGTTTAATCACCACACGAAATTCTTTTTCGTCCATTTCTTGAAAATCACTCGACTTCCTTGATTTTCACGAATGCCAAACACAAAGAAATAGACCAATATGGCTGAAACTTGGTGTGCGTTCAATCAAGAGATGCTACTAACTAAACATGACCTCGATACGCGCCGGTGGTGCCATCTCTCGGACTTTGCACGGACTTTTCAAACCAGCCTCGTAGTCTTTCTTCAGAGCTTTTTCTTTACAAGGGATCAAACGTCGTCGATAGGGTTGGCGTCCGGTGATTGTTAGGGCCACTCTAGTATCTTATCGTGGGCCCAAGCGAGCTGCTTCGTGAAGTCTCATTGTCTTTATTGATTTCCAAGATAGACAAAGCCTCTTTCTTATAATTGTGAAAGTATAAAAATAATTTCTAATATTAAATGTAAACTTATCCTATCTTAACTTAAGCTTTTACAATAGGAATCCTATACTAACTTAAGCTAGGAAATGTGTTTACTATGTACATGAGTTTCTTAATTCTAGGGCTTAGAACTAAGACTAAAACTACCTTAGACTAAGACTTACACTAACTTAAACTAGGTCGTAACAATGACTTAAATTAGGACTAATTTAAACTTAACCTAGAATGACATTCTTCTTGTCATGGCGGGCGAGGGGGGTCTTCGTCTTCGTCCGAGAGCAGCAGCGGGTCCGACGGTCTCGGGAACTGGCGGCTGGCTTGAGGTGGGAGTCGGAAGGCGTCCCTGATGCATGGGCTGGGATGCTGGGACGCCTTCTCGAGGAACTTCTGTTGAATACTTCGTGAAGTGATTTTCGTTCAGCAAAGGTTTTTTCAGCATGCTTCGGAATTTGACATCATGAGCACGAAGATGTTGTCGAAAGGTCTCATGGGACACAACCAAACTCGGTTTTCTTAATTTTGCCGCTCCTTTACGCAGCGTCAATTTCGGGTCCCGTGAAAACAAAGACACGATTAGTTTCTCGACTTTCGGAGTGACTTTGGCGATCGAGGCGCCGACATTTTTCGTCTCGTTAAAACGATTTACCCACTTCTGCACAAACGACACCGACTTTTTAGTATATTTACGGGCCAAGGAATGTGTCATTTAAGGCCTCCTTTGGATGGAAACAAAGAAAGACTGCCTCGAACGACGGACTATGGCGACAATACGTAATTTTTACCCAAATTAATTTTCTGGCTGCAATTTTCAAGGAATTTCAGTATTTTTTAAATAACTTCGTTCTTTATTTCTCTATTGATCTGTCTGGGAGGATTTTTGATTATTTACCATGATTTTTACTAATTTAACAATATATATTGCTTTGTTGTCCAAAAAACACCTATGTAGGCAATAAAATGAACCTCAGTCACGCAATTTTCAAGGAATATCGATAATTTTTTTTATAATCTTCGTTTCTGATTTCTCTATCGATTTGTCTACCCGGATATTTGATTTGATGATTTGAACTCATTTTTCAATAATTATAGTTTTTAGTAGTTTACACCAAGAACATCAATGACAAATAGATGCTTATACTGCACTCTGTCGGTGACTTACAAAGTCTTTTCAAGGAGAGTGGCACAGCACGGTTGGCACTTATTGCAGAAACGTACCTTTCTCGAGCTTGCCAGTCGAAGGCATAGATGGCACTGGTATAACAACTAAAGACGAATTGAAAGACTCGCATTTTTAGAAGTCACCAAAAGTGTTCTTCGTATTTGCTGAACCATCCCAAGACGCGTTTCGCCGTATCACGGCTCCTCAGTTGGGCTAGGTTCAGCAAATACGAGAACACCATTTTTAGTCCTTATCCAGGTACTAACGGAAAACTATGACAAATAGATGCTTATACTGTACTCTGTCGGTGACTTACAAAGTCTTTTCAAGCAAAGCGGCACAGTATAGCTGGTACTTATTGCAGAAACGCACCTTTTTTGAGCTTACCGCTCGAAGGCATAGATGGCATTGGTGTAACAACTAAAGACGAATCGAAAGACTCGCATTTTTAGAAGTCACCAAAAGTGTTCTTCGTATTTGCTGAACCATTCCAAGACGCGTTTCGCCGTATCACGGCTCCTCAGTTGGGCTAGGTTCAGCAAATACGAGAACTACATTTTTAGTCCTTATCCAGGTACTAACGGAAAACTATGGCAAATAGATGCTTATACTGCACTCTAAAAATGGTGTTCTCGTATTTGCTGAACCTAGTCCAACTGACGAGCCGTGATACGGCGAAACGTGTCTTGGGATGGTTCAGCAAATGCGAAGAACACTTTTGGCGACTTCTGAAAATGCGAATCTTTTCGATTCGTCGTTAGTTGTTATACCAATGCCCTCTATGCCTTCGAGCGGTAAGCTCGAGAAAGGTGCGTTTCTGCAATAAGTGCCAGTCGTGCTGTGCCGCTCTGCTTGAAAAGACTTTGTAAGACACCGACAGAGTGCAGTATAAGTATATATTTGTCATAGTGTTCCGTTAGTACCTGGATAAGGACTAAAAATGGTGTTCTCGTATTTGCTGAACCTAGCCCAACTGAGGAGCCGTAATACGGCGAAACGCGTCTTGGGATGGTTCAGCGAATGCGAAGAACACATTTGGTGACTTCTGAAAATGCGAATCTTTTCGATTCGTCTTTAGTTGTTATACCAAGAACATCAAACCTGTCATAACCCTATGCAAAGAAAAATAATGATCAGATGGACGTTTCCTAAACTTAAGGCTTTTAAACCAGGAACTCCAAACCTAACATAACCTAATGTAAGAAAAAAAGTAATCTTTTGAAGTGTTTCTAAGACATTACGAACTCTAAGCATAATATAACGTAATGTACAAATATATATTTAGAATTGCTTCCTAAACCTATTAAATTATAACAAAACAAATTTTAAAACATACATAACCTATGCTCAAAAATATACTAAACTTAACGTAGTAATGTAATGTATGAATTTTTTTAAGTCTAACGAATTACAAATCAAACGTAACCTAGTACGCAAGAAGAAGACCTTGCCAAATAACTACCGACCAGTCGTACTGCTTTCAATAATATCGAAAGTCATGATAAAGGTTATCAATCAGCGTCTTCTAAAATATCTTGAAGGATTCAACATTATTAGCGATCACCAATATGGATTTCGTAAACATAGATCAACAGGAGATCTTCTGACTTATGTAACACACGCTTGGAACAACGCAATTGAACACTTTGGAGAATCTCGAGCGGTTGCTCTTGACATATCCAAGGCATTCGACCGTGTTTGGCACGATGGACTGTTGGCTAAGCTACGCTCTTACGGTATGTCTGAAAAGTTCTGTTTGTGGCTCTCATGTTTCCTCAGAGAGTGTTCTTTACGAGTGGCAGTCGACGGATTTCTTCACTATCAACGCCGGTGTGCCCCAAGGCTCCAAAACTTTTCGTTTTTGATTACTCATTTAACTTTCAGTACAGATTAATTTAAAGTTGCATATTTTTCTCGGAAATAGGACATTTGCATGGACAGTAAAAATTCAAAAAGGGCAGTTTTCCACAATTATAATTTAAAAATTAACATTACGTAATATTTATTTGTAATATGACTAGATCGAATAAAAAGATCCTGCAATGGAGACTTTGGGAGCATAAACGAAAACGAGGTAGGCCACAAATGAGGTGGATAGATGACCTGAGGAAACACGCTTGACAAAGATGGATGCAAATCGCTCATAACAGAGAACAATGGAAAAGAGAAGAGGAGGCCTATACCCGAAAATGGATGTTTGAGGCTGATTAGATAGATATAATATGACTTGTTCTAACATTGCCTCAGTTTGATGCTTTTCATTACTCTCTTTACATTTCGTATTATTACCTTGGCATTTTTCGTTATTTTCTTTTAATATACGGTCTGTTAAGTAAGAACGTGACCGCTTGTATTCATGAAAAAATTTGTTTCGAGAACATTTTTTGCCATCAATGTATTCTTTGGTATGCTAACACCGGCGCAATTACCCTAGTAACTGGTCCAATCGCCTCCTGCATCAATAATCGCCTAGCATCTCCGAGGCATGCTGTCGACAAGATTTTCTGCATACGCTGCAAATTTTTCGAATCTCGTGAAACAACTGAGTTAAAGTCCTCAGAGTCATTCCTCTGAGCTTTCTCTTTACAAAGGATCAAACGTTTTCAATAGTGTTGGCGTCCGGCGATTGTGAAGGCTACTCTAGTATCTTATCGTGGGTCCAAGCGAGCCGCTTCACGACTTGATTTTCTAGCAGCAAAGTTTCTTAATTTTATCGCTTTTTGACGCAGCGTCAATTTCGGTTCCCGTGAAAACAAAGATATGATTCGTTTCTCGACTTTCGGAGTGGCTTTGCCTACTGAGCCACGTTTTGGAAAGTCGTCGACATTTTTTGTCTCGTTAAAACAATTTACCCACTTCTTTACAAACGATACCGACTTTTTAATATATTTAGCAGCCGCGGAATGTGTCATTTTAGGCCCCTTTGGATGGGAACAAAGAAAGACTGCCTCGAATCGACGCGCAAACAAGTGACTCATTTTGGATTTTACGTGATTTCGACGAAAGATAGGAATCAACTGATACTTTTACTAAAATACGTCGTAGACAGAGGTTTCTTCCAACGATTTTTTTTGTTGAATCGCTAAAATCGCTTCAACCAAAAATAAATTATCGCGGACACGTTCTTACTTGACAGATTTTATAAGAATAGTAATAAATGTGCTGGCATATTAAACAAATATAAAATTGTTTCACTAAAGTAGTGTACAAGTATATTCGTTCAATAATAATAAATGGAAACCTGAATTGAATCTAATTGTAAAACTGAAGTAACAGACCATTAACTTATCAAAAATTTGAAAATACTGAAACTAAAATCTAAATACAGTAGAACCCCGGTTATCCGAGGTAACGTGGGGGGGCACCCTCCTCGGATAACTGAAAACTCAGATAATCCGGATTGGTTTTTCACTCATTCAAAAAATACTTTAAACCGATGTATTAACGTTTTTAACATATAAATAGGTACATACATTGTAAAACAGTGAAATAGGTATCTATGCGCTTCTGTTTCATATTGCATCTTCTTTTTCTCGCTGCAATGTTTCTTCATCTATTAAGAAGAAGCAAATCCGCTGGAGTTGCCTCTGATTGCTGTTCGATATACCTCAAAGCTTCTTCCAAAGAAGCAAAACCTTTTTGATGAGAGATCTTAGTGGGAGACTGTTCATCTAACGTCGCTTCGTCATCGTCATCTGATTTTTCGGTTTCCTGAAAGGTATTCGTTATTTCTTTAATGCTCATTTCGTCTTCTAAATCATCTGCTGTAATCCATTCAACAATATCTTCTCTTGTCACATTTTCGCAACCTTTTAATTGTTGCATTAATTCAAATAAACTTCTTTTTCTTCTATCTCGCTGTCAAAATTTGAAAAGGACATTTCTCCATGGCTTCTCAATTTCAAAGCTAATTCATTTAATGGAGTATTATCTTCACTGTCATTATAGTCCTCAAAATCAATAACTTTTGACCAAGATTTTTGAATAGTGGTAGTACGCACAGAATCCCAAGCTTGACTTACCCAGTAAATAACATTTTTCAGTGTAACCTTTCTCATCCCGTTGATAATATCTTCCTTTTCTGTGTATTCTAACAGATGTTCAAGATATAAATGCCTATAATTTTTTTTAATGTTTTCGAGGATGCCTTGATCCATTGGTTACATTATGTTGGTTACATTTGGAGGAAAAAATTTTACAATATGAAGTCGTTCTCCAGGGTGAGAGGTGGCATTATCCATTAACAAAATTGCTTTAATAGGAAGACAGTTTCTGTTCAAAAATTTAGTCACAGATGGCACGAACTCTTCTTCAAACCAGTTAGTAAATAAGATCGCATCCATCCATGCGCTCTTCTGACTTTTGTAATAGACTGGTAGGGTTTTGGGTGAGATGTCTTTTAAAGCTCTTGGACGTGCAGACTTGCCAATCACCATCAGTGGGATTTTGTGCTTGCCAGATACATTGGAATGTATAGTTAATCTTTCCTTACTTCGTTTGTGCCCAGGAGCTGATTTTTCCTGTCGAGATGCCAATGTTTTTGATGGAAGTATTTTATAATTCAGACCAGTTTCGTCACAGTTGTAAATTTGATAACATGTGTATCCACAATCTTCGATTTGCTTTTTAAAGTTCTGCTTAAACTTCTCAATTGATGACACATCAGCAGAAAGTTTTTCACCACATACAGTCAGTTCTCGTACACCGTACCGTTTTTTCCAGCGGGCAAGCCAACCAGAACTGGCGGTAAACTGATCTATCTCTGGAAATTGCCTACTAATCATTATTGCTTTCTGTTGTAAAATTGGACCTGACAGAGACACACCTTTTGATCACTGTTGGTTAAACCACATGAATAAAGCTTCGTTAACGTTTTCATAGTCGCCGGGTTTCATTGATTTTCTTCCTGAGGACGAGGTAGCTTGATTTATACACCACTCTTCTATTTTTGTGCGGTTTCTTTTCCAATCTCCAACTGTTACCTCACCTACTCCATAATCTCGTGCAACAACTTTAATTGTCTCTCTTGCTTCAATTCTTCTGATGGCTTTTAATTTTTCTTTAATAGGAACGACGATTCTTTTATGCTTGTTTTGCTCTATTATAATACGAGAAACAAAAATTCAAACAAAGCAGTTCGTATCAATTACACTTAACTACCAGAACTCCAACCAAATAAATTATGTGAGTATACTCGTACTTTTCCGTAATAACCGCTATAACGCACTGCATTTACGCAAATTTACATTCTGAAAGAATCCAAAAACATAAAAAGGGGACCCCTCACACGGGCCAGGGGGATTCCCCGAAGGTCTTGACGATTTTAAATAGAAATATGTACATACATATTTCAGAAGCTCGGTTAATACGCAGCATAGACGAGCGTACCTCAGATAATTAGGTTCTTAGATTGGTTCGGTTAATCGCGACTCGGTTAATCAGGGTTCTACTGTACTTTAAAATATTAGTAAATGAAAAATAAATGTAACGACGTATATGTACGTGATCTCTTATACTTGCATCAATTAGATTTTGGGCAGGGGGGGCAACTCTCTCCTAAATTCGCTTCTGCAAAATAATTGAAAAAGAGCAACAAAAACTAATATTTGAAAATTATCTTACAAGTCAACAGAAACAGATAAAAGCAAAATGCAATTAAAAAATTCCTAAGCTTAATTTTCCCTCTCGCCCAGTACAATTGAAATTTAATTGATACTAACGAACTGTACCAGATGAGATTTTAATCCGGCAACACAAATAAAACGATAGAATCGAAATAACAAAGCCGAAATATTCAGTTTGTGTTCAGTATATTTTCCGGTAGCTATATTAGATTACATTTTAATCAGCAACAACTGTACTGGTAAACGGGGGGTGCCGGGTTACCGGCCATTACTCAAACTTGACGTTAAATGGCTAATCCAATTGTTACCCCAACGATATGTGGTTATCGCTCGATCTAACCGGCTTTTGTGAACTGCGCTCTAGCTTTCCGTTCCCTAGCGCCGCTCGCGTCGCGGCGCTCGCTCCATCAACTGACGTCGGTGTCGGTCGCGTTGCCTCTTCAAATCATTGCATTTTGATATTTTAATTCGCTTTATCCCCTGTTTCACCTTATTTGTTTATTTATCTAATTGTATTTAAACATATATTATTGTTTTTAATTCATATACATCAGAAAGCTTTAGACAGTATCTAAGATTTTAGAAGATCCTGATTCGTTTTAAGGGGTTATTTACTCCTTGAATTTTCAAAATTTAGATTTTTTTTCAGATTTTTATTCTCTATACTTCTAAGAATTATTCAAAAAAAAATTAAGAAAATTCCATTCCATTACAAACTTAGCATTAAATATGACTTGGCGTCGGATTGGGACCGCTACCTGTTTTCAGACACTGCCTGTAGTATTACTAAGTCAATTTTTAATGTTTTTTAACTTTTTTTTTTTAATCTTAATAATTGCTTTTTCTACAAAATGCCGAGAGGTTTTTATAATTTTTCTAATAGACAATTTTTATAATTACATAAATTTTTTGGTCGAAAATTTAGTTTGAAGCACCGTAAGTTTTTTATTTTTGAAAGAAGAACCCTTCGAAAATTTTTACCTACTACATCAGTTTGCTAGATTAATTTCTAGTTCTATTACTTTAACTCCGCCTGCAGCATAGGAGAGTGGATTGAGTATCCTGACGGTGCTGTTGCCGATCCCAAGCCCGGACTAAGGAGGAGGGTTTATGGGCAAGGCTAGCAACCTACTCATAGTAAAAACAATACATGGCTCACAGAACTAATGTAAAGCCTCGGAACAGGACGGACCATGGGTTGACGAAAACGGCGAGGAAACATAAAAACATTAAATAATAAAGGTCAGGAAATGGAAAAGAAATTAAAAGATATATGCGCATTACAGGAAACAAAAAAGATGGACAAAGGGCAAGTGTGACTCGGCGAATACGTTTAATATATAGCGGGGTAGAAAGGAATAACAGAGCAAAAGAGGGTGTGGCACTGATGATTTACAGAAAGCTAACTCAGAATATCCAAGAATGTAAATATATACCAGAAAGAATAATAGTAACAAAACTTAAATTAGAGAATCAAAAAATTAACATGATTGGAATATACAGTTTAAAAAACTGTAAACCGTAAAACAAGAGAACAAAATTCTACAAAAAACTACAAGAGACATCTGATGCAGTCCCAAAAAGAGAAGATTATCATAATAGGGGACTTTAATGCATGAGTAGGGAACATGATAGTAAAATAAATCCCAAGATATAAGATCCTGCATTTTTGCTTTTTCAATGGGGCAATAAACGACCCTATTAAGGTTTTGTGCATAGTTGCTAGGTATTACGATAAACGTATTTTTATTTTACCTGTTTTGTATACCGCCCTCACTTGCACCTGCAATCATACTGGATCTAATTTTACCTATATATTTACCACCTGGCAACCCGGTTTGGGGCCCTTTAAGTATTTGATAATACAGGCCTAATGACCACAGGTCCCCATTAAGATTCGAAAGATACTTTTTATTATTTTTATTTTTAGTTTTACTTACAACTTACAACGTAACGGTTCTATTTTAATTATGTGGCGTCAATGGGAAAATTGCAATAGTGGCTATCGAACTTATCACTTGACGCTAAACAAATAGTGAAAAATGTTTACGACAGTTTGGTAAAAATAAATTTGAATAAACAAAGTGCTTTGCAAGAAACCAGTGAACTAACAAAAACCCCAATTTCTACGATTAACGGTATTGTAGGAAATCCATCACTCAGAAACAGGAAAAAACGGAAAGATTTTCAAATCATGTAGACGATTGTGAAAAAGACGTCAACAGGAGAAAAATATATTCTATGTATGAAGAGCAGTTGGTGCCGACGCTAGACAAAATAAAATTAAGACCGGTGCAGGACGGGACCAATATACATTGTGGCCGATCAACCCTTCACAGAATTCTCTTAATAATGGGATTCACGTTCCGAAAAATCGACAAAAGGCAAGTAGTGATGGAGTCACAAAGATTACGAATTTTCGACATACTTATTTGCAAGAAATTAAAAAGTATCGATCAGAGAATTGACAATAATTTACCTTGACGAAACATGGTTCGATACCAATGACACTGTGCAAAAAAAAGGTAGGTTGACAGCAGTACAAAATGTCAGACTAACGCATCTTCAAATAAAGGTAAACGAATAACCATTTTACATGCTGGATCTGAAAAGGGCTGGGTTTCAAATTGTCTACTATTATCTGCAGAAAACATAAAAGATTCTAGTTTGGACTATCACGAAGACACGACCGCAGAACTTTTTGAAAACTGGTTTTAAAATTCCCTTTTGCCAAATGTTCCCGAACAGAGTGTTGTAGTTATGGACAATGCAAGTTACCATAGTCGCCTACTAAATAAGGTTCCTAATGCAGCAAACTCCAAATCGGAAATACAGGAATATATGTTAAAAATGACATTTATTTTGACTTTAGTTATAAAAAAGTGATTTTTTGGAAGTTTCGAAAGACTATAAATTGAAAAAGAAATATGTTTGTGATAGTATGGCTGAGAAAATGGGACACACTGTTTTGCGGCTTCCTCCGTATTATTGTATGTTTAATTCAATTGAACATATTTGGCATCAAGTTAAATCAAAAATAAGGGCACAAAATGTTTCTTCTACTTTAAGCGTGTCATTGGTTGAATTAGTAAAAAAAGTTATAAATGATATATCTTGTGAAAGCTGGAAGAATTCTATTCAGCACGTTGTTAAAGTTGAAGATTCATATATTTATGTAAATAATATAAAACCTAGGGACGGAACACTGGAAGAAGCAATATTCGAGAGGAATATCCAAGGAAGAAAAGCGATTGCAATGCTTAATAGTATACTATGGGACAAAAACATAACCATTGAAAATAAGAAGAGAATTTACAACTCAATAGTGAAAAGTATAATAACTTACAGCTCCCAGGTGTGGCCATTGAAAGAAAGAATAGAAAAAATACTAAAAGCTACAGAAATGGATTTCTGGAGACCAGCAGCCAGAAAATCCAGAAAAGATCGTATACCAAATGACACGATAAGACGAGCTTTAGAAATAAAGCACGATATAGTGGACGAAATCAGAACCCAACAGTTGGTATGGTACGGACATGTACAGAGAATGTCACAAGACCGACTACCTAAAAAGATTTTAAATTGGAATCCTCATGGAAAAAGAAAGCGAGGAAGACCACGCCAAAGCTGGAGCGCAGGAATCAACAAGGAAGTACTAGAGACAGATCTGGAGAAGGAGGGATGGAGAAACCGGGAGGAGTGGAAATTAGGCATCGGAAGACGTTATAAAACCGATTGATGATATTAGTACTTCTTATCCATTTGTTTTTACATGCATCTATAAATAAATATCTTCAAAAATACTTATAATTTTATTTATTTGCGTTAATGAATAAAATTATTAAATCCATCTCTGCAACCTATCATAAACAAAAGGTCAGAATTTTTATATTGCCCACTTAAAACGGCAAAATTCAGGATTTTATATTTTGGGACAGGCTATACCGGGAATGAAACAGAGGTTCAAAATGTAACGAATGAGAATGGCGAATTTTTGATAAACTTCTCCGCACGAAATGAGTTGCGAATAAATAACACCTTTAAACATAAAGAACAACATAAATATACACTTCAAATTACGAGAGGAGATCAATCATAGATTACATTCTAACAAATAGAGAAGTACATTATACACAAATATTAGACATAAGATGTTTATGTTCTGCAGATGTTGGGAGTGATCACAGTTTTGTAATGGCAAAAATCAGAATGACAATAATGAGACGTCAAAAAACAAGCCTAACAGTTAAGGAAACAAAGACAAAGGTAGAAAGCCTACAAGATGAATCAATAAAAAATCTCTACCAGACAAGATTGGAGAACGAAATAAATAAAAACCAAGTGGTAGAGGAAGAAGACATAGAATACAGTTGGAGAAAGATCAAGGATAACATTATAAACGCAGCAAAGGAAGCACTCGGGGAACGCTAGATAAACAGAACATCTAGGAGACCGAAAAATACACCTTAGTTCTGCGAGGAAGTGAGATTAAAATGCCAAGAAGAAACAAAAGCCCATCTTAAATATAAATCAAGAAAAACCAGAGAAACATATGAAGAATATAAGACAGTCCGCAATGAAACAAACGCAATAGTACGAAACTTACACAAACAAAACTTAACTCTAAAAATCTCACTAAAGCCATCAACACGTTCGCTATACTCAAATATTCATTTGGTATCATCAAATGGTCGCACACAGACATAGAAAACATGTACATCCTTAAACGTTCTCAATTTACCAAATATAGGAAATTACACCCCAACGCATGCAAAGAAAGACTTACCATCGAGAGGAAGGTAGGAGGAAGAGGAATTATAGATATAAGATCATTACACACAAAACAAATACAAGCACTTTTCTTTCACACCAAGCCAACCAGCCTCCATACAGCAACAGTAAAATCAGACAAAAACTACACACTTCTCAACTTATCCCAGGCAGACCACCCAGCAGACACACACAGTCACACTCAATTACAACAGGAAAAGATGAAAACGTGGTCAGAAAAAACACTCCAGGGAAAACACCACAGATACTACATAGAACAAGACAACGTAAACAGAAAATAATCATACACCTGGTTACAGGATGGACAGCTATTCACAGAAGGCTTCTTATTTGCCATCCAGGATAATCATATTAACTAGAAACTACCAAAAGCATATCATCAAAGACTCAACTGTTACAGAAGAGAGATGCAGGAAATGCCACTAGCATAAAGAAACCGAACATATAACAAGCGGATGCAAAATATTAGCCGGAATGGAATACACAGCCAGACATGACTCAGTGGCAAAAATAGTTCACCAAGCACTAATCACGACATACACACTCATAGAAAATACAGATCCCTACTACAAATACACACCAACATCCATACATGAAAATAAAGATTACAAGCTGTACTGCATCAGTATCCATACAGATAAAACAGTCTCCGCCAATAGACCCGATACTAGTTTTCAATACAAAAAAGGAGAAGTCACCTATCTGATTGATATAGCTGTCCCCAATGACACAAACATCCAAACGAAATACACAGAAGAAATCTCCAAATACACAGACCTTGTAACAGAAATAAAAAGGCTATGGAAACAAGAAAAAGTCATCATTGTCCCCCTCGTTATATCAGCCACAGGCCTTACACCAACAATATTCACACCGTACTTAGTAAAATTAGGACTCAACACAAACATACACAAAAACATTCAGAAGTCAGTGATTTTGAAAACATGTAACATTGTCAGATCCTTCCTTAATACACAATGGTAATAGCGTTTGTGCTGATTTGGCTTAGGCACGTCAGCCAAACTTGGAACCACATTGACCAAATGTGAGAAAGAAGAACCAAAAAAAAGTGATAATTTATTTTCTTTTTGTCAAGAGCGTTTTCGTTTGTATTGACTCACCCTGTATGTGACAATTGAATAGGTCAAGTGCATAACGAGCCTAAAAAATTATCACTTTTCGCAGTCTCATCCCCTCAATAAAATGTCACTTTCGAGATGAGATTAATACATTAAACGGAAAGAAATTAAAGAGGGGTGTAAGTAGTAACATCATACAGTGGGAAAATAGCAGGAGCAAGTGCATTCGCATGGACTTTATCTGAATGTTATTTGACTCACATTTAATGAACTTATAGTGTACAAAAACATCCCTCGGGAATCTGGAGCCATAAAATTGTACCCTATATTTCTCATGATAAAATCGCAAACAACTCCAGGGAGAATATGTAATATAAAGTAATTGAAATAGGCAAACAAAATTTTAGTAAAAATTCTTTTAATCTTTAAATCTTAGGATGCCAGAGTGCAAAAGGAACAAAATAAAATTGATGCAATAAATGATTTATTTATTAGAGACATTGCTAAATCAGGTCTACATATGAGAAGGCCATTTTATGTCAGTTCTTTTAAATAATCAATTTATTAGTGAAAGTATGGCTGACAAAGATATGTCTGAAGTGTATGGATGTTGCCCTTTCCTCCTGAATTTAGGTTCTCGTATTATAAACATGAAAATTTTATAAAGCAAGTATGAAAAAGTTACCAGTGACCTCAATATATCGCAACGAATTATCAATTTTTGTCTGTTCCCTGTCATTCTCAAAGAAATACAACACGATTATTCCACACCGATATTGTAGTCCAAGCTGTCACTTTAGGGGAATATAAAAGCTTTTGAGAGTATAGTTTCTGATTTGTCAGACTAATAAGACAATAACGGCAATCCTATTTACCAGGTGTACAAATATGAAATGCGGATTTCAAACAACAGATGGTGTACCAATGCAGTTTGTATTATAAAGATTCGACGCTGCTACATTTTGTTGTGTCATCAACAAGTGTCAGTCGTGCACGAGTGATAAACTGGAAAAGTGTGTGCATAGTGTTGTGTTGTTGTGTTCAATATGTCGAAATTTATATCGAACAAAGAGGGGCGTGGTCTATTATGAGCTATTAAAACCTGGGGAAACGGTTAATACTAAACGTTACCAACAAAAATTGACCGATCTGAACCGTTCCCTGCTAGAAAAAAGGTCAGAATACCGAAAGAGGCAACACAGTCATTTTTCTTCATGACAATGCTCCATCACATATGGTAAAACCAGTTCGCGATACGTTGGAAGCACTCAGCACACTTGGCTCCTTCCGATTACTACTTGTTTGCATCGATGGGTCACGCACTTGCTGAGCAGCGCTTTGGTTCGTACGAAGATCTGAAGAAATGGCTCGGATAAATGGTTCGCAGCAAAAGGGGAAGATTTTTACTGGCGTGGTATTCACAAATTGCCCGAAAGATGGGAAAAATGTATAACAAGCGATGGAGCATACTTTCAATAAAGCACTTTTTATCATTCTTCAGAATTTGACATGTTTCATACTTCATACTACACCTGGTAATGGCTCGGTCGTCAACACAAAAAAGTGTTTTCTCCAAAAATAAAATGTTGGTAAATACCAAAAAAGTTTAAACAATCCATTCATAAAGTTTAGCCTCTAATCATTAAATATGGTCATTAATTTTTGCATCAGGTGTATCTCGTAGGGACACAGCCATAAAATTTTATGCAGAATGCGTTGTAACCTACCTTCGAATATATTTAGAGTACTTGATCGTTTACGTATTAAGAGATCGGGATTCTTGCAAACCAACACTCGAATCTTCTCCATGTTTTCATCACAATGCAATGGGTTCAAAGGGATCTCCGCCTTCAAAGAATTCGAAAACTTTCGCAACGTTGATGGTGGCCGTTTTTCTGAGACTGCGAAGGAATTTTCTTTATATATATTTTTTTTATATGTATTTCCGTTAATTGTGGACCCCAAAAGAGGTTCATAATAATGGAGAGGTTTACTGAAGGACGATCCAAAATTTAAAGCAATGACTGATGCAATGCCAGGAAGTTTCAAGAATTTCCAAACGAAACATTTTTTATTTACCCTCCTCATTCCCACTATCCTCTTGCCGTTCTAAATCTGATAATGATTATCCTAATTTAATTTGTAATTTATTTATTTAGTTTAATCTGGTTAATAAAAGAACAATAAAAATCTGAATACCACGCACCGTTTTTAACTCATTTTTAAGTTTTGTCGTCTCTTATACGAGGGCTACCATTTTACAAAAACAATGAAAGAAAAAAAAATTGATATAAATCGTTTTATTGTACTCAAAATATTTGCTTTTAAGATTTATACAATTTTGCATGCTCGAAGCATTTTTCCACTCTGAAGTTGGTACATCAAAAACACGGTTTTGAGAGCGTTCAACGGCTTCTTAAGGTGATGAAAATTGTTGTTCATGCTGACATTCGGGAACAAAAATAAGTAGTTAGGCGATAAATCAGGTGAATACTGACAATGAGATATTAATTCGATATTTTTCTCCGTCCAGTATGAGAGCTGGCATGGCCATGATGAAGAATGATACGGCCGCATCCGGCCCCCGGGACGTATCAATAAGGCCCGCGATCGCAAGAAGTCAGATATCTGAATCCTCGAGCTCAAAATAATTACCCTCTTTTATAATAATTCAGTATATTTTTTTTATTTGAATCTGGCCCGCCTACACATTCTAAATTTAATACGAGGTATATCCACAAAGTAAGTTCCGTTTCTATTTCTATCCGCGGCAGCGCTGCGATCGCAGTTCCGAGCATGCGTGGCAGTTACTCTGACTCAAGCAGAAGAAATGTACGCCATTTTCAGATCGCTGCTGCCGACGTGTTCTTTGTAGTGCTTCTTTATGATGTCAACCTTAATTGAAAATGCCGCCGCTTGTGAAATCATGAAAAACTGAAATTTCGAAAACTTTGCTCACGTTGGGTACCCAAAATTCTTACTGAACAACACAAAAAACAACGGATGGGCAGTGCACTTCAGTTTCTGACACGCTACAATGAAGACTGTGATGATTTTCTTTCTCGGATAGTCACGGGGGATGAAACTTGCGTATCTTACGACACCCTAGAAACTAAACGGCAATCAATGGAATGGAGGCACACTTCGTCCCCAACGAAAGTTAAGCCTAAGCAAATCTTGACACCTCGAAAACTCATGTGCACCGTTTTTTGGGACAGAAAAGGCATTTTGCTGATTGATTTCTTACCACGAGGCCAAACAATCAATGCACATGTTTACTGCGAGACCATTAAGAAATTGCGCCGCGCAATACAGAACAAGCGCCGAGGATTACTGTCGAAAGGTGTTGTTTTTTTCCACGATAATGCCTGACCTCACATTGCGAACGTGACAAAAGAACTCCTACAGGAATTTGACTGGGACGTGTTTGATCATCCTCCGTACAGCCCGGACCTCGCTCCTAGCGACTTTCATCTCTTCTTACACCTAAAATCTTTCCTTGGTGGTCGACACTTCAACGATGATGACGAGCGGAAAGAACATGTTACCACATGGTTGAAAACACAGGCGGCAACCTTCTATGAAGAAGGCATACAAAAACTTGTGCCACACTATAACAAGTGCCTACAAAATTTCGGAAGCTATGTAGAAAATTAGTTTAACAGTTGTAGATTTTTGTACAATAAATAGTTTTTCTGTATCTGTACACGTTTTTTTTATATAACCAGACGGAACTTACTTTGTGGATATACCTCGTATATGCAAAATTGAGTTTGACACCTCTGCTCTAAAACAATGGTTGCAACATGTCCAGTATAACCAAAGAAACAAGCGATCATTTTCTTGGAAGTACTTCGCGAACAAACCTTTTTTTGTTGGATTCGGTTCATCTTGGAACACCCAAACAGTTGATTGTTGCTTAGTTTCCGGTTCGTACGAATATATTCAAGTTTTGTGTCCTGTTATAATATTGTACGAGTATACGGATTTTGCATGTCCTCGGTCTAATTTTTTGAGCATATCCTTACACCAATTGAGGTGAGCCTGTTTTTGAGTTTTGGTGAAATTATGCGGAATCCATCAGGAACAGGTCTTTTTCACAGCTAAATGTTCATGCAAAATCAAATGTGCAGGGTGGTCCAAATTGGACACTTTTAAAGGTAAACCCCTTTATCTAAAGACGACAAGTGATATCAGTGCCTGAGGTTCAATTTTTATGATAAACTCAATGGTGAAAACCACATATCGATATCTAGTACCGTTTCAGATATACAGAGTCTTTTTCAAAAATCTGCATTTTGAAAAAATGTTTGTAATTCTTTTCTTATTGAAAAATTTTGATTTCTCTAAAAACATTCTCAAAGCATTTTTTCACGTGGATTTCAACAGTGTAAGTTACATTTTTTTACAACTAATATTTTAATAGTCATTAACGCAAAAACATATTTTTTAAATGGGATACCCTGTATATTTTTACTTATCGGAATAAAGCTTTAAATTACCATTCTAAAAATATGACACACTTTATATTTTGCTTAAATCTACTTCAAAATATAAAGGTATTCAGTTTTTTACGCGAGTTTCAAATGCACATTTTTACAGAAATCAAAAATTTTTAGTAGGAAAAGGATTACAAACATTTTTCCAAAATGCAGATTTTTGAAAAACACCCTGTATATCTGAAATGGTACTAGATATCGATATGCGGTTTTTACCATTGAGTTTATTATAAAAATTGAGCCTCAGACACCGATATCAGTTTTCGTCTATCTCCTTTAGATAAAGGGGTTTACCTTTAAAAGTGTCCAATTTGGACCACCCTGTACTGTAATCTTCGACATGCTTCAGGATGCCTCTATCTCACGGTAAGTCTTATGCGGATCCTCTTTAATTATGTTGCTCACAGCATCGATGTTTTTTGGAACCAGCGATTTTGGTCGACTTTTACGAAATTCATCGTTGATGGAAACATGACCCTGACGAAATTCTGCAAACCAATTGTAAACAGTTTTTTTTAATGGTGATTCATTACCAAAAGTTGAACGCAGCGATTTGAGGCATTATTGTTGAGTTACACCTTCACTAAAACCGTAAAAAATCATTCAACGAAAACCTTCACGTGAAATTTCTGTTCATAAAACTGTTTTCTTAAAGGCTCACTGTAAACAAACTACTCGGCCAATTTCTTAGCTGCTACTGTTTTCAAATAACAAATGTCAAATTTTACAACAATACTAATGTCACATCTCGATAGCGCTATCTCGCTGTCGTTTGTAAAAATTTAAATGGCGGCCCTCGTAGGGACAAAATAATATTCTGACTTAAACTTATTACATTTTTATGTAAAAAGTCCCGAATAATAAAAACTAATATAAATAAGCTAATTTAATTTAATCACATTACAAAAAATACAAAAATATTACATGATGTTTAAATTACGTGGCATTGATATAACATACATAAGCAAGAATTATATTCTCATACCTACATACATTATTTTTCCATTAAGAATAAATTGATTTATTTTAAAAATATTGTTATTTTTATTAATACTGTTAACTAAATATCTCGTTGTTGCTGCCTCTTCGTTCTGTAGTAGCAGTTAAATGGGATAAAATATGATAGTTTTAGGCGGGCATTACATTATAAAAGTTCTTTTATAAAAGATCTTTCAAAAAAGAACTTTTACGATAAATGTGATAGTGTAATAGCTCTAGTTTCATAAAATTTGTCTTTTATAAAAGTTCTTTTATCATAGTTTGCATTTTCATCCAATATTTGATAAAAGTAGTCTCTCCCATTCCTGCACTCAACTCGCCAATAGGTTGGCTTCTCTTCTCTTTGTACGCATGCGCACATCTCACGTCTCGCGACAAAATCCAATCACACATATCAGTGTTGTATATTTAATTTTATTTGCGCCCCTTAAGTCAAAATTTAACTTTCAAAACTACACGGCTTTGATGAGGCCATCAATTCCTATATTATTACCAAATTTCAACTTTCTATGACAAATAGTTTCGGAGAAAATCGGGTGTGACAGACAGACACCAAAGTCATCTTCAAAAGTTTTGAAAGTAACTGAAGAATGGCCGAGTCGAGGATTGAGTGCAGGTGGTCTGTGGCGGGATAAAAAAAAATCGGTAAAGTGATTTACCCAATATGTTTGCGTCTTTTAAACACTCAGTTCTGAAATAAATACGGAATTTGACATTAAAAAAAACTTAATTGAAGAATTACTACTCTATATTTTAAATGATAGGTACTTTGTTGTGATTTGAGCAGAGGAGGGCTTCAGAGATATTTATAATTGAAACCTGACATTTCCGACCTAACATACTGTAATAAAATAATAACATAATTTTTAGGTATTTTTACTAAAAAGGACGTAACACGAGATATCCGTTGCAACTGTTCTAACTTCATCTGCTGCCCTTTTAGCTCTCTATCATGGACGTAGTCAAGGAGAGACAGGAGAGGGCAGCTGCTCCCCCTAGATTCTTGAGGGCCTAAAAAATTATACTAATAAAAAACAAAAATATTAATGGAATTCTGCGTTTTAAGGAGCGGCGCCCCCTAAACTTAGAGGCTGGCATGCTCCCTACCTATTAGACTATAAATAATAGTGCTTAAAATGTATTTACGATGCCATCAGAAACCAGCAAAAATTTTCACAGTACTATTGAAATAATGCAAAATATATTGACTTCTAAGTCATATCGCACGACCACTAAAAAATCCTTTCCTACTTTAAATCTTATATGCATACTTACCAATTTCGATGCATCGATGGATATCTCATTTTGTTCCACAGTTTTTCGTGATCCATAGACCTCGAAACGTGAGGGGAGGGGGTTAATTTGAATTGAATTAAAATGATAGCAATTACGATGTTTCTCACTTAGACAAGGCGAAATCGGCGCCATCGTTGGAAAAAATTTTCTAATTGAATTTTTTTTCATAACCTTCTCCAGGAGATGCCCCTGAAAGAGGATCAACATGTTGCCGGGCGGTAACCTGGTCCGAATTTGTTTAAACAAATTTTTTTTAAACAAAGTCCAAAAATTGAAATTTTCGCCCCGCCCCGTTTAGGTAAATTGGACCATTTTGAACAAAAAATGTCTCTTGTGAATTTTCTCTAAAATGCGCCGTTTTCGAGATATCGGCGATTTTAGGTGCGAGAAAACGCGAAAATGGCCACTTTCACCTCCCAATATCGGGGTCAAAAATTAAAATTTTTAATGTTGCCAAGTGTCCAAATTAAAGTTTGAGATCTCCTCTACAAATTACCGTAGGAAATATTGCAATATCTTTATTTTTAAATATTGTTTTTTAACAGTTAACAAATTGCGTTCGAGCGCCCGCGGCTGCATCGAAACTGTATACATAGATATATACGCAACGCCCGTACGTAGGCGCACGGAACTGTATACGCACTGCGATGCTCTATAAAGCTTTGTTTCTTGATTTCTTATTAAAATTAATATATTTGAAAAGTATGTAAAAAATATTTATTTATTAAAGAGTAATTGTTATATCAAATTTAATTATTATAACAAATGAATATAAATAAAAATTCAATATTCGATTAGGATGGTAGAAGAATTAAAACAATTTTATGAAATATAACTTTATATATATTTAATAGAATTTTCGCAAATATTTAAATTACACCCACACATGAGTATACAACTTACGTTGTTGCTTTTGCAATTACATGCATTAGTTTTACAATTTTTTGTACATTTACATTGCCTAATTAACGAATCTGGTATCGAATTTTTTAACATGAATTTGGGTAACAATTCACCTGTTTCTATAGTGTAACCAAATTCTGTTGCATCTAAATGTCGATACCGAGAATACAATGACATTTTCCATATGTACGTTTGTAGTGAAGCTCGTGAAATGTGCAATTTTAAAGCATCGGATGTACATGGAATTTTTCCAAAATTAATACCCATCCCACAAGAACGTTCTAAAATTATTTGTCTAGCATTATCTGCTGTTTCTCCAGCTTTTTTCAAAATTTTCAAATACAATTTTTCTAATGCATTGAATTCCATGGCATTTAATTGTAAGCCAGTACCAAGTGGGGTTAATGCATTTTGAGTATCTAAATCAAAGACTAAATCTAAAGCTTTATTTTTAGTACCTACTTTACTAGTAGTATCACAGCCTGTAAACGCATGTAAAGCAGGCAAAACTTGACAAACTTGACTAGTTAAATATTCAGCAGCTACATTACAAGACAATAATCTTGGCTTCTGACCAACTACTTTAAAATACAATCCTGTACAACCAATTAATTTGAAAAAGCTCCAATAATGAATTGCTAATATAAAAATTGAATTTTTTGAAATGATTCAAAATTTGGTTGTTGTACAACATCATCACACTTACCACAGAAAATGCACTTATGATCACATTTAATTCGTTTAATAGAAAAAGACATAATTACACATGTACATACTTGTAAGGGCGGAAAAGAAATGAATAAACTATTAAAGTGTCCGACTCTTATTTAAGCAATAGCATGTTTGAACTTTTGCATGATACTTCACGTTACAGCGAGTTGCAGCGCGTATACAGTTCCGCGCGCCTACGTACGGGCGTTGCGTATATATCTATGTATACAGTTTCGATGCGGCCGCGGGCGCTCGAACGCAATTTGTTAACTGTTAAAAAACAATGTTTAAAAATAAAGATATTGCAATATTTCCTACGGTAATTTGTAGAAGAGATCTCAAACTTTAATTTGGACACTTGGCAACATTGAAAATTTTAATTTTTGACCCCAATATTGGGAGGTGAAAGTGGCCATTTTCGCGTTTTCTCGCACCTAAAATCGCCGATATCTCGAAAACGGCGCATTTTAGAGAAAATTCACAAGAGACATTTTTTGTTCAAAATGGTCCAATTTACCTAAACGGGGCGGGGCGAAAATTTCAATTTTTGGACTTTGTTTAAAAAAAATTTGTTTAAACAAATTCGGACCAGGTTACCGCCCGGCAACATGTTGATCCTCTTTCAGGGGCATCTCCTGGAGAAGGTTATGAAAAAAAATTCAATTAGAAAATTTTTTCCAACGATGGCGCCGATTTCGCCTTGTCTAACTGTTATTCTCGCACAAGGAGAAGCGTATTCGCCTGGTATTTTCATTCTCTGGTTAATTAATCGGGATGGGTTGTTTCTTAGGTTCAAAATTAACATTTGATCTGAAAAGTTATCTTGCAACACCGCCCTAAGGACTAGTGAGAGAGGAACCTTACGAAACTTTTTAAAAGTAGAGATACTTTCTTAAATGCTTACTGTAAAAGTTTTAAGGGAACTGATAATTTAATATAGTTTATGCCTGTAAAAAAATGTTTAAAATTCCCTTTGAAAATTAAAATTAGTGTACGAGATAGAAATCAGGCCATATGCGGATATAGTGTCTAGAAATTAATATTTCATTTCAACTTTTATTAAAAGTGAATTTTTTTTGTAGTAACAAGAAATATAATTTGGTAAAACTATTGAAAATTTTAAATAATATTAGGTATGTACCCTCTTCGATGTTATCAAATGTTAATTTTATTGGGAAAACATTTTAAATATTAAAACCCTTCTATTCCTATTAGACATAAAGCTGAAGGTGGTATAGTTTACAAAATTAGTATACTACTTGCTGACACTTCTATCGTCTACCTGAACTTCCAAACTTCTAAAAAGATGATATTGTCCTAGAGAAATCTAAGATATTTATCCCTTATACAGAGGAAAGTAAAATTATTTTAAGCAAAAATAAATTTAAAATATATTGCTATTTTTTGTTGAGTTGAATAGGCTCCTGAATTTAATCTTGTTAACACTTAAGTTACATAACACATGGGCTGAAAAGTCCCGGGCCTAACAAAGAAAACACGGTTTTTTTGGTTCAAAATTAGCTTTATTCATCAACGTAATCTCCATCAAGAGCAACGCAATCATTCCAGCGCCGCTCTAACAATGGCCAAACACTGCTCAGAATCATCAACACGTTCTTGTTTTTGATAAACAGTGAGCAAACGCGGCACCCACTTTGAACAGAGCTTTCTCATAGTCAAATGCTCATGCAATATAAAGCCAACACGTTCTTTTGATATCTTTACGATGTCAGCTAACTCACGCAACTTCACTTTTCGATCATTCAAAACGATTTTATGGATTTTTTTTGATGTTTTCTGGTGTTACCGCCTCATTTGGACGTCCACTGCGTTCTGCATCATCGGTGTCTCTACGACCACGTTTGAAGTCAGCAAACCAACGTTTTATTGTTGTTTCTGATGGAGCGGAGTCCCCATAACACTTTTCAAGCCATTGCTTCGCTTGAACGGTATTTTTTCCCATCAAGAAGCAGTGTAAAATTAAAACACGAAATTGTTTTTGATCCATTGTTTTGAAAATAACAAAAGTAGCGTCACTCTTAGCACAATAACTCACAAACTAATGAATAGAATATCATGAAATTTTAACAGCTGTCTTTTGAAGGTTAGTATTAACTGAAAAAAAGGTGACTGCAATAAAACTAGCGCCATCTATGTGTTAGGCCCGGGACTTTTCAGCCCATGTGTTATATGTATTTTAATAAATCTCAGGTTATTCCACGAATAATGTTTACACAAATTTTCAAATAAACTTTTTTTAAAAAATTACAAATGGATTTTCCTCCTAAACAATTATTTCAATTTGACCCCTGTCGAAAATATAAGCAATTTGAAAAAAATAGTGGTATAGGCTGTCCCAAAATATAAGATACTAATTTTTGCCGTTTTAAGTGGGCAATATAAAAATTCTGACCTTTTGTTTATGATAGGTTGCAGAGATGCACTTAAGAATTTTATTCATTAATACAAATAAATAAAATTATAAGTATTTTTGGAGATGTTTATTTATAGATGCATGTAAAAACAAATGGATAAGAAGTACAAAGATACAGTTTGAATGAATGGGATTTACAAGAGGGGACATATTTTATAAATAAAAATATATTTTAACTTAAGCCTAATTCCGTTTCACTATCACTGTCATCAGCTGAGGTAATTATCGGTTGTGTTATATTATTTATATAAATATATGAATCTTCAATTTTAACAACGTACTGAATGGAATTCTTCCAGATATATCATTTATAACTTTTTTTACTAATTCAACCATTGACACGCTTAAAGTAGGAGAAACATTTTGTGCCCTTATTTTTGATTTAACTTTATGCCAAATATGTTCAATTGGATTAAACACACAATAATACGGAGGAAGCTGCAAAACAGTGTGTCCCATTTTCTCAGCCATACTATCACAAACATATTTCTTTTTCAATTTATAGTCTTTCAAAACTTCCAAAAGATCACTTTTTCCATAACTAAAGTCAAAATAAATGTCATTTTCTAAGATATTTCCGATTTGGTGTTAGCTGCATTAGGAACCTTATTTAGTAGGCTACTATGGTAACTTGCATTGTTCATAACTATAACACTCTGTTCGGGAACATTTGGCAAACCAATTTTCAAAAAAGTTCTGCGGTCGTGTGTTCGTCATAGTCCAAACTAGAATCTTTTATGTTTTTTGCAGATAATAGTAGACAATTTGAAACCCAGCCAGCGTGCAGAATGGTTATTCGTTTCCCTTTATTTGAAAGTGCGTTAGTCTGACATTTTGTACTGCTGTCAACTTACCCTTTTTGCACAGTATTATGGGTATCGAACCATGTTTCGTCAGGCAAATTATTGGCCAATTCTCTGATCGATACTTTTTAATTTCTTGTAAATAAGTCATCTTTGTAACTCCATCACTACTTGCCCTTTGTTGATTTTTCGGAATGTGAATCCCATTCTTAAGAGAATTCTATGAAGGGTTGATCGGCCACGATGTATATTGGTCCCGTCCTGCACCAGTCTTAATTTTATTTTGTCTAGTGCCGGCACCAACTACTCTTCATACAAAGAATATATTTTTCTCCTGATGTCTTTTTCACAACCGTCTACATGATGCATTTAAAAATGTTTCCTTTTTTTCCTGTTCCTGAGTGATGGTTTTCCTACAATACCGTGAATCGTAGAAATTGGAGTTTTTGTTAGTTCCCTGATTTCTTGCAGAGCACTTGGTTTATTCAAATTTCTTTTTAGCAAACTGTCGTAAACATTTTTCAGTACTTGTTTAGCGTCAAGTGATAAATGTTTTCTCTTGCGATAGCCACTATTTCAATTTTCCCACGGACGCCACATAATTAAAATAGAACCGTTACGTTGTAAGTAAAACTAAAAATAAAAATAATAAAAAATATCTTTCGAATCTTACGGCCTGTGGTCATTAGGCCTATATTATCAAATACTTAAAGGGCTCCAAACCGGGTTGTCAGGTAGTAAATATATAGGTAAAAATAGATACAATATGATTGCAGGTGCAACTGAGGGCGGTATATAAAGCAGGTAAAATAAAAATACGTTTATCGTAATACCTGGCAACTATGCACAAAACCGTAATAGGGTCGTTTATTGCTCCATTGAAAAAGCAAGAAGGTAGGATCTTATATCTTGGGATTTACTTTACCCTACTGTTTTTCTAAACTTTACATATGTTATTTGCAAGAAGTAAGTAAATTTAGTCCAAAAAGTTTTTGTTATTCAAGAAATTTTGAGTATACTGAAATAAATTATATTTTGCAGCCGTTTTATGTTGCTAGAGTTTGTCAAGTAAGAACGTGTCCGCGATAATTCAAATTTGATTGGGAAAAACTAAAACAATATTATTGTTCGTCATTCTTCACATGTACGCCGTTTCCAAAGTTATAAAAAATGCTAACCGTATCAGAAAAAAATGTTTAGAGTTAAACTGGCCTTAATTTTGTTCTCATACTTTACAAGAAATTACAAAAACTTGAAAATGAAGCAAAAAAAAGTAATTTTGTAAATTTCTTTAAAATTTATGTGCTCGCATCATAGGCCAAATGCAAAAGAATATTATATGTGTTCAATATATTTTAATATTTTAATATAGAGGGGTCATGTCATCAATGATGTCCACAGAAAACAAACTAGCTGGTGGAACGAAGAAATAAAAAGTGGTAAGGGAAAAGAAAAATGTCTGGAAACGGTATTTGCAAGAGAAAAATCAACGTAAGTATGCAAAGTACAAAGAACAGAGGAATAGGATAAAAATAATAATTAGAGAAGGAGAAATGATAATGCAAAGGAGAGAGTTGAGAGGAAGGGAAAAGAAATAGAACTACAGGAAGTAGAGAAGGGGCTGGAGAAACTAAAAACTGGTAAAGCAGCAGGATGTGTTGGGGTAGATGCGAAACTATTAAAATTCCTTGGACCAACGCGGAAAAAAGAACTTCAGGATATTTTTAATCTTGCAAGGAGAAGTAAGGAAATACCAAACAAATAGAGTACCGCTATTGTTCTTCCAGCGTATAAAAATGGTGATATGCGGGCGTGTGAAAACTACAGAGGCATATCGTTCCTCTGTACGGCTCTAAAAGTAAATGAATCCATAATTGAAAAGAGATTAAGACAAATAATTGAACCAAAGTTAGCACATGTGCAAAGTGGTTTTGGGACAGTCCATAGTACACAAGACCACATATTTACAATACGGCAGATTGCAGAAAAGGCTCTGGGAAAAGATGGGAGAGTATTTTTAGGGTTTTTGGATATGAAAAAAGCTTTTGATATGGTAAATAGATATGGAATATGGAAGAGTTTAAGGGACACGGATGTGGATGAAGATTTAGTAAGTACAATACAGAGTCTGTATGATAATACAATAAACCAAGTGAGAACGTGTAACCGAACATCGAAGGAATTCACCAATAGTGATGGGTTAGGCAAGGAGGAGTGTTGAGTCCACTATTATTTATAAGCGTTATACTATGAATAGTATTAAGTTGGACGGTCTCCAAAATTGGTGGACACGAAATAAAGCCATTCAGGAGTTTATATAGGAATAAAACATCTGCGAGATCCCTACGCTTCTCCAAAGTCGCCACATCAAAAGCGTTCATAATAACCCCATAGTCAATATGAAAACTTGCATCCTTATAAATATTTATTCCAGCTTTAAAAGCTAAAATTTGTAGAAATCTACGCTACACTGACTCAATCTCAGCAATATGGCACTAGTAAGATGGTGACCACACTACCGAAGCATACTCCAAACCAGGGCGGACCATTGAAAAATACAACATTCTAAACGTGCTAGCCGACAGTTGCTTACTATATCTGGTAACAAAACCAAGATTTCTGAGACCCAGTCTCAGAATATTATTATTATGGCCACGAAGATTAAGTTGACTGTCCAAAAGAACACCCAAGTCACGAATCTCCGAGACCGACTCAAGCAGGGTGCCGTTCAAACTATACCAATGACGCTCAATATTCCGCTTCCTACCAAAGGAAATGCAGAAACACTTTTTAACATTTAGACTTAAGCCATTTCTTTCTGACTAGTGATAGAGTCGATTCAGATCTTCCTGTAGACGCGTAACATCGTTAACACTTTCTATTCCTCTGTACAATCTGGGGTCATCCGCAAATAAAAGATATTCAGAATGGTTGAACATTTCACCAATATCATTAATAAACAAATTAAAAAGGAGAGGCCCACAGTGTGAACCCTGCGGGACACCTGAACATACCGATATGTTTCTTGAAATATGATTTAATATACGTATACACGGGCTACGTTCAGTCAAAGAACTCTTGATCCACCTAGTCACGCTCGTGGCGAATCCCAGGGCTCGAAGCTTTCCCACCAAAAGCTCATGATTAACCCTGTCAAACTTCGAGAAATCAGTGTATATCTCATCAACCTGCATACCTATCTCAAACTTAGTAAGTTTGTGACTGTGGATCTTCCCGAGAAAACCCGTGCTGCTCGTATCTCACAAAGTTCCTACAAATCCATGAAAGTTGATCCGCGACAAGCTTATCAAAGAGCTTCGATATAGCCGACTGAATACAAATATCCCTGTAACAAAAAGCTAGTCTTTCAATATTACGGAAAAACGCAGGAGTCCAACGACAAACAGAAGATATAGTGCAGTGGTCTGCTCAGGGAAAACACACATTGTCTCAGGAATGCTGATGGAATCCCATCTGGGCCATGAGAATAACTCATCTTAAGCTGATTAGTGCCTTCAAATACTTCGGCCAATGAGACCCTCACAACGTTCACGTCCAGTACGTTATCAATTTTACAGGCTGAAAGGTCACAGTTCTCTTTTACATAACTAGCCGAAAAATGACGCGCGAACAAATCCACGATGCCATTGCCATCATTAGCAAGTGAATCCATCAAAAACATGCTATGTGGATAAGAAGTACACCTTCTGGAATTGTTAACGTGTCTCCAAAAAAACGCAGGGTTGACTCTTAAATCATTGTCAACTCTAGACAAATATTCTTTATAGCAAGCTGATTGAAGACGTTTACATCTATCACGCAATAAAGAAAACTCTTGGTATGAAGTGAATAAACCGTTTTGTTTATACTTTTTTGTGCGCATTTTTCTTTTGCATAACCAGTGTTTGTAAGTCTGCAGAGAACCACGTTGGAAAATTTGTTGTTCTAAAGCGTTTAACCGGTACGAAGATGGCAATGACATCAAACAAAATATTGTAAAAATTCTTGACACAAACATTTATATCAGTTTCAATGAAAATCGACTCCCATGAAACGTAGGCTAAAAATTCATTGATTAATTGAAATTTTTGAAATCGTAGTATAGTATGTCACATCTCAAACTATTGTTACCATCATAGATGGGAATCGATATTTCATATGCAATATGGTGCTGAGAAACATTTAAAATACACTCAAGGGCAACAGAAACATTGACCTCTTGATTGTTACAAAACACAAGATCAAGAAATCTTCCATGTATATTGGGAATAGAGTTTAGTTGTCTCATATTGAGATATCCATAGCACGCACATATAATATTCGCCGAAGAGGATGCGGGACCCTGCACATTTAAACCATCGTCTCCATCCATCCAGACACACAGTGTGTCGCGTAGAACATGCTAGGTGGACAAAATTCATGTTATGATTTCCAGGAAATCTTATTTGCAAAACGTAAACAACACCACCAAACCCCGAATTCCGAGAAAAGGTTGTTTATCAAATTTGCAAGTGGCGAGTCATAAGCGTCAGAAGTCAGGTAATGAGTTTAATGCAGCTCTTTCAATCAATCAGTTGCAATTTAGCGACACTTTCGTGCACATCTTATAGTGACATATTGTAATATTGTGAAAGTTTTTGTGATGAATATTAATACTGAGGGTAAGTACTATTTTTTAATGTATTTTTTTTAATCAGAATCTATTAATTTGAATTTTTAGTATTTTTTTTAAATAGCCTATATATTTTAGCGTGTTTTTTTAAAAAAAAAACTTTGAAAGTTCAGAATATACAGACATTCATCTCTATCCGGGCTAGTTTTTAGATATTACACAGAAATAACTTTATTCTTCGTAAAAATACACATATTGTTTAGCACACTTCAGTACAACATGTTTTTTTTTTTTTTTTCCAGAACACGTTTACTCTATTGCAAGGGTAGCCTTTTTTGAGGAGTGGTTGAAACACACGAAGAATGAAAAAAACTCGCGTGTATATGACTTTCTTTCTGCAAAATTTCACTTTGGTGACATTACTGAAAGCAGCCAAAAAGAAATAAAGTTGAAGATATCCAACTTGTCTAATAAGTTTGGTGCCAAATGGTTGGCTTCAGGAAAGTCGAAGGAGCGTTTTTTAATTAAAAATAAGAATTGGTTGGATGAAGCAGACATACAGTTTACTGCGAGTTCTTTTGCGCCACAACCTTCAACATCAAGTGAGAATGTGACTCCTGCAGGAAGACCTCGCAAAGATTTCGAGGAATCGTCGTTTAAGACGAAGAAACGTCGCGTCGTGGATCTCGTAGAATCCCGAAGTGTCAGTGAATTGGTGACTGCTGCCGAAATTGCTGTGAGTTCAGCAGGGCAAAGGAAAATTGCCAATGTGATTAGACACATTAGTGAGAGCCCAGATAATATTATTAAGTCTAAAAATACCAGTTCCGTTAATCCTAGGCAATTAAGTAGTGACGAAGCCTTAGCTTACTATATAGATTCTAAGTCAACAACGCATTCTTACAAACAAACTAGGAAGTGGTCCATGAAGGCGGGGCATAATGTGTTTCCGTCATATTTTAGTTTAAAAAAGTCCAAAGAGGCCTGTTACCCTGCAGAGGAGCACATTGCTATAACAGAAACTCGTGCTGAAATAAATTTGCAAGCCTTATTAAATAAAACATAAACATAAAACATAAACAAAAACAAAAATAATATTTTATTTTTCTTTTGTTATTGCGCTTTTTTACCGAAAAAAATAATGAATTTTACACGAAAAAAATTTTTTTCTCTCCATTAATTTCTAAATAACTCCAAAACGATAAAAGATAGAATAAAATAATATTCAATCAACGTTAATAAAATTTTGTTACGCATTTTTTTAATGTTTTATTTATAAAAATCTGACAAGTTGTTCCCGAGTTATCGTTAAATATGTCTGCGTTGCTGACTAATTTAGGGGAAAAAATTAGCCACGCCCATAAAAAAAACCAACGCGATGAATTTTTTCTTAAAATAACTTAATATGCCTAGAATATACATAAACAATTGAAATAAGTGAAAACATAATTTTGTCCAGCTAACTTGTACTAGTCGACACACTGTGAGACAGTATCAGGTAAGTTATAATCACCACAAATGAGAACCTGGCTGTTATTAAATCGTTCTATTAATTTAATCACAGCACTACCATGCCCATTATATACCTGCATCGAGGACTGTGAGGGGAAGTACACCGCACCAATTGCAATCTTTTGACTACCGCATGTCACAGAAACAAAAACATATTCCACAATATGTTCGCTAACGTTAATTGCAGTAGAATTGAGATTTCTATGAATTGCCACTAAAACACCACCACCCCTTAACTTGCCACTCGCATCACTATCCCTGTCACCTCTGCACACGTAATATTGCCCCAATTGCCCAAATTGTTTGTCATAAAACTATTTCCCCCTTCGCCTGAAGGGATATCGCTCAAAAACTATAGGTTTGCTTTCTACTTTAGGTATTATATGTGTATTAAATGTCCCCCTTTACGCCATGCCCGCCGCAGTCTGCCAAGACCCAGCGACCCCCTGCCCCTGTGTTAGCTTAAGTTAAGCTTAAGTTAAGCTTAATTAATATTAAGTTTATGTTCATGAAATATCTTAAGTTGAAATATCTTAAGTTTTCTCAATATACTTATAATAATCCCTCACCTAGGCTAAGTTAATTAGGTCCCTGCCATGTAAGGTCTAAATTGTTAATCCTGTTCTATCATATCGTTGTATAATAGTTATAGTTATAGATTAGCTAGTTGCCAATAAATGTGTATTAAAGGAGTGCGCACGTGTGCGGAAAAAGCGATTCACGTTGCTCTTGAATCGTTGTAAATTGTACTAGGTGGGAAACACAGCGCTGGGCAAATTATTCCAAAGGGATGATGTTCTCCATATAGAGGACTGCTTGAAAAGCGTTGTACGCGGAGCAACATGCTGAACATCATACGGATCTGAAGCACCAGCGCGACGTGTATTTCTAACATGCACCGCTTTGGGATGAATTAAGCGGGCTACATCCTTCGAACACTTTCCATGAAAATACTTGTAGAACAGACTCAAGTCGCCAACCGTTCTTCGATATTCCAGCGAATCAAGGCCGCCGGTTAGTTCCGGATTTCCAATCAGACGAACAGCTCTTCTCTGAACAGAATTCAACAAATGCAGTGTATGTTTGGTCGAATTTGAGCTTTGTAAAGAATTAACAGTTGCTGTGGGGTGTAAAGCTTTCTTGTTCGAAATAATATTCCTAACTTTTGAGAAGCTCTCCTTGCTATGCCTGCAACATTTTCATGTCAGCACATATTTGCTCCCAAACTAACGCCCCCACGACGATGCTAGGGGAATGGAGTGCCCCGACATAACTATGTCGGGTTCGGCAACGTTAACTTTTTTAGACAAAATGGCCGCCTGGGTTTTCGTAGCGTGTTTCCACTTGGTTACCGTCACCCCAAGATAGAATTTCTTCCAGGTCTTTGTTAAGTTGAACGACCTCCTGCTGTCTGCGGATATTCGCCTGAGCAGCCGATATCCGAGCGTTCAAAGTTAATGAAGAGACAAGCGTACTGTCGTCTGCAAAGCTATAGATTGGATTCCCGGTCTTTTCCATCAGATCGTTAATGTAAATGACTAGGAGACAGTATGGAGCCTTGGGGCACACCGGCGTTGATAGCATTTGTAATTATGGCGCCTTAAAACATTAAGAAACAGACAAATAAAAAAAATGCAACTAATTTATAAATCATACAATTTTTTAACAATAAATGTTATATCATGTCAGCAACTATTTACCAAACACAAGTGATCAATAAAAGAGAACCGCAACCTAAATTACTTCCATATTACCAAAAAAAATGTCATCCAAAAAAAATCTTACAAGCCCTAATGACATTTTTTGTGAGATGTGTCACTCACTAACAGCGTAATCTCCGGCAAACCTTTTACGAAGTCTGTTTTCTTGATGTGACAATAAACATTGGCAATTTGTAGGACCGAAAAAACAAACCCGTAATTTAGAAGGTCCCCAGATAAATAATGTTCTATTTTATGGTTGTGATTTTTGCCAACTGTGTATGAATGAAAACAGGTAGTCAATGGCGGTACGATGGGAAAGTTGTAAAATAATATGATCTCAAATGTCTAGCAAGTTTTGCCATCAACTAAAGAAGAGGAATTCGATTTTTGTTTATGATTTTGCGATATAAAAGAAACGGGAAAAATATATTTTTTAATATACTAGAGCAGGTGTCGGCAACCTTTTAACTAAGGGGTGCCAGTTTTCATCCATACAACATTTTGCATGCCGACATAGGTACTTAATACAACTAAAATTAACTTAAATTAACCTAAAATATTGCTTTTAGAAGGTTTAATTACAAAAAAATTTCAACATTTAACAAATAATTTTATTATACTAGTCCTAGGACCTAGTGTGAACCATGTGCTTGAAGTTCTTTAGAGAGTTTTCTTATATCCGGTTCATGTCTGGTTATTTTCAGTGTCACACATGCTTCCGAGTTGTCTGTTGTCAGCCTGCTTCGGTACGCGTTTAAAATCACTTTCATATGGGAAAAAAGTTGTTCACAGATATAGGATGATCCGAAAGCTGTAAGCAACGCTACTTTCTTAAGACAAATAAATTTCTCTGGTAAACTCATCCAACAAATGAGTATCTCGTTTGAATGGTTCTGGCAATCACCTTCTAATACCCTTCTTAATTCTACAAATTTCGTGTTCCATAACTCAGAGTTTTTAAATTCGATGTATTGAAGATCAAAATCATTAATGTCCATCCATGAGAAAAGAGATATGTCAAAGCAACTGCTGGAAAAATCTATTAAATCTGGTTTGATTAAAAAAGCGAACATTGGACCATGTTTATCAAAATCCTGACCCCTCTCTATAAACCCCTCTTTTAAATTAGTCATATATTTAAGAATTTCGTCTATTAGTGCACCATCGTCGACACTGGATATATAAGTTTTTAAATTTGGAAAATATTTATAAATATTATCGCTGATAAATAAATCTATTTTTAATGTGAATGTTTTCCAGGATTCGTATAAATCCAGAACTGTTTTGCTTGAACCATGTAACTTTAAGTTGAGTTCACTGAGATGGTTTGTAATATCAGTAAGAAACATTAACATACGAGTACAGATCCAGTTCTTATCTTCTAGTTCGATTTTTTTCCAACAAGAACGATTTAATTTCGCCCAGACATTGCACAAATCTAGATAGCACTTTACCACGGCTGAACCAGCGCACATTATTTTGCAATGGTATATCTGAATATGCACTTTCTAATTCCTGCAGAAACGCCTTAAATTGTCTATGGATCAGTGAAGAACGACCGACAATGTCGTTAACTATTTTAACCACCCTATCCATCACGGATTTTAAACTTCCAGCGGAGATTTTAGCGCACAAACTCTTTTGGTGACTTATGCAATGAAAATTCAAAACTGATCGACCCATGCGTTCAATAAGAAGGGAAACAAATCCTTTGTGCCTCCCAATTATAGCAGAAGCGCCATCTGTAGTTACGCAAAAAATTTTATTTAAATCAATGTTCCGCTTTACAAAATGTTTAACAAATTCTGAAAATATATCCTCTCCTCTTGTAGTTCCCTGCAATGGGAGCAGACAAATCAGCTCTTCATACACACTGCCATAATCGAAGTATCGCGCAACTATTACCAGACGGGCAATGTCATTAATATCGACACTTTCATCCAATGCTACACTAAATACAAAACTCCGTTTGATAGCGTCTCTCTGCTGTTTTTGGACATTTTGTGTCATTTCGGTAATTTGTCTTTCGATGGTCCGCGCTGATGCCGGTATATCCTTAATCCTGGCCAATATTGTAACATTATTGGGCAAGTCGTCGAATAAAATCTCGCCAGTACTCAAAAACGTTTGCTTCATAAATTCTCCGTCAGTGAACGGCCTACCCTTTTGTGCCAATGATTGTGCAATTTTGAAACTGCATTCAGTTAACTGATTTTTTCCTTGAAAAACTTTGCTAAAGAATGTTGACTGTTTCTCGTATTGTTTACTTGCTCTTTCTATTGCCTCCCTTTTATCAGCGTTATCTTTAAATGACGATTCATGTTTTGTCTGGAAATGTCGTTGGACACTAGATGTCCGGAAAACTACGCTTTCCCGACATAGGACACAAATAGCCCGATCGTTTTGCTGTACAAAACCGTAATCTGTTGTCCATGAAGTTTGAAATGATCGAACGTCTACCTTCTGTTTCTTCGCGGCCATAACGCAACGTAATTTTAATTATTAAACTTTTCGATGACTATTGACTAGAACGGATGTTACTTCTATACTAAATGATCCAAACGTGTAGCCGCTTGCTATAAATAGAAAAATAATGTTTCCAGAAAATTCCAATAATTACGTTTATTAAATTTCTTAGAACAAAAATTATTATCTACAACATTGCAATCAAAGGGCCGCCTAGAAGTTAAATCTAACAAAAACTAAAGTTCGGCAATATAAAAAGAGTTGCGGCGCGCGTCGGAACGATTGAAGTCAAGTCAAACAAAAACATTCACACTCAATGCCTGGTTATTTACGGATATGGGCCTATAAGTCGTTCAAAAATTAAAAATTTCAAATTGTGAATTCACTGCTCAATCTTGCCCGACTACATTCACTGTGACTGACTGATGGATCAACTAAAGGATACATAAAACATTCTTATGAGAAATATATGTTGTCAGAGCTGTATTTTGTATGCCTGTTGATGCATCGATAATTATCGATACATAAATAATTCGATATATCGATAACTATCGACTTACGGATAAGTTAAAACTATCAATGGGTAAGATACTATGGACTATCGATAAGTAAAAACCATTATCGCCCATCTCTAGTCTTTGTAGTTCATTGTAAAGAAATTTTACATATAAAGGAGTTCTCGAAGAGAGTGATGCGGGCACAAGCTGAACCTCATATGGATGAAACTGGTCTCGCAGGAATCAAGCTGGCTCCATATATCGAACACTTGCCATGAAAATATTTGTGAAGTAGGTTCTAGCCGCCAACTTTTCTTCAACGTTTCGATGAATCAAGGATCCTAGGGAGTACCGGGTTTCCAGTCAGGCGAATAGCTCCTTCGTGGATAGAATCTATTAAATTGAGCATGTTTGGTAGTAGAATCTTAAACGAGTGAGCAGTCTTACGTCAATGGTCAAATTTATTAAGGAACGTCGTAAAAATCGTTTGGATGATACTAATTTACGTTTAAGGGAACAAGTTTCTTATTTTCTTGAAATTGGGTTGGATTCCATTTTTCTCTTAATTAATCGAGAAGCGCTAAAATGCCTTAATATTTTTTAGAATACTTAGAGAAAGAATTTATTTGGTTTGACGTATAATTTATAGGTTACGCTTTATGTATGTCAGAGTCGATTTTGGCGTGTTTGACGAGCCGCGTTTGTAATGCCGTAAAATTTTCATGATTTTTGGAAATTTTTGGGTACAGGTCGGAAATCGATTTAATTACTTTGAATAGTGCCAACATAATGTAAACGGGTTTTCTCAGCCTAATTTTGACCGCAAGGCCAGTTTTCTTTTATGTTAAGTGCATTTTTCACATTGTAACGCTTTCGGCTCACTATTTCTTAAATTTCTTTGTTATGCGTCAGAAATAAATCTGCGTTAAAATGTGAAAAAATGCACTAAAATAGAAGAAAGGTGGTCTATAGAGTTTTTATCAAAATGGGACAGACAGGGTTACTGGATCGTATACTTTATCTTCTTCTTCTTCTTCTTCTTCTTCTTCTTCAACATACTGTAGGCCTCAGACCTGTAGTTTCCAACTCATCAGTTTTCTTGAGATGTTGATGTCCATGATTCGAGCCATCTCTTTGGAGGTCTTTCCAGGGGTCGTCGTGTCCGTGGTTTACCGTCTCGCGCGATTCTCGCTAGTCTCTCCTCAGTCATTCTCTCCACGTGATCTCTCCAAGCTCTTCTACGTTTACGTCTCCATCTGATTATGTCTTCCACTTCGCATTCATCTCTTATGTCTGTGTTTCTTTTCCTTTGTCTTAGTGGGTATCCTGAAATGTTTCCATCTCTGTTGTTCGAAGAATGCTTTTTGTTCTTTTATTGTCTGCTCTTGTTTCCATAGCGTATGTTAGTGTGGGTCTGACACATGTTTTGTATATCCTTACTTTTGCCTTTTTATTCATAAAGGCGTTGTTCCAGATGATGTCCCGAACTGCGCCTGATATTCGGCTGGCTTTGTTTGCTTGGTCCTTCACTTCATTTGATCTATTTTGGCATGAGGTGATTTGTATGCCTAGGTAGTTAAATGACATTGTTTTGTTTTCCAGAGCAAGTTTGCATCTTATTGGCTCTTTAGATATGACGAGCGTTTTGGTTTTTGTGTTGGATACCTGCATGTTGCTGTAAGTCGTCTTCGTTCTCTGCCACGATCACAGCGTCGTCTGCATAACAGACAATGTTGATTTTACCCGTTGTAAGTGAATATCCTTCCTCCATGTCTCTAATATGGGTTATTATCTCGTCCATTATTAAGTTGAACAGTTGCGGGCTTAAAGAGTCCCCCTGTCGGATTCCGGTTGGCGTTTGTATTTCCTCTGTCAATCTTTGATTAACTAAGATGTGAGTGCCTGTATTATGATTTAGTTGTTTTATGATGTCTATTATGTTTTTTGGCACATGTTTTCTTTTTACGAAATCAACTACGTGTTTTAGTCTTACTCTGTCAAATGCTTTAGTGAGGTCTATAAAGCACATAAATGCGGGTTTTCCGTATTCTATAGCCTTCTCTACTACTTGTCTGACTATGAAGATGGCATCCTCGGTTAACCTATTTTTTCTGAAGCCTTGTTGTTCTTCCGATATGTTTACATGCTCACTTATTATTGCTTCTATGATCTTTGAAAAGAGCTTCATTGTTGAACTTAACAAAGTTATGCCTCTATAGTTTTCTGGTAATTTCTTGTCTCCTTTCTTGAATATAGGAATGGTTATGCTTTTTCTTCATTCATTAGGGACTTCTTTGGTTGATAATATTTTATTGAATAGCTTTGTAAGTTCTGCCATTAATTGTTGCCTTCCATATTTCAGTAGCTCATTTGGTATATTATCTAGCCCGGGGGTTTTCCTGTTTTTAATCTTTTTTGCGTGACCTATCATCATTTCACCCGGTATCTCTAAGGGTTCTTCAATTTTCTCATCTTCCTCCTCATTCTCGTCTTCTCTTTCGAGTGCATCTGCGTACAACTGCTCAAAGTAGATTTTCCAGCGGGTCTCATCGATTTGTTGTGTTTGTGTATACTCCACGACTTCGAGTCTCTTTCTTCTTATCATTCTCCACACTTTCTTTTGTACTCCGTATAGGTGATGTTCCATTTCGGAGGTGAATCCTTCCCAAAAGTTTCGTTTTATTTCTCTAATTTCTACGATGACTCTGTTTCTTGTTTGGATGTAATGGTTCTTTTCTTCTGGTGTTTTGTTGTTCCTGTATCTCAAGTATGCCTCCCGTTTCTCCTTAGCCAGTACTTTCACTTCCGGTGTATACCTTTGTTTGTTTCGAGGGTTTTTATTTACTCCTACTTTTCTTAGGCCCAACGCCTCAACAGCTGCATCAGTAATATTTGTCTTTATTTTTTCCCAGCAGTTCTCTGTGTCGTCATGTTCTTTAATGTTGTTTGTTTCGATTTTTTGTGTTAGCCGAGTTTAACACAGTGCTTTTGTCGTTGGATCTTTGATGGACTCTATGTTGATTTTTTCTTGGATCGTGTTTTTGGTATCTTCTTCTTCTGTACGTTTATTCGCAGTTTACAAACGACTAAAAAGTGGTCGGATCCTAATTTACTGAGGTCAGGCTTCTTGTGTCTAGTATTTGGGTTGGGTGTACTAGAGTGACCGGATCTCATAGAGGGGGAAAAAGATGTCGGAATTTTGTTCGTCTGGACCCCACAAAACGATTCTCCTTTCCAGATATTGAGATAGCCGAAATTTGAGCTCGATTAAACGACGTTAACCCGTGCCGCTCGTCGCTCAAAGTTTGAAAAAATACAAATTTTTGGCCAAAAAACTGATATATGGAGCCATAACTCCAGAACGGTAAATAATAGAAACACGCTTAATATCTCAAAAGAAAGCTAATGTTGTTCTTCAAAATTTATATTCTATACATAATTGTTGTTATTTTAAGTCAAACCGAGTTACAACAGCCTTTAGCCCCAAAAACGTGACCTGGTACCACTAGGAACATACTTCGTATATTTTGTTATTAAGTGATAAATTTTGCTTTTTTTGGTATATTTTTGAGTTTAAAGTAGAAATATGATAAAAAAAACAAGTAATACTGATAAGTCTAATGACATTTTTTATTTTAAAATATAAAAATTTGGTATATAATACATACAAAACAGACACAGAAAAGATACAGACGTAGTACCTACATGAGTTGATAATTTTACATAGTTATCTAATCTATTCTAGAGCTTTTGTTAAAGTAGTTTTTGAAACGTCAGGATATAATGCTAGGCATTTACTTACAACTTGCAGGACATATTGCTTTTGGTCTTCATCTTTTGTCAGAAGGTCATTAAAGTCGGTTATTAATTTAACACCACGCTCAGCCATATCATTAACTACTTTTAATGTTTTGACAATTTTCAATCCTTCTTGGAAGTCATTATTTTAAGGCCAGGTGTTTGGATGTTGTCTTAGGAAATCTGTTTTTATATTAAATTGGTCAAAGAATGTAAACGTTCCTTTGGTAAGTAAATTTACCAATCCTCCATCAACTACCTCTTTTAAGTTTTCTTTTTTAACTTTTGGATTTACAACCCTAGCGTGCTGTGATGGTTCATCTGTGCTAGTGAGCAATTTATTAGCCATTAACAACTTTTCATCGTCTGTAATGGTGGGATCAAAAAACGATAATCCCACCAACTTTGCATTCAAATACCACAAATGGTTCGAAAATTTGGTCAGGGCTATTTCTGCAATGTCGTTGTCACATTCTTTATAGTCTAACAGACTATGCAAAATACCTAAATCTTGCTTTGGTGCAAGATGAGCTTTTGGAGCATTGAACCAAGCTTTACAATAAATTTTAACTAGGAAAACAGAAATGGCACGCACAGAACTTTCTTCTTCTTTAGACATCTTAAATTGACGATGAAAAATGAACATTTTTAAGCAGTAAATAGCCTTTGCCATCCACCTAGCGTCCTGGAGTTCTAAAACCCACAACATTGCCGTCTAGTGATCCAACAAATACGAGACCTAATTGCAATAGCTCCTTGTAGCCATCTCTGGGGTGGCTCTCAGTTAATTTGGTCTCGTATTCAGCAGTAACATTTGCAATTACTTCTGGAGTTAGCTGCTTTTGTATTAGATTGTCACTGATACCTGTGTCGTATTTTCCTTTGTCTATCTTGGGCCACGCAGTGAGGAATCTCTTGAAAATGTCTGGATGAGGTCCAGTGGTTGATCCCATTTTTGTGTCGAATACGCCTCTTAACAGAATTTCCAAGATATGGTGACGGCAAGCTAGGTATAACAATTCTCTTCCTAACATTTGCTCCAATATGACGCATGCTCCTTTGAGTCTTCCCGTGTTGGATGCTGTAGTGTCGAAGCACATCGCCTTGACGGTGTTGAGAAGACGCCATTCATGTAGGCATTCATATACGGCTACGGCTTGCTCCTCTCCAGAGCTGTTTGCTGTTACAGGAACTCCCAGCAGCTGTTCCTTTTCGCCATATGAAATAGCTATAGCTATTCGCTCACACTGTTCATTTTTTAAAACACCCGGTAAAAGTTTACCGTCCCAATGGACAACCACGGGCTCTTTTTCAGGAATGTTTACTTTATTAAAAGTTTTTTTATTATATTGTTCTCTGAACATTTGCCTTCTATCATGTAATAAAGTTTTCGAGACTTTGTACTCAAGAGGGTCAAGGTTTAGTGCTTCTAGAGTAGCTTTTAAAATTCTCGTGGCATTTCTGTCGGATACCTTACATCGATCTAATAAAATGGACAATTTCATGTTTAAAATCTCTTTAACGCCCCTTGCAAATGAAACTTTCATCCTCTTGCTCTCAGATGGTCCTGGATCTTCTGCAGCTTCTTCAGGGATGTCCATTTCCTTCAAGCTCTCAAGTTCCTGGTAGATGCTGTCCTCTTCAGTGTCTTCTTCGAACTTGTTTTCATCGTCCGTCTCTAAGAAGCAACAAAAGAAAGAGAAAAAAAAAGACTGTAAAAACTTGTCGTTTTAGCAGAATAGTAATAATGCATAGGTACTAAATTACCTACTTCTAATTATCAAAAGGTATTATTTAAAAAATATAAACTCAGTCATAAAGATGCCAAATCATGCTCTCATGTACAATTTTGTTTCAATTATAATGAAACTATTTACTTATTTGTTTATCTATTTTTTAGAATACTAATAATAAAAAAAAACTAACCAATATCAAAAGTTGCTTCTTGGATTTGTCGGTTCATTTTTGCAAGTTCCTTTTGCACCTTGATTTCTTCAGCTCGAGACAACTTGAGATCCACTCCAGTCATGGAACCTGGGCGGCCCTTCTGCCTCTGTTTCACAAGAAACGCCTTATCTTCTTCCGATTTCATCAGAGCCAAGGCATCTTGTTGAGCAATATCAAAGAGATCATCCAACTTTTCAACAAACTGTTTAAATTTGTTCTTGGCCGTTTTCGATGTTTTCTTCCGGTCTTTTTGAAGAGTTCTCCACTCGGCGTGAAGTTTTTCCAGCTTAGTAATTGCATCTTGCTCATGTTTAGTCGGGATTCGAGCTTTCTCCCGAAAAATGAACACTTCTCGTATTGTAAGTTTTGCTGATTCTCTTACAGTTAATTTCACAGTACGTAAATTATAAAATAAAGCACACAAAACTTGACGATTTGAGGGTAGTTTACAACCGGTGATCTGGTGAATGGGATAGCACACAAGAAATATTTTATCCTTGGTCCGGCTTTGTACACCTGATGTGGATGCCATTTCAGAGGCCAATAGGTAAATAACAGTTAACTTGGAAAATGAAACAAAATATATTGCAAACTTTAATTTCAATAAAATGTTTTCAAATGTCTTTTAAAATAATACTATAATAGTTATAAAAACAATAACACACACACTTGGAAAATTAAAAAAAAAAAACGTTAAAATATCTTCACTAGAAAATTGTTCGATCTAACCAGCTCAAAGGCACTTTAGAAACTAAACTGAATAAATAAAAGGTCGGTTGTACGCTGAAGTAAAATCACCATCCCTAAAATAGAAATTAGATTCACCCTCCTTTTTACCTGTCAAACGGGTCTTTCTTTGGTAAACTAGTCAGGTAATCCCCATATAATAAAAGATTAAATTTGAACAAAAGGCTCTTTATGTTTGAAAATTGAGTTCCAAAATACTTTTTTAACAAAAAAATGTTAATTCCGAGACACATTATGTAAAAACCCGTAAAATTCTTAGAATACTCCCAAACTGGCTCCTACTGGTACTAGGTCACGTTTTTGGGGCTAAAGGCTGTTGTAACTCGGTTTGACTTAAAATAACAACAATTATGTATAGAATATAAATTTTGAAGAACAACATTAGCTTTCTTTTGAGATATTAAGCGTGTTTCTATTATTTACCGTTCTGGAGTTATGGCTCCATATGTCAGCTTTATGGCCAAAAATTTGGATTTTTTCAAACTTGGAGCGACGAGCGGCACGGGTTAACGTCGTTTAATCGAGCTCAAATTTCGGCTATCTCAATATCTGGAAAGGGGAATCGTTTTGTGGGGTCCAGACGAACAAAATTCCTACATCGATTTTTTACGGTCACCCTAGGGTGTATGGCTCTATTTGATATTATATAGTATACTTTATAGGTGACTAAAATCATATTATTTTCTCATAGATTAGATAACACTGAGTCATATATCTAATAAAGACTCCCATTTTCAGCTCATAATTTTTTCTTAGAATACTTTTAAATTAAAAAAAAATAGTTTTGTAACATATTTTTTTAAAGTTCGGAACCAAAAATCAACATTAATTTAAAATTACCCGAACTGATACAAAATCTGTTTATATAAAATAAAATTATAGTATCTTTATAATTTTTAGCGCCCTATAGTTATTTAAGCCGTCACTGAAACCAGTAAAATAGAATCGTATAAAAGAAGTGTCGTGTCGGCGGAAGAAGTTATTCTCATGGGGGGGGGGGGGGGGGATCAAATTACAGGTAGCAACGGAAATAAATATTGTATTGTCTAGACAAAAAGTCGACCACCAGAGCGAAGGAATCATCACTATTTTTAAGTCGTTTGTGAGTGCCATAAAACTAAAAAGATAAGGTTTTCTCCTCTTAATAGTCGAGATTGACAGGAAAGTCGCATTTATGATGGCTCTAATGCTTTTATAGGTGATCTAATTTCTAAACTATGGATTTTTTATGATTATAATCTCTTGAAAATAGCATTAAAACAAATTTTTAAGGACAAAATATTTCAAATATTTCAATGGAAATATGTGGCATGAAAGCAATCATAAAGATATAATTATTCAATTTTTTTATTCCCTGGAAGAATAGATTTGTACAGGATGAGTCAACGATAGAGGAAAGTTCTTTATCTCATTTGTTTCGGGAATGACGAAAAAATGTTAAATACAATAGTTTTAGGGAATGTTAAGGTGTACAGTTTAAAATTATTTTTGAGTATACAGGGTACTTCAAAAAAGTGTGGCCGATATAACATGTTTTTTTAAATGGAACATACTATTTTCTAATTTATTTTTAAATTCTGCGTAAAATTTTATGACTTTTTTATTAATAATATCATATACCTAAACCTAGTAGTTTTTCTAATATTTCAATTTTTTTTAAAAAAATACTAGTTTTCAGTTTTGTAAAAAAATTGCCAGTAGCGCCATTATTTCTGAAGGTGGAATACTCATAATTGGCACGAGCGTTCTATAGAGATGAAAAAAAAAGATATATGTACTGAAATTTGGGTTAGATGTCAATGGGTGTTCAAAATAAATTTATAAATTTCGACTATTTTAAATTGAGAAATCTCAAATTTTTTAAATGGCACACCCTGTATAATATTATTTTTTTCTGATAGATTTTACAAAACCCTCCAACTTTTATTAAGAATGTCATATACCTATTTCTAATAGTTTTCGATTTATTTTGAATTTTTAAATTTTTACCCTTGTTATTAATATACTTACGCTATTGTGAAAACATAAACAAATAGTTAATAATAATTTTAATATAGATTATCTTATTTAATGGTTAATTATTATGACTTAATAAATGTTTAAAAATATGCCCGTCTACTTGAATACATATGTTTAGTCGTATTCCTTCACTTTGGTTAGCATAAAGGGAGTTATTGTCCTGCACGCATCCCGTATCCTATTTTTCATATCTACTGGTGTTGTAGGGGGATTCAGATAAACACCATCTTTAATATAGCCCCACAAAAAGAAGTCTAAAGGTGTTAAGTCACATGATCGAGGGGGCCACTGAATGAATCCATCCCTACCGATCCATTTTTGTGGGTAACGATCGTTTAAAAATTCCTGAACTTGGGGGTGGTAATGAGCAGGAGCTCCATCTTGTTGAATCCACATTTGTTTCCTTTCAAAGTTATCAACTTCAAGAAGCTGGAGTAATTCGTTTTGCCAAAAATTTAGATATCTAGGCCCGTTAAGTGGTTCGAGGAAAAAATATGAAACAATAATTCGAAAATTTAATATTCCACACCATACATTAAGCTACCAATGGTTTTGGTTTTGAACTTCCCGAACCCAAAATGGATTAACTGTTGAATAATAATGCACGTTATGGCTGTTAACTGCTCCATTACTGCGAAAAGTAGCTTCATCAGAAAACATTATTTTGGATGGTGGGATTATCTTCAACATGAAATAAAATCTCCATTTCTTTTTTCTCATTAGTAGCATTCTGGTTTACTACTTTCCTTTTCGTATACTCAACGCTACCACTAACATCAAACCCTTCCATTAAGCACTGAAAAGATTTTCTAGAAGGTATACGTCTATTAGGGTACTTCGCTTCGTAAAGTCTTACTGCCAAAAGACAATTTTTTCGCGCCTTGCCCAGTATATAAACCATATCAATTAATTCAGTTGTAGGAAAATTTATAACTATTACCTTTATACGTCACTTATTACAACAAATTAAACTATTTTTACTTGCTTAATAGATATGTCAAAATTTGATAATGCCTACATCTGATGTTATAGCGTAAGTGTATTAAAAATAAGGGTAAAAATTTAAAAATTCAAAATAAATCGAAAACTGTTAGAAATAGGTATATGACATACTTAATAAAAGTTGGAGGGGGGGTTTGTAAAATCTATCAGAAAAAATAATAATATACAGCTTGTGCCATTTAAAAAATTTGAGATTTTTCAATTTAAAATAGTCAAAATGCACAATTTTATTTTGAACATCCTGTAGTATCTAACTCAAATTTCTTTACATATACTTTTTTTTTCATCTCTATAGAACACTTGTACCAATTATCAGAGAAACAATGGCGCTACTGGCAATTTTTTACCAAACTCAAAACTAGTATTTTTTTTAAAAAAAATTGAAATATTAGAAAAACTACTAGGTTTAGGTATACAATATTATTAATAAAAAAGTTATAAAATCTTACGCAGAATTTAAAAATAAATTAGAAATAGGATGTTCCATTTAAAAAAAACCGGTCAAGTGCAAGTTGAACTTGCACAATTAGTGTTCCGTACGTTGATTGTTTTTAAAATAAAAATTTTTGTTAGGGTGGCATAAAATGATCAGTGACTTCACAAAACACACCCCAAATGAATTTTCAACAAAGTTTGTTTCCAATCTTTACTGAAAACTGGTGACCTTGAAATTTTGTTTTTTTTATATACCAAATAAATTATTACAAGTATTACATTATATATATATATATATATATATATATATATATATATATATATATATATATATATATATATATATATTTACTCGTGTTTTCACAAGCTTTCATTTGACACCACACTCGATGACCTAGTAAAAAAATTTTTTTTTCACTTCCGATTTCACCCCTCAAAACGAACCTCTTAAGTCAAAATTTATGTTACGGTGGTATAAAATGATCAGTGACTTCATAAAACACACCCCAAATGAGTTTTCAACAAAGTTTGTTTCCAATCTTTACTGAAATGTGATGACCTTGAAATTTTTGTTTTTTTTGTATACCATATAAATTATTAAAGGTAATGCACTCGTGATAATTTTCATTCAATCTACACCCCGTGGAGAATATTCCAGAATTTTTTCGAAATTTTTTGATAAGTACTTTTCGAGATAAGGCCCGGGACAGCGATTTTTCGCGAATTTTTAAAAAATAATACAAAGAAGAGTGCGCGCAAGTATAATATTATATATATATTTTTTACTCGTGTTTTCACAAGCTTTCATTTGACACCACACTCGATGTCCTAGTAAAAAAATTTTTTTTTTACTTCCGACTTCACCCCCCAAAACTAACCCCTTAAGTCAAAATTTAGTTCTCAAAACTACATGGCTCTGATGAGGCCATCAATTCCTATATTATTACCAAATTTCACCTTCCTATGTCAAATAGTTTCCGAGAAAATCGGGTGTGACAGACAGACAGACAGACAGACAGACAGACAGACAGACAGACAGACAGACAGACACCGAAGTGATCTTATAAGTGTTCCGTACGGAACACTAAAAACATATGTTATATTGGCCACACTTTTTTAAAGTACCCTGTATATTCAAAAATAATTTTAAACTGTGTACTTTAACATTCCCTAAAACTGTTGTATTTAACATTTTTTCGTCATTCCCGAAACAAATGAGATAATGAACTATACTCTATCGTTGGCTCACCCTATACAGTTATTTTGTGGAAATATGCTCAATACGTAACCACTGAAAAATATTTTTTCTAACATTATTACAAAATTTGAGAATAAACGAATAATTATAAAACTTCGAAAATTAAGAAACTTTTGATTTTTAACTTATTTTGGTCAATCAAAATTTTTAAGGAACGGATTTTTTGTACAAAAATCACCATCCGAGATTTTTCCATTTCTTCATGTATTAGAGTCTCTCTGTCGGCCTGTTAATATATTCACACTCAACTGAAAATAAATATACGCGTAACTTTGCGGCCCATACTCAGATATTTCTGAAATTTGACAGGCATTTTTGTGACATATATCTGCACATATTGTGTGAGTTTTGAACCTACACGGCATATATATTTCGATATAAATGAATTTTTCCATCAATTTTTAATTTTTCCGTCAAAATTTTTAAATTTTAGTTGAATTTCGTGTAAAAAAAAAAGGTTCGAGTATTAATTATTACCTACTACCTCCTCAAATTTCGAGTCAAACGGCCAAAAGCTGTAGGAGTACGAGACAAATAAAAAAAAAAACACTAATTTTGAGGTTATGGCTGATAGGAGTGAGTTGAAGGTCTGAAAATTTCAGGATAGGCTTTTCTCAACAGTACCTACAAGATATATATACTTACATTGCATTTGTTTTAAGGGCCGATTTTAGTACCTTTTCCGGAATTAATGTGTAGTTTTGAATGTTACATGACTTAAGGGGTTAGTTTTGGGGGATGAAATCGGAAGTGAAAAAAAAAATTTACCAGGTCATCGAATGAGGTTTCAAATGAAAGCTAGTGAAAATACAAGTTTAAAAATATACATGATGTAATACTTTCACGCAGCATTGAAAATAAATGGAGCGAACTGAAAAGATGCGTGAGAGAAGCAAGGCAAGAAAGCATAGGGCTAGAAAGAAACCTCAAATTGAAAGAGTGGTTTAATGAAACATGTAAAAGAATGGCAAACAAAAAAATAAATGCCAGGATAAAATGGTTGAAAACAAATACTATTGAGGACAGACGGAAATATGAAAGTATTAGGAAGGAATGTAATAAAGTAATTAGAAGAACAAAAAGAGAATGGATACATGAACAAATTGGAGAAATAGAAACAGAAGGTCGGACTGTTAACACAAAACAGTTTTACAATAAGATCAAAATACAGAACAGAACTTATAAAGGCAAAGTCAGAGGAGTGAAAGACAGAGAGGGAAAATAATAGAAGATACGATACGAAATGTCATACATATGTAATGCTTGAAGTAAGAAAGGAATCTATAGATTTTCAGCGATATTACTTCTGAGAAGAGTGGGATAAATTTTGTATAATTTCCCCAGTATTATGAACTTTTTCCTAATTTTTGGTTGTGATAATGGGCGCTATGTTTGAAAGGTGAGGTGTTATAAACTCCGATGTGCATTTTATATTTCCGTTAAGTTATTTTTATTTTGGATAGCATATTTAGATCTTTTTTAGTGTTCGGTACGGAACACTTATGGGATCACTTCGGTGTCTATCCGTTTGTCGGTCACACCCGATTTTGGCACAAATATAGGAATTGATGACCCAATCGAAGCCATGTTCTTTTGAAAGTTAAATTTTGACTTAAGGGGATAGTTCTGGGGGGTGAAATCGGAAATGAAAAAAAAAACACACCAGGTCATTAAGTGGAGTGTCAAATGAAAGTTCGTGAAAACGTGAGTTCAAAAATATATTGATGTAATACTTGCGCATACTTTCTCTACATTATTTTAAATAAACCGGTCAAGTGCAAGTTGAACTTGCACAATTAGTGTTCCGTACGTTGATTGTTTTTAAAATAAAAATTTTTGTTAGGGTGGTATAAAGTGATCAGTGACTTCACAAAAACACACCCCAAATGATTTTCAACAAAGTTTGTTTCCAATCTTTACTGAAAACTGGTGACCTTGAAATTTTGTTTTTTTTTTATACACCAAATAAATTATTAAAGGTAATGCACTCGTGATAATTTTCGTTCAATCTATACCCCGTGGAGAATATTCCAGAATTTTTTCAAAATTTTTTAAACAGTATTTTTCGAGATAAGGTAGGGGACAGCGATTTTTTAAAAGTAATACGAAGAAAAGTGTGCGCAAGTATTACATTATATATATATATATATATATATATATATATATATATATATATATATATATATATATATATATATACATATATATATATATATATATATATATATATATATATATATATATATATATATATATAAATATATATATATATATATATATATATATATATATATATATATATTACTCGTGTTTTCACAAGCTTTCATTTGACACCACACTCGATGACCTAGTAAAAAAAATTTTTTTTCACTTCCGATTTCACCCCTCAAAACGAACCTCTTAAGTCAAAATTTATGTTACGGTGGTATAAAATGATCAGTGACTTCACAAAACACACCCCAAATGAGTTTACAACAAAGTTTGTGTCCAATCTTTACTGAAATCTGATGACCTTGAAATTTTTGTTTTTTTTATATACCATATAAATTATTAAAGGTAAAGCGCTCGTGATAATTTTCGTTCAATCTACACCCCGTGGAGAATATTCCAGAATTTTTTCGAAATTTTTTGATAAGTACTTTTCGAGATAAGGCCCGGGACAGCGATTTTTCGCGAATTTTTAAAAATAATACAAAGAAAAGTGCGCGCAAGTATAATATTATATATATATTTTTTACTCGTGTTTTCACAAGCTTTCATTTGACACCACACTCGATGACCTAGTAAAAAAATTTTTTTTTCACTTCCGACTTCACCCCCCAAAACTAACCCCTTAAGTCAAAATTTAATTCTCAAAACTACATGGCTCTGATGAGGCCATCAATTCCTATATTATTACCAAATTTCACCTTTCTATGTCAAACAGTTTCCGAGAAAATCGGGTGTGACAGACAGACAGACAGACAGACAGACAGACAGACAGACAGACAGACAGACAGACAGACAGACAGACAGACAGACAGACAGACAGACAGACAGACAGACAGACAGACAGACACCGAAGTGATCTTATAAGTGTTCCGTACGGAACACTAAAAACGGCCAAAAATCGTTGTACCCGCACCCTATTTCGAAAAGTATTGATCAAAAATTTTGAAAATATTCTGAAATATTCTTCATAAAGTGTAGATTGAGCGAAAATTATCACCAGTGCATTACGTTTGATAATTTATCTGATATAAAAAAAAAACTATTTCACCGACAAAATGGTGGTTTATTTTCTAGAAAGTTGTGAATTGAACCGGGACTAATAGCTACTGCTTTAAGCATTAGGTACAGAGACAAAATAATTTTTTTAAAATTTGTTCATAATTAAACAAATATTTAGATATTAAATATTTGTTTTAAACTTTTGCCACTAGATTTTCGATTGAGTTAGATTGATTTATTGGTTATATGGAAAAATGGAAGAACTACATTGCACAACTCTTTGAAGATGAGAGACAAATCTTGAAAATATAGGAGAGTTGGACCCAGACATAAGTAGGGATGAAGTGATATATGCACTGAACACAATAAAGAACAGAATAGCTTCAGGGCCAGATCAACTGCCAGCGGAAATCCTTAAACTGATAGAGGAGGAGGACCAGATTCATATTCTGGACTGGAATAATTCCAAAATAGAAAAGCTCCAAGTATTGCTCAGACTACCGTACAATAAGTCTGATAGTTCACACAGTGAAAATCTTGTTGAAGGTGATCCATAATAGAATATTCAGAGTGCAGACATCAGTAATACTCAATTTGGATTCCGTAAAGGCTTGGGAACAAGGGAAGCATTGTTTGCACTCAATGTCCTGTCGCAAAGGTGCCTAGACACGAATCAGGACCTACACGCGTGCTTTATAGACTATAATAAGGCCTTTGATAAGGTTAGACATGACCAACTCATAGAAACGTTAATAAAGAAAAGAATAGACATCAGAGACATAAGAATAATTTCTAATCTCTACTATGGCCAAAAAGCAGCAATACGAGTGGAAGACATAACATCTAAAGAAATAGAAATCCAAAGAGGTGTTCGCCAAGGGTGTATATTCTCGCCAATCCCCTTTAATATGTACTCGGAAATCATAATATGTAAAGCACTGGATGATCAAGACAGGCATTACAATAAACGGCACGGCAATAAATAATCTGAGGTATGCTGATGATATAGTTCTCTTAGCTGAAACACATGAAGCCATACAGGGGTTAATTAATAAAATTGTCACAGCGAGTGAAGAGTATGGACTATCACTGAACATAAGCAAAACAAAATATATGCTAATAACAAAAACAACTCAGGAAGATCGTAGGATATATGTAAATAATCAACCTATCGAAAGAGTAAAAGAATACAAATATCTAGGCACAACCATCAATGAAAATAACGATAGTTCCAAAGAAATAAAAATCAGAATTGAACAGGCCAGAAGTACATTTATAAGAATGAAGAGGCTTTTCTGTTGCCGAGATCTAAACATTGAATTAAAAATACGAATGATGAGATGTTATGTAATGTCTGTACTATATTATGGGATGGAAGCCTGGACGATGAAGGTGATTGATGTGAGGAGACTGGAGGCATTTGAGCTATGGATATACCGGAGAATGCTAAAGATTTCATGGGTGGAGAAAGTGACCAACGTGGAAGTGATGAGACGTATGCAAAAAGAAAGGGAAGTAATTCTAACGATTAAGACAGGAAAACTGTTATACATGGGTCACATCTTGAGAGGGGAGAAGTATCGGTTGCTCCAGACTATCATGCAGGGAAAGATCGTAGGAAGAAGATCCATAGGAAGGAGACGGAACTCGTGGCTGAAGAACCTTCGAGAGTGGTTCGGCTGTAGCAGCCGAGAGTTATTTAGATCTCCAAGATAAAAATCGCTATGATGATTGCCAACCTTCGCAGCGGAGACGGCACTTAAAGAAGAAGAAGAATATTGGTTATTAGGTAGCTAAGAAGTTATAACTATTATACATTACAACTACGAAAAAATGACTAGACATGTTTGTAATCTGGACTCTTATACCTCCGTAACAAACATTTTTATTTTAAAGACGGAACCCTAATTGCGTAATTCTAACATTCGCCTGACCGGGTTTTTCTTTTTATTTCCTTTTGATTTCTGCCAGTTATTACTTCCTTGACTAAGGTAAGTAATATATTCCTTGAAAAAAATCACCTTCACAAAAAAAACTTTAATATTCGTGGATCTGTCAATCTGCCTCTCTGTTTGTGTACCTGTTCACATGATGACTCTCGAATGAAATACGATATCAATTTTAAATTTGGTACCCATATAATACTTGAAGTAGGAATAGAATCCATAATTTTTGAGTGACATTGTTTCAGGACGAGAGGGTAAAAGCGGTCGATAAATTTTATTAAATTTTAACAGTATTATGAGAATTCTTTGGTTTTTGGTTAGATAATAAACAAAGTAAACTATATTAAATGTAAGTGGTTAAAGATCTGAGGGTAGGTTTTAGATGAGTTACTTCAATTATATTATATTTTACGTCCATTTCTTGGATTAAAGAAGTCTAGAAATTATGTTCTTTTCTCATGATTTCCAGTCTAGGAGAAATAATAAAAGAAGTAGAAAGATATAACCTAGATATCACAGTGTTAACGGAAACTAAGAAAATAGGAAGTGGAAACGAAAGCTTAAGTAACTACACTCACATATGGTCTGGAGTAGACAAATCACAAAGAGCTAGGTCAGGAGTATTGATATTAATTCACAACAAATTAAAGAGATATATAAAAGATTACCAATATATCACAGACAGAATAATTCTCCTGAAATTAAAAATGTACGGTTACAACCTAAATATTATTGGAGTATATGCACCAGTAGATTCGAGAACAATCAAACAAAGGATCAATTTTATGAAGACCTTACCAAGACTATGAGTAGCATCAATCCCCTTATGACGTGATAATAGCAGGGGACCTAAATACGAGAGTTAAAAGCCAAACAAATAACCTAACAGTAGGAAACTACGCAGAAGACGTAGAAAATGATAATGGATAGAGGGTCCTAGAACTGTGTAATCAATTTGATCTGAAATAAACAAATACTTTCTTCTCCCACAAGGATATATTCATCGCTTTACTTGGGAGAGACCATCATTAAATCAGAAATCCATAATAGATTATATTATAACTAAAGTTCAATTCACATTCAAGATATACGTATTTTGATGAAGCTAGACACCAAAATGCTTTTGGCGCTGACGGAATACCTGCCATAGTTCTCAAGAACTGTGCGAGGGAACTAACACCAGTTTTCTGTAGACTTTCAACCTATCTTACAGAAAGGGAATATTTCCTTTCTGTTGGAAATGTGCTACAGTTCAGCCAATACCTAAAAAAGGCAAGAAGACCTTGCCAAATAACTACCAACCAATCGCACTGCTTTCAATAATATCGAAAGTCATGGAAAAGGCTATCAATCAGCATCTTCTAAAATATCTTGAAGGATTCAACATTATTAGCGATCACCAATATGGCTTTCGTAAAAACAAATCAACAGGAGATCTCCTGACTTATGTAACACATGTTTGGAACAACGCAATTGAACACTTTGGAGAATCTCGAGCGGTTGCTCTTGACATATCCAAGGCATTCGATCGTGTTTGGCACGATGGTTGTTGGCTAAGCTACGTTCCTATGGTATGACTGAAAAGTTCTGTTTGTGGCTCTCACGTTTCCTCAGAAAGCGTTCTTTGCTAGTGGCAGTCGACGGATTTCTTTCTAAACACCTTCACTATCAACCCCGGTGTACCCCAAGGCTCCATACTGTCTCCTACTCTCTTTCTCATTTACATTAACGATCTGGAAAAGACCGAGAATCCAATCTACAGCTTTGCAGATGACAGTACACTTATCTCTTCATTCACTTTGAACACTCGGACATCGACTACTCAGACGAATAACCGCAGACAGCAGGAAGTCATTCAACTTAACAAAGACCTGGAAGAAATTCTATCTTGGGGTGACAGTAACCAAGTGGAATTTAACGCTACAAAAACCCAGGCGGCAGTTTTTTCTAAAAAAGTTAACGTTGCTGAACCATGTCGGGTTAACACATGGGCTGAAAAGTCCCGGGCCTAACACATAGATGGCGCTAGTTTTATTGCAGTCACCTTTTTTTCAGTTAATACTAACCTTCAAAAGACAGCTGTTAAAATTTCATGATATTCTATTCATTAGTTTGTGAGTTATTGTGCTAAGAGTGACGCTACTTTTGTTATTTTCAAAACAATGGATCAAAAACAATTTCGTGTTTTAATTTTACACTGCTTCTTGATGGGAAAAAATACCGTTCAAGCGAAGCAATGGCTTGAAAAGTGTTATGGGGACTCCGCTCCATCAGAAACAACAATAAAACGTTGGTTTGCTGACTTCAAACGTGGTCGTAGAGACACCGATGATGCAGAACGCAGTGGACGTCCAAATGAGGCGGTAACACCAGAAAACATCAAAAAAATCCATAAAATCGTTTTGAATGATCGAAAAGTGAAGTTGCGTGAGTTAGCTGACATCGTAAAGATATCAAAAGAACGTGTTGGCTTTATATTGCATGAGCATTTGACTATGAGAAAGCTCTGTTCAAAGTGGGTGCCGCGTTTGCTCACTGTTGATCAAAAACAAGAACGTGTTGATGATTCTGAGCAGTGTTTGGCCATGTTTTAAACGTAACAAACCGGAATTTTTGCGTCGATATGTGACAATGGATGAAACATGGATCCATCACTTCACTCCGGAATCAAAACGATCGTCATCTGAGTGGACAGCAACTGGTGAACCTCGTCCAAAGCGCCCGAAAGCACAACAATCAGCTGGAAAGGTTATGGCCTCGGTATTTTGGGATGTGCGTGGTGTAATATTCATCGACTATCTTGAGAAAGGAAATACCATCAACAGTGAATATTATATAGCGTTATTGGAGCGTTTGAAGGCCGAAATTGCAAAGAAACGACCGCATATGGCAAAGAAAAAAATTTTGTTTCATCAAGACAACGCACCGTGTCACAAGTCAATCAAAACAATGGCAAAACTACATGAATTGAACTTCGAATTGCTCCCACATCCACCGTATTCGCCAGATTTGGCTCCCAGCGACTACTGGCTGTTCGCAGACCTGAAAAAAATGCTCGCCGGTAAGAAATTTCGCACGAATGAAGAGGTCATCGCTGAAACTGAGGCCTATTTTGAGGCAAAAGATAAATCGTTCTACAAAAGTGGTATTGAAATGTTAGAGCGGCGCTCGAATGATTGCGTTGCTCTTGATGGAGATTACGTTGATGAATAAAGCTAATTTTGAACCAAAAAAACCGTGTTTTCTTTGTTAGGCCCGGGACTTTTCAGCCCATGTGTTATGTCAGGGCACTCCATTCCCCTAACATCGTCACTCAATTTGTTGGGCGTTAATTTGGAAGCAAATATGTCCTGGCATGAACATGTTGCAGGCATAGCAAGGAGAGCTTCTCAGAAGTTGGGAATATTATTTCGAACCAAAAAGCTTTACACTTACAACAACTGTTAATTCTTTACAAAGCTCAAATTCGACCAACTATGGAATACTGCTGCCATGTTTGGGGCTCCGCTCCCAAACATACACTGCATTTGTTGGATTCTATTCAGCTAAGAGCTGTTCGTCTGATTGGAGACCCGGAACTGACAGGTGGCCTTGATTCGCTGGAACATCGAAGAACGGTTGGCGACTTGAGCCTTTTCTACAAGTACTTTCATGGAAAGTGTTCGAAGGATGTGGCCCGTTTAATTCCTCCCAGAGCGGTGCATGTTAGAACTACACGTCACGCAAATACTTCACATCCGTATGAGGTTCAGCTTGTTACTCCTCGTACAACGCTTTTCAAGCAGTCATTTATAAGGAGAACATCATCCCTTTGGAATAATTTTCCCACCGAGTACAATTTACAGCGATTTAAGAACAACGTGAATCGCTTTCTCCGCACACGTGTCGCTCCTGTAGCGCTTTAGGCACTTCCCTGTAGCACGTGCCCAAAAAATACGACACCAGAGTTGAGAGAGGAGCCAACTGTGACACAGATCACCATCTATTGACTACTAAAATAGTGTACCCTTTTTCATCAAATAAAAATTTACAAAACTTATCTATTTCAACACGAAAGTATTAAAGAGCTTTATCAAAGAAGATTGTACAATGAATTACTTACACTGGAACCAACCGAAGATATAGAGGAAGAATATGAACGCATTAAAAAATGATCCATAAGGTGGCATAAGAAACTTTAGGAGAGTATAAGTGGGAAGAAAAAAAAATCATGCAGATATTACATAACAGAAGAACTAAAAGAACTAATAGAGGAAAAAAATAGATTACACCAAAAATATTTAACATACAAGTTAGAAACTACCCGGGCAGAATACAGGGAAAAAATAGAGAGGTACGTAAGAAAATAAAAAAAGAAAACAATGAATACTGGGAACAAAAATGTGTACAAATTAACATGTATATTGGAGGAGCACAATCGACAGAAGTGTGGCAAACCATCAAAAATATGAAAACGAACAATAAAGAGAGGGCCGTAAATTTAATACCCCTGGAAGAATAGAAAAAATTATTATGAAATATTACTAACTGAAAACAGACAAGAATTCCTTAGTATAGAGGACAATGAGTCAGAAGACCCAGAGGGAAAGGACTGGGATGAAATCACCATGGAGGAAGTACAAGCGAATCTAAAAACGATGAAGAATGGAAGAGCAGCCGGACCAGGTGATATATCTACAGAAATGATTAAAAATGGAGGTATAACCATGTGGAGAACAATAACTAGCTTAATTAATAATTGTATATCACAATGAATGGAAAAAAAGTTACATTTTATCAATCTATAAGAAAGGAAATGAAAAGACCTTAATAATTATAGAGGTATATGCGTTACAAGCACTATGAACAGACTGTACGGTAAAATATTGCAGAATAGAATAAGAGAAACAATTAAAGGAAAGATATCCGAAAACCAAAACGGATTTACTCCGGGCCGGTCGTGTATAGACAACTTGTTTACTTTACAATAATTGATAGAGAAGAAGATCCAAAAAGATGACGAAATACATATGACCTTTTTAGATCTTAAGAAGACATACGATAGTGTACCGAGAAATAAACTTTGGCATGTCTTGAGAACAGTAGGGATAAAAGAAGGGATGACAAAAACAATAAAAGAGTTATATAATGAAAATATAGAATAAGTGAAACAAGGACGCTATCTCTCGGAAGCTATCCACATTACGAAAGGTCTAAGACAAGGGTGTTGCCTTTCACCAATCTTATTTAATATATTTGTAGACAACGCAAAGAAATGAAATCGCACTTGCCAAAACATGGGCATCCCCATTAGTGATAAACACCTATTATCGTTAAACTTTGCAGACGGCTAGGTAATAATAACACAAGATGCATTCGATATGGAATATGTATTGAAGAGATTATACACAGACTACAAGGAATGGGGACTAGAGGTGAGCCTTGAAAAGACGGAGTATGTGGTTATGAACTCGGAAATAGAATTTGATGACTTAATTAACAACGATACACATGTTAAACAAGTCAAGGAATTTAAATATCTAGGAGTACTGATTGACAACAAAAATGGTATAGGTTGTAACGTGCAAACTTGCCCTCTTTTTAATTTCTGAGAATGAATCGAGTGAATAATGATTTTAAAAGAACTAAAGAAATTAAACAAACACTAGCTCAGTTTTCCTTGGTAGAGAAATATGGGTAAGAGATAATTGTTATACGTCTTTTTGGAATTATTTTCTATTTTTAAAAAGCTTCAGTTGTACAAATTTTGGGCACCATTCATTTTAAAATAGAAAGGATCTAACTTCAGTTAAAAAAATGAAAAAATACTGAGGTGTTGTACGGTTGTTACTACAAAGAATTAGTCTAGTACAACTTTTCTTATCCTGAAAAGAAAAATAGGTATTCAGTGAGACACTAGCTTTAATCAACAAAAAAGAAAATTTATTCCTGATTTAAAATAAAAGTTCCAACCTTTGCAGTTTTAAGAAATACAAAAAAATTCTAGCCTAAAAGTAGTTTTTTTATAAATTAGAGTCCCTATATCAGAGGTTTTACTTCTAAAACTTGACTACACCCGAAATCGAAGAGTCGTGATATTCACTTCGCGATTTATCAGTTCAAATTGCTGTTAAAACACTTATTTGCGGGAATAGATCTATTGATGTATGTTCTGGTAACTTACGGTTTTCCTACAGGCTTCTAGGCCTTCAATGGAACACAAAACCGATTTCACACTTTTGAGAAGAGCCTACTTTGGCTACTCCATTTAGAAAACACACAGAGCCCACTACGGCCTTATGATAAAAAACTGTGCTTAACTTGGCTCTCTTAGAAATTATCGTAAACCTCTATGCGGCTCGGTGGAAGTCAGCCTGGCTGCGGCTTGATGGTAAACAGCCTCGATTCGTGTCCTCCGGACCCTTAAATAAGCCGTGGGCACTCTCTCTGTAATATGGCGACGCCGGAACCAAAACTCCGGATACAAACATTTGACCAATCCCGGCGTATCGATAGATTCGGTCGAAAACCCGCACAGCACACTATATAACGAGCGGCTAGGAATTTCTGATTAATATACCGCTCGATACAAAAATGAAAAGAAGTACATTATAAAGCGAAAAATCAGTAACATTATATGGTCTTAAAATCTAGGAAAAAATGAATGTTACAAGGTAAAAAGGAAATACAGAATAAAATACAAAAAGCCAGGAGGATCATAGGAGCTCTTAACTCAATATGGTGGGATCAAACCATAACTACACAAAACAAGAAGATAATTGGAAGAACAACGGTAGAATCGGTTTTAAGTTATGGTAGTGAACTGTGAGTAATGAAAGAAGAGGATAAAAGAAAAATAATGACGATAGAGATGGATTACCTGAGAAGAAGCACCGGAGTGTCCAAATTCCAACACATAACAAACCAAGAAATACGCAACAGAACAGCAGCAACAGAAACAATTATACGAAGAATAGAAAATAGAAGATTAAAATGGTTTGGACACCTACTCAGAATGAACGATACAAGATGACCCAAAAGGTTCTTGAATGGAAACCACTGGGAAGAAATAAAAAAGGACGACCACGTAGATCCTGGAATGAAGATATGAGACAAGCCATGAGGTCACGAGGAATGGACGAAGAAATGGCGGACGATAGAAAGGTTTGAAGAAGGCGAATGGGAACACAACACCTAGTTGTATAATTGTTATATATTACTTGGGTATATATGCAGTTAAACCCAAATATATATATATATATATATATATATATATATATATATATATATATATATATATATATATATATATATATATATATTTCCAGTCTAATTCAAATTGTCTTTACAACTTATACCTACAAGGGACGTACTGGGTAAATAACCATCCAATCTATATTTATAATTAAACACAACAATCACTAAACCTATGTAGTAAATATTATCTACTTAATAATTTATTCAAAATTTTAACAATATTATATATACATTCGTAATAAAGCAACGAACTACCCAAACCAAACACAAAACACGATTATAACGAAGGAGGGAAACAATCTAATCCAGTAAGAAGAGTGCTGAACGTCACTGTAATCGCTTGTCCACCACAATTTAGTATCTAATAAGTCAGTGGAGTTAAGCTTTCTCCAATCCACTCGTCTCTTTAGGTTATTTTCTTAATTTCTTTTTAAAAGTTTTAACAGCCAAAACAAAACAGGTAAAAGAAAGTTAAGAAGGTGTAGTTTATATATATATATATATATATATATATATATATATATATATATATATATATATATATATACATATATATGAAATATGTAGATTTTTGTCATTTTAAAATTTTTCTAAATATTACTTAGCACCAACAGTTTGAATTTTTTGTAAATGAAAAGTCATCTGCATCTATAGTGTTCCGTACGGAACACCTATAAGATCACTTTGGTGTCTGTCCGTCTGTCTGTCACACCCGATTTTTCTCCGAAACTATTTGACACAGTAAGTTGAAATTTGGCATTAGCATAGAAATTGACGGTCTCATCAGAACCGCGTAGTTTTGAAAATTCAATTTTGACTTAAGGGGTTAGTTTTTGAGGGTGAAAATAGACGTGAAAAAAAAATTACTAGGTCATCGAGTGGGGTGTCAAATTAAGGCTTATAGAAACACAAATTCAAAAATATATATAATGTAATACTTGTGCACACTTTCCTTTGTATTAGTTCTAAAAATTGTGAAAAATCGCTGTCCCCCCATCTTTATCGCGAAAATTACTAATCAAAAAATTTTGAAAAAATTCTGGAATATTCTCCACAGGATGTAGATTGAACAAAAATTATCACGAGAGAGATAATTAATAATTTATCTGGTATATATATATATATATATATATATATATATATATATATATATATATATCTATATATATATATATATATATATATATATATATATATATATATATATATATATATATATAAATAGATCGAAAAAAAAACTTTGCTGCAAACTCATTTGGGTGTATTTTGTTAAGTCATTGATCATTTTATACCTTGGTAACAAAAATTTTTGTTTTAGAAGCAATCAACATACGGAACACTAAGTCTGACTAGCCGAAAATTTGCTTTCAAAAGTTATGTTTTGGAAGATTTTGCTGTTCAACAATTTTGCTTTTGAAAAATTTGCTCTCAAAAATTTTATTTTCTAGAAATATTCAGGAATTCAAGTTTGAAACGATTATAGCAAGATAAGAGAAAATAATTTAATAATAAGGGGACAAAATTTTATTCTCTCTGTATTTATTTCTTATGTTATATTTTATTCAAGTCAGTTAATTTGAATTAAATCAACTGAAGTGGGCCGTTTAATTGACATATTGTCAAGAATCTGTTCGTCAAACTTTGAAAAATTATGTAAATGTGGAAATACTGTTAAAAATCTATTTAAAAAAAGTGGCGAATTTTTTCCCTAAAATCTCCACATCAATGCAAATCTTGAAAAGTTGGGTGAAAACTGTTCTTAAAAAGATAAAAAATAGGTAGGATAAATAAATACAAATATTAAGATTTAGTATAGTGCTAAGAACACCCCATTTATTTATGTTAAAGCAAACGAAAAAGCAGCATTAAGAAATATTCATCTAATCCTATAATTGAAATAGATGATGAACCCTCTATTCGAGCTTTAACACCAAAATGTTTTAATCACTGAAAGTCACCGTCCATCTGTGCTTTATCAAATGTATTTCTTTATATGGCAATTTTTTTATGAATGAATAAAACAACTTAAATATAAAACAAATATTGTTTTATTTAATTTCCAGTACATATCGTTACATTTTATTTTTCTAAACATTTTTCAATAGCTCCAACTATTTTATTTAATTTAGGAAATTAGTTTGCTTATATCATTTGTTTTTAAAAAGTCTCTAGATGGTTCAATCACACTTTCCATCTTCCTAATATATTCGCTTAAATTAACGTTGAATTCTTGAGTTTCGGGTTCTCGTCTAAGAACAAGCATTAATAAATAATATGTTGAATATCCAAATTTTAAATTCTCTAAATATATTCCACATATATTTCTCACTATTTCTTCCAATTCAGATACTTTCTCCATTTCCATCTCATCCACTATTTCAGCCAAATGATCAGATTTAGTTATTTCTATACATATATATATATATATATATATATATATATATATATATATATATATATATATATATATATATATATATCAATCGGTTTTATAACGTCTTCCGATGCCTAATTTCCACTCCTCCCGGTTTCTCCATCCCTCCTCCTCCAGATCTCTTTCTAGTACTCCCTTGTTGATTCCTGCTCTCCAGCTTTGGCGTGGTCTTCCTCGCTTTCTTTTTCCATGAGGGTTCCAATTTAAAATCTTTTTAGGTAGACGGTCTTGTGACATTCTCTGTACATGTCCGTACCATATCAACTATTGGGTTCTGATTTCGTTCACTATATCGTGCTTTATTTCTAAAGCTCGCCTTATCGTGTCATTTGGTATGCGGTCTTTTCTGGATTTTCTGGCTGCTCGTCTCCAGAAATCCATTTCTGTAGCTTTTAGTATTTTTTCTGTTCTTTCCTTCAATGGCCACACCTGGGAGCTGTAAGTTATTATACTTTTCACTATTGAGTTGTAAATTCTCTTCTTATTTTCAATGGTTATGTTTTTGTCCCATAGTATACTATTAAGTATTGCAATCGCTTTTCTTCCTTGGATATTCCTCTCAAATACTCCTTCTTCCAGTGTTCCGTCCCTAGATATTCTCGTTCCCAAATACTTATAACTGGCACAGTGTTTGATGGTGTATCCTGTGGCCAGTTTCAAGTCCTGCTGTTGTCCTCCGACGCACATGTACTTGGTTTTTTAATATTGACTTCTAGGCCCCATTTTTCATATTCCTCCATAAGTTTTCGTGTCATGTATTCCATATCATCGATGTCTTGAGCGACTACTACCTGGTCATCTGCGAATGATAGCGTGTACAATGTAGTATCGTTATCCAGTGGTAATCCCACACTGCTGCATTTCCTTTTCCATTTCTTCAGTACACTCTCCAAATAGATTTTAAATAGCGTTGGGGATATACAGCAGCCCTGTTTGAGACCCTTTGTGACCGGGAACCCTGTTATACCATATTTGGTTTTCACACTACTTCTTGCGTCTTGCTATAAGGATTTTACGGCTTTAATTATTTCGGTGCTTACATTACTCTATTGTAGTGTTTCCCACAATCTCATTAGGGGCACGCTGTCGTAGGCCTTTTTTAAATCAACAAACAAGACATGGACTTCCTGGTGAAATGCGGTTTTCTTTTCTAGGATTTGTGTCAGTGAGAAGAGATGGTCTATTGTGGATCTTCCTGCTCTAAAGCCTGCCTGTTCTTCAGCTTCTACGTCCGCGTATTCCGTTTCTATTCTATTTTTAAGTATTTTTCCGTATATTCTGCTAATAGATCCTGTAACCGTTATTCCCCTATAGTTATCGCAATTATTTTTGTCTCCTTTCTTATGAATTGTTGATATGTATGATATTTTCTATTCCTCAGGTACTTCTGATGTGTTAATGCATCTTTGGAATAAGTTTCTCAAAGCGCTAAATAGCTTTTCAGTTCCGTATTTTACTATCTCTCCTGGGATGTTTCCTGGTCCTGGAGCTCTACCATTTTTTAGCGTTTTACATACTTCTTTAACTTCTGATGTTGTTATCCTTATTGGGGATCCTCGTATAACTATATTTGGGTTTCCATGTTGTGTACTTTTGAACTCTGGTCTATCTTCTGTTAGCATATTTGTAAAATATTGGTTCCATTTTTCTGGTGTTATTGGTGAGAAGATTTCTCTTTTCCGTTCTGTTTTCATATTTTTAAGAAGTCTCCAGCTTTCTGTGCTTTTTCTTCCCCTATGTAAGTGTTGAGTCTTGAGCATGTCTTTTCCCATTGGTTGTTCTTTTTGTCACTAATCATTTTGCGTACTCTAGCTTGGGATTCCTTGTATTTTACTTTGTCGTTTGTGCTCTTTGAACTTAAGTATTTGTGATAGCTTTTCCGTTTTTCTTCAATTTCGTATTTAATTTCTTCATCCCACCAATATGGTTTTTGCTGTTTTTCCCTTTTCTCTTGGTTCTCTAATGCTTCCAGTGCGGCTGCGTGTAGGCGTTCCTTTATATACTTATATTCTTCTTCTATATTAACAAATCCCGTCCGTTGTATCTTTTGGTCCAGTCTACTCTTGTATAGATTTCTGATACTTTCATTTTGTAAGCTGTCTGTATTATATCTTATTGTTGTTTCAGTTATTGTGTGCTGTGTACTTGTATCTTCCAGTTTGCTTTCCCGTGTTGTTCGTGAGGTTATCTTTCCTTTCACGAGGTTTAGTTATTTCTTCCATGGTAATTAATTTTTCGATTTTATTGCTGAGTAACTTTTGGGATAACTAGACATGTATAATGGTTTGGGGTATTTTATAACCCTAATCCCCCACCTTTTCATTTAAATATTTTTTAATGTATATAATAGTTTCATATAATTTTAATAACTTAAACCCTATTAATAATTTTTTTTAAGTTTTTTGTTTTCAGGAAGCTGGAACATGTCTGAACGACATTTTGACTAAGCTCAATATAATCTGTTAATTCAAGATATAATGACCAATCTTGTGCTTCATGATCTCCTCCTACATCTCGATAGTAATGAGAACAAGCCTCTGACATAATAAACTCGTCATATATTTTTTTCACTAATGTTTCCATCTTGAAAAATTAATTCAATTTCACAAAGTTCTTTTTCAGCTTCTCTAATATGATTTAATGTTGTAGAATCTTGTACATAATCTTTTAAAGTCACAATTTCTTTATGAAAACCACTTTTGGCCAATTTCCTTACAAATTTTAGAATGTTTAGAGTTTTGAAGTACTTAACACAAGCGTGTATATGTTGTGAATAATAACACAGGCCAACGATGAAAAAACTTTTTTAATAATTTTACCTGATTCCTATATTTTTTATTGTGCTGAGTCCGAAAATAATAATAAAAAAGTCGTATAACCCACCAACTTTTCACATTTTAATATTCAAAATAAGCATAATATCGAGTATGGGACGCTTGTATGGAAAAATTATTAAAAATATCATGAAGGAAAATATAAAAGGAAAAATTGGAGAAGACCAATCAGGCTTTACGGCCGGAAAATCATGTATAGACCACATATACACTATAAAACAAACAATGGAAAAAAAAACTTACAAAGAATAGAGAAGTTCATCTAGCCTTCATAGACATAAGAAAGGCCTGTGACTTAGTACCAAGACAAAGATTATGGAACGCAATGAAAGAAATAGGCATTGACAAAGAACTAATATACGCAGTAAAAGCTCTCTACGAAAACAACACAGTGAACATAAAAATAGGACATAAAATAGGGAAGAGACTCCAAACATCAAAAGGCCTATTACAAGGATGCTCTACATCCCCAACACTATTCAAAATATCCCTCGAACAAACATTAAAAAAATGGAAGCAAAAATGTAGTGGAATGGGAGTCCCAATACGAGAAGATTACTTATATACTCTGAGTTTCGCAGACGACCAAGTAATCATAGCGCAAGATGAGGAAGACCTCAGTTATATGGTCAGAAAACTGAAAAAAGAATACACTAAAGCAGGATTAGCAATAAACTTTGATAAAACGGAATATCTAACAACAAAGGAGGGAAACGTGGAGAATCTAGAAGTAGATAACGAAATAATAATCAAAGGAACCGATAGATTTAAATATCTAGGAACCATCATTTCAAAAAACGCAACATCAGAAGAAGAGATTAAAGCTAGATTAGGACAAACGCGAACATGCATAAGACAATTAAATTCGATCCTGTGGGACAAGCACATTACAAAGAGAAACAAAACACGCATATACAAATCAATAATACAAAGTATAATGACATACGGGTCAGAAACATGGACGATCAACAAAAGAAATAAATCTAAAATTAACGCGGTAGAGATGGAGTATTGGAGAAGATGTTGTAGAGTGGCACGTATGGAGAGAATAACAAATGAAGAAATAAGAAGCACAATGAACATCAAAGAGAACGCAATAAACACCATTGAAGAAAAACGATATGGACACATAAGACGAAGCGAAGATAATAGGTGGATAAAGAAAATAACGGAGTGGAGCCCTATAGGGAGAAGAAAAAGAGGAAGACCCAGACGATCGTGGAGAGACGATGTGGAAGAGGCTATGGAGGACAGGGGTCTAATAGATGGAGACTGGGAAGATAGAAACGGATGGAATCAAAGGCTGAGAGAAGGAAGACAGCGTCAGCTGTAGAAAATCCTTGTTTTATATATATATATATATATATATATATATATATATATATATATATATATATATATATATAATATTCAAAATGTAAAAAGTTTATTTTTTTTTCATTCGAATGTTATTAGGTTGGCAATAAAATCAGAATTGGTAGTAAAATCAAATGTTATTAGGTTGACGGTCCCGATAAATATCACAACTGTTTATTTTCTTCCAGCTAATATAACCTCCCATTGCAATGTGTAACCCATGTGCTTTAATTCACACACAAAGTGTGGCTAAGCGTGGTTGTAAAAACTCTCCCAACACTTTTTCTTATATATGTGGTGAGTTAGTAGTTAAAAAACATCAAAGAAGCATTACTGACTCTAAAAAAAGTATACTTTGCATATTTTGGTGTAAAAATCGGTAATCAAGAAAAATGTTGGGCTCCTCACAAAGTATGTTATGTTTGTATCGAGGATCTTAGGAAATGGTATAAGAAAGAAAAGAAAGCTTTTAGATCTGCAGTACCCATGGTATGGAGAGAGCAAGAAAATCATTCAAATGATTGTTATTTTTGCAGCGTTGAAGTTTCTGGATATAACTCCAAAAACAAGAAAGTAATTGTCTATCTTAACTTTACTTTAGCTAATCGGCCGGTAGGACATGGACCGGGACTTCCTGTCCCTGAGTCACCTCAGTCTATTAATGACGTTTTACAGTCCAGTCCTGAATTTATTGAAAGTCAACCAGATGATGATGAGTTTCAATGTTCTCTAGAAAATTTAAAACCACAGTTGTTTACACAAGCTGAGTTAAATGATTTAGTTAGAGATTTGGGTTTGACTAAGGAAAAAAGCAGAATTGCTTGGTTCTAGCCTGAAAGAAAAACATTTATTGGAATATGGTACAATTATTTACCATTATAGAACAAGAGATCAAAATGGTAGCCTAATCAAATAAAAGTACGTTTTAAGTTTTTATTTTTTATGTATCAAATTTTCCCTATTTTGAAATTTAATCGATGTCATATTGTGAGAGAACTGTGGATGATACAAAAAAATTGATACCAGATATGGTTTCAGCACCCAAAAATAGATAACAATGTATTGGTTTAAAAAGTTTTTACAAATATTTTTTTTGTTGGCCTGTGTAATCAACCATATCATTAATAAACGAATTTGTTCTGGACAACTATGCATAACATAAAAAATCTGTTCGTCAACCAAATCACAAAATGTATTAGACAATTTTTCAAGTTGTTGATTTAAATCACTAATAGATTTCTCATATGTAGACATTATTTGAATGTCTTATTGAAGAGAAGTGAATAGAATTCTAGGTCTGTGTCGTTTTATATCTCGAAATTCTATTACCCTACTTCCATCAGAATGAGAGGGACTAGGTATTATATGTTACGTCCTTCTCCGCTTCCTCCTTGCATTCCCACAAAAACACTACTCATATATTTTAGTCATAACTTATATTTGCTTCTTGGGTATGTCAAAAATTAATACAATTTTTAGTTTTTTATACCTCAAAAACTGAAAAAATTATATACGAATGGAAGTCTTATGTATTTTTCTGAATTTTAGTTTTCATTGTGGATGAATTAAAATAAAGTACAAGCGTACAAGAAATAAAAAAAAATCGAAAAATGATTTATCCAGTACTTTTCTAGCAAATATATAGACATAATGTAAGTACTGAGTTTGACTTCATCAAAAAGTGAATTTCCATAATAAGAATAAAGGCATACAACATATCGAGGCCCATCCCTTTCACTCTCTTTCTTTGAAATGAGATCACCGAGAAACTTTTGGTTTCATCCCTATTTATTATGACGCCAAGAGATCTACAAACCAACAGCCCGACAGTCAAATAGACAGCCATTTAAGAATATTAATACGTAAAGAAAAGCAAAAATTGCTGGTCCCTTTAACAATAGACGTAAGAAAAATAATTTACCTATTGTGCCAGAGGTAAGTAAGTTCATCCAATTTACCTATTTGTATTTCTAAAACTTTTTCTATAATCAATTTTACATTTTTTCGGTTACTCTGTAACCAGTTCTCAATCCTTTTTACGTACTATTTCTGTTAAACTTGGGAATGATGAGAAGGCAAGAACACTGAAATAGAAGTTTATCATGATATAAGCGCAACCACAATTCTAACCTTCTACCCAATTCCTTTCACCTTATATACCTTTTACCATAAATGATTAGCTAAAATTTGTTAAAATATCCTAACCAAAAACCAGGTAGAATTCTTATAATAATATTGAAATTATACAATATTTAATGATTTTCACAACTTTCACCCTCTCCTCCTATTAATATTGCAAAGAGCAAAAAACCGATGAATTGTTTTGTTCCTTAGACTAACTAATATTCCCTTATCAGAGGACAATTTTACTAAAGAATTAAACTACATAAAACAAGTAGCCGTTAACAGGTTGACTGCCGACCACTCCGATCGGAGTGCGTCGGGTCTCTTCGCCAACGCCGTCTACTCCGATCGGAGTTCGACATGCGTTCTTACGAAACGTTTTAGTATTCCATCGGCGTTGTATATGAAACGTGTTTCTAGTGGTGGCGTTGCTTAAAAACGCAAGTTTTAACAGGTGCTTAAGTGGTTCCGCGGATTTGCTTTTGGTTTGGTTGTAATCTGCCGTACAATATGGACAATCAACCTGGGCCTTCTGGTATTAAAAAAAGACATTGTAGTGATGAAAAAAAGGTATATGATAAGAAAAAGAAGCTAACTGACACTGAATTATTGCAGCTATTGGAAGAAAGCGGAGGTAGTAGTGACGAACATTACGTACCAGACACAGACGATAGTGATGTAAATTCAAGCTCCGAGTCCGAAGAAGAGAATTTTATAGACCCTATTCGGCCACATCAAACACTTCCTAGCCTTGATGAGATAAAGTGGAACGACAGAGGTGCGTTAAAACAAATTTTGTTCCAGAAAACCCAGGAATTATTGGTGCAAATTCCAGGACAGGGTGCACCTATCGATTTTTTCGAAATGATCATTGATGATGATTTTTTACAAACTATTGTAGAACGAACGAACTCTTACGCAGTCGAGGTTTTGCTGCGCCCAGAAACAAGTACAAAATCACGTATTACTAATTTTAAAGATCTTACTCTTGACGAACTAAAAATTTTTTTGGCCCTGTTAGTTCACACTGGCACAATATCCTTGAGCCGTCTTAACGATTATTGGAAAACTGATCCGCTATTTAATCTACCTGTTTTTTAGAAAATATATGTCAAGAAATAGATTTTTGCTTATCTTGAGGTGTTTGCATTTTACATCTCCAGATATGAATCCGGCAGATCGGCTAGGAAAGATTAGATTTGTGGCAGATTTTTTAACAACAAGATGGGAGAAATTTACTATCCTGGAAGAGAGTTGTCTTTGGATGAAGCTATGGTACTTTATCGGGGTCGTCTCCAGTTTAAACAGTATATCAAGAATAAGCGTATGGTATGAAGTTATACATGCTGACAGAGCCTAATGGACTTATTTTGAAATTTTGTGTCTACGAAGGTGCGACAGATGTTTATGGTGGAAGCGGACATACTGAAAAGATTGTTTTACATTTATTGGAGGAAAAATTGGGTGTGGGACATGCTGTTTATCTAGACAATTTTTACAATAGTGTTGTTGAAATTACTTCAACAAAATACATACTGCACTGGTACGCTGAGAGCTGAGAGGAAAGATAATCCGAAAGAGGTAATGAGTGCAAACTTAAAACGTGGTGAGAATAAATCTATGTTTTGCAATGGAGTGCATGTCGGAAAATGGCGCCATAAACGCAATGTTCAATACATTTCAACAGAATTTGGAAGCGAAATAGGCATTTTTAAAAACAAAAGAAATCAAGAATCTGAAAAACCTTCCGCAATCATTGGATATAATGCTTTTATGATGGCATATTATCTTTGGAGCCGTAAAACCATTCGGTGGTACAAAAAGTTATTCATGCATGTGCTGCAAATGAGCATGATAAACGCCTATTTTTTGTACAATAAATATTCGCGGTCTGACCAGTTACGATTATATGACTTCCGATTGGATGTCATAAGAAATTTACTAGCCAGACGACCAATTACTAATTTGCCGCAAATTCCTCCAGGCCAAATAAATGTCCACAGCATTAGCAAAGTAGAAAAAATTGTTAGTGAAAAAAAGGAACTAAAGAAACAAAACGGGTAAGCAGAGAGGAATGCAAATAATGCAGGAAAAATAAAATAAAAAAGCAAATAGTGTATGAATGCGAAATGTGCCCTGGACAACCAGGTTTTTGCCTTAATTGCTTTGAGGATTACCATAAAAATGTACAAAAATGATTTAGAAATAAATGTTTTGAGTTCATGAGTTCGATTTATTATTTCTTTACTTATTTAATTGGACACTCCGATCGGAGTGTTCGGCATCTAGTAAAAATTTTCACTTGCAATGCCGATTACTCCGATCGGAGTGAAATTTTTTTTTTCTAATATTTTGAATGGCACATAAAAAAAACACATCCAAGACTCATTTTAATTCATATTTACCACAATAAAATAAAAATATTTGGAAAAATCTTACCGGCGTCAACCACAAACTCAAAAATATAGATCGGCAGTCAACCTGTTAATAACGGTTATTCAGTTACTTTAATCGATGGCATAGATTATGAAAAAACTTAGAAACAAGGCTATCTCAGAAATATACCCTTGTTTTAAAGACGGAAAAACCACATTTAAATGCTTAACCTATTTCGGCAAACCAACAGAAAAATTGGGAAAAAATTTTAAATCAAAATAACCGGTCAAGTGCAAGTTGAACTTGCGCAATTAGTGTTCCGTATGTTAATTGCTTATAAAATAAAAAAAATTGTTACAGAGGTATAAAATGATCAGTGACTTCATAAAACACACCCCAAATGAGTTTTCAACAAAGATTGTTTCCAATCTTTACTAAAATCTGATGACCTTGAAGTTTTTGTTTTTTTTTTTATATACCAGGCAAATTATTATAGGTAAGGCACTCGTGATAATTTTCGTTCAATCTACACCCCGTGGAGAATATTCCAGAATTTTTTCAAAATTTTTTGATAAGTGCTTTTCGAGATAAGACGGGGTAAAGCGATTTTTCTTGATTTTTTAAAAATAATACAAAGAAAAGTGCTCGCAAGTATTACATTATATATAAATTTTTTACTCGTGTTTTCACAAGCTTTCATTTGACATCACACTCGATGACCTAGTAAAAAATTTTTTTTTTACTTCCGATTTCATCCCCCAAAACTAACCCCTTAAGTCAAAATTTAACTCTCAAACCTACATGGCTCTGATGAGGCCATCAATTCCTATATTATTACCAAATTTCAACTTTCTATGTAAAATAATTTCGGAGAAAATCGGGTGTGATAGACAGACAGACACCGAAGTGATCTTATAAGTATTCCGTGCGGAACACTAAAAATATCAACACAGCTTACAAGATTAACAATACTATAGGGAAATATCTCAAAAACTACAAACCATAAGTCAATAAAGATAATAAATCAGGAGTATATTAATTAACATGTGGGTCATGTCCTAAAACACACATAGGACAAACTGGACGTACATTTATACAAAGAATTACAGAACACGAAAAAAGTTTCATCCATAGAAAGTCTAATTCAACGTAACAGAGAATCAAACATTTAATAAGAATTTCAAAATTTTACATACCCAACAAAAAATGTGTAAAACCACAGTAAACATACTACAGTAGCGAAACTGAGCTCCAATTTGGTGACGAGATTTTGACGGCGCGTGCGTCAACGGGTCCTTTTTCAAAATGGCCGCTCAGTGTTTACATCCGATCTCGGAATGTGTCTTTGGAAATGTATTGTCCATCGTTTCTTGATGTGACTGCAGTTTATATGAATATAAAGACAGAAGGAAAAGAGAGTTTGTAGAAAAAGAGAATTAAAAACGTTTGTAAGTGAAGAGAATCGAAAAGGTTGAGAAACAATGCGAAAAATGGGGAAAGGAGGTTATTGTTGTGCCGTTGAGAATTGCAATACTCCATATAATTATTTTCGCAAATTATTTGCTCGAGTCACACTTTTTTATGCTCTAAAATTTGCAAATAAGAAATTTCTAACTCAATCAGGGCGCGCTAAGACTATTATTCTAAATCATAACTAAATTTAATTATGCTTTATTTACATCACATGTAATCATCAATAGTATTATCTGTCAAAGTTTAAGTTGCTGCATTAATGATTTTTTTTTGCAGTTCCTCTGCTTTTAGTTGAAACAATGATTTTATAGAAATCATGGTATGCGATTAAAGTTGTTGGAGTTGTTGATTATTTTAATAAATCTCTATTGCTTGCTTTCACAAGACAACTTTTCACTGTCTTAAATGCATTTTTGAAAAAATACATATGCATGAAACAATATTATCATTACTAATGTACATTTTGTTTAGGCATATTTGCTCAAGAGACGGCCTTCCAGGGAACCTTGATTAATTTAATAAAATGTTCGTATTGGTAGAGTGATTTGGTCAATAAAGCTTGAAATTTATTTCTAAACTTAGTTCGGCTGGTTATTTAAAAATCCTGACGTGATTGCTCAATTCTGACCTCAGATTCGGTTTCAGTGCCCAAAAATACATATAGGTATAGTGATCTGTTCGGTAGTGAAAAACTTTTTTTGTGTGCCTGTGTAATTTTTTTATGATTAATAAATAATCCTCCAAATTCTGGTTTTTAGAAAGATTTATTTTTGTGTAAACTAGTATTCAGTTGTTTAAAACTACGAGTATTTATATTTGATAAATTATAAAAAAAACATATTATTTTTTTCTAAAAGGTGTATTCTCAAGAGGCTTCTAGTTTTCAATAACTTCATCTGAATTAATTGTTTGACACATCTTTTCTAATAATAAACCTGATAAATTTAACACTGTTTAATTGCAAGTACAGTTAATACTCTGAAAGTGACTTTTTTTTTCTATTTTTCTCTATAAATTACATTGCTCCTTTTTCATGTCAATCTTTCAAAAGTTTCTGTGAATATATTGTAAGGAATACAGAACCTATAACAACATATTTATTATTTTCAAATTTTAGACAGTATATTTTATTTTCTTATAAGCTGGGTTTGAAAGTTTAAATATTAAGTGTCGTGTTGAGATCACAAAACCACTGGGGAATGGGATTATTGAAATAACTGATATAAATGGATTATTGAATCAAATATGCTATTAAAATAAGAAAAATTTTAATGTGATTCCAAAGAAATTTTTGTAATATGATTTTGTCAAACGATGTGTGCCAGAGGGTAAAATATTCTGAAAATAAGTTCGTTAAATGGACAGTACACCTAATCGAAGTCCATTTTGATGGTAATTATGGTTACTATTAAAATTTGGAAGATTTAGTTACCTGTTATTAATATTCCTCCTATAAAGAACTTATTTCTATTGTTGTATACCTATACTATAAATTAAATATAGTTATTATCCTTTTAAACTGTAATTGAAAATACTCAGTATATATGAGTCAATCATTTCTCCTAATGAAGCTAATATGGTTAGCGAAACGCGGATCGAGTGCAAAAATAAAGTGTTTGGTGTAGTGGTGATATATACTGAGTAGTGTCATTGTGTCAAAGATTCCACATTCCCAATATAGTTGTAATTGACAAGTTAGCTTGGTCATAACTAAGTATTGTATGTAACTATAATTAGGAAATTACTGTATTGACTCTTTGATCTAAATATTAATTCATTGTAAATAAAAGCAAGCGCACATTACATTACATTATCAAAAAGCAATACAGATAACAGAACACAAAAAGGTATAACACCTTTAAGAATCATTCACATAGAAAATAGAGGTCTATACATATACGTTCATAATTCATTAACAATATTATATTAACCTTTCTCGAAGTTACACAATATAGTTTTGTAGTTTAAGAAAAAATAAGTACCAAAAAAGTAGGTACAGTGTTTTTTAATTAACGAGAGATCTATCACACCAAACAACACGACACTGCTTAAAAAAAAATGCTCTTATTTTAGAAGATGTTGACATCTTAGTAATGACAATTAAAATTAAATTAATTTAGCCCTTAAAAAACATCTTCACAAATTTACTTGAGAAATGATGTAAATAAAACTTTAACCTCAAACAGTGACGTTTAACTTTGATAGACTTTTGAATTTTTGGATAAGGTTATTAAAAACTGAAGTTGAATATGAAGAATTCCATCAAATACCTTCCTATCAAGTTTTTCACCTGTATTCATTTCCTTTCTAACAAAGTGCTCCATTCTTTTTGTTTTTTTTTTTTATATTACTCATGCTGCATTAATTTTTATATTACTCATGCTGTATTAAAAAACAAATGAAAAATTTTCAAACATTTCTATATCTATGATTTTGAATGATAAAACTTTGCACAACTTTATTTGTATTTCAAATCTCGCGCTGGTCCACTTTTAACATGGCGGATTGCCACGTGACCTTCTGAAAACGAACCTGATTTTCTTATGCGATTATCCTTGAGTTTCGCTACTGTATAATGTGTTTACTGTGGTAAAACTAAGCCTTTTAGAGGCAATGCAAATAAATTGACTAAGGACTACAGGTACTTTACTCAACGACCAGGTAGATTTAAACAATTCACCATTATTGAATTTATTCTCCTAATTCTATGTCTGTTAATGATTGTATAGAAATGAATCAATTTCGTTGATGTTTTCTGACGCACTATGGGACAGAATCGTGCGTACCGTCTCAAAAATAGGTTTTGCGAATGTTCGATATTGAATATTTTGTTAATGCACATGTCTAACTGAATGTCTAATACATATTATATAGAATTTAAAATAGATTATTTCTCATTTTTTCTTAATGAAACTTGACTTGCAAGTTGACGCTCAAAATAATGTCGATTATGTAGAACAGAATTGCACCAGTTTACATGGTCATATTTTCATTATTTTCAATGCAAATATGTAAGTATGATATATGGTTAGAATGGTTATTAAGTACCTTATTTAAAAAGCATTTAAGTATACATTTATGTAAAAACTGGAGAGGTACACGATTGTTTTTGCAGTATCAAATAGCCTAACCTTATTAGAAACTTTAAATAGACCTTTGACAGTTAGCGATGTCTGCCGATGTCGTAATTTTGATACCATCATATAGAGCAGCTCATAGAAAAGTCAAGGCAAAAAAAAAAATTTACCCGAATCTGCCCCCTTATAAATGGAACGAAAAATACCTGATGGGGAGGGAAATGCAAAAATATTTAAAAAAATTTTTTAAGATTTGATTCAGGAGATTTTTCGAAAAATAGATTATTTCTGACATTTTATTGTTAAATAATATTGTCTACTAGCGTCTATAGCGGACATAGGTAGGCAGGTAGATATGTAAGTAGGTAGGTAGGTACAAGGCAGCTTTACCAGGTAATATCACTAGAAGAGGTGACTATTGTTTACATCCCAGCAAATTGTCAAAATTTTGTTTACAAACTACCGCATTGAACTACACACATACATAGAGTGGTTGTTTTTTGAGAATTTTCTACCAACAAAATGCATGTGATTTTTTTCGGCTTTGTTGCTATTGCCGAACTGCTACTACCTGGTAGAGCTGCCTTGGGTAGGTAGAAACATTTTTTGTGTTTTATATATAAAGATAGATTACTACCTAAATTAAAGTTTAGGTAAGGTGGAAATACTGTTATTGGAAATCATATCATATCAAATAAGAACGCGATAAATATGTGACTACCCGCAGATAATAATATTTTTCTCACGGAACTGAAGTATAAATGTTATTGATTTAATTGTCATTTACCAGTATTTTATTGTGCTTCGACATAGAGTCTTCACCAACCTCGGTAAAAACAATATTCGCGAGGTACCTATACAACAAAATGAGTGAATTTGTTGTGCCTCGACGAGTATTATGCGAATTTTTCATTGACCATGGGACAAAAAGAGAAGATATTCAAAAATACTTAGAAGAACACCATTATTTGTTGTCTTCAAAAAGTGAATTAGTTGTGAAAAGTATTCAAAAATAGCTTATATCAGCTTTTAACAATCGCTGGACCACATCTAACCGAACTAAAGAACGTTTCTTTAATAAAAATACAACGTGGTTAGACGGTGAATTTAAGGTATAGTTCGACGAAATACCAATGGATATCAAACCTACAACATCTGGAGAACGTGGACGTCCATCAAAGTCTTATAAAGATCTGTCAGAGAAATCGAAAAAAAGGAAGAATATGGAGTTAATTCAAGAATATGGACTCGAGAATATACATAACGCATACGTCCAAGGATTGCGGTCTGAAGGAGAATTGGAAGAAGCTTTTGTTGTTGCAATGATGCGGAATTGTGATAGAGATGAAAAAAAGATCATAAAGGAAAAATTGTTGCATGAAACTCGCAATGCAACATATTTTACGGCGGATGAAGCTTTAAGTCTTTTTGTTGATTTAGATCTTTCGAAATCACAATACGGATTACTTCGAGCAAGTCTGATTAACAAAAACTTCGATATATTGCCGTCATATAATATATTAACAAATGCAAAAAAACTGTGTTATCCTCCACCCTCCAGCATTGAAATAACCGATACAGGCGCTAAAGTAAATCTACAAGATTTGCTGAATCACATTACTGCCCGTATCTTAAAAATTGAAAATATTTACAACCCAACAAGAAGAAATCTTAAATTGTTTATCAAATGGGGATGTGATGGTTCATCGGGACAAAGTGAATATTAACAAATTTTAACAGATGAAAGTAACTTGGTCTCAGATGCAAACTTATTTATAGCGTCTTTGGTACCAATAAAGCTGATTGATACAGAAACAAAAGAGGTTCTTTGGCAAAATCCGGCTTCCTCTTCTATTCGATATTGCCGACCAATTCTGATGGAATTTGCAAAAGAAACGCCCGAGAAAACCCGTTCGGTGGTCGGTGATATTCGGGGTCAAATTAATAATTTGAAAATTTCTGAGATACACATGGGGGACCAGTTAATTGAAATAAGTCACGAGCTGTTTTTAACTATGGTGGATGGAAAAGTTACATAAGTTCTAAATGACACAAGTTCTGGAGCTGTGTGTACGGTGTGTGGGGCTAAACCAAGCGATATGAATAATTTGGAGAAGATTGAATCAAAGCCAGATAATATGAATGCTTACGAGTACGGTTTGTCGACGTTGCATGCATGGATTAGGTGCATGGAGTTAGTTATACATATTTCATATAATCTTTCGTTTAAAAAATGGGCTGCGAGAACTCCGGAAGATAAAAAAAAGCAGAGAAGACAAGAAAAAACTTGTACAAAGTCTATTTCGAAGCCGAATGGGATTGCATGTTGGTAAACCCCGGCAAGGAAGTGGAAATAGCAATGACGGCAATACAGCTCGACGTTTTTTTGAGAACTACTACTGCTCTTCAGAAATAACAGGAGTTAATGAGGATCTTATTAATAGGTTTTATGTTATTCTTCAGACTTTGGCATGCGGTATTGCTGTAAATCCAGAAAAATTTGGTGAATATACTCGCGCTACTGCACAATTGTACGTTACACAATATATGTGGTATAACATGCCTTCTTCAGTACATAAGATCTTAATACATGGGGAAAGTATAATTAGACATTTTGCTGTTCTGCCTATTGGTAATTTATCTGAGGATGCCCAAGAATCTCGTAATAAAGATTACAAAAATATCAGATTATGTCACGCTAGAAAGTGCTCTAGGTCCGCAATGAATGAAGACGTGGTATTTTATTTACATCAGACCCATACATATCAAGTATCAGAAAACCATCAGTCACAGTTGCCAAGGAACTTTTAGACGAAGCCAAGAACCTCTTAGATATTTAAATTGTAGTTTGTATATCAATTATTTTATTTTTTTTTTTCTATTTTATGTAGTGGATTAATAGATGTTTGTCATTTATTATATGCTATTTTCATATGTAATATTAACAAAAATACGAAATAACAGTGTATATCATTAAATTGTATAATTATCATTCAATAAGTTAAGTAAACTATGTTTTTGTATGAAAAAGTGTCATTTTTATTTTTGTATAATTTTTTTATATACTATAAACAAAATAATTCTCGCAAAAAAGAAAACCGACTTCCTCCTTCCTTCCTTTCATAAATTTTCAATAGAGTTATCTAAAAATCAATATTTTGGACGGACAAAATATCCGTCCGATTTCCGAAATTTTTTTATGTGTTCAGCCTGTTGACAAATTCTTTCAAAAAGAAGAAAGAATTTTGAAAATCGGTTTATAAATGGCCGAGATATTCAAAAATTAATTTTTCGGACGGACATTTTGTCCGTCCGATTTCCAAAAAAAAATTATGGGACCCAACTGCAAGCAATACCTTTCAAATAAAAAAAGAATTTTTAAAATCGGTTCACAAATGGCGGAGTAATATTGGAACAAACATTAAAAAAAAAAAAAAAAAAAATATACACGTGAAGTCGGTTAAAAACTAACAACGAATGTACCATTATTAGATAGTATATACATTAGAGATACTACGTACCAAATTTCAGCTATTTACTTCAATCAACGACAAAGTTACAGATTTTTGAGACGGTACGCACGATTCTGTCCCATAGTGTGACGGTTCTTGTAACAAACATAATTTTATATTCGTGATTCATTGTGACATTGGAAAGTACGTTGAATTACGGAGTGGACGTGCCTAATATCTAGGGGATATTCTGATTTTATATTACTCTGTTTATGTTTCTACTTACTTTCTTAAAGGAAAACGGGTAAATATTACTTGTTTGTGGTAAAAAATAAACAAAAAGTAGTTTTTAACATTGTATTTACAAGTCTAATCTGAACTAACCTATAAATAAAATGGTAACACGCAAACCTCATATGAAGTTATCCAACTGTAAAAACATCCTGAAAAACTATGATTATTTTGGTTTAACCACAAAAATACTTCTAATGTAATTATTAAACCCATATTATCTGTAATTATGTCGCAAAATTTTTTGGGTTTGGTAAAAGTGTAGGTGAAGTGGAGACTCACGAAAGTTAAATTAAATCTTCAACCTGTAATTTTAAAATGACATTTCTAGCCTATATTGCGTGTGGATAATTTTTAAGATTGTGCGTTTATTTGTTTTTTGCCTCACAATTTAATGATATATAAGAAAATCTAGGTAAGAGTAGACCATTTTAATAATATTTAGTCACGTATTAATATAATTTGTGCAGGTTATGCTCTTATGGTTGCAGGAAATGTCTTAAGGCTAAACATGTCCAAATAACAATAAATCTCAATAAAGAGTAAATTATTTAGGACAATAGTTCGAGATTTGGGTAACTTTATTTCCCTTTTGAATCAGAATGAAATATTCTGAAAAATTTGCATTCTGGTTTTGCTGAAAAGCGATTACGATACGAAAATATAATTTATATAACAGAATCATTTGAGTACAAAACGATGCATGTTCTAGAAATATGTTATTGTCTTGTAATGTTAAATATATCAGGATATCTTTAGGAATTATCTGCCGTGATGATTTCCAATGGAAATTAAACGACGAACTCTTGTTCAGATTTTCACTATATTTATCAAATCGAAATAAATAAAATAATAACTTAAATCAGCCGTGACATATTTTGGTACACCGTACCAGACAAACAGACAGACAGAGAGGCGTTACTTTTTATATATATTAGGATTTTTTTTGATAAATATTAAATTAAGTATTAAAAAAAAAAAATACGTAAATCGGATAAGTGGTTCTCGATTGATAAGTACACTAACGGACAGACTGACAGACTAAGAGACGTTGCGTTTTATATATATTATATAGATTATTATTATTATAAAACCTGACCAGAGAACATATGTATGAATGAAAAAAACACGCAAATCGGATAAGTGGTTCTCGAGTGAAAAATGCATTAACGGACAGACAGACAGAGAGATGTTGCATTTTATGTATATTGTATTCTCTGTTACATGATATTTAATGGTTTAGGCAGCGTATTGCAAAAGTATGCGCTTGTGGCAAACTTTTTCCGAACGGATTCATTATTATCGTCACTGCTTATTTCTTAAATTGTCTAACGTAATAAAATTTATCCTATAACCTGGCCAGAGAACATATGTATAAATCTAAAAGAAATGTGTATCAGATAAGTGGCTCTCGAGTCATAAGCGCACTAACGGACAAATAGACAGACAGACAGAGAGACGTTGCATTTATACATATTGTAGAAGATTATATTTGCCATTTTATGTATATTATAGATTATTATTAGAAAAAAGTTCTTCTTTCTCACATTTGGTCAATGTGATTCCATGTTTGGCTGACGGGCCAAAGCCAAGTAAGCACAAACGCATTACCATTGTGTATTAAGGAATGACCTGACAATGTTACATGTTTTCAAAATCACTGACTTCTGAATGTTTTTATGTATGTTTGTGTTGAGTCCTAATTGTACTAAATGTGGTGTGAATGTTATTGGTGTAAGGCCTATGGCTGATATAATGAGGGGGACAATGATGACTTTTTCTTGTTTTCATAGCCTTTTTATTTCCGTTGCAAGGTCTGTGTATTTGGAAATTTTTTCTGTGTATTTCGTTTGTGTCGTTGGGGACCGCTATGTCAGTTAGATAGGTGACTTTTTCTTTTTTGCACTGAAAATTAATATCGGGTCTGTCTGGCGGAGACTGTTTTATCCGTATTGATACTGATGTCCCAGTAGAGCTTGTAATCTTTATTTAAGTATGGATGTTGGTGTGTATTTGTAGTAGGGATCTGTGTTTTCTATGAGTTTGTATGTTGTGGCTAGTGCTTGGTGAACTACTTTGGCAGCTGAGTCATGTCTGGCTGTGTATTCTGTTCCGGTTAATATTTTACATCCGCCTGTTATGTGTTCGATCGTTTCTTTCTGTTGGTGGCACTTCCTGCATCTGTCTTCTGTAATAGTTGGGTTTTTGATGATATGCTTTTGGTAGTTTCTGGTTAATATGACTTTATCCTGGATGGCAAGTAAGAAGCCTGCTGTTTCAGAGAATAGCTGTCCATCCTTTAACCAGGTGTATGATTGTTTTTTATTTACGTGGTCATGTTCTATGTGGTATCTGTGTTTTCCGTGGAGTGTTTTCTCTGACCACGTTTTCATCTTTTCCTGTTGTAATTGGGTGTGACTATGTGTATGTATATTAATTATTATTATTACAAAAAAGTTCTTCTTTCTCACATTTGGTCAATGTGGTTCCATGTTTGGCTGACGGGCCAAAGCCAAGTCAGCACAAACGCATTACCATTGTGTATTAAGGAATGACCTGACAATGTTACATGTTTTCAAAATCACTGACTTCTGAATGTTTTTATGTATGTTTGTGTTGAGTCCTAATTGTACTAAGTGTGGTGTGAATGTTATTGGTGTAAGGCCTGTGGCTGATATAATGAGGGGGACAATGATGACTTTTTCTTGTTTTCATAGCCTTTTTATTTCCGTTGCAAGGTCTGTGTATTTGGAAATTTTTTCTGTGTGTTTCGTTTGTGTCGTTGGGGACCGCTATGTCAATTAGATATTTGACTTTTCCTTTTTTGCACTGAAAAGTAATATCGGGTCTATTGGCGGAGACTGTTTTATCCGTATGGATACTGATGTCCCAGTAGAGCTTGTAATCTTTATCTTCAAGTATGGATGTTGGTGTGTATTTGTAGTAGGGATCTGTGTTTTCTATGAGTTTGTATGTTGTGGCTAGTGCTTGGTGAACTACTTTGGCAGCTGAATCATGTCTGGCTGTGTATTCTGTTCCGGCTAATATTTTACATCCGCCTGTTATGTGTTCGATCGTTTCTTTCTGCTGGTGGCACTTCCTGCATCTGTTCTGTAATAGTTGGATCTTTGATGATATGCTTTTGGTAGTTTCTGGTTAATATGACTTTATCCTGGATGGCAAGTAAGAAGCCTTCTGTTTCAGGGAATAGCTGCCCATCCTGTAACCAGGTGTACGATTGTTTTTTATTTACGTGGTCTTGTTCTATGTGGTATCTGTGTTTTCCGTGGAGTGTTTTCTCTGACCACGTTTTCATCTTTTCCTGTTGTAATTGGGTGTGACTATGTGTATGTATAATAATAATTATTATTATTAATATTATATAACTTGGAAAGAGAACATATGTATGAATAAAAAAAACACGTAAATCGGTTAAGTGGTTCTCGAGTGATAAGCACACTAACGGACAGACAGACAGAGAGATGTTGCATTTTATATTTTTTGCTACATGATATTGCTCCATATTTAATGGTCTAGGTAGTGTATTGCAAGAGAACGCGCTAGCGGCAAATTTTTTTACGACTTGTTTCACTATTATCGTCACTGCTTATTCCTTATGTCATCTAACGTAATAAAATATATACCATAATCTGGCCAGGGAATATATGTTTGTTTGAAAAAAAAACACGTAAATCGGATAAGTGGTTCTCGAGTGATAAGCGCACTAACGGACAGACAGACAGAGAGACGTTGCATTATATATATATATATATATATATATATATGTATATATATATATATATATATATGTATATATATATATATATATATATATATATATATATATATATATATATATATATATATATATGTATATTATAGAAGATTATAGATAACCTAGCCAGAGAACAAAAACACGTAAATCGGATAAGAGGTTCTCGAGTGATAAAGGCACTAACGGACAGAGAGACAGACAGAGCGACGTTGCCTTTTATATGTATTATAGAGTACGGTTGCAATTGTAGCATTATAAGGGTAACTCTACGATGGCGCAAGTTTTATGGTAATATTTGAATCACCCAGTGCAACATAAAAATATATTCCATTCAAATGGATTAGTCGATAATGTATAATAATTAGAGCATCTTAGCTACCTAATAGCTAATAAATCAGTTTAGTTCAATGTAGAATCTAGTAAGAAAAGTGTAAAACAAATATTTGCTACCTAAATATTTGTTTAATTATAAATAAATAAAATTCTTTTGTTTCGGTACAGGAGCGACATCCATCATATTGTCAAGTGATAAAATTTTCATAGTAATGCACTCGTGATAATTTTCGCTCAATCTACGACGAATATTATAGAATTTTTTCAAAATTTTTTGATTAGTACTTTTCGAGATAGGGGGGACAGGGATTTTTGGCAATTTTTTTAAAATAATATAAAGAAAAATGTGCACAAGTATTCCATCATATACATTTTTGAACTCGTATTTTTACAAGCTTTCATTTGACATCCCACTCAATGACCTGATAATTTTTTTTTTCATTTCCGATTTAACCCCCTAAAACTAACCTCTTGAATCAAAACTTAACTTTCAAAAATACCCAGCTTTGATTGGGCCATCAATTCCTATATTGGAGCTAAGCTTCAATATTCTTTGTCAAATAGTTTCAGAGAAAATCGCGTCTGGCAGACGGATAGTCATAAGTGTTCCGTACGGAACACTAAATAAGTATAGTTATAGTCGATTCAATTTTTTAATTTTTCAGGAACTTACCTTAATTGTATCACGATTTTTGTAAAAAATATATCATATTCCAAGTGAAATTTTTTTTTATGAATTTCATAATTAGCTCCACCAACACGTATGTAACCCAAATGATGTAATTTTTTTATTGACAATAAAATAAGCATTACACCTTGCATAAGACCAGTGAAATTCATACATCTTACAATTCATTGTAATGATGTCTTGTTTGCATATGTTATAAATTTGTAATATTCTGTACTGATTTAAAACTATGATAAAATTGTAATGAGTTATTATTTTCAATAGGTACAAAACAATGAAAATCTAGTAATTTGCCGCCATCTCATTCCGTATTTTCAGCCATTTTAGATTATAAAATGATATATTTATTTTAATGATATCATCTGCCATTGTAGTTGTATGCTCCAGGAGATTCAATAGGGTTTGCGTGACTGATAACAGCCAAACTAGATAAAGATAATGTCATATTTTTATTTAATGAAACATATTTCTTTTACTTATACGTCTCAAGGTCATCATGGAGCTGAGGAGCCACACTGAGAAGGCAAAAGCTGTGCTCTCACTGCAACTTAGTTTTTCATTCTCAGAATGTTTGCTAAAAAAACTACTGTTCAAAACCTGTGGAGTTCTCATACTGTTAATGTTTTGCAAAGGTTCCGTTGTTCCGCTTGTTTGAAAAAGACGTTAATATACTAGAATCTGACTGTACACGAGCGCGCAGTGTGATTGGATTCTTTACAGTAACAGATAAAAAATTAAATCTGCAGCTTTGCTAATGACAGCGAGCTTGTTTCTTCATTTATTGGAATGCTCGAACATCAGCTGCCCATGCAAATATCTATAGGTCGCAAGCGCAAACGAAGATTGCCGTGCAGCTTAACAGAATTTTCTACCATTTCCTAGAAATTTGCCAGACTTATCAATCTACCCTCGTAAGTTAAGTAACTTACCGTTAAAACTTTTTGCAAGCATATTTCAATTTTTAAATATCTTTTAAATAAAAGATCATCTTTAAAATATACAGGTGTCGTTATAAAGGTATATACTATGGCAACGAAAAATAGAATCAGCTATAATAGTTACATCCACCTTTAATTAAATGCAACTAATGGAAAATGGTGATTAATTGACAATTGCCATTATTTTCATCTTCCCTATTTTCAAAACCCTGGTTCAAGTGACTTTCCGATATTTCGTCTACGATTGCAAGAAAAGTTTTCCAATTTTTTTTAGTGTTCCGTACGGAACACTTATAAGATCACTTCGGTGTCTGTCTGTCTGTCTGTCTGTCTGTCTGTCTGTCTGTCACACCCGATTTTCTCCGAAACTATTTGACATAGAAAGGTGAAATTTGGTAATAATATAGGAATTTATGGCCTCATCAGAGCCATGTAGTTTTGACAATTAAATTTTGACATAAGGGGTTAGTTTTGGGGGGTGAAGTCGGAAGCGAAAAAAAAATTTTTTTACTAGGTCATCGAGTGTGGTGTCAAATGAAAGCTTGTGAAAACACGAGTAAAAAATATATATATAATATTATACTTGCGCGCACTTTTCTTTGTATTATTTTTAAAAATTCGCGAAAAATCGCTGTCCCGGGCCTTATCTCGAAAAATACTTATCAAAAAATTTCGAAAAAATTCTGGAATATTCTCCACGGGGTGTAGATTGAACGAAAATTATCACGAGTGCATTACCTTTAATAATTTATATGGTATATAAAAAAAACAAAAATTTCAAGGTCATCAGATTTCAGTAAAGATTGGAAACAAACCTTGTTGAAAACTCATTTGGGGTGTGTTTTGTGAAGTCACTGATCATTTTATACCACCGTAACATAAATTTTGACTTAAGGGGTTCGTTTTGAGGGGTGAAATCGGAAGTGAAAAAAATTTTTTTTTACTAGGTCATCGAGTGTGATGTCCAATGAAAGCTTGTGAAAACACGAGTGAAAATATATATATATATATATATATATATATATATATATATATATATATATATATATATATATATATATATATATATATATATATATATATATATATATATATATATATATATATATATATATATATATATATATATATATATATATATATACTCGTATATAATGTAATACTTGCGCACACTTTTCTTCGTATTACTTTTAAAAAATCGCTGTCCCCTACCTTATCTCGAAAAGTACTGATCAAAAAATTTTGGAAAAATTCTGGAATATTCTCCACGGGGTTTTGAACGTGCGCATTACCTTTAATAATTTATTTGGTATATAAAAAAAAAACAAAATTTCAAGGTCACCAGTTTTCAGTAAAGATTGGAAACAACCTTTGTTGAAAACTCCCTTTGAGGTGTGTTTTGTGAAGTCACTCATCATTTTATACCACCCTAATAAAAATTTTTATTTTAAAAACAATCAACGTACGGAACACTAATTGTGCAAGTTCAACTTGCACTTGACCGGTTTTTATTTTAATTTCGAATAAGCCCAGAAAGTTACAAGCCAAGAGGGTTATAATTTCTTTAATTTCCTAGTCTTTTGCTTATAGAAACTGGTGACTGAAGCAAGTATTTTGGTTTAGGTGGAACTGAATAGACAATTTCTTTTTCTACATCTTTTATATTCCTTCCTTAAAATAGATATTGATTTCCCAGTGTATTCAACATACACTGTACCATCTAAGCAGAAAATTTTATAGACATATTAAATGTGTAAAGGAATTGTGTTTTTTAGTAATCTCCAACCTTCCCCAATTTGTTTTAATATAGTATAGTATTAAATATTGCGCTAATGTTAGATTTTTTAAGAAATTTGATTATTTATTAAACTGCACTCCTGGATCCTTCTTGTAATCTTGTCTAATCGTTGGGTTTTTAAAACATTTAAAAGAGCATTAAATTGTCAGTATATCCAGTGCGTCTTAGAAAGGCGTTTCTCTGCTTCTGATGAAATTGAATATTTATCTCATATTTATAGGGTTTTAACTACTACTGATGATAAGCGAGTTTAATGCCAAGATAGGCGGTCAGGTTTGCGCAAGTGAAAACAAAATAGGTAAATTCGGTTTAGGTACAAGGAACGAACGTGGTCAAATGTTAACAGGTTGACTGCCGACCACTCCGATCGGAGTGCGTCGGGTCTCTTCGCCAACGCCGTCTACTCCGATCGGAGTTCGACATGCGTTCTTACGAAACGTTTTAGTATTCCATCGGCGTTGTATATGAAACGTGTTTTTAGTGGTGGCGTTGCTTAAAAACGCAAGTTCTAACAGGTGCTTAAGTGGTTCCGCGGATTTGCTTTTGGTTTGGTTGTAATCTGCCGTACAATATGGACAATCAACCTGGGCCTTCTGGTATTAAAACAAGACATTGTAGTGATGAAAAAAAGGTATATGATAAGAAAAAGAAGCTAACTGACACTGAATTATTGCAGCTATTGGAAGAAAGCGGAGGTAGTAGTGACGAACATTACGTACCAGACACAGACGATAGTGATGTAAATTCAAGCTCCGAGTCCGAAGAAGAGAATTTTATAGACCCTATTCGGCCACATCAAACACTTCCTAGCCTTGATGAGATAAAATGGAACGACAGAGGTGCGTTTAAAACAAATTTTGTTCCAGAAAACCCAGGAATTATTGGTGCAAATTCTAGGACAGGGTGCACCTATCGATTTTTTCGAAATGATCATTGATGATGATTTTTTTACAAACTATTGTAGAACGAACGAACTCTTACGCAGTCGAGGTTTTGCTGCGCCCAGAAACAAGTACAAAATCACGTATTACTAATTTTCAAGATTTTACTCTTGACGAACTAAAAATTTTTTTGGCCCTGTTACTTCACACTGGCACAATATCCTTGAGCCGTCTTAACGATTATTGGAAAACTGATCCGCTATTTAATCTACCTGTTTTTAGAAAATATATGTCAAGGAATAGATTTTTGCTTATCTTGAGGTGTTTGCATTTTACATCTCCAGATATGGATCCGGTAGATCTGCTAGGAAAGATTAGATTTGTGGCAGATTTTTTTAACAACAAGATGGGAGAAATTTACTATCCTGGAAGAAAGTTGTCTTTGGATGAAGCTATGGTACTTTATCGGGGTCGTCTCCAGTTTAAACAGTATATCAAGAATAAGCGTCATAAGTATGGTATGAAGTTATACATGCTGACAGAGCCTAATGGACTTATTTTGAAATTTCGAGTCTACGAAGGTGCGACAGATGTTTATGGTGGAAGCGGACATACTGAAAAGATTGTTTTACATTTATTGGAGGAAAAATTGGGTGTGGAACATGCTGTTTATCTAGACAATTTTTACAATAGTGTTAATTTAGCTAGGAAATTACTTAAACAAAATACATACTGCACTGGTACGCTGAGAGCTGAGAGGAAAGATAATCCGAAAGAGGTAATGAGTGCAAACTTAAAACGTGGTGAGAATAAATCTGTTTTCCAATGGAGTGCATGTCGGAAAATGGCGCGATAAACGCAATGTTCAATACATTTCAACAGAATTTGGAAGCGAAATGGGCATTTTTAAAAACAAAAGAAATCAAGAATCTGAAAAACCTTCCGCAATCATTGGATATAATGCTTTTATGTCCGGTATAGATAGACAGGATCAAATGATGGCATATTATCCTTGCAGCCGTAAAACCATTCGGTGGTACAAAAAGTTATTCATGCATGTGCTGCAAATGAGCATGATAAACGCCTATTTTTTGTACAATAAATATTCGCGGTCTGACCAGTTACGATTATATGACTTCCGATTGGATATCATAAGAAATTTACTAGCCAGACGACCAATTACTAATTTGCCGCAAATTCCTCCAGGCCAAATAAATGTCCACAGCATTAGCAAAGTAGAAAAAATTGTTAGTGAAAAAAAAAGGAACTAAAGAAACAAAACGGGTAAGCAGAAAGGAATGCAAGGAATGCAGGAAAAATAAAATAAGAAAGCAAACAGTGTATGAATGCAAAATGTGCCCTGGACAACCAGGTTTTTGCCTTAATTGCTTTGAGGATTACCATAAAAATGTACAAAAATGATTTAGAAATAAATTTTTTGAGTTCATGAGTTCGATTTACTATTTCTTTACTTATTTAACTGGACACTCCGATCGGACTGTTCGGCATCTAGTAAAAATTTTCACTTGCAATGCGGAGTGAAATTTTTTTTTCTAATATTTTGAATGGCACATAAAAAAAACACATCCAAGACTCATTTTAATTCATATTTACCACAATAAAATAAAAATATTTGGAAAAATCTTACCGGCATCAACCACAAACTCAAAAATATAGATCGGCAGTCAACCTGTTAATAAACTTCTTAGAACAACAACAATTATTCGCTATGAACACCTTTTACTACAAAAAACCGCATAGAAAGTGGACATGGGTAAGCCCAAACGGAGTGGTAAAAAACGAGATAGACTACATATTATCATCAGAAAAAATATAGCAAAGGATGTAACAGTTATAAATAGAATAAATACGGGAAGTAACCACAGACTAGTCCAAAGAAGAGTAGAAATAAACGAACGCATAGAAAGAAAAAAATTTATAACAAGAAAGAAACCAAAAATTGATACACACATCTTAAGAATAAAGAAAGCAGAATACCAAAATGAAATAAGAAAATAATTACTAGGAATAAAAAATGTAAACAACTGTTTAAGATCACTTCACATCACTTATGTTTATTATATTATTACTGACAGTTGTTTCGACACATTGTGTCTTCATCTGGTGCACGATGTAAATTAACTAACAAAGTATGTTACAGAATATATAGTTTACCTAATTACAAGTACTAAATTCATTAACAATATTTACCTTAATACCTAGAACAAGTTCAATAAAGGAGACCCTCCCCCATCTAATTGATCGTTGAGTAATAAACCTGTAGATTTTTTCTGGTTAATTCCTACCTGTTCTAAACAATTCAGTAATTTTCCTTTCTTACCATTAAGCAAAATTTTGAAATCTTCATTGAACGTATGATTTTCATCTGTTAAATATTTAGCGTAATGAGATTTGTTATTTTTTATTCTATAGCTTTGTTTATGTTCCTTTATTTTTTTATAAAAAAATCTGCCTGTTTGTCCTATATATGATTTATTGCAAGTGCCACAGCATAATTGGTAAACCCCCGTTTTACTTTTATTATTTTTAATATGTCGAGCTAATGTGTTATTTGTACGGAAAGCAATATTTACATGATTTTTATGGAAAAAATTTCGAATTTATTAGTCAATTTTCCGGTATAAGTGAGTGTATAAAATTTTTCTTTTTTTAGTTGTTTGTTCGGGTACACCAGTCCTATTGCTTTTTTAAATTGTTTTTCATTAAAATATTATCTACGAAATCGTTCCTGTATCCATTGCTTATACTAATTTGTTTTATATTTAATTCTTTCTGAAAATTTTCTTCCGTTAATAGTGTATTTATTAGTCTATGGATGAAACTATTATAAGCTGAGATTTTATGTGTGAACGGGTGGTTAGAATTAGCGTGTATAGTTATATCTGAGTATGTTGGTTTATGGAAGATTTCAAAATCGTGTTTATTCATTTTGTTTGATATTTTTAAATCTAGGAAATTAATCGATTTATTTGTTTCTATTTCTGTTGTTAATATAATCTAGAAATAGTTTGAATTGTCGATCTGTGCCTGTAAAGGAAGTCCATATGTCATCTACATACCGGTACCAATAAAAGAAATTTTTAAAAAGATGAGAATTACTGATTTGTTCTTCTAAATGGTCCATGAAAATTTCAGATAAAATTGGACTAAGAAGGTTTCCCATTATTAAACCTTTCTTATTTATATAAATTTTATCGTTAAATTCGAAATAATTCTGGTCTAAACATAATGTTAAGATGTCTAATATTTCTTGTTTAATTATTTGGTTAACATTATTTTTATTGAGTTTATTGAGTAACCTTTGAACCAAAATTATAGCGTCTGATGGAGGAAATTTTCAAAAAGAATTAAATGTTATAAAACAAATTAGTATAAACAATGACTACAGGTGCGATTTCGTAGATAATATTTTAATGAAAAAACCGGTCAAGTGCAAGTTGAACTTGCACAATTAGTGTTCCGTACGTTGATTGTTTTTAAAATAAAAATTTTTGTTAGGGTGGTATAAAATGATCAGTGACTTCACAAGACACACCCCAAATGAGTTTTCAACAAAGTTTTGTTTCCAATCATTACTGAAAACTAGGGACCTTGAAATTTTGTTTTTTTTTATATACCAAATAAATTATTAAAGGTAATGCACTCGTGTTAATTTTAGTTCAATTTATACCCCGTGGAGAATATTCCGGAATTTTTTAAAAATTTTTTGATCAGTACTTTTCGAGATAAGGTAGGGGACAGCGATTTTTTAAAAGGAATACGAAGAAAAGTGTGCGCAAGTATTACATTATATATATTTTTTACTCGTGTTTTCACAAGCTTTCATTTGACACCACACTCGATGATCTAGTAAAAAAAAATTTTTTTCACTTTCGATTTCACCCCTCAAAACGAACCCCTTAAGTCGAAATTTATGTTACGGTGGTATAAAATGATCAGTGACTTCACAAAACACACCCCAAATGAGTTTTCAACAAAGTTTGCTTCCAATCTTTACTGAAATCTGATGGCCTTGAAATTTTTGTTTTTTTTTGTATACCATATAATTTATTAAAGGTAATGCACTCGTGATAATTATCGTTCAATCTACACCTCGTGGAGAATATTCCAGAATTTTTTCGAAATTTTTTGATAAGTACTTTTCGAGATAAGGCCCGGGACAGCGATTTTTCGCGAATTTTTAAAAATAATACAAAGAAAAGTGCGCGCATGTTTAATATTATATATATATTTTTTACTCGCGTTTTCACAAGTTTTCATTTGACACCACACTCGATGACCTAGTAAAATTTTTTTTTTTCACTTCCGACTTCACCCCCCAAAACTAACCCCTTAAGTCAAAATTTGATTCTCAAAACTACATGGCTCTGATGAGGCCATCAATTCCTATATTATTACCAAATTTCACCTCTCTATGTCAAATAGTTTCGGAGAAAATCGGGTGTGACAGACAGACATACAGACAGACAGACACCGAAGTGATCCTATAAGTGTTCCGTACGGAACACTAAAAACAATTTAAAAAAGCAATAGGACTGGTGTACCTAAACAAAGAAAAATTTCATACACTCACTTATACCGGAAAAATGACTAATAAAATTCAAAATTTTTTCCATAAAAATCATGTAAACATCGCTTTCCGTACAAATAACACATTAGCTCGACATATTAAAAATAATAAAAGAAAAAGAAAATAAAACGGGGTTTTACGAATTATGCTGTGGCACTTGCAATAGATAAAGCGGGGGTTTACGAATTATGCTGCGGCACTTGCAATAAATGGCAGGACAAACAGGCAGATCTTTTTATAAAAGAATAAAGGAAATAAACAAAGCTATAGAATGAAAAATAACAAATATCATTACGCTAAACATTTAACAGATGAAAATCATACGTTCAATGAAGATTTCAAAATTTTGCATGATGGAAAGAAAGGAAAATTACTGAATTGTTTAGAACAGGTAGAAATTAACCAGAAAAAATCCTCAGGATTATTACTCAACGATCAATTAGACGGGGGAGGGTCTCCTTTATTGCACTTGTTCTTGGTATTAAGGTAAATATTGCTAATGAATTTAGTACTTGTAATTAGGTAAACTATATATTCTGTAACATACTTTGTTAGTTAATTTACATCGTGCTCCAGAAGAAGACACAGTGTGTCGAAACAATTGTCAGCAATAATGAACATAAGTGGGGATCTGAAACATTTGTTTAAATTTTTATTCCTAGTTATTATGGATCTCCATCAAGTAACGGCTAAGTCAGTGCAGTATAGAAAATAATTAACTAAAATCGATGACATTGATAACAAAAACATAAACGAAATTAATGAAACACTGACGCATATCTTGGTGAAAACAGGAGAGCAAATAGCTAGGAAGAAAAGCAACGAAACAAAAATATGGATTATAAAAACGGAAGAATTATTTGAAAAAAGACTGCTAGCCCAGGGAAAAATAACACAGCCCCACAAAAAAAAAGTGGGGTATACTTTTGATGCGATATATCAGATCCGTAGTATTTTTGCCCGCTGATCACGGATCTGACGTCAGAATATCGCCATCACATCTCAATTTTTTTTCTAACCTCAAAAAATAGGTAAAAATTAGTAAAAATTAAGAAAAATATACTCCTAAAAAATTGATTCAAGCTTTTTCATGAATCCAAAGATGTATTAATATGTATTCGGACACGCTAAGCTAATATTCATCGGTTGGATTAAGCAATACAGTTCTGTTTTCTTTCTAACCTCAATAAATCAGACAGATATAGTGCTTCTCGAATGCAAAAACGAATTCAAATTAAAATTCAACCGATTCTTACCAAATTTGGTACACGGGGGTTTTTTGGGTTGCTGATCATGAATCTGAGGTCGGATTTGCAAAATTCAAAATGGCGGATCCAAGATGGCGGACAAAATTTTTGAAAACCAACCGATTCCTACCAAATTTGGTATATAGTTGGGGAATCCTCAAACCTGATACTCTTAAACCCTAAACCTTGAAACCTTAGACTCCCACACCCTGTAACCTCAAAAAATAGACCTCAATAACCCTGTAACTTTAAAAATGAGACCCAATAAACTCAAAACCAGGACTTTTAAACCATATACTCTCAAATAGTAGACCCTTAAGCCCTAGAATTGCGAAGGTTAGACCCGCGCCTAACTTTCCTTTTTTTGGCTGTATCTTGTTCTTTTTTCCGCGAATGACCTATTCAAAGGCTTTCTGCCCAAACGCTTTTGAGGACTTGTTTCTCTTTTTAGCGACCAGCAATAGTCCGCTAGCATATGGTCATCCCATCGTCCTTGATACCGATTTTCTATGATTTTCAGATCTTGGTGAAAACGTTCCCCTTGCCCCTCACTGTAGTCACCAAGATTATCTGGGAAATCATCGATGTGGGAGTCCAGGAAATGTAATTTTAGATTCATTAAGCAACCTAATGTTTGAAAATTTTTTACCATTTTCTCGACTATTTCTTTGTACTTAGGACTTTTATTATTTCCCAAAAAGTTTGTTGCGACTTCTTTAAAACTAAGCCAAGCAGCTTTTTCAACTTTATTCATTTTAGTAACAAATAATGAATCTTGAAACAATTTTCTTATTTGTGGCTCGTCAAATACGCCTGCCTTAATTTTAGCTTCAGAAAATTTCGGCAATTTTTTATGCAAATATTTGAAACATGGGCCGTTTGTATCTAATGCTCTCGTGAATTGCTTCATAAGTCCAAGCTTAATGTGAAGCGGGGGAATAAGAACTTTTCCTGGATCTACCAATGGTGGAACAATACATTATTTTCACCAGGAGTGAACGATTCTCTTGTTGGCCAAATTTTTTTCTTATAATGACGTTCCCTGTCTCTGCTATTCCACAGACATTTATAACAGGGATAAAGTGTAAACCCTGACTGTTGGCCAAGCAATATTGTTACAATTTTCAGATCTCCACAAATTTTCCAGTTATGATCAGCATATTTTATTTTTATCAAAAGCTGCTTCATTTTTTTAATATTGCTCTTCCATAACTGTGGAATGAGCAATCGGAATGGGAGCATAAACGTTGGTATTATGCAGCAAAACTGCCTTAATGCTCCGTTTAGAAGAATCAATGAACAGTCTCCATTCTTCAGGATCGTATGAGTTATTTTGAAATTCATCCATTAGACCTTTTACATCGGTACAATATGAAAGTGACAATTCCTCGTCCATTGTGAAATATTTTCGAAATTCTTCATCTCTGTTTCTATAATAAGAAATCGTAGCTTCTGGCTTAAGTAAATGTATTTTCTTTAAGAAGGAAGCAAGATGCTCTGAACCATCTTTGGATAAGCCTAAATCTCTGACTAGATCACTAAGTTCGGACTGTGATACGAGTATTGGTTCTGGTTTACGGTTGTATGGTAGAAATTCTTTATCTGTGTCACTAGTATATGATAGGTTGTCACTAGAACATTCATTAGTAACAGTGTTTGAATCTTTTTCGACAGTCTCAATGTTTTCGGCATGAACTGATAAGGTGAAATCATTTGTTTCCATAACATCAGCATCAAGTGGTTCAGGAGGCGGAATTAGTTTAGTTGGTCTTGTTACTGTCGAAACATCGTTATAAGTAATAGTGCTTTTATTTTTTCGGTTATGCCTAGATACAACATTCATACAAAAGTAGCAATCATTTTCACTGTATGGTCTATTCCATATTGCTGGTCTGGAATATTTAATCGCCTTCTTATTGATGTACAACATTATTTTGCAAGAACTGCAAATTATGTGGAGAACCCAAACCCCCAAAAATCCAACCTCAGATTCGTGATCAGCGACCCAAAAAATCCCCGTGTACCAAATTTGGTAAGGATCGGTTGAATTTTAATTTGAATTCGTTTTTGCATTCGAGAAGCACTATATCTGTCTGATTTATTGAGGTTAGAAAGAAAACAGAGCTGTATGGCTCAATCCAACCGATGAATATTAGCTTAGCGTGTCCGAATAGATATTAATACATCTTTGGATTCATGAAAAAGCTTGAATCAATTTTTTAGGAGTATATTTTTCTTAATTTTTACTAATTTTTACCTATTTTTTGAGGTTAGAAAAATTGAGATGTGATGGCGATATTCTGACGTCAGATTCGTAATCAGCGGGCAAAAATACTACGGATCTGATATATCGCATCAAAAGTATACCCCACTTTTTTTTTGTGGGGCTGTGTAATTACTATTCAGTTTCTGGAAACTAACAAAACCCTCAAAAAGTCCATAAAAGACGACAATTAGAGACAGAGATTGAAAAAATTGTGGTACAGAACAAAAACATGAAAGCACTCCGACAAAGCCTAGGAAAAACAACAATACACAACTTAAAAGATGAAAATGGAGAAGATGTGAAAAATCGAGACTTGAGAATAGAGGGCAGAGCACTTGAATACGTAGAGGAATATATCTACCTAGGGCAAATAATAAAGTGTGGAAAAGCAAATCAAACAGCAGAAGTACAGAGAAGAATCAGACTGGCATGGATAGCATTTGGTAAACAAAAGAAAATACTAACCAATAAAAAAATTTCTCTGAAACTAAGAAAGGTGGTATTCGATCAATGCATTCAACCTGTTCTGATCTACGCAGCCCAGACATGGACACTGACTAAGAAGATGATGGACTAACTGAGTAAAACACAGAGAGCAATGGAACATCAGATGCTGAATATAAAATTACAAGACAGAATCAGAAACGAAACTATAAGATAAAAGACCAAAGTGATAAATGTAAGAAAATAGGTAGTAGGTTCAAATGGCATTCTTATGTCGATTTACATTAGTTGAATTTTAGTAAACCAAAAGTTTCAATGTGCCGTTACTTTTTCTTTCCAGAAGTGCCTCCAAAACAATTTTATATAGATTTACTTATAAATCCTATGCTTTATTGATTGATGTTATACAAAATGAAATTGAAGTATTCTTTACCATGTGACCAGATAACAAATATGTCATCTGATTCCCATTTATACTAAAATTCTAGCTTTAGAAGAATGTTAGCTAAGACATTTCTTTTAAGGCCATCCCGAAAATGTTTTCAATTACAGGAGATAGTGGGGAACCTGCTTTTGAAGTTTATTTATTAAATGTTACTTTGAATATGAAAGTTTCCGTTCTAAGGTAATACAATAAAACTTTTGTCAAATTAAGCAACGTTTTGAAATATTTTGAATAATTAAAAAAAATAGGTTTAAAAATACATTACCAGTACAACTTACGTCTAAGACTACTGCGGGGCCTAATTTGACAACGTATGACACAATAATTATTTATATATGCGATAAAATTATGTTATTTTATTTCGACGATATTGTCGGCCATTATTATAGTTTTATGCTCCAGGGAATCCAATAGTGTTTGCGTGTAAGGTGTCAACTAAATTAAATAAAATAATGATAGTGTCATGTTTTTATTTTTTATTACAACATTTCTTGTGCTTACAATAATAACTTGTATCTACAATTGAAATCACACTACTTTTCTTTTATTATAGAAGAAAATTAGTTTACAATTAAGTACGGTTTCTCATCACGATAGTTCATTTTTCACTTAAAATGCTAATATGAACAAATTATTTACAATTTTATTTTATCTAATTGGAATGTTTTATTTTAAAGTTGAATATTCCCACTAATAGTAAGAAGTAAGAAAAAATATAAATTCGTATGAGCTTTCATGGGTGACGTGGCTAAAGAACGAATATTATCATGCGAAATACAATAGCTCTTGAATTTTGCCATTTCTTTTTACTTTTGCTGCTCTGCCCTGTATTGTATTCCTGAAAAAATCATGTTTACTTTTTTGAGCGCTTAGATCATAAAAAAAATATAGTCCCTCATATTCGTCGGTCTGTCTATTAGTTTAACTGCCAATCAATCTCTCTGTTGGTCTGTTTGTCTGATTCAATGTTTTCAAAATTACTCGCGAACCACACGAGATGTCGATTTTAAATTTGGTACACATATAATTTTTGTTGTGGAGAGCTTATATTTTTTAAGCGATATCGCTTTAGGGTAAGGGGTGGACTTGGTGAGTTTTGTATATTTTTAGTATTAATATGAATATTGTCCTTAGTTTTAGTTTGATATAATTAACAAATTTTAATAATATTTATTTATAGTAACACATATAAGAGGTTAAAGTGAAGGGGGAGGTATTTAGAAGGGTCATATTTTACGTCTTCTTCATAGTTCTTAAAGTCGAATGATCTAAAAATTATTTTTCATTATTTTCGATTTTACCAGAAATATTATGCAGAAGAAAATGTGAGGTTTTAACTGCCAATATCTCTAAAGCATTTCCTACGCTCAACTTTTTTTATTATTAATGTCTTACCAAAAGTATAGATCATCAGCTGTAGAACCTTGATTAAGTTATTTTTTAAAGAGAGAAAGTCAAATTCAGTATTTTCTTCAAACCACAAGTTGGCAAGAGAAGAATTTGAGTAAATAACTTTGGCGAGGTTGTGTTAACATTTTGAGTGCAAAAATGTATCTTCAAAAATATCTGGAAAAACCATACATTTCTTTCTCATCTCAAATGTGTTAGACTCCAGGTGATTACAAAACTATAGTTATAAAAAATATGTGTTATTTACTCAAGTGTTTTAAACAACAGATTATTTGTCCTGCTGAAGGGAACTATTGTGACAAAGCCTGGCTGTTGAATTGTCTATCGGTCGGTTGGTGCAGTAACTCCTGAACGACATTTGTCAGCGATAATATACTAGGAGACGAAGGTGACAGAAGCAATATATATATATATATATATATATATATATATATATATATATATATATATATATATATATAAAGTGTTTCGGTTATTAATGTAGATTTTGCTAAGAGATGGCGCTACTAATACACTTGTTGGTATAGACTAGTGACATCTATGGCGTTTTGAAAGGTAAACATACGCCATCAAAAAACATAGTTCTTCATAACTTTGAATATGTTGTGTTTCGTAGCAGAAAAAGACGTTTTGCAGGGCAGTTTAATGACCTTCTTTCATTTGAAGAAAACGGTTGCTGAAAGTAATCGATTATTGATTAAAGCTTTTGGTGAACATGCTCCAACCCAAAAAACTTGGGTAGACCCAGGCCAGCCTTCAACATCACAAACACCACGCAATATACAGGATAAGAAAGCTTTGCTGTGTATTTGGTGGGATAGTAGAAGAGCTGTGGATTATGAACTGCTGAAACTTGATGAAACGATTTCTGGCGATCGATACCAACAACAATTGATAAAGTTGAACCGAGCATTGAAGGAAAAACGATCAGAATATGCGCAAAGACACGATAAAGTCATTTTTCAACATGATAATGCTTGGCCCCATGTTGCAAAATGTGTTAAAAACTATTTGGAAAATATCAAATTGGACGTTCTACTCCACCCCTCATATTTACCGGACTTAGCCCCTTCAGACTACCACTTATTTCGATCGATGCATCACGGGTTTTCAGAGCAACACTTACATTCTTACGGAGAAGTGAAAATTTGGCTTGAAGAATGGTTGGCGTCAAAAGATGAAAATTTTTTCTGGTGCGGAATCCATTCATTGATACAAAGATTGGAAAAAGTCATAGCTAACGATGACCATTATTAAGGTAATTCATTTTGTGATGGAAATAAACGCTTAAATGTTGCGAAAAAATCGACATTATTAACCGAAACCCTATTGTTTGGCATTCGTGTGAATCAAGGAAGTCGAGCGATTTTCAAGAAATGGACGAAAAAGAATTTCGTGTGGTGATTAAACATTACTTTATGAAAGGCAAAACGCCTCAGGAGACTAAAGAGAAGCTTGATAAACATTATGGTGACTCTGCACCTTCGATTAGAACAGTTTATAAGTGGTTTCAAAATTTTCGGACTGGCTATATGGGCACAAGTGACGCTGAACGTTCTGGACGGCCTGTGGAGGTTACGACTCCAGAAATCATTGATCAAATCCATGATATGGTGATGGATGACAGAAGAGTTAAGGTGCGTGAGATTGCTAGTGCTGTGGGCATCTCGACTGAACGGGTATATAATATTTTGCATAAACATTTGGACATGAGAAAGTTATCGGCAAGATGGGTGCCGCGATTGCTCACGCTTGACCAAAAACGGAATCGTGTGAAGTGTTGCAAGGATGGTTTGCAGCTGTTCCAGAAGAATCCGGAGGACTTTAAGCGTCGTTTCGTCACTGTGGATGAAACATGGATACATTACTATACTCCTGAGACCAAACAACAATCTAAACAATGACGAAGACCGTTCCTTCGGCCGGAAAGGTTATGGCGACTGTCTTTTGGGATTCGCAAGGGATAATCCTCATCGACTATTTGGAAAAGGGTAAAACTATTACAGGTGAATATTATTCATCGTTATTGGACCGTTTGAAAACCGAGCTGCAAGAAAAACGCCCGCGATTGGCCCACAAGAAAGTCCTTTTCCATAACGACAACGCACCAGCACACACCTCAGCAGTTGTGGCCGCAAAATTAATGGAAATAGGATTCCAACTCGTTTCACATCCCCCCTATTCTCCAGACTTGGCTCCCTCGGACTACTATTTGTTCCCCAATTTGAAGAAATGGCTGGCGGGACAAAGATTTTATTCAAACGAGGAGGTGATTGCAGACACTAATGGATATTTTGCAGACTTGGACAAGTCCTATTATTCGGAAGGGATCAACAAACTAGAACATCGTTGGACGAAGTGTATAAGCCTAAAAGGAGACTATGTCGAAAAATAAAAAAGGTTTACCCCAAACACATAAGTAGTTTTTATTTTTGCACGGACTTTTCAAACCAGCCTCGTATATATATATATATATATATATATATATATATATATATATATATATATATATATATATATATATAATGTCAATCCAAAAAGTCTCCATACACCACCTGCTTTCTGTACTATTTTTCTGTTATGTTTAACTAGTTAACTGGAATTATGAGAAAATATTTGAAATTTAACCAACGAGAATTAGTATTAAAAACAACTACGGAACATTTTGTTTAGGAGTTACATCATTGTTATAAAAATTTAAACAAAATTGATGTCAAAAAAGTATCCATACACTCAAGAACTCCATTGATAAAAAACACGTTATAGTCAGACGCATTTTATCAAGCTATCTACTGCTCGCTAAACTGAAAACAATTGAATAATTTTCGGCCATATTTTATATCTATCACTTGTTGCTAGTAATTTTGCAGTGGGTTGCCAATGTAGTATTAATAACCGGTCGAGTGCAAGTTGAACTTGCGCAATTAGTGTTCCGTACGTTGATTGCTTTTAAAATAAAAAATTTTGTTACGGAGGTATAAAATGATACAAAACACCCCAAATGAGTTTTCATTTCCGATTTCACCCCAAAACTAACCCTTTAAGTCAAAATTTAACTTTCAAAACTACATGGCTCTGATGAGGCCATCAATTCCAATATTATTACCAAATTTCAACTTTTTATGACAAATAGTTTCGGAGAAAATCGGGTGTGACAGACGGATATACAGACACCGAAGTCATCTTATAAGTATTCCGTTCGGGACACTAAAAATGAGCGATAGAATTTGTGAAATTGCATTTCAAGTTCGAGAGATCATAATTAATTTGTGGATAGATGGAAAATCGTACTGAAATATAGGAAAAATTGTTAAAAAGTCGCATGTTACTGTTCTGTATATTGTAAACCAGTATAAATCAACGGGTTCCTATAAAATTCGATCCATAATCTGCTCTCCGGTCGTCCCAAGAAATTAACTCCACGTGAAGAGGCCAGTATTGTTAGACAAATAATTATAGATCCCAAGAAAAGTGCACCAAAATTAAAAGAAGTACGGGAACTATTTTCGAAACATGCTTATCATTCACAAATAGTGAGAAATTGTTTACACAGGACAGGCTGTAAGGGGTGTGCAACCAGGAAGAAGCTGTTAATTTCGGAAGTTAATCGCAAAAAGCGGTCAGCTTTTGCTAGGGAATACGTTACTAAACCTCCTGAATTTTGGGAATCCGTAATCTTTAGTGATGAAAAAGAACTAAAGTTTGGAAAAGAAGAATACCGCATTCGATGTTAAAAACAATTGTTCCACGGTGAGACAAGAGGGAGGCAGTGTTCTGCTTTGGGGATTCATGCCCGCTGGAGGGGTTGGAAATTCACATTTTATTAATGGTACCAATATGTTTACCTGAACATTTTAAGAGATAATTTATGACAAAGTCTCTAAAAATTAGCACTCGAAAAAAGATACATTTTCGAACAGGAAAATGATCCGAAATATACCGCAAATTTGTCGCGAGAATGGATGATCCATAATGTGCGACAGCAGCTTCATACAACTCCGCAATCACCCGATGTTAACCCCATCGAGCATTTATGGGATGAACTTAAACGGCGCGTTCGCAAAAATGATGTTTTAAATAGAGAAGGATTAAAAAACAGAATATTGAACGAAGGGGGGAAAATGCCAGCAGAAATTACTAGAAAGCTGGTTGCAAGCATGACAAAAAGGTTACAGAAGATTATCAAGGCCAACAGTCCACTAAATATTAGTTTAAACGAAGTTGTTATTTTCCGTTAAACTCCGTCAAATCATTATTGGTAATTGTTAAGTGTATGGAGACTTTTTTGACATTAATTTTGTTTACACTTTTATAACAATGATATAACTTCTAAATAAAATATTCCGTAGTTGTTTTTAATACGTTATCCTGCTAGGGAAATTAAGAGGTTATGGGTTTCGTGGATCACTACTGAATTGGTTGACCTGCTACCTTACATACAGGAAACAGTTTGTTAAAGTAAAGGGCTTTGTGTCGAGTGAGATATCTGTTGCATCGGGTGTGCCGCAGGGTAGCCACCTGGGCCCGTTGCTGTTTAATATATTTATTAACGACCTACGAAAGATGATTCTATTTTCAAGGCCCTTGTTTTTTGCAGATGACTTGAAATTGTCTATGGCAATTCATTTTGTTGACGATGCTATGAGACTGCAGGGAGACTTGGACATGGTGAGTGAGTGGTGCAGGAGAAACAAAATGAAACTAAATATTAAAAAATTTAAGATTATGTAGTTCTTTCGAGTGAAAGTTCCGCTTTTGTATGACTACAGTATTAATAATTGTCTTCTCGAAAGAGTCTCCTCATTGTGTGACTTGAGTATTTATTTGGACACTAAGCTTGATTTTCATATTCATTATGACTATTACTAACAAATGTATTAAACTCCTTGGCTTCGTTTGTAGGAATACTAGGGATTTCCAGACCGTAGATAGCGTGAATATTTTGTACAAGGCCTTGGTGAGATCTTCTTTGGAGTATCTGTCATGTGTGTGGTCGCCATCGTATGCTGTGCATATTGAGAGTGTTGAAAGGGTACAGAGAAAGTATGCTAGATATGTCTCTTGCAAATTTAAGTGGAACATCACTGCCTATGGGGACCAGCTACGACGACTTCAGCTGCAATCACTTTCAAGACGTAGGAAAGTTGCTGATATATGTTTCTTATTTCGCCTTGTAAATGGTCATATAGACTGCTCTGATCTCTTGAGTCTGATAAATTTTCATGTTCCACCAAGATCAACAAGGGACCACGTACTCTTTGCCCCGAGGTACCACAGACGTAACTATGGCCTATTCTCGCCGATCACTAGAATCACTAATGGTGCCAGTGAAGCGGATCTTGATTTTTTTAATCTCTCTTTAAAACGTTTAAAAGAAAAACTGTTGACAGTCCACTGAGTTTTTGAAATGATAATTATTGGTGTTGTTATTGTATTGTTATAACTTTACTATATTATTGAAATTTTTCTGTAAATACTATGGACAAAATGGGTCTGCCCGTAAATAAATAAATAAATAAATACTAATGCTCATTGATTAGGTTCCAAATATTAATTTAAACATGTTTTCTCATAATTCAAATTAATTAGTTAGACATAACAAAAAAATATGATTTTTAAATTTTGGTGATCCATTTCAAACTCACAATTTTCTTAAACAAAGTGTAAATATTCTTGTTAGGAATATTTAACTTTGTTCTGCCCTTATTTTCTTTCTGCAAATTTTCTCGTTCGATTTCAATAATATCGGTAAAGATCAAAAAATATATAGTTATGGATAATCCATAAGGAGCCAATTTATAAGTGATAATAGAGAACTCAGCACAAGCAAATCCTAAGTTGCTTTATTAAACAATTGTTTAAAAAAATACTTAACGATTACTTCATCTTTAGCGATATTTTTAAAAATCAACTAGCTAGTAATATAAAAATTTTATATGTTTTTCGATATATTATGGACAAAACTGAGTATCTTTCGCATACATACCCCTAAGATATATATAAATTATTTATTTTTAATATCACCAACTAAAATAAAAATAAAAAAATCACCTTCTGTAGAGTTGTCAGATATTTTTATGTCCTAACGGCACGTAAGCGGTGAGTTTACTTTCAGTGGGGATGAATGGCAATTTTTATCTCAAGCAGGGTTGCACAGACAGACATTTCAGGTTAATGTTTTATTATACAGCATTATTTATTATTCGATAAAGCCCTCTTGTTCTTCTCTACAAGACTATTATCAGGGCTTCTACCCTAAAACAAGTGCAAAATGTGAGATTGTATAAACTAAGATACTCTGACACTAACACTGTCACATCAGAAGAACAATATGGTTGGTTAGCATTCAGTCGCCATCAATCCGGCCCATCATATAATAAGAATGGTTGATTCTTTGATGTGTAACTATTCAAGTTAAGGCGATTACAGTTTATCTAATATCACCATGTTGTATTTTCGTTTTAGGGTCGAAGCCCTGATGGTAGAACTGTAGAGAAGATTAAAAGCATTTCGCTATATAATACATTATTCTTTACATCAAAATACAAACCTTCACTTCAGTCTGTCGTAGATTTAAATCATTTTAGTGTTATATATTCTGAACTAAAAGTCTATAACCTATAATATCCTTATGAAATCATATTAAAACATTATAAACTCTTGTTATTTTCATAAAATACGTTTTTAGGAACATTGAAATTAATTCATATTAGACCAATACCTGCAAGAATTTTGAGGAAGTGCCTTCTGTAAGAAGATAATTATCAGAAACAAATAAATTATCCTTGTCAGTTACAATCAACAATACAGAATTCGTTACTGCTTAAAAACTATGAATTTCTTAAAAGCATTTTACATTTATATACACTACTGAGTCTTGCAATTAATATTTATATCGATATTGTCTTTTGAATAAAAGTCTTTTTTTCAACACGTTATTTCTCAGAACAATTTTTATGATTGTAGGTCCTGAAGTTAACTAAAACCTGTTAAATAAGTAGGTCTGCCATATTTTAATGATATATTCAACACATTGATTCGGCTAAGGCTGGTTGAGGTGCACTGTAGGGTCCAGCCCACGGCTGTAGGTTCTGTAGAGCACTAAGTGCTGTGTCTGTAGGACCGGTATTGTTAGGGGCCCCTCACCCATGTATCCTTTAGTGAGAGCTTCCGCTTGAAGGGACAGCATCAGTCTGTTTGCCGCTTGTCGCTCTGCCTCTCGTTCTTCGGCTGTTTGTCGCCTGAAACAAAAAGAATGGTTTCTGCTTGTGTTTCCGAAATACTTAAATTTAATGTTCAATATATGTAGAAATGTTTATGATAAAGCTTTAGGGCTGGTATTCTATAATGAAAATAAAGAAAAGGAAATGGAAGGACAGTTCCTTGTCTTTTTGATATTTCGTATCCTATTAGACATTCTATTTTACATCGTTATATTTCGGCTAGGCTTGGATCCTTATGTATGTTGGGAATATTTCATATTATTCATTAATATAAAAATTAAAAAGTAATACCAAAATAAATAAATTGGCTGGATCACAATACGCCAAAAAAATGATGTTATATTTTTACTTGAAAAATAAAATATTATTTAAACATGTGAACAACAAAGATAAATGGCAGTAATATTCTTTCACCCTTTTAAATACGGAAGGCGTTCCTCCCTTACAAAATGATCTATTTGACATGCATTACGAAAAAAGGGGATTTGGACTGAGATTCTGTAAGAAACAAAAAGAAAGACATCCCTTTTAATTAAGGTACGCATTACGAATTGATTTTTTCTTAGACGTGTAGATGTTAGAAGGAAGAACTTGGGAACATAAATGTTTTGATTTTGAATAAAATATAACAAACGTTTAAACATCCTATTTACATTTGAATATTTGGATTCTACGGTCTATTTGGTCTTCTTCTTTCTTAGCTGATGTCTATTTATTGGATATAGGCCTCTCTCATTTATGATCTGGTACCTGTTTAAATCAGCAATTTTCTTCAGTCCTCACTTTGCCTGTTAGATCGTTATCTTTGAGGTTCTTTGTTGATATCCTACGTACATTTTCTGATAATTTAATGTATGCTCGCTTCTCTCCGGTATTTCTACTTGGCTTGGTTTCTAACCAGGTTTTCACTATTTTTTTTTTTTTTTTTTTTTTATTGGTCTAGCACACGTGCTGCAGGGAAGTCCCTAAAGCGCTCCAGGAGCGGCACGAGTGCGGAAAAAAGCGATTCACGTTGTTCTTGAATCGTTGTAAATTGTACTCGGTGGGAAACACAGCGCTGGGCAAATTATTCCAAAGGGATGACGTTCTCCATATAAAAGATTGCTTGAAAAGCGTCGTACGCGGAGTAACAAGCTGAACCTCATACGGATGCGAAACACCAGCGCGACGTGTATTTCTAACATGCACCGCTTTGGGAGGAATTAAGCGGGCTACATCCTTCGAACACTTTCCATGAAAATACTTGTAGAACAGACTCAAGTCGCCAACCGTTCTTCGATGTTCCAGCGAATCAAGGCCGCCGGTCAATTCCGGGTCCCCAATCAGACGGACCGCTCTTATCTGAACAGAATCCAACAAATGCAGTGTATGTTTGGGAGCGGAGCCCCAAATGTGGGAGCAGTATTCCATGGTTGGTCGAATTTGGGCTTTGTAAAGAATTAACAGTTGCTGTGGGGTGTAAAGCTTTCTGGTTCTAAATAATATTCCCAATTTTTGAGAAGCTCTCCTTGCTATGCCTGCAACATGTTCATGCCAAGACATATTTGCTCCCAAACCAACGCCCAACAAATTGAGCGACGATGCTAGGGGAATGAAGTGCCCCGACATAACTATGTCGGGTTCAGCAACGTTAACTTTTTTAGAAAAAACTGCCGCTTGGGTTTTTGTAGCGTTAAATTCCACTTGGTTACTGTCACCCCAAGATAGAATTTCTTCCAGGTCTTTGTTAAGTTGAACGACCTCCTGCTGTCTGCGGATATTCGCCTGAGCAGCCGATGTCCGAGCGTTCAAGGTGAATGAAGAGACAAGCGTACTGTCGTCTGCAAAGCTATAGGTTGGATTCCCGGTCTTTTCCAGCAGATCGTTAATGTAAATGAGAAAGAGAGTAGGAGACAGTATGGAGCCCTGGGGCACACCGGCGTTGATAGTGAGGGTGTTAGAAAGAAATCCGTCGACCGCCACTCGTAAAGAACGCTCTCTGAGGAAACATGAGAGCCACAAACAGAACCTTTCAGACATACCATAAGAGCGCAACTTAGCCAACAGTCCATCGTGCCAAACACGGTCGAATGCCTTGGATATGTCAAGAGCAACCGCTCGAGATTCTCCAAAGTGTTCAATTGCGTTGTTCCAAACATGTGTTACATAAGTCAGAAGATCTCCTGTTGATCTATGTTTACGAAAACCATATTGGTGATCGCTAATAATATTGAATCGTTCAAGATATTTTAGAAGATGCTCATTGATAACCTTTTCCATGATTTTCGATATTATTGAAAGCAGTGCAACTGGTCGGTAGTTATTTGGCAAGGTCTTCTTACCTTTTTTAGGTATCGGCTGAACCGTGGCACATTTCCAGCAGGACGGAAATATTCCCTTTCTATAGGATAGGTTAAAAAGTCTACAGAAAACTGGTGTTAGTTCCCTTGCACAGTTTTTGAGAACTATGGCAGGTATTCCGTCAGCGCCAGAAGCCTTCTTGGTGTCTAGCTTCATTAAAATACGCTTTATGATGCGCTGTCTGAAGACAACATCGGGCATCCTTGACTGCAATATGGGAATAGTAGGTGGTGTTTTTCCTTGGAAATCGACAGTAGAATGTGAAGCAAAGAGTTCAGCCAACAAGCTCGCTCTCTCAACAGGTGTGGTTGCAATGGAATTATCTGGCCGTGTGAGTGGTGGTATGGTGGATTTGGTAAAGTTTTGACTAACTGCCTTAGCGACTGCCCAAAAGGACCTGGAATTGTTGGGACAAGCGAGAAGTTTGTTTCTAATTCGTTGATTGTGTGCCTCCTTGGCCTCGTCGATAATTCCCTTGCATCTGTTCCGGGCATGAACAAAGATATTTCGATTTAAGGTGTTAGGATTTTCACGCCATTGTCGGTAGGCAATATGTTTAGAAGCAACAACTTCTTTGCATTTTCGGTCGAACCAAGGTTTGCCGTTGGAGGAGCATTTCTTCGAAAAAGGGATGTAAGCTTCCATACCAGCCAAAATAACATCGGAGACCTCCCTGGCGCAGTCAGATGGGTTATCGGATCGAAAACAAACGTCCATCCAAGGGAAAGTTCGAAAGTATTCCATGAGATCTTCCCATTTAGCAGATTTGTAGTGCCAAATCTTGCGCGGCCTAGGCGCCTCTCTGTCACTGATTGGCAGGATACTCGATGTCGAAAGCAGTTTATGGTCGGAAGAACCTAACGGCGGATTTACGGTGACCGTGTAAATCTCCGGATGGGTGGTTAAAAACAGATCAAGAAGACTGGCGAACTCCCCGTCTCGATCAGGGATCCGTGTTGGTTCGTCAATAAGCTGAGTTAAGACATAACTGATTGAGAATGATTCAGCTTCACGACCTTGTTCGTCGGTAGTATTCGAATATTTTTTTTTTTTTTTAATTTGAACGCCTTTCTAAAATCTACAAATGTCATCCACAATGGTATGTTGTATTCCTTTGATTTCTCTACAGCCATCTGATCAGTCTTTAGTCTTCACAAACTTTTTAGACAATTTCTGAACGGTGTATGCAGGATGCCGGAATTTTGAGTTACTCAGTGGGATTTCGTCCCACCGTGGCCTCGAAATATAGTATGCTCTTTTGGTTGGTGTATTTTAAGTTTCGGCTTCAGTTATTCAAATGAATAGTTTACATAACGGAGACAGCCATCTGATTAGTCTTTAGAATTCACTAACTTTTTAGACAATTTCTATACGGTGAATGCAGGATGCCGGAATTTTGAATTACTCAGTGAGATTTCGTCCCACCGTGGCCTCGAAATATAGTCTGCTCTTTTGGTTGGTGTATTATAAGTTTCGGCTTCAGTTATTCAAATAAACAGTTTACATAACGGAGACAGCCATCTGATCAGTCTTTAGTCTTCACAAACTTTTTAGACACTTTCTATACGGTGTATGCAGGATGCCGGAATTTTGAGTTACTCAGTGAGATTTCATCCCACCGTGGCCTCAAAATATAGTCTGTTCTTTTGGTTGGTGTATTTTAAGTTTCGGCTTCAGTTATTTAAATGAAGAGTTTATATAACGGAGACAGCCATCTGATCAGTCTTTCGTCTTCACAAACTTTTTAGACAATTTCAGAGGGAAAGTGAGTGAATAGAGTAAACTTTAATAAAGAAAGGAATCGTATTAGAAATATAAAAAAACCGGTCAAGTGCAAGTTGAACTTGCACAATTAGTGTTCCGTACGTTGATTGTTTTTGAAATAAAAAGTTTTGTTAGGGTGGTATAAAATGATTAGTGACTTCACAAAACACACCCCAAATGAGTTTTCAACAAAGTTTGTTTCCAATCTTTACTGAAAACTGGTGACCTTGAAATATTGTTTTTTTTTTATACCAGATAAATTATTAAAGGTAATGATAATTTTCGTTCAATCTATACCCCGTGGAGAATATTCCAGGGTTTTTTTCAAAATTTTTTGATCAGTACTTTTCGAGATAAGGTAGGGGACAGCGATTTTTCACGATTTTTTAAAAGTAATACGAAGAAAAGTGAGCGCAAGTATTACATTATATATATATATTTTTTACTCGTGTTTTCACAAGCTTTCATTTGACACCACACTCGATGACCTAGTAAAAAATTTTTTTTTTCATTTCCGATTTCACCCCTCCAAACGAATCCCTTAAGTCAAAATTTATGTTACGGTGATATAAAATGATCAGTGACTTCACAAAACACACCCCAAATAAGTTTTCAACAAAGTTTATTCCAATCTTTACTAAAAATTGATGACCTTGAAATTTCTGTTTTTTTTTATATAACAGATAAATTATTACAGGTAATGCACTCGTGATAATTTTCGTTCAATCTACACCCCGTGGAGAATATTCCAGAATTTTTTTCAAAATTTTTTGATAAGTACTTTCCGAGATAAGGCGGGTGGACAGCGATTTTTCGCGATTTTTTAAAAATAATACAAAGAAAAGTGAGCGCAAGTATTACATTATATATATATTTTTTTACTCGTGTTTTCACAAGCTTTCATTTGACACCACACTCGATTACCTAGTAAAATTTTTTTTTTTTCATTTCCGATTTCACCCCCCAAAACTAACCCCTTAAGTCAAAATTTAATTTTCAAAACTACATGGCTCTGATGAGGCCATCAATTCCTATATTGCTACCAAATTTCAACTTTCTATGACAAGTAGTTTCGGAGAAAATCGGGTGTGACAGACGGACAGACGGACAGACGGACAGACACCGAAGTGATCTTATAAGTGTTCCGTACGGAACACTAACTAGAGTTAATGGTTATGACGATGACTTAGTAAATAAGCTAATAAATAGACATAAGTTTAGGTTTAATATTCAGAATTCCACCTTTTTTACACGCGAAGAAAATAACACCAAGTATGTCTCCATACTATATAATCCAAAATATAGCAAGGGATATAAGGTAATTAATAAGGTAGGCCTCACTTTAGTCTATAAGTCATCAGACAATCTGAGGAATATCTTAGGAAATCCCAAAGATAAGATTCCTAATTTTGAGAAAAGTGGAATTTATGAAATTAGTTGTAATGATTGTGAGAAAAAGTATGTTGGGCAAACTAAAAGGTCAATTAAAACAAGATTTAAAGAACACTTAGCACACTTAAAATACAATAGAACAGAAAAGTCTAGCATTGCCGAACATGCCCTTGAAGCTGATCATACTGTAACAATATATAATCTAAGATTAATAAAAAATGTATCCGATAGGAGATTGTTGAACGCATACGAAAGTATGGAAATCATGAAATGTAAAAGTAGTTTAAATAAAGACAGAGGGCCTATTCCTTATAGTCCCCTCTACTGGTTACTTGACCGGAACTGATGGCCTTGCCTATGTCATTAGTTCCGCTTGAGTAATTCACGGGTTAGGCTAAGTATAAATAGGGTAGATTTGTCAGTTGCAGTGTTTTTTTTGTTGATTTTGTAGATTTAGTCAATCATCGCTCCTGATGAAGCTAACATGGTTAGCGAAACGCGCGTCGAGTGTAAAAATAAAGTGTTTGGTATAGTGGTGATATATACTGAGTAGTATCATTGTGCCAAAGATTCCACATTCCCAACTTAGTTGCTAGAGTCGAGTTTAATTTTATTTCCCGTAACTGTTTGCGAGGTTGCCACGTTTTCGATGTGAATTACACTCTGCATTCAATTATGCCGTAAATATCACTCATTTTTATTGTTTTTCTCTAAAAATAATATTGAAATCACAAAATATTAATTGCTTATATGCTTCTCAGATATTTAATCTACTAGTTTACAATTTTATGAATTTTTCGAATCGTATTTTGTATACTTTTTTTTTACTTGAGTTCGGCCCGATAGCATGTTTTCCATTTAACTAAGTGTAAATTTGTTACAACTAAAAAATGCAATAACTTTTGAACGGACAGTTTTTTGAGGAGATTCAGGAGACTTATCAGAATAACATATAATTTTTCCAAAGAATTCCCATCACTTTTAATATACAAAAGATCCTTAAAAAATCTAATACAATGTCTTAAAAATTGAAAGGCAGCCAAAATTTTGAGTTGCTCAGTGGGACGTCGTCTGACCGTGGCACTATGGGACAGAATCGTGCGTACCGTCTCAAAAATAGGTTTTGCGAATGTTCGATACTGAATATTTTGTTAATGCACATATCTAACTGAATGTCTAATACATATATAGAATTTAAAATAGATTATTTCTCATTTTTTCTTAATAAAACTTGACTTGCAAGTTGACGCTCAAAATAATGTCGATTATGTAGAACAGAATTGCACCAGTTTACATGGTCATATTTTCATTATTTTCAATGCAAATATGTAAGTGTGATATATGGTTAGAATGGTTATTAAGTACCTTATTTAAAAAGCATTTAAGTAGACATTTATGTAAAAACTGGAGAGGTACACGATTGTTTTTGCAGAATCAAATATCCTAACCTTATTAGAAATTTTAAATAGACTTTTACAGTTAGCGATGTCTGCCGATGTCGTAATTTTGATACCATCACATAGAGCAGCTCATATAAAAGTCAAGGCAAAAAAAAAATTTACCCGAATCTGCCCCCTTTTAAATGGGACGAAAGATACCTGATGGGGAGGGAAATGCAAAATATTTAAAAAAAAATTTTAAGATTTGATTCAGGAGATTTTTCGAAAAATAGATTATTTCTGACATTTTATTGTTAAATAAGATTGTCTACTAGCGTCTATATCGGACATAGGTAGGCAGGTAGATATGTAGGTAGGTAGGTAGGTACAAGGCAGCTTTACCAGGTAATATCACTAGAACAGGTGACTATTGTTTACATCCCAGCAAGTTGTCAAAATTTTGTTTACAAACTACCGCATTGAACTACATACATACATCAAGTGGTTGTTTTTTTGAGAGAATGAACTACATACATACATAAAGTGGTTGTTTTTTTGAGAGAAGCTCTCGTGATTTTTGACAATGTGGTGAATTTTCTACCAACAAAATACATGTGATTTTTTTCGGCTTTGTTGCTATTGCCGAACTGCTACTATCTGGTAGAGCTGGGTAAGTAGAAACATTTTTTGTGTTTTATATATAAAGATAGATTACTACCTAAATTAAAGTTTAGGTAAGGTGGAAATACTGTTATTGAAAATCATATCATATCATATAAGAACGCGATAAATATGTGACTACCCGCAGATAATAATATTTTTTTCACGGAATTGAAGTATAAAAGTTATTGATTTAATTGTCATTTACCAGTACTTTATTGTGCTTCGACATAGAGTCTTCACCAACCTCGGTAAAAAACAATATTTGCGAAGTACCTATACAACAAAATGAGAGAATTTGTTCTGCCTCGACGAGTATTATGCGAATTTTTCATTGACCATGGGACAAAAAGAGAAAATATTCAAAAATACTTAGAAGAACATCATCATTTGTCGTCTTCAAAAAGTGAATTAGTTGTGAAAAGTATTCAAAAATCGCTTATATCAGCTTTTAACAATCGCTGGACCACATCTAACTAAACTAAAGAACGTTTCTTTAATAAAAATACAACGTGGTTTAAACGGTGAATTTAAGGTACAGTTCGACGAAATACCAATGGATATCAAACCTACAACATCTGGAGAACGTGGACGTCCATCAAAGTCTTATGAAGATCTGTCAGAGAAATCGAAAAAAAAAGGAAGAATATGGAGTTAATTCAAGAATATGGACTCGAGAATATACATAACGCATACGTCCAAGGATTGCGGTCTGAAGGAGAATTGGAAGAAGCTTTTGTTGTTGCAATGATGCGGAATTGTGATAGAGATGAAATAAAGATCATAAAGGAAAAATTGTTGCATGAAACTCGCAATGCAACATATTTTACGGCGGATGAAGCTTTAAGTCTTTTTGCTGATTTAGATCTTTCGAAATCACAATACGGATTACTTCGAGCAAGTCTAATTAACAAAAACTTTGATATATTGCCGTCATATAATATATTAACAAACGCAAAAAAACTGTGTTATCCTCCACCCTCCAGCATTGAAATAACCGATACAGGCGCTAAAGTAAATCTACAAGATTTGCTGGATCATACTACTGCCCGTATCTTAAAAAATTGAAAATATTTACAACCCAACAAGAATAAATCTTAAATTTTTTACCAAATGGGGATGTGATGGTTCATCGGGACAAAATGAATATAAACAAATTTTAACAGATGAAAATAACTTGGTCTCAGATGTAAACTTATTTATAGCCTCTTTGGTACCAATAAAACTGATTGATACGAAACAAAAGGGGTTCTTTGGCAAAATCCGGCTTGCTCTTCTATTCGATATTGCCGACCAATTCGGATGGAATTTGCAAAAGAAACGTCCGAGAAAACCCGTTCGGTGGTCGGTGATAGTCGGGGTCAAATTAATAATTTGAAAATTTTTGAGATACACATGGGGGACCAGCTAATTGAAATAAGTCACGAGCTGTTCTTAACTATGGTGGATGGAAAAGTTACACAAGTTCTAACTGACACAAGTTCTGGAGCTGTGTGTACGGTGTGTGGGGCTAAACCAAGCGATATGAATAATTTGGAGAAGATTGAATCAAAGCCAGATAATATGAATGCTTACGAGTACGGTTTGTCGACGTTGCATGCATGGATTGGGTGCATGAAGTTAGTTTTACATATTTCATATAATCTTTCGTTTAAAAAATGGGATGCGAGAACTCCGGAAGAGAAAAAAAGTAGAGAAGATAAGAAAAAACTTGTACAAAGTCTATTTCGAAGCCGAATGGGATTGCATGTTGATAAACCCCGGCAAGGAAGTGGAAATAGCAATGACGGCAATATAGCTCGACGTTTTTTTTTGAGAACTACTACTGCTCTTCAGAAATAACAGGAGTTAATGAGGATCTTATTAAAAGGTTTTATGTTATTCTTCAGACTTTGGCATGCGGTATTGCTATAAATCCAGAAAAATTTGGTGAATATACTCGCGCTTCTGCACAATCGTACCTTACACAATATATGTGGTATAACATGCCTTCTTCAGTACATAAGATCTTAATACAAGGGGAAAGTATACTTAGACATTTTGTTGTTCTGCCTATTGGTAATTTATCTGAGGATGCTCAAGAATCTCGTAATAAAGATTACAAAAATATCAGATTATGTCACGCTAGAAAGTGCTCTAGGTCCGCAACGAATGAAGACGTATTTCATGGTCTTTTATTTACATCAGACCCATACATATCAAGTATCAGAAAACCATCAGTCACTGTTGCCAAGGAACTGTTAGACGAAGCCAAGAACCTCTTAGATATTTAAATTGTAGTTTGTTTATCAATTTTTTTTTTTCTATTTTATGTAGTGGATTAATAGATGTTTGTCATTTATTATATGCTATTTTCATATGTAATATTAACAAAAATACGAAATAATAGTGTATATCATTAAACTGTATAATTATCATTCAATAAGTTAAGTAAACTATGTTTTTGTATGAAAAAGTGTCATTTTTATTTTTGTATTTTTTTTTATATATTATAAATAAAATAATTCTCGCAAAAAAGAAAACCGACTTCCTCCCTCTGATTTTCATAAATTTTCAATAGATTTATCTAAAAATCAATATTTTGGACGGACAAAATATCCGTCCGATTTCCGAAATTTTTTTATGTGTTCAGCCTCTTGACAAATTCTTTCAAAAAGAAGAAAGAATTTTGAAAATCGGTTTATAAAAGGCCGAGATATTCAAAAATTAATTTTTCGGACGGACATTTTGTCCGTCCGATTTCCAAAAAAATTTATGGGACCCAACTGCAAGCAATACCTTTCAAACAAAGAATTTTTAAAATCGGTTCACAAATGGCGGAGTAATATTGGAACAAACATTAAAAAAAAAAACAAAAAAAAAGGAACAAAAAAAAATACACACGAATGTACCATTATTTGATAGTATATATGTTACATTAGAGATACTACGTACCAAATTTTAGCTATTTACTTCAGTCAACGACAAAGTTACAGATTTTTGAGACGGTACGCATGATTCTGTCCCATAGTGCGTGGCCTCGAAATATAGTTTGCTCTTTTGGTTGGTGTATTTTAAGTTTCGGCTTCTGTTATTCAAATGAATAGTTTACATAACGAGACAGCCATCTGATCAGTCTTAATTGGACAATTTCTATACGGTGTATGCAGGATTCTTTAAATTTCACAGCTTAAATCGTCAGAAATTCAGCCAAGCACAAAGAAGCAAACGGAATATTTTTAAACTCAACCTTCATCTTTAATTCGCTAAGTGGGCAACAACAGAAGCATTACCTGCCCTTTTCCCCCTACCTCTTTGAGTGAATTCAAGCAGCGATGCCTCGGTGCTAATTATTAATTGCAGAAGGCTAATTAAAATTGTTGGGATTCTGTTTATCCGTTCCGCTCTCCCCAAATAAGGGTACTAATTACCGTAGCGCCCGCGTAGTTTAATTACGGTGTTAATTAATTATGAAAGCTTCATTGTATCAACACCTAACGCTATTTAGATAATGTTCTGTGCTATTTCGCCGCCGGCACGTTTATTATTCCCTAATTTTAGGGTATTGCTTAATTTGTTTTTGCGAAAATTAGTTGGCAGCGGTAAATTTATAACGTCGAAAAGTTCCTGAAACTTTGCTGAAAATTAACTATGCTTCTGACAAATATGAAATACAAAATGACTTTGCCGCTTAACAATGAAAATAAATTACGGGAAAGGGCTTGCAAATTGAATCAAACAACAATTTGCTGTCAAATATATTGCCGTTGCTTTAAACAGAAGGGTAAACTAAAAGCTCATTTATTTAATCAATTATTATATTACCAAAATTTTACTAAGACGTTATCACATATCTGTATCGATGCATGTACAGGGTGGTCGAAGTTGGACACTTTTAAAGGTAAACCCCTTTATCTAAAGGAGATAGACGAAAACTGATGTCGGTGTCTGAGGCTCAATTTCTATGATAAACTCAATGGTGGAAACCGCATATCGATATCTAGTACCGTTTCTGATATACAGGGTGTTTTTCAAAAATCTGATTTTTGGAAAAAATTTTGTAATTCTTCTCCTATTGAAAATTTTTGAATTCTGTAAAAACATTCTCAAAGCACTTTTTCACGTGGATTTCAACAGTGTAAATTACATTTTTTGACAACTAATATTTTAATAGTTATTAACGCAAAAAATATATTTTTTAAATGGGATACCCTGTATAAATATAGCACACTTTATATTTGGCTTAAATCTATTTCAAAATATAAAGGTTTTCAGTTTTAACTCGAGTTTTAAATGTACATTTTGTGAAATAGGCTTTGGATGGAGCGGCAATATCAATTGTTTACCGATAGTAGTCAAATCGTAAAAAAAATTCCCAGAAGTAACTCTAAGAGTCATAACTACAATGAAATTTACTAAATGCTATAGTACTTTAAACTATGTAGAAAATAAAACAAAACAAAAATAAAACAATTTATTCCGAGCAGAGAGATGTTCGAAATGTCGACTAGTTTCATTTACACATAGGCGGCACCTTTTCTGGACACTTCTTACCGAGTTGATTAGGTCAAGAGGACTGAGAGCTGCAAAACTTTGTATCACTGCGACTTTTAACTTTTGGCAGGCGTTAGTCGGCAATCCGGTGACCTTGCCAGCCAACGGTTCGGACCTTGGTTGGCTATCCAGTTATTGTCGAAATTGGCCGATAAAAAATTACTGATAACTGCAGCGTTATCAGGAGGTACCCCGTCGTGTTGAAAAAAATATATTTCTAAGGTCCATTAACGGCAGTTCATCAACAAGAGGTTCTATTTGCTGCCTTAAAATTTCTAAATAACTCTGAGAGGTGAGTATTCCTTCGTAAATAAATGGACCTGCCTCTAAAAATTCCTGCCCACACATTAAATCCAAATCTGCCTTGATTTCTTTGCTCCACAATTAAATGATTTTCTTGTGCCTGCGTATGAGAATTGTAACGGTTAAAAATATCTACATTGCTTATATAAGCAATAAAGCAATTTAATGAAAAATTCGGAACATGGTTACAATTCTCCAGAAATCATGGGCAAAAATCCATACGCCGTTGAAAATCTCCGTCTCTAAGGTGATGAACTCTTCTTGTCCTATATGGCCTGAATTTGTGCTTCTTCAGAGTACGACTTACGTTAGTTCTTGGTAGTCCAGTGGATTCTTTTAACTGTCGGGTTGAAGTGTTGGGATTATTTCCGATAGTATCTAAAACTACTATTTCTTCTAACTCCCTATCCCTGTTTAATGCATAATTTTTGAGTCGTTTCTTTTCAAACTGGCCACTGTTAACTAGGTTATGTCGTAATCGAGCGAATATATCCTTGAAGGGTTGACGCCTCTCTGGATACCGTTCGTGGTACAAATTACTTGCCGCTTCGAGTTTTCTCCGGTTTGTATGAAACACACTATCATATCCCATTTTTCGTAATTTTCAAACTTCATTGCGATTTATTTGACAATTCAATAACTGATCCTGAAGTAAAATTTGACACCTACGAGTAAAAAATTGAATTAAACCATATGGCCGCTCCGTCCAACGCCTACTTCACAAAATGTGCATTTAAAACTCGCGTAAAAATTGAAAACCTTTATATTTTGAAGTAGATTTAAGCAAAATATAAAGTGTGCTATAATTTTAGAATGGTAATTTAAAGCTCTATTCGGATAAGGAAAAATATACAGGATATCCCATTTAAAAAATATATTTTTGCGTTAATAACTATTAAAATATTAGTTGTAAAAAATGTAACTTACTCTGTTGAAATCCACGTGAAAAAGTGCTTTGAAAATGTTTTTATAGAAATCAAAAATTTTCAATAGGAAAAGAATTACGTTTTTCCAAAATGCAGATTTTTGAAAAACACCCTGTATATCTGGAACGGTACTAGATATCGATATGCGGTTTTCACCATTGAGTTTATCATAAAAATTGAGCCTCAGATACTGACATCAGTTTTCGTCTATCTACTTTAGATAAAGGAGTTTACCTTCAAAAGTGTTCAGTTTGGACCACCCTGTATATATTTAACATTGTCGTAAAATTTAATGTAACAAGATATATTTTATTTAGTGTGGTTGGGGAAACCCTTGCTGCGGAAATAATAAAACCCATAAATAATAATAGGTATAACACTAATTGTAATAAAAGCAATAAAAGTATTTTTCTACACCCAATTAGACAGCAAGAGGTGGAAACAGTCATTCAATCTTTAAAAAACCGGTCAAGTGCAAGTTGAACTTGCACAATTAGTATTCCGTACGTTGATTGTTTTTAAAATAAAAATTTTTGTTAGGGTGTTATAAAATGATCAGTGACTTCACAAAACACACCCTAAATAAGTTTTCAACAAAGTTTGTTTTCAATCTTTACTGAAAACTGGTGACTTTGAAATTTTTTTTTTTTTTTATATACCAAATAAATTATTAAAGGTAATGCACTCGTGATAATTTTCGTTCAATCTATACCCCGTGGAGAATATTCCAGAATTTTTTCAAAATTTTTTGATCAGTACTTTTCGAGATAAGGTAGGGGACAGCGATTTTTTGAAAGTAATACGAAGAAAAGTGTGCGCAAGTATTACATTATATATATATTTTTTACTCGTGTTTTCACAAGCTTTCATTTGACACCACACTCGATGACCTAGTAAAAAAAATTTTTTTTCACTTCCGATTTCACCCCTCAAAACGAACCCCTTAAGTCAAAATTTATGTTACGATGGTATAAAATGATCAGTGATTTCACAAAAAAACACACCCCAAATGAGTTTTCAACAAAGTTTGTTTCCAATCTTTACTGAAATCTGATGACCATTTTCGTTCAATCTACACCCCGTGGAGAATATTCCAGAGTTTTTTCGAAATTTTTTGATAAGTACTTTTCGCCCGGGACAGCGATTTTTCGCGAATTTTTAAAAATAATACAAAGAAAAGTGCGCGCAAGTATAATATTATATATATATTTTTTACTCGTGTTTTCACAAGCTTTCATTTGACACCACACTCGATGACCTAGTAAAAATTTAAAAACTAATCCCTTAAGTCAAAATTTAATTCTCAAAACTACATGGCTCTGATGAGGCCATCAATTCCTATATTATTACCAAATTTCACCTTTCTATGTCAAATAGTTTCGGAGAAAATCGGGTGTGACAGACACACAGACAGACAGACAGACAGACAGACAGACAGGCAGGCAGACAGACAGACAGACAGACAGACACCGAAGTGATCTTATAAGTGTTCCGTACGGAACACTAAAAATAGTGAGTTAAACATTGGTGACGGAATTTCGAATAATGTCTTAAAAAGTTTTAGTAATTATTTAACTCAACCATTGCAGCATTTAATTAACAGGATTTTTGCAACGGGAATATTCCCTGACACACTAAAGAACTCTATTGTAATCCCACTTCACAAAGCAGGATCTACGGACCAGCCTCGGAACTACAGGCCCATTTTAGCTTCTTGACAGTGAATAACCTTTTGGCGGCCAATCTGTATGGCTTTAGGCGGGGTTTCAGTACTGAGTATGCTCTCATTGGGGTGATAAATCGCATTGTCAATAGCTTTAACACGCGAAAAAAATGTCTATCAATATTTTTAGACTTAGCAAAAGCTTTTGACACTGTGTCGCACCATATCTTGCTGGATCGTCTAGAGGAAAAAGGAATCAGAGGTTTACCGAAACAACTTTTTCAGTCTTACTTGGAAAACCGTTCACAGTAAGTTAAGATTGGCGAAACACCCAGTGAGGTGTGGTGTGTCACAGGGTACGGTGGGCCAATACTTTTTACCATTTATATAGATGGAATATTTTCAGTCCTACCTAGAGACAGTGTGATCTGTTACGCTGATGACACAGCTATTACCATATCACGAGATACCTGGAAGGAAGTCACTGTTGAGGCCGAGAAAATTATGAGTACTGCCAAAATTTGGTTCGACAAGAGCTTATTATCATTAAATATCGCGAAGTCTCATTTTATTTGTTATTCTATGACCGGGGCGGGGATGGCTGATGTAGAGGCCATCAAAGTGCATCATAATGATTGTAAGAATTATAGTAACTGTGATTGCCAACTAAAAATAAGTTCTGTGGAAAAAGTGAAGTATCTTGTTTATTGTGACAGACATTTGAAGATTCACATAGATTATGTTTGTAATAAAATTAGAAAGCTTAAAACCAATGTATGGCGTGGAATTTTTAAAGGCAGAATAGTTGGACCATTCTTTTTTCGAAATAATATGAATGCCGAACGTTACCTAGAATTTTTAAAAGATGAGTTCCCTGAGTGTCTTAATCGCCTACCAATAATTGAAAGACAACGTATATGGAACCAACATGATGGTGCATCATGTTGGTACCGAGAAATGTTCGAGATTATCTCCTCCACATTTTTAACGGTAGAGTAATAAGTAGGTATGTGCAGTTTACTTGGCTTCCGAGGTCTCCGGACATCACCGCTCTAGACGGTTTTTTTATGGGGCTACTTAAAAGAAAAGATTTATCTTAAAAGGCCATTTCAAGATGTTGACCATGTTGAGAGAGTTATTAGGGAAACATGTGAAGCTATAACTCCTGACGTAATTAGAGATGTAATAAAAGATTTTTCTCGAAGAACAATCACCTGTTTAGAAAAGGACGGTAGATACATTGAAGCACTTGTGCAATAAAGTTAGAATTAATCCATATCTTTAGTTGTTATGTGCGTAGTAATTAAGTAATGTTGCAATTTCAAAATAAAATTATATTAGTACAAATTTATTATGGATGTAATTGTTGCAAAGCAAATAAAAAGGTTATTACATTTTTAACAAAAATAAGATATACTTAAAATTAGTGCACTAGTTTTTAATTAATTTCGTTTTCCTTTATTCCATAAATAATCCGACAATTATTGTGGTGTTTACTCGAGTTTTTTTGAATTTTAACTAGAAAGGCTACAAATCTAAACGTGAGCATATTTTTTAAGGATGTTTTGTAGGTATATTAAAAGCGATGGGAATTCTTTGAAAAAAGTATATGTTATTCTGATAAGTCTCCTGAATCTCCTCAAAAAACTGGAAAAATTTTTTACAAGCCCGTTCAAAAGTTATTGCATTTTTTATTTGTAACAATTTACAAGTAGTTAAATGGAAAACATGCTATCGGGCCGAATTCAAGTAAAAAAAAGTATAGAAAATACGATTCGAAAAATTCATAAAATTTTAAACTGGTAGAGTAAATATCTGAGAAGCACATAAGTAATTAATATTTAGTGGTTTTAATATTATTTTTAGAGAAAAACAATAAAAATGAATGATATTTACGGTATAATTGAATGCAGAGTGTAATTCACATCGAAAACGTGGCAACCTCGTAAACAGTTACGGGAAATAAAATTAAACTCTAGTATAGTAAATTAAAAATTTGCTATATGCTATGTTATCGCGTAAATTTAAATGTTAAGAAAATGCGTTTAGGGGTAGGAACGATCAAAATTAAATAGTGACATATAACACTGGTCAACAAAAAAAAGAAAATTGCTTATTTCCTGTGATTTTTTTTGTTTCTATCTCAAATTGACGCGTATTTTTTAAATATGGCAACAATTTTTCTCTAACAGCTTTTTTTTGAGTTATAGCTAACTACCCTCATTTACTATTTTTACTTAGATTTTCGTTTTTTATTGGACACTAAAATATATTTTGTTGTTGTTTTCAGATATGGCTTCGTCAAGAAGATGTTGTGTGCTTAATCCCGATTGTTTTTGCTATATTTGTGGTGAATATATATTTGCAAAATATCGAAAACCTATATCGGACTTTGTGAAAACTGCGTATCATCAATACTTTAAAATAAAATTGTGTAATCAGGACAAGCCATGGGTTCCTCATATTGTATGCCAGAAATGTGTGGTATGTCTATGGTTATGGTCCAGTGGAAAAAGAGATGCAATAATGTTCGTAACACCCATGATTTGGCGAGAACCTCGAAACCATCATGACGATTGCTACTTCTGCGTTGTGAAAATAAACGGAATTAACCCTGGAAATCGAAGTAAGTGGTCATATCCTAACTTATCTTATGCTCAACGACCTCAATTAAAATCACAAGAGGTACAACCCAGCACATCTAAATCTTCTGATGATCTAAATTTCTGTGAACCCGAACGAAATACATCAAGTGAAGACTATGATTCAGACTACAAATGTAGCCTTTCAGAACCTCAACCATTTAATTAGAAAGAACTAAATGACTTAGTAAGAGATCTGAACTTACCAAAAGAAGCTTCTGAAATTTTAGCATCTCGTTTAAAGGAAAAAAATTTGCTTATTCCGGAAACCGACATTACATTTTATCGTACCCGAGAAAAAAAATCTGTTACCGTATTTTTCTCAAGAGAAGGATTTAGTTTTTTGTAACGATGTTGGTGGTATTTTGCAGCAGATGGGATTAAAACAGTACCAACCTAGTGATTGGCGTCTTTTCATAGACAGCAGCAAAAGAAGTTTAAAATGTGTTTTGCTTCATAACAGTAACAAGTACGGATCTATACCTATTGCACATTCGACGACTTTAAAAGAAGAATACGTAAATGTTTCTAAGGTTATGGAAAAAATTAAGTATCAAGACCACAAATGGGTTATTTGTGTTGATCTGAAAATAGTTAACTTTCTTTTAGGTCAACAAGGGGGTACACAAAGTTCCCTTGTTTCATGTGTCTCTGGGATAGTCGTGACAAACAACACCATTGGTCACAAAAAGTTTGGCCAGTGCGGGAAGAGCTAAAAGTTGGTACAAAAAATGTTATAAACGTGCCTTTAGTTAGCCGAGACCGCATCATACTTCCACCACTTCATATTAAACTCGACATAATGAAACAGTTTGTGAAGGCACTTGACAAAAGTGGCGAATGTTTTAATTTTCTTTCACGCAAGTTTCCAGGATTAAGTTCAGAAAAATTGAAAGCTGGTATTTTTGATGGGCCACAGATTAGGCAACTCGTGAAAGATCCTAATTTTGTCAAATCAATGACTGAAGTCGAATCCAAAGCTTGGAATTCATTTGTTTTGGTTAGGAGTAGCTTCCTAGGCAAAAAGAAATCTGACGACTGTGTCGAGCATGTTGAGTGCATGCTATCGAACTTGCAAGAGCTAGGGTGAAACATGAGCATAAAAATCCACTTCCTGCACTCGCATTTAGACCGATTTCCACAAAATCTGGGTGATTTTAGTGAGGAGCAGGGTGAAAGATTTCATCAGGATCTTCGTACAATGGAAGAGCGTTATCAGGGGCGGTGGGACTCACATATGATGGCAGACTACTGCTGGAGTTTGCAACGAGATCTACCTAAACTCGTTCATTCAAGGAAATCTTATAAAAGATCATTTGCTAGTGTTCAATAGAAATTTTGTTAACATAATGTATTATTTTTTTGTATTTTTTTGGCAAAATAATAAAACTGTATATTTCAAAAGGTAAAGCTGTTAGCAATATCCCAGTATTTTTTTCATAGTCAGGGCCATAGAAATACCCAATAACAGAAATAACAGACAAAAAAATAAAGGAAACAAGACTTGTGTTGACCAGTGTAATTTATTAATAACAATGTTATAACTAAATAATGTACTAAAATGTACTTAAAAGATTACACATTACGGTAGCAGTAAGCACTAATAAAATTAACATCTTTTTACTTAATAACTATTTTAAATATACTTTAAACGTACTATTAAATAAGAAGGTTCATTGAAAACAATTAACAATTTTTTTAATAGTTGCTTTTTGCAATGATTGCAATTCTTTGGCATTAATTTTTTCACTAAGAAATTTCTCAAGGCTTTTGCCATTCGAAGGATCATGTTTGCTTTTCAAAATTTCCATTGTAATTCCAGCTCTTGCTAATTTTTGCCGGATTGACAAACTTACTGCATTTTCCAAGGGTGATAAGCTTTCAATATTCTTTTTAGTGGCTATGTTTAATTCCCAAATTTTAATTTGTTCTGTGAATGGAATATTTTAAATTCACTATACGGCATCCTTCGAGTAATTCATTCACTGGTTCTTCTGAATTTTCAGATGCCATAGGCTCATCAAACATACGTCTTTTACGTAGCTCTGTTAGTTGTTGGCCAAGCTGACTTTGCCTGACTCGCTGTTTATGGGTCTATTTTTTTTTATGGGTCTAGCAGACGTGCTACAGGGAAGTCCCTAAAGCGCTACAGGAGCGACACGTGTGCGGAGAAAGCGATTCACATTGTTCTTAAATCGCTGTAAATTGTACTCGGTGGGAAACACAGTCCTGGGCAAATTATTCCAAAGGGATGATGTTCTCCATATAAAAGACTGCTTGAAAAGCGTTGTACAAGGAGTAACAAGCTGAACCTCATACGGATGTGAAGAATTAGCGCCACGTGTACTGCTAACATGCACCGCTCTGGGAGGAATTAAGCGGGCCACATCTCTCGAACACTTTTCGTGAAAGTACTTGTAGAATAGGCTCAAGTCGCCAACCGTTCTTCGATGTTCCAGCGAATCAAGGCCGACGGTCAGTTCCGGGTCTCCAATCAGACGAACAGCTCTTCTCTGAATAGAATCCAACAAATGCAGTGTATGTTTGGGAGCGGAGTTCCAAACATGGGAGCAGTATTCCATAGTTGGTCGAATTTGAGCTTTGTAAAGAATTAACAGTTGTTGTGGAGTGTAAAGCTTTCTGGTTCGAAATAATATTCCCAACTTTTGAGAAGCTCTTCTTGCTTCTTCATGCCTGGACATATTTGCTCCCAAATTAACGCCCAACAAATTGAGTGACGATGTTAGAGGGATGGAGTGCCCCGACATAACTATGTCGGGTTCAGCAACGTTAACTTTTTTAGAAAAAACTGCCGCCTGGGTTTTTGTAGCGTTAAATTCCACTTAGTTACCGTCACCCCAAGATAGAATTTCTTCCAGGTCTTTGTTAAGTTGAATGACTTCCTGCTGTCTGCGGATATTCGTCTGAGTAGCCGATGTCCGGGCGTTCAAAGTGAATGAAGAGATAGGTGTACTGTCATTTGCAAAGTTGTAGGTTGGATTCTCAGTCTTTTCCAGCAGATCGTTAATGTAAATGAGAAAGAGAGTAGGAGACAGTATGGAGCCTTGGGGTACACCGACGTTGATAGTGAAGGTGTTAGAAAGAAATCCGTCGACTGCCACTCGTAGAGAACGCTCTCTGAGGAAACATGAGAGTCACAAACAGAACTTTTTCGACATACCATAAGAACGTAGCTTAGCCAATAGCCCATCGTGCCAAACACGGTCGAATGCCTTGGATATGTCAAGAGCAACCGCTCGAGATTCTCCAAAGTGTTCAATTGCATTGTTCCAAACATGTGTTACATAAGTCAGAAGATCTCCTGTTGATCTATTTTTACGAAAGCCTTCAAGATATTTTAGATGATGCTGATTGATAGCCTTTTCCATGACTTTCGATATTATTGAAAGCAGTGCGATTGGTCGGTGGTTATATGGCAAGGTCTTCTTGCCTTTTTTAGGTATCGGCTGAACTGTAGCACATTTCCAGCAGGAAGGGAATATTTCCTTTATGCAGGATAGGTTGAAAAGTCTACAGAAAACTGGTGTTAGTTCCCTCGCACAGTTTTTGAGAACTATGGCAGGTATTCCGTCAGCGCCAGAAGCCTTTTTGGTATCTAGCTTCATCAAAATACGCTTTATAAATAAACTTTTTCTCTGACTATTTTCCCTTTCCACGTTTTCAATTGTACATTCAACACTAACCTCGAACGGCATCCATATTATAAATGTAAACAGTCATGCTAGAGCGCAACCTGCACACGCATGCTGTCGTTCTGGATTTAAATAAAATCACAACTACCAACTATTAGAATATTACGCTGTTGTCACGTTTCACTAGTTAAAAACTAGACTTAATTTATTTAAATAAAATCAAATTTGTAGTTTTTTCAGGTATTTTTCTGTCTTCTAATTTTTTTTAAGTATATTGAGAAAAATTGTAAAAGTGATTTCTGATGTAAAAATTTTAAGTATTTTTTCTTTTTAAATTACATTCAAGGTACAGTCCCTACCAAAATTTTTTTTATTATTGTTAAAAATATTAAAAATTTCATTGAAAAATTAATCAAAGTCGAACGAATTTCGATTTTAATAAAAAGTTGATACGAAAAACAAGCTTGTGAAAAAAAGATATTTTGTTATAATTCCGTATTTTAAAAGATATTGAGAGATATTGGTTTGGTCAGAATTTCACATACTTTTGTATCCGATTGTACCCCGAAACTATTTACCTTCTACTAACAGGCAACCCAATGTCGGGACACTTTGAGCTTCTGACACCACAAAACACTAAAAACATCCCAAACAACAGTAGACCAATAAAAGAAGCATCGGGCGAGCGACGTAACGGTCGAGGACGTCGCGGGAAATGGCAGCTCGACCAAAACGATGAAGACCGGGCAACTGACAATGGACCTGCCAAAAGTGTTGTGACGGCGAGTAAGCCGACACTCACCAAGGCGGGAAAATTAAGGCAACGCATGAGTTATACTACAGGAACAAACGAACACACCATGCGTTGCTTTGATAAAAGCACAAGTCCTGACAAAGAAACCACTAAGAAGGGAATCACTCGCCGCCTAGACCCACCACCATCAATCCCAAACGCAACCGACGAAGTATTTAATCAAAAACTCCCGCAACGACAAAGAAATCCTAACAGCACAAAACCAAAATTCAAACGGCAAATAAGAATAGAAAACAAAATCAATAACATCAGGACATATCTAGGACACCTTACCCAGTTTATCAACGGGAACGTGTCCAAACGAGTCACACAGAGTATAACCAAGATCAAGTCCGGGTCTCCCAACAGAACACTGCCAGAAATCCTGGATACTCTGAAACAAAAATTATCCGTATATGCCGCAAGACTCCGTAGATACAAAGAGCCAAACGAGAGGAAAGATACCAACAACCTCTTCCGAAGAAGCCAAACACAGTTCTGCCGGAAAACTATGCACAGCAAACAGACAGCAGTGACCGAACCACCAAACAAACAAGAACTCACAGATCATTGGAAAAGTATCTGGTCAGAACCCAAGCTACCCAATAATAACACCCCCTGGATCAAAGCCAAAGAAGGCAAAGATAAACATGTGACAGAACAAGAAAATTCCACATTAACTACTGTGGGACCAAAGAGCATGATGAGGCGCCTGGATGCAAGAAGTTCCGGAGGCAGAATGGCCCCCCGTTCGGATCTCCGGGTGGGGGCTGGTTCGGAGGCGTCGACTTGCAGACATCATAATTTTAAGATAGATTTTTGCAACATACGAGGAACATAAATTCAGTGCATCAACACCTGCAATCAAATAAACCTTATGTACTCGCTCTATGTGAAACCAAGGTCAGTCCATCGACCAGCACGGTCAACTATCTTTATCCTGGGTACGACTTCTATTCCCGATTTAGGCGTAACTTTGGAATCTGTCTTTTTGTCAGAAGCGACCTCTCTTGTCAACGAGAAGAAGCTCTGGAGCCCCCAAACTTTGATGTTATGTGGTCAAAAATAACGACTCAACCAACCACAAGGTTCATCTGTATCCTGTATCGACCACCAAGCGATACTAACTTTAGAGCACTTTTCGCTTCTCTTGCAGACACCATCGATCATTTACAAAGTAACTATCCAAGTGCCGAAATTGCCATCCTGGGCGACTTTAATGTCCACAATATCAACTGGCTTAAATACTCAAATACTACCGACGAACAAGGTCGTGAAGCTGATTCATTCTCAATCAGTTATGGCTTAACTCAGCTTATTGACGAACCAACACGGATCCCTGATCGAGACGAGGAGTTCGCCAGTCTTCTTGATCTGTTTTTTAACCACCAATCCGGAGATATACACAGTCACCGTATATCCGCCGTTAGGTTCTTCCGACCATAAACTGCTTTCGACATCGAGTATCCTGCCAATCAGTGACAGAGAGGCGCCTAGGCCGCGCAAGATTTGGCACTACAAATCTGCTAAATGGGAAGATCTCATGGAATACTTTCGAACTTTCCCTTGGATGGACATTTGTTTTCGATCCGATAACCCATTTGACTGCGCCAGGGAGGTCTCCGATGTTATTTTGGCTGGTATGGAAGCTTACATCCCTTTTTCGAAGAAATGCTCCTCCAACGGCAAGCCTTGGTTCTACCGAAAATGCAAAGAAGCTGTTGTTTCTAAACATATTGCCTACCGACAATGGCGTGAAAATCCTAACACCGTAAATCGTAACATCTTTGTTCATGCCCGGAACAGATGCAAGGGAATTATCGACGAAACCAAGGAGGCACACAATCAACGAATTAGAAACAAACTTCTCGCTTGTCCCAACAATTCCAGGTCCTTTTGGGCAGTCGCTAAGGCAGTTAGTCAAAATTTTACCAAATCCACCATACCACCACTCACACGGCCAGATAATTCCATTGCAACCACACCTGTTGAGAGAGCGAACTTGTTGGCTGAACTCTTTGCTTCATAGTTCTCAAAAACTGTGCAAGGGAACTAACACCAGTTTTCTGTAGACTTTTTAACCTATCCTACAGAAAGGGAATATCCTGCTGGAAATGTGCCACGGTTCAGCCGATACCTAAAAAAGGTAAGAAGACCTTGCCAAATAACTACCGACCAGTTGCACTGCTTTCAATAATATCGAAAGTCATGGAAAAGGTTATCAATGAGCATCTTCTAAAATATCTTGAACGATTCAATATTATTAGCGATCACCAATATGGTTTTCGTAAACATAGATCAACAGGAGATCTTCTGACTTATGTAACACATGTTTGGAACAACGCAATTGAACACTTTGGAGAGTCTCGAGCGGTTGCTCTTGACATATCCAAGGCATTCGACCGTGTTTGGCACGATGGACTGTTGGCTAAGTTACGCTCTTATGGTATATCTGAAAGGTTCTGTTTGTGGCTCTCATGTTTCCTCAGAGAGCGTTCTTTATGAGTGGCGGTCGACGGATTTCTTTCTAACACCCTTACTATCAACGCCGGTGTGCCCCAGGGCGCCATACTGTCTCCTACTCTCTTTCTCATTTACATGAACGATCTGCTGGAAAAGACCGGGAATCCAATCTATAGCTTTGCAGATGACAGTACGCTTGTCTCTTCATTCACCTTGAACGCTCGGACATCGGCTGCTCAGGCGAATATCCGCAGACAGCAGGAGGTCGTTCAACTTAACAAAGACCTGGAAGAAATTCTATCTTGGGGTGACAGTAACCAAGTGGAATTTAACGCTACAAAAACCCAAGCGGCAGTTTTTTCTAAAAAAGTTAACGTTGCTGAACCCGACATAGTTATGTCGGGGCACTCCATTCCCTAGCATCGTCGCTCAATTTGTTGGGCGTTAGTTTGGGAGCAAATATGTCTTGGCATGAACATGTTGCAGGCATAGCAAGGAGAGCTTCTCAAAAGTTGGGAATATTATTTAGAACCAGAAAGCTTTACACCCCACAGCAACTGTTAATTCTTTACAAAGCCCAAATTCGACCAACTATGGAATACTGCTCCCACGTTTGGGGCTCCGCTCCCAAACATACACTGCATTTGTTGGATTCTGTTCAGAGAAGAGCGGTCCGTCTGATTGTGGACCCGGAATTGACCGGCGGCCTTGATTCGCTGGAACATCGAAGAACGGTTGGCGACTTGAGTCTGTTCTACAAGTATTTTCATGGAAAGTGTTCGAAGGATGTAGCCCGCTTAATTCCTCCCAAAGCGGTGCATGTTAGAAATACACGTCGCGCTGGTGCTTTGCATCCGTATGAGGTTCAGCTTGTTACTCCGCGTACAACGCTTTTCAAGCAATCTTTTATATGGAGAACGTCATCCCTTTGGAATAATTTGCCCAGCGCTGTGTTTCCCACCGAGTACAATTTACAGCGATTCAAGAACAACGTGAATCGCTTTTTCCGCACTCGTGCCGCTCCTGGAGCACTTTAGGGACTTCCCTGCAGCACGTGTGCTAGACCCATAAAAAAAAAAAAAAAAAAAAAAAAAAAACCTACAAATCATCCTTAAGTTCCTATTAATATTTTCATTTAATATTTTGCTCTGTATTTAAATTTAAACACACTTTACTCTCCATCATAAATCATTATTTTTCTTGTATACCCTCAAATATTTTAAACTTTTGATGCTCGAATATGGATGTGACGTAGAACTTTTTAAAATTATATAAAAACAACACTATGTTTTTAATTTCCAATAAATTAAAACATAGTGTTGTTTTTATATAATTTTATTATGAATTTCCAACAAGTATCGGCCAACACAATCAAAGATGTAGAACTTTTTATCAACAGTAAATATTTTTGTAATATGCAAGATAAACTTGTTCTTCATTTGTATAAAATTTTTTGGGATACACTGTACATATAAATTTTGGGTAGTGTATATTAGCATTTCTAAACTATTTTCGGGTCGATTAACTGGTAAGTAAATATTATGCAATAAAATAAGATATTTTAAATACAATCTTGTGGTAAGTAATGCAATAGACCTTTAACTAATTTAAATTATACAACAATGTTTTGTTTAAGTAGCAAAAAATGTTGTTATTCCACAAAATGCTTTTAAAGTGTACACAGGGTCCTAATTAATCACAACGCAGTTTGTGCTCTGTAAATTAAAAAATACATAAACTGACAAATCCACTGACCTGTCAAAAACTTTTCTACCTTGGAAAAAACTCTGTATGTACTACACGGGATGAAAGGTCCTGAGACTTTCCGAGAAATGACAGTACAAACAAAAAAAAATACGATTTTTAGTTAGTATCAACTCTCTGAAGAAGTCTGCAAAGTTTTAATGACATTTTTTCTATTAATTTGCTAGTTATAGCTGTTTAGGTAGCGCTATTTTTTATTTTTGCCAAACAATGGGACAAAAAGAGTTTCGTGTGTTGATTAGACACTGATTTTTGATGAGAAAGAGTCAGAACTAAAGAATGGATTGAAGCAACCATATGTGAATAGTATAGTGAACTTAAATGCGGTCGTACAAGCACCGATGATCGTCCGGACATCCAAATGAAGCAGTCAGTTCGAAAAAACACAAAAAATCCACCTTATTGTTCTGAAAGACCGTAAAATGAAAGTGAGAGAGACAGCTGACGTCGTGAAGATATTAAGAGAAATCATAAATAGTTGCATATAACTCTTTTGGCGTAATCCAAAGAAGTTCTTTCATCGGTTTGTAACAACAGACGAAACATGGATCAACCATTACATGTCAGAGTTCAACAGGCAGTCCGCAGAGTAGCTGGAAGCGCAAAGCTAATTCGAAACATGCACAGAACTTTATACAATTTATAATTTTCAATACATTGCCATTATGTTTTTCGAAACCTCTGCTGTAGGCACTATCCAGTTTTATATCAACTTTTCCCAAAAGTCTTAATTCTAACTACGAATTTCTGTCAAGCGCAAAAGACAAAGTTGGGCACTCGTAAAGAAAATTTTCGACAGAATACGGTATTTCGCAATCAACTGCGCATCGAATTTTGAAGACAAATAATGTGCAAGCTCAAAATACACCGCAAGACATCTCGAAAAAAAATACCAAAATGTTGTCATGCACTTTGTGTTAAGCATTTCACGCATGGAAAATTCATCGTTATTTCACATTTTCGAACAGTTTTCTCAGCGGAAATGATTCCTTCTACACTGATGATTATGAAGCAGTACCAGACGAAGTCAAATATGCCGGCAAAATCAAATTTGAGCCAAAAGTGTTGATGCAGATTGCCATTTCATCGAAAGGTATTTCAGTTCCATATTTCCAACAAAGCAGTGCTGTTGCAGTCCATTCTGATGTATATATAGATAAATGCTTCACTAAATTGAAGCAGTTTATAAATGAAAATCATGCGCGCTACAAAATAATCTTCTGACCAGACCTTGCACATTGTCATTATGCAAAAGAAACAGAAGAATGATTCAAAAGTCAAAAAATCGAATTTCGTACCGCAAAATGATAATCCACCAAATGTTAGACAGACACGACCAATTGAAAGGTTTTGGGCAATACTTTCACGTAAACTTTATGAAAGCACAGAACCACCGGCACTTGATTGGCAGAATAAAGAGGAGGTTGAAAGAAATCGACATTTCGGTCATCCAAAGCCTGGTGGATGGCATTCCAAGCAAGCTGCGGAAAATCGAAGATAATGGTCCATTCTCTGCAATGTAAAAGTGCTATTTGATAGATTTTAAATAAACTTATACGATATAAGCAACTGAATTTGAAATATTTTTCCTGGTTTTACTTATATACGCGCCTGAAATTAGTCTAAGACTAATGAATCACCCTTAGTAAAGGGTGTCCCAAAATTCACGCAAGAAGTAATTTTGATAGAAAATACAGATTTTACATTAAAAATTAGAATTTTGAATGAAGAAAGACTTTCAGCATTGGGAATGTTGTCAATAGAAAAGGAAACGATAGAAAATATTAATGATTTTAATCAACTAGTAATTGACAAATTTGCAAATTTAAAAAATCGCCGTATGGACTTTTCGTTTAAACATTGTGTTTAGAATGTCCAGCTTATAGTTAGATGTTTTAAACAAAACAATGAATTTTGCTATATTTCTAATATGGATTGTATTTTCTTTCGTCAAGTGTTGTATATTATTTATGTTCGCGTTTTACATATGTGTCAATACACCGCGCCCATTTGCCTGTTATAGTTGGACCTTCTGTACTAGTAAGTGATTTTATATTTGATATTATGTTTAACCTATTACCATTTAGCATTTTCAATTAATATTAGGTAAGATATTTTCATTTGTGACCATGGACCTTAAAAAATTTTAAATTATCTTCTAGGTATGATAGATACATAACATTTAAAATTAGGCAGGTATCTGGAAGTCGTATTTTCACACTCTTATTGGCTCATAATGCTACATACAACATAGCCTTATGAGGTATGTGAACCTCCACCAAATTCCATCACGATCCGCCACTGCTTCAAACGCTTCGAGAATTTGCTTCGTGGACAGTTGTTCAAATAAGGAAGCAACGCACTTTCGTAAATCCAGCTTATTTATATTTCCAATGCGAATAATCAAATGTGCAGATTCTAAAATCAGAGTAGAGGTTCCGCTACACCTTCAGCGTAAACAACATTGCTATCTGTCAGTTGTCTAAAATTAGTCTCAAAACTAATGAATCACTCCTTTCGCATCCTGCAATAATTACACAGGGCAACAAAAAAATATTTTTGTTTTGGTGCCTGGGATTTTAGAGCTGATTTTAACTATATTTGGGACGCTAAATCTATACATCCAATCCGTTTTTCTCTATCAGCTCTACTTTTTTAGATACATCAACTTATCTACCAATGTGGTTTTTATTCAGTATATTCATTTATGAGAGTTCTAAAATTATTATATATTCATTAATGTAGGTACAATGGTTTTATTGTCAGTCTGTAATTGAGTAAATTCCAGGTAAATCTATAAATAGTGGAACCATTGCCTATCAGGTACCTGAACTGACCATTTTAATCACCTAACTCGGGTAAGTCTCGTCAGTTTGTGCGTTCTTACTAATGAGAGTAGATCGAATTCGGCGTGTTATTTTATGTTAAGAAAAGAGTGTTTTTGTGTTATTGAACAGAATTAAAATGAGTTCAGGTTCCAGTTCAAGAAGAAGTTGTGTAAATCAACCTGATGTGTTTTGCTATATATGCGGCGAATACATGTTTCAACAAAACAGACAAACTATTACTGACTTTGTAAAGCGAGCGTATCTTGGATACTTTGGAGTTAAGCTTGGTGATCAGGACAAAACGTGGGCCCCGCATCTCGTATGTAAAACTTGTACAGAGCATTTACGGCAGTGGACTACCGGGAAAAGAAAATGTCTAAAATTCGGCGTACCAATGGTTTGGAGAGAACCAAAAAAACCACTTCAATGATTGTTATTTCTGTTTAGTAAATACTAATGGAATCAATCGAAATAACCGCAGTAAGTGGACTTATCCCAATTTAGACTCGGCAATACGCCCTATCCCGCACTCAGATGAAATACCGATTCCAACATTTCATCAGCTACCACATATCTCTGATGACGAATATTTTCCCTCTGATCGCTCTTCTGATGCTAATAAAAGTTTTGATGCTAATGAAACTAACAGTGACTATGAGGGGATGTCATCAGTTCCTCAACGCTTCAATCAAAATGAATTAAATGATCTCACCAGGGATCTCAATTTATCGAAAAAAGCTTCTGAAGTACTGGCTTCTAGGTTGAACGACAAAAATTTACTGGAACAAGGAACCAAAATTACCTTTTACCGTACAAGAAAAAAAGATCTGCTACCATTCTTTTCTCAAGAAGACAATCTTGTATTTTGTCACGAAATTAGGGGACTCATAAAAGAAATGGGACTTTCTGAATTCTAGATGATTGGCGCCTATTTATTGACAGTTCAAAGCGAAGTTTAAAATATGTCCTTCTACATAATGGGAATAAATATGGTTCAATACCACTAGCTCACTCAACGAAACTGAAAGAAGAATATAATACCATAGCTTTGGTCTTGCAGAAGATAAAGTATTACGAACATCAATGGATGATTTGTGTAGACTTAAAAATGGTAAACTTTCTTCTTGGGCAGCAAAGTGGTTACACGAAATATCCGTGTTTCTTGTGCCTCTGGGATAGTAGGGACAAAACACACCACTGGGTTAGAAAAGATTGGCCTCAGAGAGAAAACATGGACGTTGAGGAAAAGAATGTCATTAACGACGCTTTGGTTGAAAGAGAAAAAATCATACTTCCTCCGTTACATATAAAGTTGGGCTTAATGAAGCAATTTGTAAAGGCTCTTGATAAGAATGGGTCTTGTTTTGCATATATAGGGGTAAAAATGCATCAGTTGAGCACAGAAAAACTCAAAGCAGGGATATTTGACGGCCCACAAATAAGACAATTAATTAAGGATCCTGCCTTCATAAATTCAATGAATCAAGTTGAACGAGAAGCTTGGACATCATTTGTTGCAGTTGTAGAAAATTTTCTAGGCAAACATAAAGCTCAAAACTATGTTGAAATGGTTAACAAGATGCTTAATAGTTTCAAATCCTTAGGATGTAATATGAGTATTAAAATACACTATTTACACAGCCACTTAGACCGTTTTCCAGAAAATTTAGGAGACATGAGTGAGGAACAAGGTGAAAGATTTCACCAAGATATTAAAGTTATGGAGGACCGCTACCAAGGAAGATGGGACATGCACACGATGGCAGATTACTGCTGGAGTTTAAAAAGGGACTGTTTAAAAAAACATTCAAGAATGTCGCGGAAAAGAAGCTTTCCAAGTGTTGAGTGACTAGGTCATTTCTTCAATGTTTTTTTTTTTGTTTGTAAGTACGACATAATATTGTATTTTGTATAACTAAAATAAAAATTTCGTATCTACTTTTGTTTACTACACTTACGGATTTGAGTTACAATAATGTAACTTATATTTCTCTAAAATTGTATATCTTAAAAATTTGACCTCCTAGGTACAAATGAATACGTTATTTGAATTCAGGACATCAAATTGATATAGAATCAGCTCAAAAAACCTCGACACCAAAACAGCTGTACCCCTGTGTTATATACAGTGAGGTCTGCTTATAACGAACCCGTTTGTGGCGAGTTTCCGGTTGAAACGAACTGTTGTTATGGTGCACGAGATTACTTCCGTGAGACCGGTGCCAGTTTTTATCGGTTGTAGTGAGCCCGGTTGTGGCGTGCTTCCGGATGGGGCGAGCCAAGTTTGGATGTTTTGTGTCCGCTTGTAGCGAGCTTGCCGCTTCCTGTGCTCGATGTCGCGCGGCTTGGTCTGGAGAATTCACCGGGGCTCGCTGGGAGCCCCTGTTCTGCTTGTTTCTATCGCGTCGCTGGTTCGAGCAGTATTGTGTTAAGTTCACTTGTTGTGTTGCGCGGTTCTGGGGCTGTGTTTCCCACCAAGTACAGTTTACAGCGATTCAAGAACAACGTGAATCATCGCTTTTTCCGCACACATACCGCTCCTGGAACGCTTTACGGACTTCCCTATAGCATGTGTGCTAGACCCATAAAAAAATCCTTACGTGGAGTAAAAACCCGCAAGAAAAAACAATATTTTTGCCAAAAGTCAATTTTATTCTTTAACAGGTTGACTGCCGACCACTCCGATCGGAGTGCGTCGGGTCTCTTCGCCAACGCCGTCTACTCCGATCGGAGTTCGACATGAGTTCTTACGAAACGTTTTAGTATTCCATCGGCGTTGTATATGAAACGTGTTTCTAGTGGTGGCGTTGCTTAAAAACGCAAGTTCTAACAGGTGCTTAAGTGGTTCCGCGGATTTGCTTTTGGTTTGGTTGTAATCTGCCGTACAATATGGACAATCAACCTGGGCCTTCTGGTATTAAAAAAAGATATTGTAGTGATGAAAAAAAGGTATATGATAAGAAAAAGAAGCTAACTGACACTGAATTATTGCAGCTATTGGAAGAAAGCGGAGGTAGTAGTGACGAACATTACGTACCAGATACAGACGATAGTGATGTAAATTCAAGCTCCGAGTCCGAAGAAGAGAATTTTATAGACCCTATTCGGCCACATCAATCACTTCCTAGCCTTGATGAGATAAAATGGAACGACAGAGGTGCGTTAAAACAAATTTTGTTCCAGAAAACCCAGGAATTATTGGTGCAAATTCCAGGACAGGGTGCACCTATCGATTTTTTCGAAATGATCATTGATGATGATTTTTTACAAACTATTGTAGAACGAACGAACTCTTACGCAGTCGAGGTTTTGCTGCGCCCAGAAACAAGTACAAAATCACGTATTACTAATTTTAAAGATCTTACTCTTGACGAACTAAAAATTTTTTTGGCCCTGTTACTTCACACTGGCACAATATCCTTGAGCCGTCTTAACGATTATTGGAAAACTGATCCGCTATTTAATCTACCTGTTTTTAGAAAATATATGTCAAGGAATAGATTTTTGCTTATCTTGAGGTGTTTGCATTTTACATCTCCAGATATGGATCCGGCAGATCGGCTAGGAAAGATTAGATTTGTGGCAGATTTTTTTAACAACAAGATGGGAGAAATTTACTATCTTGGAAGAGAGTTGTCTTTGGATGAAGCTATGGTACTTTATCGGGGTCGTCTCCAGTTTAAACAGTATATCAAGAATAAGCGTCATAAGTATGGTATGAAGTTATACATGCTGACAGAGCCTAATGGACTTATTTTGAAATTTCGTGTCTACGAAGGTGCGACAGGTGTTTATGGTGGAAGCGAACATACTGAAAAGATTGTTTCACATTTATTGGAGGAAAAATTGGGTGTGGGACATGCTATTTATCTAGACAATTTTTACAATAGTGTTAATTTAGCTAGGAAATTACTTCAACAAAATACATACTGCACTGGTACGCTGAGAGCTGAGATAATCCGAAAGAGGTAATGAGTGCAAACTTAAAACGTGGTGAGAATAAATCTATGTTTTGCAATGGAGTGCATGTCGGAAAATGGCTCGATAAACGCAATGTTCAATACATTTCAACAGAATTTGGAAGCGAAATGGGCATTTTTAAAAACAAAAGAAATCAAGAATCTGAAAAACCTTCCACAATCATTGGATATAATGCTTTTATGTCCGGTATAGATAGACAGGATCAAATGATGGCATATTATCCTTGCAGCCGTAAAACCATTCGGTGGTACAAAAAGTTTATTCATGCATGTGCTGCAAATGAGCATGATAAACGCCTATTTTTTGTACAATAAATATTCGCGGTCTGACCAGTTACGATTATATGACTTCCGATTGGATGTCATAAGAAATTTACTAGCCAGACGACCAATTACTAATTTGCCGCAAATTCCTCCAGGCCAAATAAATGTCCACAGCATTAGCAAAGTAGAAAAAATTGTTAGTGAAAAAAAAAGGAACTAAAGAAACAAAACGGGTAAGCAGAAAGGAATGCAAAGAATGCAGGAAAAATAAAATAAGAAAGCAAACAGTGTATGAATGCAAAATATGCCCTGGACAACCAGGTTTTTGCCTTAATTGCTTTGAGGATTACCATAAAAATGTACAAAAATGATTTAGAAATAAATGTTTTGAGTTCATGAGTTCGATTTATTATTTCTTTACTTATTTAATTGGACACTCCGATCGGAGTGTTCGGCATCTAGTAAAAATTTTCACTTGCAATGCCGATTACTCCGACAGGAGTGAAATTTTTTTTTTCTAATATTTTGAATGGCACATAAAAAAAAACACATCCAAGACTCATTTTAATTCATATTTACCACAATAAAATAAAAATATTTGGAAAAATCTTACCGGCGTCAACCACAAACTCAAAAATATAGATCGGCAGTCAACCTGTTAACATAGTTTCCTTCAAAAGCGATACACTTATTCCAGCTATTTTCCAACATTTGGATATCTTTCATACAGTGCGATTTATCGAACTCTCTAAAATAGACCTCCATTGTGAGATGCTGAATTACTTGGGTGCTAAATGCGTCTTCATATCACCATTTAAAAGGTCCAATAATCTCCGGTGATTGTTTCCCCCCTTCTCAAGATCAGCCGTTCAGTATTATTCCATGTGCATCCCAAAAAATACTTTTCCAGCTGATGTTTGTATTTTTAGCCGCTTCAGTCGACTTTCATGTGCTTCCAGCCACTCTGCGGACTGCCTGTTGGACTCTGGCATATAGTGGTAGATCCATGTTTCGTCTGTTGTTACAAATCGACGCAAAAACTCCTTTGGATTGCGCCGAAAGAGTGCCAAAGTGCGTTCTAAATCTTCGACACGTTGCTGTTTTTGATCAATAGTGATAGTGCGGGGACACCTATCGGGCACATAGCGTTTTTATATTCAAATATTTATGATATCTCTTAATATCTTCACGACGTCAGCTATCTCTCTCACTTTCACTTTACGATTATTCAGAGGAATATGGTGGATTTTTTGCGTTTTCTGAAGTGACTACTTCATTTGGATGTCCGGAACATCATCGGGGCTGGTACCACCGCATTTAAGTTCACTATACCATCCACATATACTTGCTTTCAATGGATTATATATGCCATAATACTTCTCAAGCCATTCTTGAGTTCTGACTCTTTCTCATCAAAAACCAGTGTTTAATCAACACACGAAACTCTTTTTGTTCCATTATTTGGCAAAAATCAAAAATAGCGCCAGTTAAACAGCTATAACTCGCAAATTAATAGAAAAAATGTCATTAAAATTTTGCACGATTCTTCAGAGAGTTGATACTAACTGAAAATCGTATTGTTTTTTGTTTGTGCTGCCATCTATGTAGCACATATAGAGTTTTTTCCAAGGTAGAACGGTTTTTGACAGGTCAGTGGATTTGTCAGTTTATTTTATGTTATTTTTAATTAACAGAGCACAAACTGCGTAGTGATTAATTAGAACCCTGTGTGCACTTTAAAAGCATTTTGTGTAATAACAACATTTTTTGCTAGAAAACTTACTTAAACAAAACATTGTTGTATAATTTAAATTAGTTAAAGGTCTATTGCATTACTTACCACAAGAATGTATTTAAAATGCAGATTTTACATTAAAAATTCTAATTTTATTTTTTTATTGATTAATAAAGTATACAGTATAGGGTTACGTGTGGAATAACATATCGGGTAAATGGCCTACACGGCTTTGCTGGCACATACGCACTCTTTTGTTGAAATTTTCCATGACCGTTTTGCATAAATGTGACTGAATTTCGTTGATACAGCGCTTAAATTCCTCCTTCAAGTCGAGGATGGTCGTGGGCATGTTATCATAAACCTTAGACTTTAAAAAACCCTAAAGAAAAAAGTCCAACGGCGTTAAATCGCATGATCTGGGCGGCTAATTCTGATCACGAAAAAGGGATATTACACGACCAGGAAATGACTCATGCAGAAATTGAATTGTTTCTCGGGCTGTAGGGCATGTGGCACCGTCTTGTTGAAACCACATGTCGTCCACATCCATATCTTGCAATTTAGGCACAAAAAACTGGATTATCATATCGCGATAACGATCATCATTAACTGTTATTGTCTGACTAACTGTATTTTCGAAGAAAAATGGTCCGATGATGCCTCCAGCCCAAAATTCACACCAAACAGTGGCACGTAGTGGATGTATTTGTTTTGCAACAGTCACGTGTGGATTGTCTGAACCACAAATGCGATTAACGAAGCCATCAAGATAGAAATGAGCCTCATCGCTGAAAATGATTTTCTTCGAAAAATCAGTATCCACTTGTTGTTGTTCCATAATCCTTTCAACGAACTTTCTTCGTTGTGCGTGGTCAGTAGGCTTCAGTTCTTGAGTCAGTTGAACTTTGTAAGCATGAAGATGCAAATCTTTCGTGAGAATATGCTATAGAGACCTTCTCAAAATGTCCAATTCTCGTCCACGGTGCCGAATTGATGTTTCTGGAGTCTCAGCAACACACTCACGAACTGCTTCAATGTGTCGAACGATTTGTTGAAAGACGGCCAAAGCGTTTAAGATCACTAATTGATCCAGTCTCCCTGAATTTTTCAATTAATCTCTTCACAGTTGATGAGGTTAAATCACTATTCCGACCATATTTTGTACGAAAATTCCGAACTGTAGCTGCCAAACTTTCATTATTTTTAAAATATTGCTCAATAATGAAAAAAACGTTGTTCTTTCGTGTAGCGCTCCATTTTTAATAACCCTGAAGTGTCAGCTGTCACGCTGTATTTTTTGTTTCGTTGGCAACACTTTACCATACAAATGGCCCCAAATTCAAATCTTGCGTGAATTTTGGGACACCCTTTACATATTAATTTTAGATGCTGGATATAATATTTTAGGAGCTTTTCTGAACTGTTTTCAATTTAAATAACTGGTAAGTAAATCTTATGAAATAAAATGGGATATTTTAAATGCATTCCTGTGGTAAGTACTGCAATAGATATTTAACTAATTTAAATTATATAACATTGTCGTGTTTAAGTAAGTTTTCGAGCAAAAAATGTTGTTATTCCACAAAATGCTTTTAAAGTATACACAGGGTCTTAATTAATCGCAACGCAGTTTGTGCTCTGTTAATCAAGAATAACGTAAAACAAACTGACAAATCCACTTAAGAGACATACATATAATAAAACTATTAGGTAAAGCGCAACAAACGGTTTAACAGTGGCGCATCAAATTAGCATTAACACTAAATTAAAGAGGTTGTTTGCAGGTGCAAATTCTTTCAAAACATAATTTTGAGTGTTGGTTTTGTTTATATGTAAACGTACCGAACCAAAAGTGTAACATTTTATATGTTCTTCCGTAGAGACAAACTATTTACAATAAAGAATGTTATATAATTTTGAGACAAAAATACAGTCAACTTAATACTTAATTTAATATTGCTTCCAGATAAAGTTTTCTTAACGCTCAGAATTAAAACGATTCTATAACTTAAAATGTTTATACGTATGTTATCAGTTTCATTGTTTAATAACACGTAGGTAGAAAAGTTTTTGATCTGGCACATAGATGTCGCCCTTTTCAAAAAAATCTATATGATTTTTAGGAAGTACCAGCCTTCAAACGATACGTGTCAAAATATCATGACATTTCGGCTATTAGTTTACAAGTTACAGTGGTTTTAGTGATGCTACTTTTGATATTTTCAAAACAATGGAAAAAATTGAATTTCGTGTGTCGATTAAACACTGTTTCTTGATGGGAAAAAATACCGTTCCAGCAAAGCAATGGCTTCATAAGTGTTACGGAGACTCTACCCCTAAAAAATAACCCATCATTTACTAGTTTGCTGAATTTAAACGTGGTCGTACAGATACAAATGATGCTGAACGCCCTGGACACCCAAATGGGATGGTTACACCAGAAAACATAAAAAAATGCACAAAATTGTTTTGGATGACCGTAAAGTGAAATTGCGTGAGATAGTTGACACCCTAAAGATATCAAAAGAAGATGTTGGGCATATTTTGCATAAATATTTGGGCATGAGAAAGCTCTGTTGGAAATAGCTTACAGTGGACCAAAAACAACAACGTGTTGATGATTCTGAGCACCGTTTGGACCTGTTTAAGCGCAATAAAAAGAATTTTTTCATGCGAAATGTAAAAATGGATGCAGAATGGATTCACCATTATACACCGGAATGTCGACAATCAGCTCATTGGACAACAGCCGGTGAAAGCCGCCCGAAGTGACCAAAGACACAACAGTCAGCTGGGAAGGTTTTGGCCTCTGTATTTTGGGATGCGCATGGAAAAATTTTCATCGATTATGCCACAAGTTAATGGTTACGATGGCAAAATTGCATGAAATAAAGTTCGAATTCCTTTCTCATCAACCGTATTCTCCAGATTTGGCCCCCAGCGATTATTATCTATTCGCAGACTTCAAAAAAACGCTCGCGGAAAAGAGAATTAGCTCCAGTGAAGAAATTATCGCCGAAATTGTGGCCTATTTTGAAGGCAAAAACAAATCCTGCTACAAAAAAAGTATAGAAATGTTAGAAAAGCGTTGAACTGATTGAATCGCTTTTGAAGGAGATTATGTTGATTAATAAAGTCGAATTTTGAAAAAAAATGTGTTTTAAGTAGCTAGACTAAAAACTTTTCAGCCTACGTATTAATAACACTCGCCTTGTATACAGTCAGTGTAGGAGGGTGGATTGATCAGTCTGGTAAGTCTCTACGAAATGGCTGGAAATTACGTTAAGTGCCATGCCTGTTGGTAAGCGTGATTCTTGAAACAGTTATAGTCAAACTTTCAAACAGATGCAACGCAATGTTGTTTGTTAGCAGCTATTGGAAGTGATCGGTGTTTTATAGAAGGGAATAAAGCGGATAAAGCGGAGTATCGTGCAGTGAGAAAACATTTTTCTAAAAAAAGTCCACTGCGGCCCAGATAGAAACTGAACACAAGAATGTTCATGGGGAATCAGCACTAGCATTCAAGAGCATTTATTACTGGAATGAATTTAAACATGGTTGTACGAGCACTGCAGATGGTGTACGAACAGGTTTCTTCTGAAGAAATGGTCAACAAGATTCGTGGTATCGTGATGGAAGATCGTCGTATTAAGCAACTTAAAATTACTGAAATGGTAGGCATCTTATATGAACTGATGTGCAATTTATTGCCTGAAATTCTAAAAATGCACTACATGGTTTCAGCTCTCCAAGACAAGGAGAGCCTAATTCCAGACAGTGCAGAACAAGGCCCTGAGGATGATCACGATAGCCCCATGGTTCATGAGGAATAGACAGATTCACAGAGACCTCAGTGTGCCTACCGTAAAGGCACACATGAAGAAAGCTCAATTGAAGTTTATGGACAAGACGTTTCAGCACCCCAACCCAACTATCAGGGGCGCCTTCTACTCCTCTCACATGCCCGCCGCCAATTCCCGACACCCTCGAACCCTATCTCGGATGAAGACTCCTCACCCGCCATGACAGAAGAATGTCAAACTAGGTTAAGGTAGCATAAGTCTTAGGTTAAGTTAGGATAAGATAACCATGTTTAAAAAACCCATCTCCTAGGTTAAGTCAGTATAGGACTACTAGTTTAAGTGCTTAGGTTATGTTAGAATAAGCAAACTCTCACCCAGTGTAACTAAATTTTATAAATATAAGTAAGAGGCTATGCTTTATTTAGAATTCAATAAAGAAAACGGTGAAAAATGGATTGAGAATGATTCAGCTTCACGACCTTGTTCGTCGGTAGTATTTGAATATTTAAGCCAGTTGATGTTGTGGACATTAAAGTCGCCCAGGATGGCAATTTCATCATTTGGATAGTTAATTTGGAAATGATCGATGGTGTCCGCGAGAGAAGCGAAAAGCGTTCTAAAGTTAGTATTATTTGGTAGTCGATAGAGGATATAAATGAATCTCGTGGTTTGTTAAGTCGTTATTTTTAACCACATAACATCAAAGATTCGGGGCTACAGAGCCTCTTCTCGTTAGCAAGAGAGATCGCTTCTGACAAAGACAGATTCCAAAGTTACGCCTAAATCGGGAATAGAAGTCGTACCCAGGATAAAGATAGTTGACTGTGCTGGTCGATGAACTGACCTTGGTTTCACAGAGAGCGAGTACATGAGGTTTATTTGATTGCAGGTGTACTGAATTTATGTTCGAGTTTAAACCTCGTATGTTGCAAAAAACTACGCTACAATTTAATGTCGGTTCCGAAAGGCCAAAGTGGGAAGGTTTTACTAGGCATGATACTACGAGTTGTTTGCCATTGCCTTCCCGAGGGAGGCGACGGTCACGTTGTAAAGTTTTTTTTTTTTAATTTATTATTTTTCGAGCAGAGATTCGAACTCGGGTCATCATCATGATCATCATCATCAGCCTCTCTCCGCCCACTGCTGGACATAGGCCTCTTTCATTTTCCTCCATCTTCTCCTGTTCTGGGCCAACTCGTGCCTGCATGTTTTCTCACATCATCCACCCAACGTTTCTGCGGTCTGCCAACACTTCTCTTGGATGTTCTTGGTTTCCAATGAGATATTCTGTTGTGGTCTAGGTTTGTTCTAGCCACATGTCCAGCCCACTCCCACTTGAAGCATGCTGCTCTTTCTATGACATCTGTAAACCCCATTCTGGATCTTATGTCAACGTTTCTGATTCTGTCTCTTATGCTCACCCCCAGCATTGCTCGTTCCATTCCACGTTGTACTACTCTCAACTTTCTGATACTACCTTCCGTTAAATTGATCGTTTCCATTCCATATGTTAGAACTGCCAGGATACAACTTTCAAATGCTTGTCTTTTTAAGGAATTTGGGATATCCTTGCTTCTCAAGATCCATGACATTTTACCAAACGCAGCCCAGCTCAATCGGATTCTTCTCTGAATTTCCGCCTGTTGGTTTGCTTTGCCTAGTTTAAGAAGATGCCCCAAATATACATATTCCTGTACATTGGTTAATGTGTTATTAATTTTAAAATTTTTATTACTCTTTGACATAATTTGTTTATGTAGGTTCATTTTAAGACCTACCTGTTCTGCGGCTTTATTTAATTCATTCAGAAATCTTCCGTCCAGATTTATTCCCTTCAGTTCCCATTTAATTGTGTGAACACATTTTCGAAGGCAGAATGTGAACAGTTTCGGTGACGCTGTATCGCCCTGACTAACGCCTCTTTTTAATGGAATTTTGCCAGTTATGGTGTCTTCGTCTATTCTTATGTGCATTGAGGCTTAATTGTAAATGTCATTTATTATGTTGCTGTCCCTTGAGGATAGCCCATAGTTCTAGTGTGTCGAAAGCCTCTCGAAAGTCAACGAAAGCCACATGCAATGGAATATTATATTCCTGACCCTTCTCTATTATTTCGATTTGAACTCGGGTATCCGAATTAAATAGGAGACACCTTAGTCACTACGCTACAGCCACCTCCAGTAGTTATAAGTGTTGCTTATAGTACTGGTGTCTTTGGTCATTGATGATTCCGAAGACACATGTGTTCGTTATTCTTTGTATTATTTCTTCTTAGGAGGTAAATTAAGGTCGGTAGGGGAGAAATAATTTCAAATAACAATTATTTTATAATATCCTGTTTTATTATTTCTTTTCGAATATTTTTCTGTTCTTTCTCAGTGGTCTAGAATGACGTCCTTTCCTTTAGGCCTTTTTAAGTTCTGGTTTCTTGCATGGCTATTTTCTCCTTTATCTCGTTCGTTTCTTGTTTTTATCTTTGGCCATCAGTTTAACATTTAATTTCAAGAAGTGAGTAATCAAAAATTTACCCTCGCAAATAATAATTATTTGATGCAAGACAAATAATTTTAAGGCCTTTAAGTATTTTCTGTTTATTCAAAATAACGAGAAGTAAAAAAGACAAACAAGGCTGTATCACTATTTCCCTTTATACTCATTCTTAATAATAAATAAGCCTTTAAATGATAGGTTCTGTGAAAGTGTAGAATTATTAAAAGGTTTTAAGCAAAGGTTGACAGAAGTTAGAGACTCGACGGCATTTTAAAGTGCGGAAATATAGAGGTATCCTTGTCAGATAAAGTTACATGTATCTACCGCCATGGTGAAATTTATATTTGTGGGTTAAATTGTTTTGAAATATCCAGGTAGTTGAATATAAGAGATAATTGACAGGCGCTACAAAGTATATAAGGGATACTTTTATATGTATGTTTGTTGATTTTATCTAGTACGATTTAAAATAATAATATAATACTGAAATTTTGCAGTGAAAATACATCCATAATTTAAGTACATTTTGGGCTCTTATACTGGAATTCTGTAAGACAACCTCTTAGGTGGGGAGATAAATATGAAAATAATATGTAGGCTGAAAAGGGTTTGGTCTAGCTGTTTAAAACACATTTTTTTTTGCAAGATTCGACTTTATTCATCAACATAATCTCCTTCAAGAGCGATACAATCAGTCCAACACTTTTCTAACATTTCTATTCCTTTCTTGTAGAAGGATTTGTCCTTGCATTCAAAATAGGGCTCAGTTTCGGCGATAACTTCTTTACTGGAGCCAAAGCTCTTTCCCGCGAGCATTTTTTTTGAGGTCTGAGAATAGAAAATAGTCGCTGGGGGCCAAATGTGGAGAATACGGTGAATGACGAAGCAATTCGAAATTTAATTCTTGGGATTATGCCCTCGTAACTATTGACTTGTGTGTGCATTGTCTTGATGAAACAATTTTCTGGCTCTTTTTATGTTTTTTTTTCTTGTGTAACTACCTCATTTGGGCGTCCAGAGCGTTCAGCATCATTTCTGTCTATACGACCGCGTTTAAATTCAGCATACCAGTAAATGATGAGTGACTTTCCAGTGGCAGAGTCGTCGAAACCCTTATCAAGCCATTGCTTTACTTGAATGGTATTTTTTTTCATCAAAAAACAGTGTTTAATCAACACACGAAATTTGATTTTTTCCACTGTTTTAAAAATATCAAAAGTAGCGTCACTAAAACCACTGTAACTTTTCAGTATATATCACCACTACACCAAACACTTTATTTTTGCACTCGACGCGCGTTTCGCTAACCATGTTAGCTTTATCGGGAGCGATGATTGACTAAAGCTAAACTAAAAATCTACCCTATTTATACTTAGCCTAACACCTGAATTACTTAGGAAGGAATAGGGCGTCTGTCTTTATTTAAACTACTTTTAAATTTTATAATTTCCATACTTTCATATGCGTTCAACAATCTCCTATCAGATACATTTTTAATTAATCTTAGATTATCTAATGTTACAGTATGATCAGCATCAAGGGCATGTTAGGCAATGCTAGACTTTTTTGTTCTACTGTAATTTAAATGTGTTAAGTGATCTTTATATCATGTTTTATAATTGACCTTTTTGTTTGCCCAACATACTTTTTGTTGCAATCGTTACAACTAATTTCATAAATTCCAATTTTCTCACAATTAGGAATCTTATCTTTAGGATTTCCTAAGATATTCCTTAGATTGTCTGATGACTTGCAGACTAATGTGAGGCCTACCTTATTAAATACGAGTACTTTACTGAGTCCTTTGTTATATTTCGGATTATATGGAATGGAGACATACTTGGTCTTATTTTCTTCGCGTGTAAAAAAGGTGGAATTCTGAATATTTAACCTGAACTTATGTCTATTTATTAACTTCTTTACTCTGTCATCGTCATAACTATTAACTCTAGTTATATTTCTAGTACGATTCCTTTCGTTATTGAAGTTGACTTTATTCAGATGAAAAGTGTCCAAACGATGAACTAAAGAATGTAATGCGGCTAATTTGTGTTGTTTGCAATAAAATGAATCATTAGGAATATATCTTATCTGTTACTGTGTCTTTTCTATCGATATCAAGTTTTAACCTGTAACTTGTAAACTAATCACCGAAATGTCATAAAATTGGTTGGTACTTCCTAAAAATCATATGGATTTTTTGAAAAGGGCGACCTCTATGTGTGAGACCAAAAACTTTTCAGTCTACGTGTTATTAAGACTTTTTCAACAAAGGAAGCAATTTTCAATATATAATTAAGTAATTACTTGCCAACAATAATAGAAATAAATTAGTACATTTTTCCTTTATCAGGCAAGTTAAGTGGTGTTCATGTCAACGTGTGATCACTTAAGTCATACAAAAGAGAAATGCGGAAACGGAAATCTAAACAAGCCATTTTATAAGAAGCACTTAATTGATATTTCGCGTCAGACAAATTGCACCGAGACGTAATGACAAAGAAATTGTGATTTTCTTTGTTGTAACAGAGGTAATAATAGTATCGCATTAAGTGGATTTCGCCACTGATAGTAGCTTACATGTTAAATTCGTCATTGATAAAACAATTGTATACCTATTATACTCTATTTATTTGAAACTGATTTTAATAAAACTCTCAGTGGACTGACCGGTGGTCCTATATTAGACGTATTTTTCAGGTAAAAATGCTCTTTTGTAAAGAAGTTTTATTGCCGATCAAATCATTTTATTTACATACCTTCCTGTTGCCCCAACAAAAATAAATAAATAATATTTAGAGCAGCATGACTAAGTGTCAAGCCAGTTCGGAACAAGTCAGTTAGTGTTAAAGTTAAGTTAAAGTTAGTTATAAAGGCAAGTACATAAGTTTCGTCATCGACGAAATGACAAAAAAAAACATAATATTACTGTTTTATCGCCTGCCACCATATCACTGTGAGCTCAATACGATAGAACTTGCATGGGCACAGGTTAAAGGAAAAATACGACCTATAAATTAGCAGACCTCCAAAACTTTTTCAGAATGCCATATCTACTCTTTTTACAGAAAATTGGCGAAAGTGCGTCGAGCATGAATTGAGGGTGGAAGATAAAATGTGGACTGTGGACATGGAAGTGGATGCCATTGTTGAACCTTTAATTATACATGTAAGTTCAAATGAGTTGGATAATGATAATGAAGGTTTTTCAAGTACGTCGGAGATAGAAGATTGATAATACTTTTTTAATTGTTGATTGTCTACCTCATTTGTATAATTTTTAATTAATAATGTTTAACTATAAAATATTATTTTTTCTAATAAATGTTTAAACATTATAAAACTGTTTCATTCATACTATTCGCAAATAATACGTATACGCCCAGGCGCTCCCCCACTGGCCAGAATTATTTCAGACTATTTAGCCCCAAACAACAAAAAAGGATCGTTTTTTCCGATTGTATTCAAACAAAAAAGAATGTGAATATTAGACCGATGCCAGCTTGCTTTAAAGATAATTTCCTAAAACAAACATATTTGCAAGTAAAACATAATGAAACTGTTGTTTCAGTTAAGATGTGGTTATATATTCTTGCAAATATATTTAAGCTAGGGATTCTTCTTTGTCTTCTATAATGTTTTGCGTTTTGTTATAACGATATATCTCGTATATATCCTTTTTTATGTGCATATATATATATATATATATATATATAATATATATATATATATTACTTTAAAATTTTTTTGAACCATCAATTAATATTTATTTTCGATTTTTGGGATTTGGTTTCATTTTATGAATATTTAGTATTCAAAATTAAACTTAAATTGACGTTTTGGTTTAGGGCATTTTCATTTTTTTCTTTATTTCTTGAATCTCACATGTTTTATTTACTACTTACACGCCGGGGTGCCATATATATATATATATATATATATATATATATATATATATATATATATATATATATATATATATATTATACATATATGTATATGTATATATATATATATATATATATATATATATATATATATATATATATATATATACATATATACATATATATATATATATATATATATATATATATATATATATATATATATATATATATACATATATACATATATATAAATATATATATATACATACATATATATATATATATATATATATATATATATATATATATATATATATATATATTGATATTTTTCTAGAATGTTCTAGAATTGTTCACTTAAAAAATATAAAGTATGTGTCATCAAAAATGTAGTTTCGGTTTTAACTCGGTAAAAATTCTCTAAGAATGCTAAAAATTTCTGTACTTTTGCCCAATTCTTCAAAAAAGTAGGGTGGAGGAGTGGTTCATGTATAATCAATAAACCTGTACATGTTCTACGTAGTTTTTTAATTAAGATTGTGTTCACTAATACACAAAGAAAATGCATACCAAAAACTATTGGCAATGTATGGGATATCTTGCAGACTATTGTTAAATTCATTTAATTTGTTACATCATGGAATAACAAACTGTCAATTTTAAAGCATTTTAAATAACATTCCAGATAATTGGGACCCTCTGATAAATTATTCTTAATATATATATATATATATATATATATATATATATATATATATATATATATAATATATATATATATATATATACACATATATGTATGTACTGCTAATTGCAGTTAGATAGGAATGCCTACCTATATTAAATTATTGTTATATTGAAGGCTGTTTTTAGTGGCATTAGCAACATGCATATGCAAGAATCATCCATTAGCGTAGCCAAGGGTGGGCTAGGAGGGCATATACCCCACGTCCCTTTTGGATGTAGAAAATACTCCCCTTACAATTCGAGCTCTTTTTGTTGAGATTAATTTTTTGCGAAAAATATTCTTCCCAGTTATCGATTAAATTAGGTGTCAATTTTTAGAATTCCACTATGGGTAAGGGTTGTTTTTTGTGAAAAGTCTCCTCTCCCGGTTATCGATCTTTAAATTGGGTCTAGGTTTTTAGAGATACATTGTAGGTAGAGGGTCTTGTGTGTGAAAAATTACGCCACCCCCTCATCATCGATATTTTAAAGTCAGTGTAAGATTTTAGAGTTTCATTGTGAAGAATCTCCTTTCCTCTCATTTTGTTGATTTTTAGGTTATTGTACTGAGCGGGGTTCTAGTGCAACATGATTTTTTTTACTTTAAATAATTTTTCCCTCTGATTGCTTAGCACCCCCTTATTAGTTAATCGACGCCTCCCATTATAAGGAGCTCCGCCCCTAGTTTTTTTTTCCCCCACTTTATATCTTATTTCAGAAGATGGACGAAACAGTTAACTAGTATCAAATAAATATTTTTGAGATAGTACATACTATTTCTTTATGTGCTATTTTTGAGTACACTTCCGAACTAACAGCTGAATAGTCGCATTTTTCATACTTTAGTAGCTCTAAAACAATACATTTGGAATAAAAACAATTTATTCATTCCTCTCGTAGTTTGTTTACGTCACCGACGTTATTAAGTAACAATTGAAAGGTGGGTGAAATTGGGGGCGGGGGTGACTGAACTAAAATCCAAAATAGAGTTAAAGAGTCAACCGTAAAACATTATTTTCTAATATACAATCATTTGAACTTGAGTCCGGGTATAGATTACCTTATTATCATTCATTAAATCCTAGATCAAGTTATAACAGTTAAAGTCAAACATTACGAGGGATCCTCTATACAGACAGATGGTACATAACTTTAAACTCTACTTAAAACACGATTACATATAAAAAGTATCCTTTTGGTGTCTCTATCGATTTAGTAATATTACATTTTCATGCAATCTTGTTATTTTTATAGCAGTTAGTAACAATATAATCCTACCTCGAAGCAAATCCAAGGAGATTGCATGTTAATAGTCGTAGTCAGACAGAAAACAGAACCGCAAGAAACGAAATAAAAGGAAAATAAAAGTAACAAATTCGATTAGTGTCTCTTTAGTTGAGGGAACGAAATGGGTGACGTCGTCTTAGACACCAAAGTTTCAGTCAATTACACTAACACGATCGTGTATTCAATGTTTTTAGTCGTGACGTGATGTTATTCAGATGTTTTTGTTGATGTTGAGGGTAAAGGGAAGAGAAAGAAAAAAATATATAAAAAAAAACTTATTAGAAAACATTAGATGTATTTTTTTAAACAAGAAGATAGTCTACACCCGTTATTATAATTTAGAATTTAGTTGTGAATGGCGAAAATGTGTAATATTTTTTGAAGTTTTCGAGCGGTTTGATACTTTATATTCTAGGATAAATAATTACGTGCTTTTGTATATAGTGCCGATTTAAGGTTCTTTTAGGATTTAGGCCTTCCTGATATTATCTAATAATCAACGTGATGTACATCTGGTGGCCAGGTGCGACACGGTAGAGAATTACATATACCTAGGGGAGGGGTCGGCAACTTATGGCACGCGTGCCATCTCTGGCACGCCAAGCAATTTTGAATGGCACGCGTACCTGTTCAAAGTTTACACATTAACTCTGAAATCTGTGACATGTTTCGAAATTAAGTAAATAATCGAAGACAATATTACTTTAACGATACAAACAAAAACGATATATTATATAGGTCACTAGGTATTATTAGCAAAAACTACAAAATATATATTTTGTAACTTATAATTTTACTGAATGCATTGGTTTGGCTTTAATTTCGGCAAGTATTAAAGACGGCAAGCCTCAAAATATAAGCCTAGGCAAAAACACAAATAAACGTCCTCAATTCAGATTAAAAGAGCCGCTATAAGGTGGTTTTTGTTTGACTTGACTTCAATCGTTCCGACGAGCGCCGCAACTCTTTTTATATTGGCGAACTTTAGTTTTTGTTAGATTTAACTCTCTAGGGCGGCCCTTTGTTTGCAATGGGCGCGTTGTAGATAATAATTTTTGTTCTAAGAAATTTAAAAAACGTAATTATTGGAATTTTCTGGAAACATTATTTTTCTATATATAGAAAGCGGCTACACGTTTGGATCATTTAGTATAGAAGTAACATCCGTTCCAGTCAATAGTCGTCGAAAAGTTTCAAAATTAAAATTACGTTGCGTTATGGCCGCGAAGAAACAGAAGGTAGACGTTCGATCATCTCAAACTTCATGGACAACAGATTACGGTTTTGTACAGCAAAACGATCGGGCCATTTGTGTCCTATGTCGGGAAAGCGTAGTTTTCCGGACATCTAGTGTTCAACGACATTTCCAGATAAAACATGAATCGTCATTTAAAGATAACGCTGAAAAAAAGGGAGGCAATACAAAGAGCACGTAAACAATACAAGAAACAGTCAACATTCTTTAGCAAAGTTTTCCAAGGAAAAAATCAGGTAACTGAATGCAGTTTCAAAATTGCACAATCGTTGGCACAAAAGGGTAGGCCGTTCACTGACGGAAAATTTATGTAGCAAACGTTTTTGAGTACTGGCGAGATTTTATTCGACGATTTGCCCAATAAGGATACAATATTGGACAGGATTAGGGATATACCGGCATCAGCGCGGACCACCGAGAGACGAATTACCGAAATGACACAAAATGTCCAAAAACAACAGAGAGACGATATCAAACGGAGTTTTGTAATTAGTGTAGCATTGGATGAAAATGTCGATATTAATGACATTGCCCGTCTGGCAATCGTTGCGCGATACTTCGATGATGGCAGTGTGTATGAAGAGCTGATTTGTCTGCTCCCATTGCAGGGAACTACAAGAGGAGAGGATATATTTTCAGAATTTGTTAAACATTTTGTAAAGCGGAACATTGATTGCGCTCCTGCTATGATTGGGAGACATAAAGGATTTGTTTCCCTTCCTATTGAAAGCATGGGTCGATCAGTTTTGAATTTTCATTGCATAATTCACCAAGAGAGTTTGTGCGCTAAAATCTCCGCTGGAAGTTTAAAATCCGTGATGGATAGGGTGGTTAAAATAGTTAACTACATTGTTGGTCGTTCTTCACTGATTCATAGACAATTTAAGGCTTTTCTGCAGGAATTAGAAAGTGCATATTCAGATATACTATTGCACAATAATGTGCGCTGGATCAGGCGTGGTAAAGTGCTTTCTAGATTTGTGAAATGTCTGGGCGAAATTAAATCGTTCTTGTTGGAAAAAAAATCAAGTGGATGCTTATCCTGAACTAGAAGATAAGAACTGGATCTGTATGTTAATGTTTCTTACTGATATTACAAACCATCTCAGTGAACTCAACTTAAAGTTACAAGGTTCAGGCAAAACATTCTGGATTTATACGAATCCTGGAAATCATTCAAATTAAAAATAGATTTATTTATCAGCGATGTTACTACAAACACATATAAATATTTTCCAAATTTAAAAACTTATATATCCAGTGTCGACGATGGTGCACTAATAGACGAAATTCTTAAATATATGACTAATTTAAAAGACGAGTTTATCGAGAGGGGTTAGGATTTTGATAAACATGGTCCTGTGTTCGCTTTTTAATCAAACCAGATTTAATGGATTTTTCCAGCAGTTGCTTTGACATATCTCTTTTCTCATGGATGGACATTAATGATTTTGATCTTCAATACATTGAATTTAAAAGCTCCGAGTTATGGAACACGAAATTTGTAGAATTAAGAAGGGTATTAGAAGGTGACTACCTGAATCATTCAAACGAGATACTCAGTTGTTGGATGAGTTTACCAGAGAAATTTATTTGTCTTAAGGAAGTAGCGTTTGCCATGCTTACAGCTTTCGGATCATCCTATATCTGCGAACAACTTTTTTCCCATATGAGAGTGATTTTAAACCCGTACCGAAGTAGGCTGACAACAGACAACTCGGAAGCATGTGTGACACTGAAAATAACTAGACATGAACCGGATATAAGAAAACTCTCTAAAGAACTTCAAGTACAGGGTTTACACTAGGTCCTAGGACTAGTATAATAAAATTATTTGTTAAATGTTCAAATTTTTTTGTAATTAAACCTTCTAAAAGCAATATTTTAAGTTAATTTAAGTTAATTTTTGTCAATTTTAGTTGTAGTAAGTACCTATGTCGGCACGCAAAATGTTGTATGGATGAAAACTGGCACCCCTTAGTTAAAAGGTTGCCGACCCCTGTTCTAGGATAAATAATTACGTGCTCGTTAAAAAAATATCTTTTGTATCTAGTGCCGATTTAAGGTTCTTTTAGGATTTAGGCCTTTCTGATATTATCTAACAATCAACCTGATGTAGATCTGGTGGCCGGGTGCGACACGGTAGAGAATTACATATATCTAGGGTCTCTTATAACAAATAGAGGTGATTACAGAACAAATAAAGAGACATATCGGCGTAGCGGAAACAGCTGTAACGCAAATGATAAGGGTGTGGAAAGATGACACCATAACCATAGGAACTAAGAAGAAACTAGTTCATTACCTTGTGTCGTCTGCGTTTATGGACGCTGCAGGAACTTGGACAATAAAGGAAAGTGACCGTACAAAAATTGACGCCTTTAAAATGTGGTACTGACGTGGCTTACCTCGCGTACCATGGGCTGAGCATCGCACCAACGTCCCCATCGTAAGAGAACTGAAAACATTGATAGTTGAGGTTAATGCCAAACTTCTGGGATACTTTGGTCACATTTCCAGAAGAGAGGACGGACTTGAGAGACTTATGGTGTGGAGTCATATCGCTAGTAAACGCTCAAGAAAACGCGCTAATCTAACCGGAGTTTCAGCACATGTAGTTCACATCTGCCACGAGATAGGGATCGATGGAAGGATGCTATAAATCGTTGCCTTCACCCATTTTGATCACGACACTTCAGCCATGAAGTATAACGAGTAAGAAGAAGAAGACATTATCACATCATCGCATATGTTTTTTTTCATCGATAATAAAGTATGATTTTATAGTTGCCGCTGTTTCAAAGTACAGAAATTAGATGACGTCAAAATTTAACAGCAAAAATTTCAGAAAATATCTGCCAACTTACGTTGTAAAGATCATTTATTACTCTGCTGCTAATGGATTCATTAACAATAGTATTGACACTACTGAGTATATATCACCACCACACCAAACACTTTATTTTTGCACTCGACGTGCGTTTCACTAACTATGTTAGCTTAATCAGGAGCGATGATTGATTCGATCCTGATGAAGTTAATATGCTCCTGATGAAGCTAACATGGCTAGCGAAACGCGCGTCGAGGGCCAAAAAAAAAATGTTTGGGGTAGTGGTGATATACAGTCAGTCCAAAAAGTCTCCATACACTACCTGCTTTGTACACTATTTTTCTGTTATGTTTAACTAATTAATTGGAACTATGAGAAAACATGTTTAAATTAATATTTGAAACTTAACCAACAAGGATTGGCATTAAAAACAACTATAGAACATTTTAGTTAGAAGTTACATCATTATCATAAAAATGTAAACAAAATTAATGTCAAAAAAGTCTCCATACACTTAACAATTACCAATAATAGTCTGACGGAATTTAACGGAAAATAACAACTTTGTTTAAACTAATATTTAGTGGGACCGCCGTTGGCCTTGATAATCCCCTGTAACCTTTTTGTCATGCTTGCAACCAGCTTTCTAGTAACTTCTGCTGGCATGTTCTCTCATTGGTTCAATATTCTGTTTTTTAATTCTTCTCTATTTGAAAGATTACGTTTGCGAACGCGCCGTTCAAGTTCTTCTCATAAATGCTCGATGGAGTTAACATCGGGTGATTACGGAGCTGTATGAAGCTGCTGTCGCACATTATGGATCATCCCTTCTCGCACCAAGTTTGCGGTACGTTTCGGATCATTGTCCTGTTGGACTTTTTTTCGAGTGCTAATTTTTGGACACTTTCTCTTAAATTGTCTCTCAAAATGTTCAGATAAACATGCTGATCCATTACCATTAATAAAATGTAAATTTCCAACCCCTCCAGCGGACATGCATCCCCAAAATAGAACACTGAAATCCCCTTGTCTCATCGTGGAACAAATGTTTTGAATATCGAATGCGGTATTCTTCTTCTTTCTTCAAACTTTAGTTCTGCCATCAGACCCAAAAAGGTTAATTTTAGTTTCATCACTAAAGATTACGGATTTCCAAAATTCAGGAGGTTTAGTAACGTATTCCCTAGCAAAAGCTAACCGCTTTTTGCGATTAGCTTCTGAAATTAACGGCTTCTTCCTGGCTGCACACCCCTTATAGCCTGCCCTGTGCAAACATTTTCTCACTGTTTGTGAACAAACATTTTTCGAAAATAGTTCCCGTGCTTCTTTTTTTAATTTTGGTGCACTTTTCTTGGGATCTATAATTACACTGGTCAACACAAGTCTTGTTTCCTTTATTTATTTTTTTGTTATTGGGTATTTCTATGGCCCTGACTATGAAAAAAATACTGGGAGATTGCTAACAGCTTTACCTTTTGAAATATAGAGTTTTATTATTTTGCCAAAAAAAAAAACTAAGTAAAAATAGTAAATGAGGGTAGTTAGCTATAACTCAAAAACAAAAGCTGTTAGAGAAAAATTGTTGCCCTATTTAAAAAATACGCGTCAATTTGAGATAGAAACAAAAAAAAAATCACAGGAAACAAGCAATTTTCTTTCTCAAATTCGACCAACTATGGAATACTGCTCCCATGTTTGGAGCTCCGCTCCCAAACATACACCGCATTTGTTGGATTCTGTTCAGAGAAGAGCTGTTCGTCTGATTGGAGACCCGGAACTGACCGTCGGCCTTGATTCGCTGCAACATCGAAGAACGGTTGGCGACTTGAGCCTATTCTACAAGTACTTTCATGGAAAGTGTTCGAAGAATGTGGCCCGCTTAATTCCTCCCAGAGCGGTGCATGTTAGAAGTACACGTCGCGTTAATTCTTCACATCCGTATGAGGTTCAGCTTGTTACTCCTCGTACAACGCTTTTCAAGCAGTCTTTTATATGGAGAACATCATCCCTTTGGAATAATTTGCCCAGGACTGTGTTTCCCACTGAGTACAATCTACAGCGATTCAAGAACAACGTGAATCGCTTTCTCCGCACACGTGTCGCTTCTGTAGCGCTTTAGGGACTTCCCTGTAGCACGTGTGCTAGACCCATAAAAAAAAAAACACTTGATGACCTAGTAAAAATACGTAGAATACGTTACTAAACCTCCTGAATTTTTGGGAATTCGTAATCTTTAGTTATGAAACTAAAATTAACCTTTTTGATGGCAGAACTAAAGTTTGGAGAAAGAAGAATACCGCATTCGATATTAAAAACATTTGTTGCACGGTGAGACAAGGGGGTGGCAGTATTCTGCTTTGGGGATGCATGTCCGCTGGAGGGGTTGAAAATTTACATTTTATTAATGGTACCAAGAATCAGCATGTTTATCTGAATATTTTGAGAGACAATTTAAAAGAAAGTGTCGAAAAATTAGCACTCGAAAAAAGATACATTTTCCAACAGGACAATGATCGGAAGCATACCGCAAACTTGTAGCGAGAATAGATGATCCATAATGTGCGACAGCAGCTTCATACACCTCCGCAATCACCCGATATTAAACTCATCGAGCATTTATAGGAGGAACTTAAACGGCGCGTTCGCAAACATGTTTCAAATAGAGAAAAATTAAAAACCAGAATATTGAACGAATGGGAGAACATGCCAGCAGAAGTTACTAGAAAGCTGTTTGCAAGCATGACAAAAAGGTTACAGAAGATTATCAAGGCGAACGACGGTCCCACTAAACATTAGTTCAAACGAAGTTGTTATTTTTCGTTAAACTCCGTCAAACTATTATTGGTAATGGTTAAGTGTATGGAGACTTTTTTAACATTAATTTTGTTTACATTTTTATAACAATGATGTAACTTCTAAATAAAATGTTCTGTACTTGTTTTTAATACCAATCCTCGTTGGTTAAGTTCCAAATATTAATTTAAACATGTTTTCAAATAGTTCCAATTAATTAGTTAAATATAACAGAAAAGTAGTATAGAAAGCAGGTGGTGTATGGAGACTTTTTAGACAGACTATATACTGAGTAGTGTCATTGTGCCAAAAATTCCACATTCCCAACATAATAGTGTTGAGTTCCTTTTACACAAAAATCTTAGCTCAACTACCGGGGTAAGTTATAAAGAAAAATTTGCAGAACTTAAAACAAATAATAATTTTCTACATTACTACTGTCTACACTGAAACATTTAGTCTATCCTTTCTCAAGTTCTTTCATTCCATCTAAAAAGTTTTATTGTTTATGCCTCAAAAGACGACGCTACATCGACTTTTAACTTATCATCTGAGGAACATTTTCTGCTTCTGAGGGCTTTTTTTTAGATATTTGAACAAAAGGAAGTCACAGGGCGCTAATTCAAGCAAAAGGGTAAATGTTCTAACTAACACACAGCTTTCGGTAATGGTTTGAACTGTGCGGGTCTTGTGGTTCCTGCAGTCATCGTGCAACAGGAAAGTTTTGGCTCTCCAGGAATACGGACGTCGTTCTTCCGTAAACTTCTCCATTATCGTGAATCATTTTTCCATGTATTAAATAAGTAAAATTCTTTCTCAGTTCCAAAAAATGTTCGTCATCATCTGGCATAACTGAGTTTTTGCCTTATTTGGAGGTAAAGAGCCTTTATGAACCCATTATATCGATTCTTACTTCCTCACAAGGGATGATTGACTCAATCAATTATTATTTCTGATAATGATAACATAGTTCACGAAACACGCGCCGATTGTGTGTATTTTTCTTGTGGTGATATAAACTTGCGTGCATAGAAATCGGCCCATTGTAAACTTTTGACTTCAACTATATTTTTTTAAAAAAATTATTCATCAGATCAAAAAAAGAAATATGCTGTTTGAAAGAAAATTTAATATGCTTTAATGTGAGTATAAATTTACGAAAACTTATTTCGACTTCCTATGTTTAACATAGTGAAATTAATGCATTAAGCAAATTAAGCTTTTTTATTATTAACATAAATAGGGTTATTGACAATTTAAAACTTAAAACTTAATTTTTTAATAATGGGTATGACCTCCTCTTGCCCTAATAACAGCTCTCATACGATTAGGCAAAGATCTAATCAAGTTTGCTATTATTTCTTGAGGGATGTTAAACCACTCTTCTTCTACTGCAACAATAAGCTCTGCGATCGAGTTTGGGGTATGAACTCTAGCTCGAATTCTTCGTTTTAACTCATCCCATAAATGTTCGATCGGATTTAGATCAGGACTGTATGCTGGCCACTCCATAACCCGAAAACCGACTTCTACAATGTAATCTTGCACGATTCTTGCGGTGTGCGGCCTTGCATTGTCATGCATAAAGGTAAATTCGTCTCCAATGTAGTCGACGTAAGGTACCACATAAATTGCTAAAATCTCCTCGATATATCTAGCAGCCGTTAAACCTCTTCTTCCGTGAACACGGTCGCCCCTACGAATGAACTCAGGGTCGGTTCGTGCTCCTATAGAAATTGCACCCCAGATCATACAGGAACCACCTCCATAAGCACTCCGCTCTTCAAAGCAGCAATCTGCAAATCGCTCTCTTGGTCTTCGGTACACTTTCCTTCTTCGGTCGCTACCATGGAGGCATATTCTGGTCTCATCTGAGAACAGAACAGATCCCCATTGTTCCAACGTCCAATTCAGATGATCCCGTGCAAAACGCAGGCGGGCTTGCCGATGAGCTGGAGTAAGTTTTGGACCAATCGCAGGTGTTTTAGGGGTCAGGTTATTTTCCTGCAGTCTTCGTCTTACTGTCCACTGACTAATAGCCACTCCTCGCACCTCACGGAGCTGTCGTTGCACTTGAACGGCATTAAGGTGACGATTTCTTAATCTTGTTGACACAATAAAGCGGTCATCACGAGCGGTTGTAAATCGCCTTCTGCCTGTTCCAGGTCGCCTATGAAAGGATCCAGTCTCCTCATAACGTTTGCACACTCTTCGAACCGCTGCGCATGTCATATTCAATTGTCTAGCAACAGCTCGCTGACTAAGTCCATTTTCGATTAAAGCAAAAACTTGGGCGGCTTTTTTGTGGTGTAGTATGCATTAAACTAACACACTTAAACACTACTGAGATTATGAAAAACGAATTAATATGCAAATTTCAGTTGCAAACGCAATAATTTTAATATTTGACAAATTTGTTATTTTCGTTACAATCACCATATAAACACGTTTCATTTGTTTACCGGTTGCTACGCATATAAACGATAAGCCTTCTTGATAAATTTATACTCACATTAAATTGTCTTTCAAACAGCATATTTCTTTTTTTGATCTGATGAATAATTAAAAAAAAAAAAATATAGTTAAAGTCAAAAGTTTACAGTGGGCCGATTTCTATGCACGTTAGTGTATGTTGTGTAATATTTAAGGCATATTACTTGCCCAGCATTGAGAAAAACGTACATTTTGCAGTTACAATAAAGTCTGCTTATAACGAACCCGTTTATAGCGAATTTTTGGTTAAAACGAAATATTTTATAATGCACGAAAAAACTTCCCGGTTCTAACGAACTTCCGGATAAAGCGAACCAAATTCGGATGTTTTGTGTCCATTTATAACGAATTTGCAACTTCTCGTGCTCGATGTCGTGCGACTTGATTTAGGGAATTCACCGAAACTCGAGGAACCCCTATTCTACATGTTTCCGCCGCGTCGCTAGTTCGAGCAGTATTATTTTCTGTTCACTTATGTTATGCGGTTCTAATGCATATTTGATCAAAGTAGCAAAGTGAATGTTTAAGTTTTTATTTTAAAAAGAGTACTCAAAAACGTAAAGTGTAGGGTTAAACAAAGTGATGTTTCCAAACAGTTGAATTTAACTAAATCTATGGTTTTACCATATGGAAAAAGAAGCAAGAAATCTTATCAATTTATGATGAAAGAAATTTTAGTTGTAAAAAAGTAAGAAAATCTACACATGACCAAGTGATAATGGACTCATTAAATGACACGAACATGTTCTTATTACCGGCTTTACTTTACAAGAGAAAGCTAGTGAATTGGGAAAGAAAATAGAGAACACCGAGTTTAACCGTTCTAGAAGTTGGATTGAACGATTTAAAAGCGACATAATATTAGTGAGGTTAAGAGTGTAGGAGAAACTGCAGTAGTTGATATGACTGTTGTTGATCAGTGGTTGGCCAATGTATGGACGGAAATTCAAAAAAGTTATAAATATACGGACATTTTTAATGCGGATGAAACGGGTTTTGTTTTACAAGATGACGCCTGATAAGATGTTTGTCGGAGAGGATTGTGCTGGTGGAAAATTATCAAATGTAAGGATTACTGTGTTGGTAACTGCAAATATATCTGGAACAAAGAATAGAAAATTATTGGTGAGAGGAAAGTCTGCCAATCCCAGGTGTTTTAAAAATAAATATTTACCAGTAAAGTACAAATCAAACAGTAAAGCGTGGATGACACCAGAAATTTTTAAAAACGATCTGATCGGATGGGACGAAAAATTAAAATTCACAAACAGAAAAATATTACTTTTGATTGACAACTGTCCAGAGCATCCTGAAGTTGCAGCAAATAAAATTGGTTTTTTTATGCCTCCAAACATAAGTGCAAAGCTCCAGCCTATGGATCAAGGTGTGATACATTCTTTAAAATGTCATTAGAGAAATATTTTACTTATGAAAATATTAGAGACGATCGATAAAGGTAACGTTTTTTTCTGTAACTCTCTTGGACGTTATAAACATTATCCATATGGATTGGCAGAGTCAGTAGAAACCATTGCAAACTGTTTTAAGCATGGCGGATTTTTAAGGAAGGAATGTAGATATGACTCAGATGATGATCTACCGTTGACTCAGTGGATTGAAAAACATCGAAAAGATCCTACTGATTGTCTAGAATTTGTTTATGATGCTGACATTCAACAAAGTACAGTGGAAATCGAGATTAAAAGATGAATCACTTTAATTTTGAAGAATATGTATGTGCTGAAAATGAATTAATGACGAGAGAAATATTGACTGATGATCAAATGTGACATCAGTGACTTCTGGAAAGATTTTAGGCGATAATAAAGACGAAGACGAGCTTGGAGAAGGAGATAATATTTATGTACCACCCATTTTAGAAATGACTAAGAAAATGACTGAATCTCGTGAAGTTATATATATATGGAGTAATTTTTGTGAATTATATAAACACCGTTTCTCCTTTAAGTAAAATTGTACAAAAAAATTACCGACTTTACTGTATAAACTACGTAATTTAATGTTTTCGTTTATACTCGTATATGTACCAACTTTAGTGTGACTTGTTTTTAGTGTTCCGTACGGAACACTTATAAGATCACTTCGGTGTCTGTCTGTCACACACCCGATTTTCTCCGAAACTATTTGTCATAGAAACTTCAAATTTGGTAATAATATAGGAATTGATGGCCTCATCAGAGCCACGTAGTTTTGAAAGTTAAATTTTTACTTAAGGGGTTAATTTTGGAGGGGTGAAATCGGAAGTGAAAAAAATTTTTTTTACTAGGTCATCGAGTGTGGTGTCAAATGAAAGGTTGTGAAAACCCGAGTAAAAAATATATATACAATGTAATACTTGCGCGCACTTTTTCTTTGTATTATTTTCAAAAAATCGCGAAAAATCGCTGTCCCGCGCCTTATCTCGAAAAGTACTTATCAAAAAATTTTTGAAAAAATCCTGGAATATTCTCCACGGGGGGTAGATTCAATGAAAATTATCACGAGTGCATTACCTTTAATAATTTATCTGGTATTTAAAAAAAAAAAAAAAAAATTCAAGGTCATCAGATTTCAGTAGAGATTGGAAACAAACTTTGTTGAAAACTCAGGAGGGCTGTGTTTTTGTGAAGTCACTGATGATTTTATACCACCGTAACATAAATTTTGACTTAAGGGGTTCGTTTTGAGGGGTGAAATCAGAAGTGAAAAAAAAATTTTTTTACTAGGTCATCGAGTGTGGTGTCAAATGAAAGCTTGTGAAAACACGAGTAAAATATATATATATATATATATATATATATATATATATATATATATATATATATATATATATAATGTAATACTTCCGCACACTTTTCTTCGTATTACTTTTAAAAAAATCGCGAAAAATCGCTGTCCCCTACCTTATCTCGAAAAGTACTGATCAAAAAATTTTAAAAAAATTCTGGAATATTCTCCATGGGGTAAAGATTGAACGAAAATTATCACGAGTACCTTTAATAATTTATTTGGTATATAAAAAAAAAAAATTTCAAGGTCACCAGTTTTCAGTAAAGATTGGAAACAAACTTTGTTGAAAACTCATTTGGGGTGTGTTTTGTGAAGTCACTGATCATTTTATACCACCCTAACAAAAATTTTTATTTTAAAAACAATCAACGTACGGAACACTAATTGTGCAAGTTCAACTTGCACTTGACCGGTTTTTTTGTTTTCATTTGAAGAAAACTGCTGTTGAATCGTACCGATTATTTCGAGAAGCTTATGGTGAACATGCTCCATCGCAAGATACGTGTGAACGATTGTTTCGGCGTTTCAAAAGTGGTGATTTCGATGTTGCAACGTGGAAAACCGCCAAAAAAATACGAAGATGTGGAATTGCAAGCATTGCTGGACGAAGATGATTCGCAAACACAAAAACAACTCACCGAGCAATTGGGCGTTAGTCAACAAGCTGTTTTCAATCGGCTACGGGAGATGAGAAAGATTCAGAAGATTGGTAGATGGGTACCACATGAGTTGAACGACAGGCAAATGGAAAAGCGCAAAAAACAGGTGTGACATTCTGCTCGCTCGGTAAAAAAGGAAGTCGTTTTTGCATCGTATAATTACAGGGGATAAAAAGTGGATTTATTTTGAGAATTTCAAGCGCAAAAAATCATGGGTAGACCGAATCGCTTTGGCAGAAAGACGATGCTCTGTGTTTGGTGGGATCAGAGGGGCGTGGTCTATTATGAGCTGTTAAAACCTGGGGGAAACGGTTAATACTAAACGCTACCAACAACAATTGACCGATTTGAACCGTTCGCTGCTTGAAAAAAGGTCAGAATACCGAAAGAGGCAACACAAAGTCCTTTTTTTTTCATGACAATCACATACGGCAAAACCAGTTCGCGACACGTTGGAAGCACTCAGCTGGGATGTTCTACCCCATGCGGCTTACTCACCAGACTTGGCTCCTTCCGATTATCACTTGTTTGCATCGATGGGTCGCGCACTTGAAGAGCAGCGCTTTGGTTCGTACGAAAAAAAATGGTTCGATGAATGGTTTGCAGCAAAAGGGGAAGATTTTTACTGGCGTGGTATTCACAAATTGCCCGAAAGATGGGAAAAATGTATAACAAGCGATGGAACATACTTTGAATAAAGCACTTTATATCATTCTTCCGAATTTAACATGTTTTTTTAGAAAAAACACCCGCATTTTATACTTGTACACCTGGCAAATAAAAATTAGTGAAAAATGATATTTTACTGTTTGTAACGAATTTCGGATATAGCGAACCATTTTTAGTGATTTTTTGGAGTTGGTTATAAAGGGACTTCACTGTATTATCAAAAAAGTGTTATTCGAAATATTTTCTCAAAAATTCTGCTTTTTGTATGAAATAATGCTGTCACGAGTATAATATTTTACAATAATTAGATAAAAACAAAATATTTTTATGATCACGGCTCAACATTGAAAAACGATAAAAAGTTTATAAAGCTGGTTTTATGGTGTTGAAAGTAGCGGTAAATATTTAACGTTCTAAACACTAGACCTGTGTCAGTCTACATTATTCAGCGTATCGCTCTGTCGGCTCCTAAATAATTCAGAGGCTTTTAGGGTGTCAAATTGGCAATCCTGCCGCCAATCTGATTGCTATTGCTCGAGAACATTGCTGGACATTGCCCGTAATGGGTTAGAATAGTGTACAAATGTCGATTGTTTTAGTTTTGTTTAAACTCGTAACTTGTTAAAATTCTGGCTAAAATTTCAGTAACGAGTTTTGTTACAGGGATTGCTTAAAATACAAAATCTGTATTTGTACTAAGTTGGGAATGTGGAATCTTGGCACAATGATACTACTCAGTATATATCACCACTACACCAAACACTTTATTTTTGCACTCGACGCGCGTTTCGCTAACCATGTTAGCTTCATCAGGAGCGATGATTGACTAAAGCTAAACTACAAATCTACCTATTTATACTTAGCCTAACCCTTGAATTACTCAAGCGGAACTAATGACATACGCAAGGTCGTTAGTTCCGGTCATGTAACCAGTAGAGGGGACTATAAGGAATAGGCCCTCTGTCTTTATTTAAACTACTTTTACATTTTATGATTTCCATACTTTCGTATGCGTTCAACAATCTCCTATCAGATACATCCTTTATTAATCTTAGATTATCTAATGTTACAGTATGATTAGCTTCAAGGGCATGTTCGGCAATGCTAGACTTTTCTGTTCTATTGTATTTTAAGTGTGCTAAGTGTTCTTTAAATCTTGTTGTAATTGACCTTTTAGTTTGCCCAACATACTTTTTGTCACAATCATTACAACTAATTTCATAAATTCCACTTTTCTCACAATTAGGAATCTTATCTTTGGATTTCCTAAGATATTCCTCAGATTGTCTGATGACTTATAGACTAAGGTGAGGCCTACCTTATTAAATACCTTATTGAGTCCCTTGCTATATTTCGGATTATATGGTATGGAGACATACTTGGTGTTATTTTCTTTGCGTGTAAAAAAGGTGGAATTCTGAATATTAAACCTAAACTTATGTCTATTTATTAGCTTATTTACTAAGTCATCGTCATAACCATTAACTCTAGTTATATTTCTAATACGATTCCTTTCTTTATTAAAGTTTACTCTATTCAGAGGGAAAGTGACCAAACGATGAACTAAAAATATAAAAATATATATATAAAATATAAATTAGCCTCATTACATTTTTTAGTTCATCGTTTGGTCACTTTCCCTCTGAATAGAGTAAACTTTAATAAAGAAAGGAATCGTATTAGAAATATAACTAGAGTTAATGGTTATGACGATGACTTAGTAAATAAGCTAATAAATAGACATAAGTTTAGGTTTAATATTCAGAATTCCACCTTTTTTACACGCGAAGAAAATAACACCAAGTATGTCTCCATACCATATAATCCGAAATATATCAAGGGACTCAATAAGGTATTTAATAAGGTAGGCCTCACCTTAGTCTATAAGTCATCAGACAATCTGAGGAATATCTTAGGAAATCCCAAAGATAAGATTCCTAATTGTGAGAAAAGTGGAATTTATGAAATTAGTTGTAATGATTGTGACAAAAAGTATGTTGGGCAAACTAAAAGGTCAATTAAAACAAGATTTAAAGAACACTTAGCACACTTAAAATACAATAGAACAGAAAAGTCTAGCATTGCCGAACATGCCCTTGAAGCTAATCATACTGTAACATTAGATAATCTAAGATTAATAAAGGATCTATCTGATAGGAGATTGTTGAACGCATACGAAAGTATGGAAATCATAAAATGTAAAAGTAGTTTAAATAAAGACAGAGGGCCTATTCCTTATAGTCCCCTCTACTGGTTACGTGACCGGAACTAACGACCTTGCCTATGTCATTAGTTCCGCTTGAGTAATTCAAGGGTTAGGCTAAGTATAAATAGGTAGATTTGTAGTTTAGCTTTAGTCAATCATCGCTCCTGATGAAGCTAACATGGTTAGCGAAACGCGCGTCGAGTGCAAAAATAAAGTGTTTGGTGTAGTGGTGATATATACTGAGTCTGTATTTGTACTTTCGACATATTTTGAAGTTCATGAGCAGATTTATACTTTGATACGTCCGTTTGGTTCCACCGGTAGTTAATAGTGAATAACAACAATTTGATGTTTTGTTTCGGGAATTTGCTTATTATTATTTTATTTGCTTTATATTGTATACAAAGTAACTAGGATTTTAAAATGGCTTGCTATATCCGAAGTTCGTTACAAACAGTAAACAAAATCTAATATCATTTTCAACTACTTTTTTTTATTTAGATTAGGCGCTAATGCTTAGAAAAATGAATAATAATATTTATTAAATTTAAAAGGAAACGTTAAAGAAAAAATAAAACAAGTCATACTAAAGTTATTATTATGTATGTTGGTATCTACAGTCCCTGGCCAAATTATTAGACGCACTGTATTTTTTTTAGTAATTTTATGTTTCTTAAGAGTTTTTTATGCAATAATGGTATATTTAAACTACAATATTATTGATTTTTATTTAAAAGAATTGTTGTAGACTACATATTTGTATTTATTTTTAACATATGGCAACACCGTGTTGACAAAGTGATACATGAACGTAAACAAGTACAACCTGTATCAGTCGCGATCGGAATCGAGTCAGGTACGGACGTGTTTCTGTGGCTTTATGGACTGTGATTGTTTGTTTAACAGTTTTATACTACTCAGTTATTAGTTTATTTTGTATGCAGTGTTTTAAAAAAGTAATTGGACTATTTTCATTATGGGTAGCAAAGGCGATCTTTCACCACGTAAAAAAGCTGAAGTGAAGGCCCTTGTGATTGCGAAAACATTTACAAACCGAGAAATATCACGAAGATTGGAGGTTTCTGAAGCTAGTGTACGACGCATAAAAAAGAAAATTGAGTCAGGGAAGGAATTAAGCCCGAAAAGAAAGAAAAGATGCGGTAGAAACCAATTTTCACTCCACGGTCAGAGAGATGTTTGAAGAAAATTTGTGTAGAAAACAGATTTGCTACCACAAAGGTAATAATATCACAACTCCAGGTTGCTAGCATAAATGCTTCTGAGCGCACTGTTCGAAGAAAATTGAAAGAATTAGATTTTAAGGCCTGTCGCCCCGCCAGGAAGCCCAAGTTAACAGCTGCAATGAAAGCAAAGCGCCTGAAGTGGGCCAAACAATGGCAAGACAAAGATGTGGACTTCTGGAGATCGGTAAGATACAGCAATTTAATCAATAATTGATACATTATTATCATTTTCAGTTAAATAAAGCAAATAAACATGAAAGTTTATATATTTTTCCTATTTTTGACAGGTCTGCTTCAGTGACGAAAGCACATTCGAAATTTTGCAGAATAAAGCTCAGTATGTGCGTCGTCGTCATGGAGAAAAGTTCCATCCTGATTGTGTCGTCCCGACGGTTAAACATCCCACCAAAGTGATGATTTGGTCAGGTCATCAGCGGCAAGGGCACTGGACGTCAGTACGTTGTCAAAGGAATAACGAGGCAAGATCCGTACAAAGAAGTATTACAAAATCGGTTGATTCCGCAGCTCAGAGAATGGTTTCCAAATGGGGAACCATTCACTTTCATGCAAGATGGAGCTCCCTGCCACACTGCTCGGTCTGTTAAAGCTTTTTTGGCAGAAAAAAATATCCCTCTGTTGGATTGGCCCCATTGAAAATGTGTGGGAGCTGATGAAAAGAGAAGTGGCTAAAGATGTGATTACCAACAAAACCCAGCTCCTAGAAAAGATTATTCATGTGTGGAATCATCATCCCCAAATGCAGGAGACAGTACAATCTTGCATTGATAGCATGCCACGCAGAATTAAAGCTTTGATAGCGGCTAAAGGTGGCTCAACTAAATATTGACTTTTACTAACATTAATTTCACTTTTCTTTAAAACTTAATAAACTTATGCTTTTCTAAATTAATGCTGTTTTATTTATGTCAAATAAATAGATAATTGATTGGATAATATAAAAATAAAAAACAAATCAATTTAAAATAATAAAACGGTACAATATCACTCGGTAATTAATATTTTACATGAAATCTTGCAGTGCGTCTAATAATTTGGCCAGGGACTGTACATATACGAGTATAAACGAAAACATTAAAATACGTGATTTAGACAATAAAATCAGTAATTTGCGTTTGTATAGTTTTACTTGAAAAAGAAATGGTGTTTACATAATTGTCCAGGTCATAAAAACTACTCGATATATGTTCAGGAACTTCACGAGATTCCAAAAAATTGCGACTTTCAATTATGAATATAAATATTATCTTCTACAAGCTCGTCTTCGTCGTTATTATCGCTTAAAATCTTTCCAGGAGTCACTGATGTTACAATTTCATCATCAGTTAATATTTCTCTCGTCATTAATACATTATCAGCACATACATATTCTTCAAAATTAAAGTCATTAAATATCTTTTTAATCTCGATTTCTACTGTACTACAATCAATAGGATCTTCTCGATGTTTTTCAATCCACTGAGTCAAAGATACCTCACTATCTGAGCCATATCTACATTCCTTCCTTCAAACAGTTTGCAATGGCTTCTCTACTGACTCTTTGCCGAGCCATATGAATAGAGTTTATAGCGTCTAAGAGAGTTACAGAAAAAAATGTTACCTTATCGATCGTCTGTAACATTTTCATAAGTAAAATCTTTCTATAATGACATTTTAAAGAATGTATCACATCTTGATCCATAGGCTGGAGCTTTGCACTTGTGTTTGGAGGCATAAAAACCAAGTTTATTTGCTGTAGATCAACTTCGGGGTGCGCTGGACAGTTGTCAATCAAAAGTAATATTTTTCTGTTTGTGAATTTGAATTCTTTGTCCCATTCGATCAGTTCGTTTTTAAAAATTTCTGATGTCATTCAGGCTTTACTGTTTGATTTGTACTTTACTGGTAAATGTTTGTTTTGAAAACACCTGGGATTAGCAGACTTTCCTATCACCAACAATTTTCTTCCTCTGTTCCAAACATATTTGCATTTACCAACACAGTCATCCTTATTTTTGATAATTTTGCACCAGCACAATTCTCTCCGACAAACTTTAATGTCTTATCAGGTGTCATCTTGTAAAACAAACCCGTTTCAACTGCTTAAAAAATTAAAAATGTCCACATATTTATAACTTTCTCGAATTTCCGGTCATACATTGGCCAACCACTGATCAATAACAGTCATATCCACTCTTGCAGTTTTCTCCTACTATCTTACCCCACTAATATTATGTCGCTTTTTAAATCGTTCAATCGAACTTCTATAACAGTTAAACTCGGTGTTCTCTATTCTCCTTCCCAATTCACTAGCTTTCTCTTGTAAAGTATAGCCAATAGTAGGAACATATTTATGTCGTTTTTGACTAAACCGTTTAAAGAGTCCTTTATCGATTTGTTCATGTGTAGTTTTTCTTACTTTTTTACAACTAAAGTTTCTTTTATTATAGATTGATAAGATTTCTTGCCTCTTCTTCCATATGGTAGAAACCGTAGATTTAGTTAAATTCAACTGTTTGCAAATATCACTTTTTTTGTTATAATACCGTGTTTGTCTTTTAAAGTAAACACTTTACGTTTTTTGTGTACTCATTTTAAAATAGAAACTTAAACATTCGCTTTGCTACTATGATCAAATATGCATTAGAACCGCATAACACAACAAAGTGAACTGAAAATAATACTGCTCGAACTAGCAACGCGGCGGAAACAAGTAGAATAGGGGTTCTCAGCGAGTTTCAGTGAATTCCCTAGATTAAGTCGCACGATATCGAGCACAGGGAGTGGCAAGTTCATTATAAACGGACACAAAACATCCAAATTTGGTTCGCTTTATCCGGTTATAACCGGGTTCGTTATAAGCAGATTTTACTGTATATATATATATATATATATATATATATATATATATATATATATATATAATATATATAATATATATATATATATATATATATATATATATATATATATATATATTATATATATATTATATATATAAATATATAATATATATATATATATATATATATATTATATATATATATATATTATATATGTATATATATATATACATATAAATATAAATTTAGTTTCAGCACTATGCTAGTTTTTTTGATTTCATGAACATAAACCCAAAAAGTATAAAAATAATATGATTGTTACATCTTCAAAGAAAATAAAAGAAAGAAAAAAATTGGCATTTTCAAGTGCCCTTGCTGCTTCTACCGCCCGAGGCTAACTGAGCGCTAACCATCCGTGAAAACCTCTATTGTAACATACATACCATATATATATTATATATATATATATATATATATATATATATATATATATAAATATATAAATATATAAATATATAAATATATATATATATATATATATATATATATATATATATATATATATATATATATATATTATATATATATATATCTGTATCCTGTATCCTGTATCGACCACCAAGTGATACCAATTTTCGAACACTTTTTCGCTTCTCTTGCAGACACCATCGATCATTTACAAAGTAACTATTCAAGTGCCGAAATTGCCATCCTGGGCGACTTTAATGTCCACAATATCAACTGGCTCAAATATTTAAATACTACCGACGAACAAGGTCGTGAAGCTGAATCATTCTCAATCAGTTATGGCTTAACTCAGCTTATTGACGAACCAACATGGATCCCTGATCGAGACAGGGAGTGCGCCAGTCTTCTTGATCTGTTTTTAACCACCAATCCGGAGATTTACATGGTCACCGTAAATCCGCCGTTAGGTTCTTTCCGACCATAAACTGCTTTCGACATCGAGTATCCTGCCAATCAGTGACAGAGAGGCGCCTGGGCCGCGCAAGATTTGGCACTACAAATCTGCTAAATGGGAAGATCTCATGGAATACTTTCGAACTTTCCCTTGGATGGACATTTGTTTTCGATCCGATAACCCATCTGACTGCGCCAGGGAGGGTCTCCGATGTTATTTTGGCTGGTATGGAAGCTTACATCCCTTTTTCAAAGAAATGCTCCTCCAACGGCAAGCCTTGGTTCGACCGAAAATGCAAAGAAGCTGTTGCTTCTAAACATATTGCCTACCGACAATGGCGTGAAAATCCTAACACCGTAAATCGAAACATCTTTGTTCATGCCCGGAACAGATGCAAGGGAATTATCGACGAAACCAAGGAGGCACACAATCAACGAATTAGAAACAAACTTCTCGCTTGTCCCAAACAATTCCAGGTCCTTTTGGGCAGTCGCTAAGGTAGTTAGTCAAAATTTTACCAAATCCACCATACCACCACTCACACGGCCAGATAATTCCATTGCAACCACACCTGTTGAGAGAGCAAACTTGTTGGCTGAACTCTTTGCTTCACATTCTACTGTTGATTTCCAAGGAAAAACACCACCTACTATTCCCATATTGCAGTCAAGGATGTCCGATATTGTCTTCAGACAGCGCATTATAAAGCATATTTTAATGAAGCTAGACACCAAGAAGGCTTCTGGCGCTGACGGAATACCTGCCATAGTTCTCAAAAACTGTGCAAGGGAACTAACACCAGTTTTCTGTAGACTTTTTAACCTATCCTACAGAAAGGGAATATTTCCGTCCTGCTGGAAATGTGCCACGGTTCAGCCGATACCTAAAAAAGGTAAGAAGACCTTGCCAAATAACTACCGACCAGTTGCACTGCTTTCAATAATATCGAAAGTCATGGAAAAGGTTATCAATGAGCAATATGGTTTTCGTAAACATAGATCAACAGGAGATCTTCTGACTTATGTAACACATGTTTGGAACAACGCAATTGAACACTTTGGAGAGTCTCGAGCGGTTGCTCTTGACATATCCAAGGCATTCGACCGTGTTTGGCATGATGGACTGTTGGCTAAGTTGCGCTCTTATGGTATGTCTGAAAGGTTCTGTTTGTGGCTCTCATGTTTCCTCAGAGAGCGCTCTTTACGAGTGGCGGTCGACGGATTTCTTTCTTTCTTACACCCTCACTATCAACGCCGGTGTGCCCCAGTGCTCCATACTGTCTCCTACTCTCTTTCTCATTTACATTAACGATCTGCTAGAAAAGACCGGGAATCCAATCTATAGCTTTGCAGATGACAGTACGCTTGTCTCTTCATTCACCTGGAACGCTCGGACATCGGCTGCTCAGGCGAATATCCGCAGACAGCAGGAGGTCATTCAACTTAACAAAGACCTGGAAGAAATTCTATCTTGGGGTGATAGTAACCAAGTGGAATTTAACACTACAAAAACCCAGGCGGCAGTTTTTTCTAAAAAAGTTAACGTTGCTGAACCCGACATAGGTATGTCGGGGCACTCCATTCCCCTAGCATCGTCGCTCAATTTGTTGGGCGTTAGTTTGGGAGAAAATATGTCTTGGCATGAACATGGTTGCAGGCATAGCAAGGAGAGCTTCTCAAAAGTTGGGAATATTATTTAGAACCAGAAAGCTTTACACCCCACAACAACTGTTAATTCTTTACAAAGCCCAAATTCGACCAACTATGGAATACTGCTCCCACGTTTGGGGCTCCGCTCCCAAACATTACACTGCATTTGTTGGATTCTGTTCAGAGAAGAGCAGTCCGTCTGATTAGGGACCCGGAATTGACCGGCGGCCCTTGATTCGCTGGAACATCGAAGAACGGTTGGCGACTTGAGTCTGTTCTACAAGTATTTTCATGGAAAGTGTTCGAAGGATGTAGCCCGCTTAATTCCGCCCAAAGCGGGGTGCATGTTAGAAATACACGTCGCGCTGGTGCTTCGCATCCGTATGAGGTTCAGCTTGTTACTCCGCGTACAACGCTTTTCAAGCAATCTTTTATATGGAGAACGTCATCCCTTTGGAATAATTTGCCCCCAGCGCTGCGTTTCCCACCGAGTACAATCTACAGCGATTCAAGAACAACGTGAATCGCTTTTTTTTTTTTTTTCCGCACTCGTGCCGATCCTGGAGCGCTTTAGGGACTTCCCTGCAGCACGTGTGCTAGACCATAAAAAAAAAAAAAAATATTTATATATATATATATATATATATATATATTATATATATATATATATATTTATATATATATATATATATATAATATATATATATATATATATATATATATATATTTATATATTTATATATATATATATATATATATATATATATATATATATATATATATATGTGTTACAATAGAGGTTTTCACGAATGGTTAGCGCTCAGTTAGCCTCGGGCGGCAGCAGCAGCAAGAGCACTTTGAAAATGCCAATTTTTATCTTTTTTTTATTTCTTTGAAGATGTAACAATCATATTCTTTTTATAGTTTTTGGGTTTATGTTCATGAAATCAAAAAACTAGCATAGTGCTGAAACTAAATTTATCTGTCTATGTAAAATCTTCCATGTGATGTTCTCATATACGAGTATAGTTTTATCTTATTTTTAATTTATATAGTTTAAAATAACTTCCAATTCATTATCATCTGTGTGTATCACAAAAAGATATGATAGTTGTGAATGATCCTACCTTTCTCGTAATTATTATGTCCTTTAAATATTTTTGTTGAAGTCTTATAATAATAGTCTTATCATCTGGTACATACTTCCTAAGGACATCTTTAAGCTCTTTCAATGTAAATTTGTGAATCTTGCTCGTGTGACTTGATTATCTTCGA
>CM032456.1:198600804-198635804 GCA_019049505.1 Pachyrhynchus sulphureomaculatus
ACGGTGAATGAGGAAGCAATTCGAAATTTAATTCTTGGAATTTTGCCCTCGTAACTATTGACTTGTGACACAGTGCATTGTCTTGATGAAAGAGCACTTTTTCTTATTCATTTTGGGTCATTTCTTTGCGATTTCCGCCTTGAGACGCACCAATAACTTTATATAATATTCCCTATTGATGGTTTTTTCCCTTCTCAGCCGATAAAAATTATTCCATGCGAATTGTAAAATACAGACGCCAAAACCTTCCCAGCTGACTGTTGTGTCTTTGGTCGCTTCGGACGGCTTTCACCGGCTGCTGTCCACTCAGCTGACTACCGATTTGATTCCGGTGTATAGTGGTGGATCTATGTTTCATCCATTGTCACATATCGTATGAAAAAATCCTTTTTATTGCGCTTAAAACAGGTCCAAACAGCGCTCAGTTTCATCAACACGTGGTTGTTTTTGGTCCACTGTGAGCAAACGCGGTACCCAGAGCTTTCTCATGCCCAAATGTCCATGCAAAATATGACTAACACGTCCTTTTGATATCTTTAGGGTGTTGGCTACCTCAAGCAATTTCACTTTACTGCCATCCAAAACAATTTTCTGGCTTTTTTTATGTTTTTTTTCTTGTGTAACTACCTCATTTGGGCGTCCAGAGCGTTTCAGCATCATTTCTGTCTATACGACCGCGTTTAAATTCAGCATACCAGTAAATGATGAGTGACTTTCCAGTGGCAGAGTCGTCGTAACCCTTATCAAGCCATTGCTTTACTTGAATGGTGCTAGACTTTTTTGTTCTACTGTAATTTAAATGTGTTAAGTGATCTTTAAATCATGTTTTATAATTGACCTTTTTGTTTGCCCAACATACTTTTTGTTGCAATCATTACAACTAATTTCATAAATTCCACTTTTCTCACAATTAGGAATCTTATCTTTAGGATTTCCTAAGATATTCCTTAGATTGTCTGATGACTTGCAGACTAATGTGAGGCCTACCTTATTAAATACTTTACTGAGTCCTCTGTTATATTTCGGATTATATGGAATGGAGACATACTTGGTCTTATTTTCTTCGCGTGTAAAAAAGGTGGAATTCTGAATATTTAACCTGAACTTATGTCTATTTATTAACTTCTTTACTCTGTCATCGTCATAACTATTAACTCTAGTTATATTTCTAGTACGATTCCTTTCGTTATTGAAGTTGACTTTATTCAGATGAAAAGTGACCAAACGATGAACTAAAAAATGTAATGCGGCTAATTTGTGTTGTTTGCAATAAAATGAATCATTAGGAATATATCTTATCTGATACTGTGTCTTTTCTATCGATATCAAGTTTTAACCTGTAACTTGTAAACTAATCACCGAAATGTCATAAAATTGGTTGGTACTTCCTAAAAATCATATGGATTTTTTGAAAAGGGCGACCTCTATGTGTGAGACCAAAAACTTTTCAGTCTACGTATTATTAAGACTTTTTTTCAACAAAGGAAGCAATTTTCAATATATAATTAAGTAATTACTTGCCAACAATAATAGAAATAAATTAGTACATTTTTTATCCTTTATCAGGCAAGTTAAGTGGTGTTCATGTCAACGTGTGATCACTTAAGTCATACAAAAGAGAAATGCGGAAACGGAAATCTAAACAAGCCATTTTATAAGAAGCACTTAATTGATATTTCGCGTCCGACAAATTGCACCGAGACGTAATGACAAAGAAATTGTGATTTCTTTGTTGTAACAGAAGTAATAAATAGTATCGCATTAAGTGGATTTCGCCACTGATAATAGCTTACATGTTAAATTCGTCATTGATAAAACAATTGTATACCTATTATACTCTATTTATTTGAAACTGATTTTAATAAAATTGTCAGTGGACTGACCGGTGGTCCTATACTAGACGTATTTTTCAGGTAAAAATGCTCTTTTGTAAAGAAGTTTTATTGCCTATCAAATCATTTTATTTACATACCTTCCTGTTGCCCCAACAAAAATAAATAAATAATATTTAGAGCAGCATGACTAAGTGTCAAGCCAGTTCGGAACAAGTCAGTTAGTGTTAAAGTTAAGTTAAAGTTAGTTATAAAGGGCAAGTACATAAGTTTCGTCATCGACGAAATGACAAAAAAAAACATAATATTACTGTTTATCGCCTGCCACCATATCACTGTGAGCTCAATACGATAGAACTTGCATGGGCACAGGTTAAAGGAAAAATACGACCTATAAATTAGCAGACCTCCAAAACTTTTTCAGAATGCCATATCTACTGTTTTTACAGAAAATTGGCGAAAGTGCGTCGAGCATGAATTGAGGGTGGAAGATAAAATGTGGACTGTGGACATGGAAGTGGATGCCATTGTTGAACCTTTAATTATACATGTAAGTTCAAATGAGTTGGATAATGATAATGAAGGTTTTTTCAAGTACGTCGGAGATAGAAGATTGATAATACTTTTTTAATTGTTGATTGTCTACCTCATTTGTATAATTTTTAATTAATAATGTTTAACTATAAAATATTATTTTTTCTAATAAATGTTTAAACATTATAAAACTGTTTCATTCATACTATTCGCAAATAATACGTATACGCCCAGGCGCTCCCCCACTGGCCAGAATTATTTCAGACTATTTAGCCCCAAACAACAAAAAAGGATCGTTTTCCGATTGTATTCAAACAAAAAAGAATGTGAATATTAGACCGATGCCAGCTGGTAATCCAGTAAAGTTGTTAAACTGCTGCATTACAGGTAAAATGTAGGTAAAATTATGGGGCCTTTACTATTGATTGATGCTAGTTTGCATTCTTCTAGATGATTTATTGTTATCACTTTCAAATAAATAGAGTATACTAAGTTGTTTTGGGCCGGTTAGATATACTTTCAAAATTTTATGAACACCCCATTTTGCGAGCCCTCTTTGCGACGCCTGCTTGAATAATATTACCAAATGTTTTTCCTTCAACTAACATGGTTTTTGCTTTAAAGATAATTTCCTAAAACAAACATATTTGCAAGTAAAACATAATGAAACTGTTGTTTCAGTTACGATGTGGTTATATATTCTTGCAAATATATTTAAGCTAGGGATTCTTCTTTGTCTTCTATAATGTTTTGCGTTTTGTTATAACGATATATCTCGTATATATCCTTTTTTATGTGCATATATATATATATATATATATATATATATATATATATATATATATATATATATATTACTTTAAAATTTTTTTGAACCATCAATTAATATTTATTTTCGATTTTTGGATTTGGTTTCATTTTATGAATATTTAGTATTCAAAATTAAACTTAAATTGACGTTTTGGTTTAGGGAATTTTCATTTTTTTTTCTTTATTTCTTGAATCTCACATGTTTTATTTACTACTTACACGCCGGGTGCCATATATATATATATATATATATATATATATATATATATATATATATATATATATATATGTATATACATATATGTATATGTATATATATATATATATATATATGTATATACATATATGTATATGTATATATATATATATATATATATATATATATATATACATATATACATATATATAAATATATAAATATATATATATATACATATATATATATATATATATATATATATATATATATATATATATATATATATATATATATATATATTGATATTTTTCTAGAATGTTCTAGAAGTGTTCACTTAAAAAATATAAATTATGTGTCATCAAAAATGTAGTTATATATATATATATATATATATATATATATATATATATATATATAACTTTAAATATATATATATATATATATTACTTTAAAATTTTTTTGAACCATCAATTAATATTTATTTTCGATTTTTGGGATTTGGTTTCATTTTATGAATATTTAGTATTCAAAATTAAACTTAAATTGACGTTTTGGTTTAGGGAATTTTCATTTTTTTCTTTATTTCTTGAATCTCACATGTTTTATTTACTACTTACACGCCGGGGTGCCATATATATATATATATATATATATATATATATATATATATATATATATATATATATATATATGTATATACATATATGTATATGTATATATATATATATATATATATATATATATATATATACATATATACATATATATATAAATATATATATATATATATACATATATATATATATATATATATATATATATATATATATATATATATATATATATATATATATATATATTGATATTTTTCTAGAATGTTCTAGAAGTGTTCACTTAAAAAATATAAATTATGTGTCATCAAAAATGTAGTTTCGGTTTTAACTCGGTAAAAATTCTCTAAGAATGCTAAAAATTTCTGTACTTTTGCCCAATTCTTCAAAAAAGTAGGGTGGAGGAGTGGTTCATGTATAATCAATAAACCTGTACATGTTCTACGTAGTTTTTTAATTAAGATTGTGTTCACTAATACACAAAGAAAATGCATACCAAAAACTATTGGCAATGTATGGGATATCTTGCAGACTATTGTTAAATTCATTTAATTTGTTACATCATGGAATAACAAACTGTCAATTTTAAAGCATTTTAAATAACATTCCAGATAATTGGGACCCTCTGATAAATTATTCTTAATAAATATATATATATATATATATATATATATATATATATATATATATATATATATATATATATATATACACACACACATATATGTATGTACTGCTAATTGCAGTTAGATAGGAATGCCTACCTATATTAAATTATTGTTATATTGAAGGCTGTTTTAGTGGCATTAGCAACATGCATATGCAAGAATCATCCATTAGCGTAGCCAAGGGTGGGCTAGGAGGGCATATACCTCACGTCCCTTTTGGATGTAGAAAATACTCCCCTTACAATTCGAGCTCTTTTTGTTGAGATTAATTTTTTGCGAAAAATATTCTTCCCAGTTATCGATTAAATTAGGTGTCAATTTTTAGAATTCCACTATGGGTAAGGGTTGTTTTTTGTGAAAAGTCTCCTCTCCCGGTTATCGATCTTTAAATTGGGTCTAGGTTTTTAGAGATACATTGTAGGTAGAGGGTCTTGTGTGTGAAAAATTACGCCACCCCCTCATCATCGATATTTTAAAGTCAGTGTAAGATTCTAGAGTTTCATTGTGAAGAATCTCCTTTCCTCTCATTTTGTTGATTTTTAGGTTATTGTACTGAGCGGGGTTCTAGTGCAACAGGATTTTTTTTACATTAAATAATTTTTCCCTCTGATTGCTTAGCACCCCCTTATTAGTTAATCGACGCCTCCCATTATAAGGAGCTCCGCCCCTAGTTTTTTCCCCCACTTTATATCTTATTTCAGAAGATGGACGAAACAGATAACTAGTATCAAATGCGGAGTGTCTTAATATTTTTGAGATAGTACATACTATTTCTTTATGTGCTATTTTTGAGTACACTTCCGAACTAACAGCTGAATAGTCGCATTTTTCATACTTTAGTAGCTCTAAAACAATACATTTGGAATAAAACAATTTATTCATTCCTCTCGTAGTTTGTTTACGTCACCGACGTTATTAAGTAACAATTGAAAGGTGAGTGAAATTGGGGCGGGGGTGACTGAACTAAAATCCAAAATAGAGTTAAAGAGTCAACCGTAAAACATATATTTTCTAATCTACAATCATTTGAACTTGAGTCCGGGTATAGATTACCTTATTATCATTCATTAAATCCTAGATCAAGTTATAACAGTTAAAGTCAAACATTACGAGGGATCCTCTATACAGACAGATGGTACATAACTTTAAACTCTACTTAAAACACGATTACATTACATGGTGTCTCTATCGATTTAGTAATATTACATTTTCATGCAATCTTGTTATTTTTATAGCAGTTAGTAACAATATAATCCTACCTCGAAGCAAATCCAAGGAGATTGCATGTTAATAGTCGTAGTCAGACAGAAAACAGAACCGCAAGAAACGAAATAAAAGGAAAATAAAAGTAACAAATTCGATTAGTGTCTCTTTAGTTGAGGGAACGAAATGGGTGACGTCGTCTTAGACACCAAAGTTTCAGTCAATTACACTAACACGATCGTGTATTCAATGTTTTTAGTCGTGACGTGATGTTATTCAGATGTTTTTGTTGATGTTGAGGGTAAAGGAAAGAGAAAGAAAAAAATATATAAAAAAACTTATTAGAAAACATTAGATGTATTTTTAAACAAGAAGATAGTCTACACCCGTTATTATAATTTAGAATTTAGTTGTGAATGGCGAAAATGTGTAATATTTTTTGAAGTTTTCGAGCGGTTTGATACTTTTTATTCTAAGATAAATAATTAGGTGCTTTTGTATATAGTGCCGATTTAAGGTTCTTTTAGGATTTAGGCCTTCCTGATATTATCTAACAATCAACGTGATGTACATCTGGTGGCCAGGTGCGACACGGTAGAGAATTACATATATATAGGGCAGGGGTCGGCAACCTATGGCACGCGTGCCATCTCTGGCACGCCAAGCAATTTTGAATGGCACGCGTACCTGTTCAAAGTTTACACATTAATTCTGTAATCTGTGACATGTTTCGAAATTAAGTAAATAATCGAAGACAGTATTACTTTAACGATACAAACAAAAACGATATATTATATAGGTCATTAGGTGTTATTACCAAAAACTACAAAATATATATTTTGTAATTTATAATTTTACTGAATGCATTGGTTTGGCTTTAATTTCGGCAAGTATTAAAGACGGCAAGCCTCAAAATATAAGCCTAGGCAAAAACACAAATAAACGTCCTCAATTCACATCAAAAGAGCCGCTATAAGGCGGTTTTTGTTTGACTTGATTTCAATCGTTCCGACACGCGCCGAAACTCTTTTTATATTGCCGAACTTTAGTTTTTGTAAGATTTAACTTCTAGGCGGCCCTTTGATTGCAATGGGCGCGTTGTAGATACTAATTTTTGTTCTAAGAAATTTAATAAACGTAATTATTGGAATTTTTTGGAAACATTATTTTTCTATATATAGCAAGCGGCTACAGGTTTGCATCATTTAGTATAGAAATAACATCCGTTCCAGTCAATAGTCGTCGAAAAGTTTAAAAATTAAAATTACGTTGCGTTATGGCCGCGAAGAAACAGAAGGTAGATGTTCGATCATTTCAAACTTCATGGACAACAGATTACGGTTTTGTACAGCAAAACGATCGGGCCATTTGTGTCCTATGTCGGGAAAGCGTAGTTTTCCGGACATCTAGTGTTCAACGACATTTCCAGATAAAACATGAATCGTCATTTAAAGATAACGCTGAAAAAAGGGAGGCAATACAAAGAGCACGTAAACAATACAAGAAACAGTCAACATTCTTTAGCAAAGTTTTCCAAGGAAAAAATCAGGTAACTGAATGCAGTTTCAAAATTGCACAATCGTTGGCACAAAAGGGTAGGCCGTTCACTGACGGAGAATTTATGTAGCAAACGTTTTTGAGTACTGGCGAGATTTTATTCGACGACTTGCCCAATAAGGATACAATATTGGACAGGATTAGGGATATACCGGCATCAGCGCGGACCACCGAGAGACGAATTACCGAAATGACACAAAATGTCCAAAAACAACAGAGAGACGATATCAAACGGAGTTTTGTAATTAGTGTAGCATTGGATGAAAATGTCGATATTAATGACATTGCCCGTCTGGCAATCGTTGCGCGATACTTCGATGATGGCAGTGTGTATGAAGAGCTGATTTGTCTGCTCCCATTGCAGGGAAGGTAGACGTTCGATCATCTCAAACTTCGTGGACAACAGATTACGGTTTTGTACAGCAAAACGATCGGGCCATTTGTGTCCTATGTCGGGAAAGCGTAGTTTTCCGGACATCTAGTGTTCAACGACATTTCCAGATAAAACATGAATCGTCATTTAAAGATAACGCTGAAAAAAGGGAGGCAATACAAAGAGCACGTAAACAATACAAGAAACAGTCAACATTCTTTAGCAAAGTTTTCCAAGGAAAAAATCAGGTAACTGAATGCAGTTTCAAAATTGCACAATCGTTGGCACAAAAGGGTAGGCCGTTCACTGACGGAGAATTTATGTAGCAAACGTTTTTGAGTACTGGCGAGATTTTATTCGACGACTTGCCCAATAAGGATACAATATTGGACAGGATTAGGGATATACCGGCATCAGCGCGGACCACCGAGAGACGAATTACCGAAATGACACAAAATGTCCAAAAACAACAGAGAGACGATATCAAACGGAGTTTTGTAATTAGTGTAGCATTGGATGAAAATGTCGATATTAATGACATTGCCCGTCTGGCAATCGTTGCGCGATACTTCGATGATGGCAGTGTGTATGAAGAGCTGATTTGTCTGCTCCCATTGCAGGGAACTACAAGAGGAGAGGATATATTTTCAGAATTTGTTAAACATTTTGTAAAGCGGAACATTGATTGCGCTCCTGCTATGATTGGGAGACACAAAGGATTTGTTTCCCTTCCTATTGAACGCATGGTCGATCAGTTTTGAATTTTCATTGCATAATTCACCAAGAGAGTTTGTGCGCTAAAATCTCCGCTGGAAGTTTAAAATCCGTGATGGATAGGGTGGTTAAAATAGTTAACTACATTGTTGGTCGTTCTTCACTGATCCATAGACAATTTAAGGCTTTTCTGCAGGAATTAGAAAGTGCATATTCAGATATACTATTGCACAATAATGTGCGCTGGATCAGGCGTGGTAAAGTGCTCTTTAGATTTGTGAAATGTCTGGGCGAAATTAAATCGTTCTTGTTGGAAAAAAATCAAGTGGATGCTTATCCTGAACTAGAAGATAAGAACTGGATCTGTATGTTAATGTTTCTTACTGATATTACAAACCATCTCAGTGAACTCAACTTAAAGTTACAAGGTTCAGGCAAAACATTCTGGATTTATACGAATCCTGGAAATCATTCAAATTAAAAATAGATTTATTTATCAGCGATGTTACTACAAACACATATAAATATTTTCCAAATTTAAAAACTTATATATCCAGTGTCGACGATGGTGCACTAATAGACGAAATTCTTAAATATATGACTAATTTAAAAGAGGAGTTTATCGAGAGGGGTTAGGATTTTGATAAACATGGTCCTGTGTTCGCTTTTTAATCAAACCAGATTTAATGGATTTTTCCAGCAGTTGCTTTGACATATCTCTTTTCTCATGGATGGACATTAATGATTTTGATCTTCAATACATTGAATTTAAAAGCTCCGAGTTATGGAACACGAAATTTGTAGAATTAAGAAGGGTATTAGAAGGTGACTACCTGAATCATTCAAACGAGATACTCAGTTGTTTGATGAGTTTACCAGAGAAATTTATTTGTCTTAAGAAAGTAGCGTTTGCCATGCTTACAGCTTTCGGATCATCCTATATCTGTGAACAACTTTTTTTCCCATATGAGAGTGATTTTAAACCCGTACCGAAGCAGGCTGACAACAGACAACTCGGAAGCATGTGTGACACTGAAAATAACCAGACATGAACCGGATATAAGAAAACTCTCTAAAGAACTTTAAGCACAGGGTTCACACTAGGTCCTAGGACTAGTATAATAAAATTATTGGTTAAATGTTAAAATTTTTTTGTAATTAAACCTTCTAAAAGCAATATTTTAAGTTAATTCAAGTTAATTTTAGTAATTTTAGATGAAAACTGGCACCCCTTAGTTAAAAGGTTGCCGACCCCTGATCTAGGGTCTCTTATAACAAATAGAGGTGATTACAGAAGAAATAAAAAGACGTATCGGCGTAGTGGAAACAGCTATAACGCAAATGATTAGGGTGTGGAAAGATGACACCATAACCATAGGAACTAAAAAGAAACTAGTTCATTATCTTGTGTCGTCTACGTTTATGGACGCAGCAGGAACTTGGACAATAAAGGAAAATGACCGTACAAAAATTGACGCCTTTAAAATGTGGTACTGACGTGGCTTACCTCGCGTACCATGGGCTGAGCATCGCACCAACGTCTCCATCGTAAGAGAACTGAAAACATTAATAGTTGAGGTTAATGCCAAAATTCTGGGATACTTTGGTCACATTTCCAGAAGAGAGGACGGACTTGAGAGACTTGTGGTATGGGATCATATCGCTAGTAAACGCTCAAGAAAACGCGCTAATCTAAGCGGAGTTTCAGCACATGTAGCGTCACATCTGGCACGAGATAAGGATCGATGGAAGGATGCTATAAATCGTTGCCTTCACCCATTTTGATCACGACACTTCAGCCATGAAGTATAACGAGTAAGAAGAAGAAGACATTATCACATCATCGCATATGTTTTTTTCATCAATAATAAAGTATGATTTTATAGTTGCCGCTATTTCAAAGTACAGAAATTAGATGACGTCAAAATTTAATAGCAAAAATTTCAGAAAATATCTGCGAACTTACGTTGTAAAGATCATTTTTTTACTCTGCTGCTAATGGATTCATTAACAATAGTGTTGACGCTACTGAGTATATATCACCACCACACCAAACACTTTATTTTTGCACTCGACTTTCACTAACTATGTTAGCTTAATCAGGAGCGATGATTGATTCGATCCTGATGAAGTTAATATGCTCCTGATGAAGCTAACATGGCTAGCGAAACGCGCGTCGAGGGCAAAAATAAAATGTTTGGGGTAGTGGTGATATACAGTCAGTCCAAAAAGTCTCCATACACTACCTGCTTTGTACACTATTTTTCTGTTATGTTTAACTAACTAATTGGAACTATGAGAAAACATGTTTAAATTAATATTTGAAACTCAACCAACGAGGATTGGCATTAAAAACAACTATAGAACATTTTAGTTAGAAGTTACATCATTATCATAAAAATGTAAACAAAATTAATGTCAAAAAAGTCTCCATACACTTAACAATTACCAATAATAGTCTGACGGAATTTAACGGAAAATAACAACTTGGTTTAAACTAATATTTAGTGGGACCGCCGTTGGCCTTGATAATCCCCTGTAACCTTTTTGTCATGCTTGCAACCAGCTTTCTAGTAACTTCTGCTGGCATGTTCTCTCATTGGTTCAATATTCAATGCTCGATGGAGTTAACATCGGGTGATTACGGAGCTGTATGAAGCTGCTGTCGCATATTATGGATCATCCCTTCTCGCACCAAGTTTGCGGTATGTTTCCGATCATTGTTCTGTTGGACTTTTTTTCGAGTGCTAATTTTTAGACACTTTCTCTTAAATTGTCTCTCAAAATGTTCAGATAAACATGCTGATCCATTACCATTAATAAAATGTAAATTTCCAACCCCTCCAGCGGACATGCATCCCCAAAATAGAACATTGAAACCCCCTTGTCTCATCGTGAAACAAATGTTTTGAATATCGAATGCGATATTCTTCTTCCTCCAAACTTTAGTTCTGCCATCAGACCCAAAAAGGTTAATTTTAGTTTCATCACTAAAGATTATGGATTTTCAAAATTCAGGAGGTTTAGTAACGTATTCCCTAGCAAAAGCTAACCGCTTTTTGCGATTAGCTTCCGAAATTAACTGCTTCTTCCTGGCTGCACACCGCTTATAGCCTGCCCTGTGCTTCTTTTTTTAATTTTGGTGCACTTTTCTTGGGATCTATAATTACTTATCTAACAATACTGGCCTCTTTACGTGGAGTCAATTTCTTGGGACGACCGAAGCGTGGTCGAATTTTATAGGAACCCGTTGATTTATACTGGTTTACAATATACTGAACAGTAGCATGCGACTTTTTAACAATTTTTCCTATATTTCTGTACGATTTTCCATCTTTCCACAAATCAGATATGATCTTTCGAACTTGAAATGTAATTTTACAATTTCTCTCCCTCATTTTTAATACTACTTTGAAAACCCATTGCAAAATTACTAGCAACAAGTGACAGATTATAAAGTATGACTGAAAATTATTCATTTGTTTTCAATTCAGCGAGCAACAGATCGCTTGATAAAATGCGGCTGATTATAACGTATTTTTTTCAGTGCAGTTCCTGAGTGTATGGAGACTTTTTTGACATTAACTTCTAAATAAAATGTTCCATAGTTGTTTTTAATACTAATCCTCGTTGATTAAGTTTCAAATATTACTTACTTACAATTAATTAGTTACACATAACAGAAAAATAGTATAGAAAGCAGGAGACTTTTTGGAGTGACTGTATATTTTTGAACTCGTATTTTTTACAAGCTTTTATTTGACACCCCCCCGCGATCACGAATATGGCTTTCGTAAAAATAGATCAACAGGAGATCTTCTGACTTATTTAACACATGTTTGGAACAATGCAATTGAACACTTTGGAGAATCTCGAGCGGTTACTCTTGACATATCCGAGGCATTCGACCGTGTTTGGCACGATGGGCTGTTGGCTAAGCTACGTTCTTATGGTATGTCGGAAAAGTTCTGTTTGTGGCTCTCATGTTTCCTCAGAGAGCGTTCTTTACGAGTGGCAGTCGACGGATTTCTTTCTAACACCTTCACTATCAACGCCGGTGTACCACAAGGCTCCATACTGTCTCCTACTCTCTTTCTCATTTACATTAACGATCTGCCGGAAAAGACCGAGAATCTAATCCAACCAAGGATCAGCATCTTTATCTGAATATTTTGAGAGACAATTTAAAATAAAGTGTCGAAAAATTAGCACTCGAAAAAAGATACATTTTCCAACAGGACAATGATCGGAAACATACCGCAAACTTGTAGCGAGAATAGATGATCTATAATGTCGACAGCAGCTTCATACACCTCCGCAATCACCCGATATTGAACTCATCGAGCATTTATAGGAGGAACTTAAACGGCGCATTCGCAAACATGTTTCAAATAGAGAAAAATTAAAAAACAGAACATTGAACGAATGGGAGAACATGCCAGCAGAAGTTACTAGAAAGCTGGTTGCAAGCATGACAAAAAGGTTACAGAAGATTATCAAGGCCAACGGGGGTCCCACTAAACATTAGTTTAAACGAAGTTGTTATTTTTTTCGTTAAACTCCCTCAAACTATTATTGGTAATGGTTAAGTGTATGGAGACTTTTTTGACATTAATTTTGTTTACATTTTTATAACAATGATGTAACTTCTAAATAAAATGTTCCGTAGTTGTTTTTAATGCCAATCCTAGTTGGTTCAGTTTCAAATATTAATTTAAACATGTTTTCTCATAGTTCCAATTAATTAGTTAAACATAACAGAAAAGTAGTATAGAAAGCAGGTGGTGTATGGAGAATTTTTAGACAGACTATATACTGAGTAATGTCATTGTGCCAAAAATTCCACATTCCCAACATAATAGTGTTGAGTTTCTTCTACACAAAAATCTTAGCTCAACTACCGGGGTAAGTTATTTTTGAACTCGTATTTTTACAAGCTTTTATTTGACACCCCGCGATCACGAATATGGCTTTCGTAAAAATAGATCAACAGGAGATCTTCTGACTTATTTAACACATGTTTGGAACAATGCAATTGAACACTTTGGAGAATCTCGAGCGGTTACTCTTGACATATCCGAGGCATTCGACCGTGTTTGGCACGATGGGCTGTTGGATAAGCTACGTTCTTATGGTATGTCGGAAAAGTTCTGTTTGTGGCTCTCATGTTTCCTCAGAGAGCGTTCTTTACGAGTGGCAGTCGACGGATTTCTTTCTAACACCTTCACTATCAACGCCGGTGTACCACAAGGCTCCATACTGTCTCCTACTCTCTTTCTCATTTACATTAACGATCTGCCGGAAAAGACCGAGAATCTAATCTACAGCTTTGCAGATGACAGTACACTTATCTCTTCATTCGCTTTGAACGCTCGGGACATCGGCTACTCAGACGAATATCCGCAGACAGCAGGAAGTCATTCAACTTAACAAAGACCTGGAAGAAATTCTATCTTGGGGTGACAATAACCAAGTGGAATTTAACGCTACAAAAACCCAGGCGGCAGTTTTTTCTAAAAAAGTTCTTGTTGCTGAACCCTACATAGTTATGTCGGGGCACTCCATTCCTCTAACATCGTCACTCAATTTGTTGGGCGTTAATTTGGGAGCAAATATGTCCTGGCATGAACATGTTGCAGGCATAGCAAGGAGAGCTTCTCAAAAGTTGGGAATATTATTTCGAACCAGAAAGCTTTACACTCCACAACAACTGTTAATTCTTTACAAAGCTCAAATTCGACCAACTATGGAATACTGCTCCCATGTTTGGAGCTCCGCTCCCAAACATACACTGCATTTGTTGGATTCTGTTCAGAGAAGAGCTGTTCGTCTGAATGGAGACCCGGAACTGACCGTCGGCCTTGATTCGCTGGAACATCGAAGAACGGTTGGCGACTTGAGCCTATTCTACAAGTACTTTCATGGAAAGTGTTCGAAGGATGTGGCCCGCTTAATTCCTCCCAGAGCGGTGCATGTTAGAAGTACACGTCGCGTTAATTCTTCACATCCGTATGAGGTTCAGCTTGGTTCAGCTTGTTACTCCTCGTACAACCCTTTTCAAGCAGTCTTTTATATGGAGAACATCATCCCTTTGGAATAATTTGCCCAGGACTGTGTTTCCCACCGAGTACAATCTACAGCGATTCAAGAACAACGTGAATCGCTTTCTGCGCACACGGGTCGCTCCTGTAGCGCTTTAGGGGACTTCCCTGTAGCACGTGTGCTAGACCCATAAAAAAAAAAAAAAAAAAACCCTTGATGACCTAGTAAAAATACGTAGAATACGTTACTAAACCCCCTGAATTTTGGGAATTCGTAATCTTTAGTTATGAAACCTTTCTGATGGTAGAACTAAAGTTTGGAGAAAGAAGAATACCGCATTCGATATTAAAAACATTTGTTGCACGGTGAGACAAGGGGGTGGCAGTATTCTGTTTTGGGGATGTATGTCCCCTGGAAGGGTTGAAAATTTACATTTTATTAATGGTACCAAGGATCAGCATCTTTATCTGAATATTTTGAGAGACAATTTAAAATAAAGTGTCGAAAAATTAGCACTCGAAAAAAGATACATTTTCCAACAGGACAATGATCGGAAACATACCGCAAACTTGTAGCGAGAATAGATGATCTATAATGTCGACAGCAGCTTCATACACCTCCGCAATCACCCGATATTGAACTCATCGAGCATTTATAGGAGGAACTTAAACGGCGCATTCGCAAACATGTTTCAAATAGAGAAAAATTAAAAAACAGAACATTGAACGAATGGGAGAACATGCCAGCAGAAGTTACTAGAAAGCTGGTTGCAAGCATGACAAAAAGGTTACAGAAGATTATCAAGGCCAACGGGGGTCCCACTAAACATTAGTTTAAACGAAGTTGTTATTTTTCGTTAAACTCCCTCAAACTATTATTGGTAATGGTTAAGTGTATGGAGACTTTTTTGACATTAATTTTGTTTACATTTTTATAACAATGATGTAACTTCTAAATAAAATGTTCCGTAGTTGTTTTTAATGCCAATCCTAGTTGGTTCAGTTTCAAATATTAATTTAAACATGTTTTCTCATAGTTCCAATTAATTAGTTAAACATAACAGAAAAGTAGTATAGAAAGCAGGTGGTGTATGGAGAATTTTTAGACAGACTATATACTGAGTAATGTCATTGTGCCAAAAATTCCACATTCCCAACATAATAGTGTTGAGTTTCTTCTACACAAAAATCTTAGCTCAACTACCGGGGTAAGTTATGAAGAAAAATTTGCAGAACTTAAAACAAATAATAATTTTCTACATTACTACTGTCTACACTGAAACATTTAGTCTATCCTTTCTCAAGTTCTTTTATTCCATCTAAAAAGTTCTATTGTTTATGACTCAAAAGACGACGCTACATCAACTTTTAACTTATCATCTGAGGAACATTTTCTGCTTCTGAGAACTTTTTTTAGATATTTGAACAAAAGGAAGTCACAGGGCGATAATTCAGGGCAAAAGGGTAACTGTTCTAATTAACACACAGCTTTCGGTAATGGTTTGAACTGTGCGGGTCTTGTGGTTCCTGCAGTCATCGTGCAACAGGAAAGTTTTGGCTCTCCAGGAATACGGACGTCGTTCTTCCGTAAACTTCTCCATTATCGTGAATCATTTTTCCATATATTAAACAAGTAAAATTCTTTCTCAGTTCCAAAAAATGTTCGTCATCATCTTTCCAGACATAACTGAGTTTTTGCCTTATTTGGAGGTAAAGAGCCCTTATGAACCCATTGTATCGACTCTTACTTCGTCACAAGCGATGATTGACTCCATCAATTATTATTTCTGATAATGATAACATGGTTCACGAAACGCGCATCGATTACGTGTGTTTTTCTTGTGGTGATATATGTTGTGTAATATTTAAGGCATATTACTTGCTCAACATGGAGAAAAACGTACATTTTGCAGTTACAATGAACTCTGCTTATAACGAACCCGTTTATAGCGAATTTCCGGTTAAAACGAACTATTTTATAATGTACGAAAAAACTTCCCGGTTCTAACGAACTTCCGGATAAAGCGAACCAAATTCGGATGTTTTGTGTCCATTTACAACGAATTTGCCACTCCCTGTGCTCGATGTCGTGCCACTTGATCTAGGGAATTCACCGAAACTCGCTGGGGAACCCCTATTCTACTTGTTTCCGCCGCGTCGCTAGTTCGAGAAGTATTATTTTCAATTTACTTGTTGTGTTATGCGGTTCTATTGCATATTTGATCAAAGTAGCAAAGTGAATGTTTAAATTTTTATTTTGAATGAGTACTCAAAAACGTTAAGTGTTTACTTTAAAAGACAAACACGATATTATAAGGAAAATAAAAAATGGAGTTAAACAAAGTGATGTTTCCAAACAGTTGAATTTAACTAAATCTATGGTTTTACCATATAGAAGAAGAAGCAAGAAATCTTATCAATTTATGATGAAAGAAATTTTAGTTGTAAAAAAGTAAGAAAATCTACACATGACCAAGTGATAATGGACTCCTTAAATGACACGAACATGTTCTTATTACCGGCTTTACTTTACAAGAGAAAGCTAGTGAATTGGGAAAGAAAATGGAGAACACCGAGTTTAACCGTTTTAGAAGTTGGATTGAACGATTTAAAAAGCGACATAATATTAGTGGGGTTAAGAGTGTAGGAGAAACTGCAGTAGTAGATATGACTGTTGTTGATCAGTGGTTGGCCAATGGAAATTCAAAAAAGTTATAAATATACGGACATTTTTAATTCGGATGAAACGGGTTTGTTTTACAAGATGACGCCTGATAAGATGTTTGTCGGAGAGAATTGTGCTGGTGGAAAATTATCAAATGTAAGGATTACTGTGTTGGTAACTGCAAATATATCTGGAACAAAGAATAGAAAATTATTGGTGAGAGGAAAGTCTGCCAATCCCAGGTGATTTAAAAACAAATATACAGTAAAGTACAAATCAAACAGTAAAGCCTGGATGACACCAGAAATTTTTAAAAACGATCTGATCGGATGGGACGAAAAATTAAAATTCACAAACAGAAAAATATTACTACTCAGTATATATCACCACTACACCAAACACTTTATTTTTGCACTCGACGCGCGTTTCGCTAACCATGTTAGCTTCATCAGGAGCGATGATTGACAGTCAATCATCGCTCCTGATGAAGCTAACATGGTTAGCGAAACGCGCGTCGAGTGCAAAAATAAAGTGTTTGGTGTAGTGGTGATATATACTGAGTAGTATCATTGTGCCAAAGATTCCACATTCCCAACTTAGAAAAATATTACTTTTGATTGACAACTGTCCAGAGCATCCTGAAGTTGCAGCAAATAAAATTGGTTTTTATGCCTCCAAACATAAGTGCAAAGCTCCAGGCTATGGATCAAGGTGTGATACATTCTTTAAAATGTCATTAGAGAAATATTTTACTTATGAAAATATTAGAGACGATCGATAAAGGTAACGTTTTTTCTGTAACTCTCTTGGACGTTATAAACATTATCCATATGGATTGGCAAAGAGTCAGTAGAGAAACCATTGCAAACTGTTTTTAAGCATGGCGGATTTTTAAGGAAGGAATGTAGATATGACTCAGATGATGATCTACCGTTGACTCAGTGGATTGAAAAACATCGAAAAGATCCTACTGATTGTCTAGAATTTGTTTATGATGCTGACATTCAACAAAGTACAGTGGAAATCGAGATTAAAAAGATGAATCACTTTAATTTTGAAGAATATGTATGTGCTGAAAATGAATTAATGACGAGAGAAATATTGACTGATGATCAAATGTGACATCAGTGACTTCTGGAAAGATTTTAGGCGATAATAAAGACGAAGACGAGCTTGGAGAAGGAGATAATATTTATGTACCACCCATTTTAGAAATGACTAAGAAAATGACTGAATCTCGTGAAGTTATATATATATGGAGTAATTTTTGTGAATTATATAAACACCGTTTCTTCTTTAAGTAAAATTGTACAAAAAAATTACCGACTTTACTGTATAAACTACGTAATTTAATGTTTTCGTTTATACTCGTATATGTACCAACTTTAGTGTGACTTGTTTTTAGTGTTCCGTACGGAACACTTATAAGATCACTTCGGTGTCTGTCTGTCTGTCACACCCGATTTTCTCCGAAACTATTTTTCATAGAAACTTGAAATTTGGTAATAATATAGGAATTGATGGCCTCATCAGAGCCACGTAGTTTTGAAAGTTAAATTTTTACTTAAGGGGTTAATTTTGGGGGGTGAAATCGGAAGTGAAAAAAAAATTTTTTTACTAGGTCATCGAGTGTGGTGTCAAATGAAAGGTTGTGAAAACACGAGTAAAAAATATATATACAATGTAATACTTGCGCGCACTTTTCTTTGTATTATTTTCAAAAAATCGCGAAAAATCGCTGTCCAGCGCCTTATCTCGAAAAGTACTTATCAAAAAATTTTGAAAAAATCCTGGAATATTCTCCATGGGGGGTAGATTCAATGAAAATTATCACGAGTGCATTACCCTTAATAATTTATCTGGTATTTAAAAAAAAAAAAAATTTCAAGGTCATCAGATTTCAGTAGAGATTGGAAACAAACTTTGTTGAAAACTCAGGAGGGCTGTGTTTTGTGAAGTCACTGATGATTTTATACCACCGTAACATAAATTTTGACTTAAAGGGTTCGTTTTGAGGGGTGAAATCAGAAGTGAAAAAAAATTTTTTTTACTAGGTCATCGAGTGTGGTGTCAAATGAAAGCTTGTGAAAACACGAGTAAAAAATATATATATATATATATAATGTAATACTTCCGCACACTTTTCTTCGTATTACTTTTAAAAAATCGCGAAAAATCGCTGTCCCCTACCTTATCTCGAAAAGTACTGATCAAAAAATTTTAAAAAAATTCTGGAATATTTTCCATGGGGTAAAGATTGAACGAAAATTATCACGAGTGCATTACCTTTAATAATTTATTTGGTATATAAAAAAAAAAAAAAAAAGGTCACCAGTTTTCAGTAAAGATTGGAAACAAACTTTGTTGAAAACTCATTTGGGGTGTGTTTTGTGAAGTCACTGATCATTACCACCCTAACAAAAAAATTTTATTGTAAAAACAATCAACGTACGGAACACTAATTGTGCAAGTTCAATTTGCACTTGACCGGTTTTTTTAAGTAAATAAATGCACTGAAATAATAGTTTTGTTCAATATTAATAAAAATTAATAACAATTTTTTTAGTGTTCCGTACGGAACACTTAGATCACTTCGGTGTCTGTCCGTCTGTCACACCCGATTTTTCTCCGAAACTATTTTTCATAGAAACTTGAAATTTGATAATAGTATAGGAATTGATCGCCTCATCAGAGCCATGTAGTTTCGAGAGTTAAATTTTGACATAAGCGGTTAGTTTTGGGGAGTGAAATCGGAACTGAAAAAAAAATTTTTTACTGGGTAATCGAGTGTGGTGTCAAATGAAAGCTTGTGAAAACACGAGTAATATATATATATAATGTAATACTTGCTCGCACTTTTCTTTGTATTATTTTTAAAAAATCGCTAAAAATCGCTGTCCACCCGCCTTATCTCGAAAAGTACTTATCAAAAAATTTTGAAAAAATTCTGGAATATCCACCGGGTGTAGATTCAACGAAAATTATTTTATTTGGTATATAAAAAAAAACAAAAATTTCATGGTCATCAGATTTCAGTAAAGATTGGAAATAAACTTTGTTGAACACTCATTTGGGGTGTGTTTTGTGAAGTCACTGACCATTTTATATCTCTGTAACAAAATTTTTTATTTGAAAAGCAATCAACGTACGGAACACTAATTGCGCAAGGTCAAGTTGCACTTGACCGGTTATATTTTCTTTTGAACGTTTTCTTTTAATTTAATAATTATTATCCATTTTTTTTAAGCCTTAGTTCCTGATTTACCAGGTGTGCAAGTATGAAATGCGGATTTCAGACAACAGATGGTGCATCAATGCAGTTTGTGTTATAAAGCGCCATTTTGTTGTGTCATCAAGTGTTAGACGCGTACGAGTGATAAATTGCAAAAGTATGTGCATAGGGTTGTGTTGTGTTCAATATGTCGAAATTTATACCGAACAAAGAGCATTCGCGGACAACATTAATTTTTTGTTTTCATTTGAAGAAAACTGCTGTTGAATCATACCGATTACTTCGAGAAGCTTATGGTGAACATGCTCCATCGCAAGATACGTGTGACGGATTGTTTCGGCGTGGTGACTTCGATGTTGCAACGTGGAAAACCTCCAAAAAAATACGAAGATGTGGAATTGCAAGTATTGCTGGACGAAGATGATTCGCAAACACAACAACAACTCGCCGAGCAATTGGGCGTTAGTCAACAAACTGTTTTCAATCGGCTACGGAAGATGGGAAATATTCAGAAGACTGGTAGATGGGTATCACATGAGTTGAACGACAGGCAAATGGAAAAGCGCAAAAACACGTGTGACATTCTGCTCGCTCGGTAAAAAAGGAAGTCGTTTTTGCATCGTATAATTACAGGGGATAAAAAGTGGATTTATTTTGAGAATTTCAAGCGCAAAAAATCATGGGTAGACCGAATCGCTTTGGCAGAAAGACGATGCTCTGTGTTTGGTGGGACCAGAGGGGCGTGGTCTATTATGAGCTGTTAAAACCTGGGGAAACGGTTAATACTAAACGCTACCAACAACAATTGACCGATTTGAACCGTTCGCTGCTTGAAAAAAGGTCAGAATACCGAAAGAGGCAACACAAAGTCCTTTTTCTTCATGACAATGCTCTATCACATACGGCAAAACCAGTTCGCGACACGTTGGAAGCACTCAGCTGGGATGTTCTACCCCATGCGGCTTACTCACCAGACTTGGCTCCTTCCGATTACCACTTGTTTGCATCGATGGGTCACGCACTTGCTGAGGAGCGCTTTGGTTCGTACGAAGATGGGAAAAAAATGGTTCGATGAATGGTTTGCAGCAAAAGGGGAAGATTTTTACTGGCGTGGTATTCACAAATTGCCCGAAAGATGGGAAAAATGTATAACAAGCGATGGAACATACTTTGAATAAAGCACTTTTTATCATTCTTCCGAATTTAACATGTTTTTTTAGAAAAAACACCCGCATTTTATACTTGTACACCTGGTAAATAAAAATTAGTGAAAAATGATATTTTACTGTTTGTAACGAATTTCGGATATAGCGAACCATTTTTAGTGATTTTTTGGAGTTGGTTATAAACGGACTTCACTGTATTATCAAAAAAGTGTTATTCGAAATATTTTCTCGAAAATTCTGCTTTTTGTATGAAATAATGCTGTCACGAGTATAATATTTCACAATAATTAGATAAAACAAAATATTTTTATGATCACGGCTCAACATTGAAAAACGATAAAAAGTTTATAAAGCTGGTTTTATGGTGTTGAAAGTAGCGGTAAATATTTAACGTTCTAAACACTAGACCTGTGTCAGTCTACATTATTCAGCGTATCGCTCTGTCGGCTCCTAAATAATTCAGAGGCTTTTAGGGTGTCAAATTGGCAATCCTGCCGCCAATCTGATTGCTATTGCTCGAGAACATTGCTGGACATTGCCCGTAATGGGTTAGAATAGTGTACAAATGTCGATTGTTTTAGTTTTGTTTAAACTCGTAACTTGTTAAAATTCTAGCTAAAATTTCAGTAACGAGTTTTGTTACAGGGATTGCTTAAAATACAAAATCTGTATTTGTAAAGGGTGATTCATTTAGAAGTACTTTTTTTTTAAATAAAAAAAATGAATAAAAACAATTTTATTTTATAATCTTTATTATCATATAAAAGAACCATTTCTTTACAATTATTTCTTAAAGATAATTTCTTTCAAATGTTGTCCGCGACTACGGTTAACAACGTCCATTCTGAAGTTCCAATTTTCAATGACGCGTGTGAGTATTTCGAGTGGTATTTGGCCAATGACTCGAGTAATATTGGCCTCCAATGCCTCAATTGTAGCTGGCTTATCCATGTAGACTTTGGACTTTACATAGCCCCAAAGGAAAAAGTCAAGTCAATTTTTCTCGAAAACAGTGGATCTTCTGCAAGCTTGTCAAGAGCCCAACGACTAAAACGGAAACAATTCGGAAGGTCGGTCGGCTTCAGTTGTTGCACTAGTTGAATTTTGTATGCTTTTAAAGAAAGATCCTTACGTAAAATACGCCATGTTGTTGAATATGACAGGCCAAGCTGTTGAGAACGGCGACGAATCGACACTTCACGGTCTTCGCGTACACTCTCCGCTACCGCCCCTATATTTTCTTCACTACGTGCTGGATGTGGTCTATTCGGTCGAGCATTATCCAATAATGAAAATTGGGTCTCAAACTTATTGATGGTGGAGCGAATTGTGCGTTCGGTAGGCCGATTATTTGGACCATAAGTTGCTCTAAACGCCCGATACACATTCCTCGTAGAACGCCCATTTTCGTAATAAAGTTGAACAATTTGTAGACGCTGTGCCGGGCTAAGTCTTTCCATTATGAATTGTCAAACACTACTGAACAGGAATGCCACTTCAGTTGACACGACGCATGCGCAATCTGCAATTAAATCCCCATCACAAAAAGTACCTCTAAATGAATCACCCTTTACTTTCTACATATTTTGAAGTTCATGAGCAGATTTATACTTTGATACGTCCGTTTGGTTCAACCGGTAGTTAATAGTGAATAACAAAAATTTGATGTTTTGTTTCGGGAATTTACTTATTATTATTTTATTTGCTTTATATTGTATACAAAGTAACTAGGATTTTAAAACGGCTTGCTATATCCGAAGTTCGTTACAAACAGTAAACAAAATCTAATATCATTTTCAACTACTTTTTTATTTAGATTAGGCGCTAATGCTTAGAAAAATGAATAATAATATTTATTAAATTAAAAGGAAACGTTAAAGAAAAATAAAACAAGTCATACTAAAGTTATTATTATGTATGTTGGTATCTACAGTCCCTGGCCAAATTATTAGACGCACTGTATTTTTTTTAGTAATTTTATGTTTCTTAAGAGTTTTTATGCAATAATGGTATATTTAAACTACAATATTATTGATTTTTATTTAAAAAATTGTTGTAGACTACATATTTGTATTTATTTTTAACATATGGCAACACTGTGTTGACAAAGTGATACATGAACGTAAAGAAGTACAAACCTGTATCAGTCGCGATCGGAATCGAGTCAGGTACGGACGTGTTTCTGTGGCTTTATGGACTGTGATTGTTTGTTTAACAGTTTTATACTACTCAGTTATTAGTTTATTTTGTATGCAGTGTTTTAAAAAAGTAATTGGACTATTTTCATTATGGGTATAAAAGGCGATCTTTCACCACGTAAAAAAGCTGAAGTGAAGGCCCTTGTGATTGCGAAAACATTTACAAACCGAGAAATATCACGAAGATTGGAGGTTTCTGAAGCTAGTGTACGACGCATAAAAAAGAAAATTGAGTCAGGGAAGGAATTAAGCCCGAAAAGAAAGAAAAGATGCGGTAGAAAACCAATTTTCACTCCACGGTCAGAGAGATGTTTGAAGAAAATTTGTGTAGAAAACAGATTTGCTACCACAAAGGTAATAATATCACAACTCCAGGTTGCTAGCATAAATGCTTCTGAGCGCACTGTTCGAAGAAAATTGAAAGAATTAGATTTTAAGGCCTGTCGCCCCGCCAGGAAGCCCAAGTTAACAGCTGCAATGAAAGCAAAGCGCCTGAAGTGGGTCAAACAATGGCAAGACAAAGATGTGGACTTCTGGAGATCGGTAAGATACAGCAATTTAATCAATAATTGATACATTATTATCATTTTCAGTTAAATAAAGCAAATAAACATGGAAGTTTATATATTTTTCCTATTTTTGACAGGTCTGCTTCAGTGACGAAAGCACATTCGAAATTTTGCAGAATAAAGCTCAGTATGTGCGTCGTCGTCATGGAGAAAAGTTCCATCCTGATTGTGTCGTCCCGACGGTTAAACATCCCACCAAAGTGATGATTTGGTCAGTCATCAGCGGCAAGGGCACTGGACGTCAGTACGTTGTCAAAGGAATAATGAGGCAAGATCAGTACAAAGAAGTATTACAAAATCGGTTGATTCCGCAGCTCAGAGAATGGTTTCCAAATGGGGAACCATTCACTTTCATGCAAGATGGAGCTCCCTGCCACACTGCTCGGTCTGTTAAAGCTTTTTTGGCAGAAAAAAATATCCCTCTGTTGGATTGGCCCCATTGAAAATGTGTGGGAGCTGATGAAAAGAGAAGTGGCTAAAGTTGTGATTACCAACAAAACCCAGCTCCTAGAAAAGATTATTCATGTGTGGAATCATCATCCTCAAATGCAGGAGACAGTACAATCTTGCATTGATAGCATGCCGCGCAGAATTAAAGCTTTGATAGCGGCTAAAGGTGGCTCAACTAAATATTGACTTTTACTAACATTAATTTCACTTTTCTTTAAAACTTAATAAACTTATGCTTTTCTAAATTAATGCTGTTTTTATTTATGTCAAATAAATAGATAATTGATTGGATAATATAAAAATAAAAAACAAATCAATTTAAAATAATAAAACGGTACAATATCACTCGGTAATTAATATTTTACATGAAATCTTGCAGTGCGTCTAATAATTTGGCCAGGGACTGTACATATACGAGTATAAACGAAAACATTAAAATACGTGATTTAGACAATAAAATCAGTAATTTGCGTTTGTATAGTTTTACTTGAAAAAGAAATGGTGTTTACATAATTGTCCAGGTCATAAAAACTACTCGATATATGTTCAGGAACTTCACGAGATTCCAAAAAATTGCGACTTTCAATTATGAATATAAATATTATCTCCTACAAGCTCGTCTTCGTCGTTATTATGGCTTAAAATCTTTCCAGAAGTCACTGATGTTACAATTTCATCATCAGTTAATATTTCTCTCGTCATTAATACATTATCAGCACATACATATTCTTCAAAATTAAAGTCATTAAATATCTTTCTAATCTCGATTTCTACTGTACTACAATCAATAGGATCTTCTCGATGTTTTTCAATCCACTGAGTCAAAGATACCTCACTATCTGAGCCATATCTACATTCCTTCCTTCAAACAGTTTGCAATGGCTTCTCTACTGACTCTTTGCCAAGCCATATGAATAGAGTTTATAGCGTCTAAGAGAGTTACAGAAAAAATGTTACCGTTATCGATCGTCTGTAACATTTTTATAAGTAAAATCTTTCTATAATGACATTTTAAAGAATGTATCACACCTTGATCCATAGGCTGGAGCTTTGCACTTGTGTTTGGAGGCATAAAAACCAAGTTTATTTGCTGTAGATCAACTTCGGGGTGCGCTGGACAGTTGTCAATCAAAAGTAATATTTTTCTGTTTGTGAATTTGAATTCTTTCTCCCATTCGATCAGTTCGTTTTTAAAAATTTCTGATGTCATTCAGGCTTTACTGTTTGATTTGTACTTTACTGGTAAATGTTTGTTTTGAAAACACCTGGGATTAGCAGACTTTCCTATCACCAACAATTTTCTTTCCTCTGTTCCAAACATATTTGCATTTACCAACACAGTCATCCTTATTTTTGATAATTTTGCACCAGCACAATTCTCTCCGACAAACTTTAATGTCTTATCAGGCATCATCTTGTAAAACAAACCCGTTTCAACCGCATTAAAAATGTCCACATATTTATAACTTTCTCGAATTTCCGGTCATACATTGGCCAACCACTGATCAATAACAGTAATATCCACTCCTGCAGTTTCTCCTACTATCTTACCTCCACTAATATTATGTCGCTTTTTAAACCATTTAAAGAGTCCTTTATCGATTTGTTCATGTGTAGTTTTTCTTACTTTTTTACAACTAAAGTTTCTTTTATCATAGTTGATAAGATTTCTTGCCTCTTCTTCCATATGGTAGAAACCGTAGATTTAGTTAAATTCGACTGTTTACAAATATCACTTTTTTTGTTATAATACCGTGTTTGTCTTTTAAAGTAAACACTTTACGTTTTTGTGTATTCATTTTAAAATAGAAACTTAAACATTCGCTTTGCTACTATGATCAAATATGCATTAGAACCGCATAACACAACAAAGTGAATTGAAAATAATACTGCTCGAACAAGCAACGCGGCGGAAACAAGTAGAATAGGGGTTCTCAGCGAGTTTCAGTGAATTCCCTAGAGTAAGTCGCAGGATATCGAGCACAGGGAGTGGCAAGTTCATTATAAACGGACACAAAACATCCAAATTTGGTTCGCTTTATCCGGTTATAACCGGGTTCGTTATAAGCAGACTTTACTGTATATATATATATATATATATATATATATATATATATATATATATATATATATATATATGTATGTATGTTACAATAGAGGTTTTCACGGATGGTTAGCGCTCAGTTAGCCTCGGGCGGCAGCAGCAGCAAGAGCACTTGAAAATGCCAATTTTTTTCTTTTTTTTATTATATAGATGTAACAATCATATTCTTTTTATGTTCATGAAATCAAAAAACTAGCATAGTGCTGAAACTAAATTTATCTGTCTATGTAAAACCTTCCATGTGATGTTCTCATATACGAGTATAGTTTTAGCTTATTTTTAATTTATATAGTTTAAAATAACTTCCAATTCATTATCATCTGTGTGTATCACAAAAAGATATGATAGTGAATGATCCTACCTTTCTCGTAATTATTATGTCCTTTAAATATTTTTGTTGAAGTCTTATAATAATAGTCTTATCATCTGGTACGTACTTCCTAAGGACATCTTTAAGCTCTTTCAATGTAAATTGTGAATCTTCATGATTTTCTATATAACAAAAAATCTCTTTCATTGTTTGTGTGACTTGATTATCTTCGAGAGGCTTCTTATCAGTAGATGGTACTCGACTTAAGAAATTAGTATAGCAAATTGTATAGTACTTTGCTTCAGCAGCGATCAAGTCATACTCATAAAGTATACGATCTTTTACTAATTCTCTTAAGGAATCGCTTCATTCTTCTGCTTTTTTGATGACATTGTCTTTGAATTCAAGAGTACTTACTTTACTAATCGTGCGTCTGTACTTTTTTTTTTTCGTCTCTGCTGTTTCATCAGCTGCTTAGCCACAAAATAAGCATAGATTTTTGAAATCAAACACTTTATTTCTTTTTTTACTAAGTGCACTTGATGATGATGAAGGTTCACCTTCTTCTAGACGTCGTTTCGATGCTGCAATAGAATTTTTACTGATGTACACTTTTCGACACTCGACATGCCCATTCACAGAGGTTAAGGTATTTAAATAGTTTATGTGACCGTCATTTCTTTTAATACTGCAGTTTTTAAAGTTTGTAAGCCGCGCACTACATTAACAGAATCACCTTCTCAAAGTGACTTATCACATATAAAACACAAATCAGCCATAACTCTTAAAATTGTACGTCCGTCGTTGCCAAGATACAATTTAAAACTAACGAATAAACGGGGTTAGTAGAAGGTGGTCTCTTGAAAAAAAATCCGTCTTAACTATACAATGGAACATCTGACCCAACTGACTATAAATAGAAAAGGTCGTATTATAGGGGTCCGTATTCCCAGGTATAATCTTAATAGTAATATAAGTATTTAAGAGTTCACACATTTTAAAGAAAAAGTACTTAATTCTTTTTCTACTTAAAATATAATTAAGATATATTAGAATATAATTAAAATATACTTAAAGTATTTCACTTAACAATTTTTTAATTACAAGAAGTAGGTAAGTATTATTAAACGAATATATTTGATAAATGAAAAATAATATTAAATATAATGCATTAATTAATAAATAATGCAAATGATTCATAATTATGGATTTTTAAGTGATTAATTAACTTTATACGACGTATTATTTACCGGGAGTCACGGTTGACCTTGCGTTATGCTATGTATGGCTGAGCGCTGCGCGCTCTCCGCCCTCTATCTCAAAAACGGTTAAGCGTATAAAAAAATATTTAGAACAAAATTTGTAGAGAATTTTATGCTCTACAATTTTTATAATAAATACAAATATCATTGAAATCATAGGAAGCAAGATATTTGCGAAAAATCGATTTTTGTGACCTTTGACCTTGAATATCTTAAGACGTGGACACGAGATTTTATGAGACCTTTAAGACAACTTTTAGAATGCCAAAATAAAGGTTTATATAAGTTTACAGCTTATTATCTCTCATTCCGAGGTTGACCCTCTTTTTTGGCTTAAGTGACTGTACTATTTAGGCACAATAAGTAAAACTAGAAATATTACACCTAGTATTTAAGACTACTCATCTTACTTACAACTAAGTAAGAACCTGCTTTAACTCAATATCCTCATCGCGCACATTCTTATAAAAACCATTTCTAAACATTCAAAACCAGAAGTTCCACTTAAAGAGAAGTACCTAATTACGCTTAACAGTAATACCATTAAAGCTATTCCTTTAAATTTAAATTAAAGATACTCACTTCCACTTGATAATAACACAACTGATATACATAACATGGGCCAAAAAGAAAACAGAAATGAAACTCGTTCGATTTAAATCTTCTTGTCGCAATGTGGGGCGACTGTCAACTGTCAGTGATCGGCGCCAGTTAGTTGTTTAACACGGTATGTCCATTACTGAACAGGTAATTAAAAGTCCAGGCTGTTTGTTTAAAGAAACTACTCGACATAACTACGGTTTTAATCGACATCAAAAAAAGATGTTACATTTTAAAGCCACTTTATCCCTACACTTATTTTGACTAATCTTTTATATCCGAATCTTGGCCATTAACAACAACCTGAAATACGACCGCATTATTGCTTTCTGGGTAGTCTCGGTTAAAATATAGGGTTATCGAGGAAGGTGACAAGGTACTTGGGTAAAAATAAATACGGGAAATTTTCCAAGTTGTAATTGCTCTCTAGAGGGGTCAATATAGCGACGAACAAGAAAAAAGGGAATACTTTTCAATCCTTGTAAGAAACATGTTCAGATTTAATCTGCGTAAGTAAAAGAGGAAGTATGCGTGTGTACAGTCTGTCAAGTAAGAACGTGACCGCTCATATTTTTGAAAAAATGTATTTCGAGAAAATTTATAATATAATATATATATATATATATATATATATATATATATATATATATATATATATATATATATATATATACTAGCCGGGCCCGCGGCTCCGCTCGCGTGGATTTGATTCACTACTATCGTCACTGCTTATTCCTTATGTTACCCAACGTAATAAAATTTCTCCCATTATTTCCCATTATCTCTATATAATTTCCATTATCTAGGTTTATCTCTGCTCATCTCCCATTATTTCTCCTTATCTCCCATTATTTCTCCTTATCTCCCATTATCTCACCATAACTCCCATTATCTAGACTGATCTCTGCTTATCTCCCATTATTTCTCCTTATCTCCCATTATTTATACTTAACTACCATTATCTCACCTTATCTCCCATTATCGAGGCTTATCTCGACTTATCTCCCGTTATTTCTCCTTATCTCCCGTTATTTCTCCTTATCTCCCGTTACCTCACCTTAGCTCCCATTATTTAGTCTTATATTGAATTATATAGAACATATGTATAAATTTATAAAAACACGTAAATCGGATAAGTGGTTCTTAAAAAATTACACTTACCAACTTTCTTGAAATCTTAGAGTTGTGTGTGTTGTGTTTTTCAGTTAACTTATTGCAAGATTAATCGGCGTTTTTACAAACAAATAATGGACACTCCAATGAGAGCTACTCTCTCTCCAATTGAGTCACAATATGTAAGGGATGATCTCTTAGAGGAATCCATCCCTAAACTTTCTTTTAACCTACCTTTTATAAAAAAATATGCTGATGATATTATTACTTCAATACCAAATAATGGATTAGATGAGATCCTTAGAACATTCAATGGCTTTCATCCCAAACTTCAGTTCACGATTGAAGAGGTAACAAATAATAGTGTCTAGGAAAGAGACACTTTACTAGTCAGAAAGGAAGATAATTCGATCATCGTCGATTGGTACACCAAACCAACCTACCCAGGAAGGTATATCAACTCCATTGCCCTCACACCACGAAAACAAAAATAAATATGATATTAGGGTTGAAGTCTAAAATAGAGAAGATCTCTCATCCTTCTTTCAGACTTAAGAATTTAAATAAACTTCGAGATATTTTGCTACCTAACTCCTATCCAATTAAGATGCTAAACAAGCTATTATATAACTCAACAACATCTATTTCTCAACATGAAAATAATTTCACTCCGGATATCAGTGCTTTCCTTTCTGAAAACCGAGTCATTTATCACTATTCCTTTCCCCGCCTAAAAGAAATTTCCAGTAAAATTACTAAACTCTTCATTAATTAACCTAATTTAAAAATTGCCTTCAAACATAAAAAACAATCAATAATATTTTTACTTGTTTAAAAGATAAAGATGAATCTATGGTACAAAAATCTCAGAGGTAATATACAGCATCCCTTGCTCTCAGTTTGAAAAAGTCTACATAGGACAAACATCAAGGGTCTTAAAAGACTTACTTCTCATAAAAGTGATTGTAGACTTAAAAAAAAAACTCTTGCGCGCTTGCCTCACATAGAACCCAATTTTCGCATGAATTTAATTTTAAAAAACTAGAATTTTGTGCAAAGAGAGAAGTTTCGGCAAGAGAATCTTTAGGAAAATGGTGGAGATTCACCTCGAGCCCAATTCTGTTAATAAGACTCTGACATTGAAGATTTAAGCTTGATTTATTCCAATTTATTGCTGACTCGGACAGTTCCCTATAATAACAACCTAGTGGTAGCTTCTATAAATTCCATCAACATTGGAGGGTCAAACGAAATGTCAACGTCATTCCGTTCTCTAGTATAAATAAACCACAACCTAACCAAAGGATAAAAAGACGCTGACCTTAACAAAACAAACAAAAAATTTTTATAAAAAAAGATCTTTAAATTAAATCACGTTAGAAGCACACAGTTGTTTCGTACCATATATAATAAAATAAAGTAAAAAAAAATTATTTTCCTTAAAGGTGTTTTTTGTCGAGGTTTTCTCATATTTTCCCAACAACTATGCGCAGTAATGTGTTTTTGTTGAATGAATTATCCAAAAGACGTACCACTCAGCAGTAAGTAGTTTGATGTTAATGAATTTGGTTGCTTTTTATTCGCAAACCTCAAAATTTCGATAATCTACTGTAATTGTAGCCCTGAAGAAGAAAATGAAATATTTTCGAGAGCTGACAAGGTGTCAAAATCCTTCTAGCGCTATCTCCATGACCGCTTACCCCCAAGAACTTCAAGTGTGATCTCTCTCTCTCTCTCTCTCTCCATATATATATATATATATATATATATATATATATATATATATATATATATATATATATATATACAGTCGACACTGTTTATAGTGAAACTCTACATAGTGAAAAACTCTTTATAGTGCAATTTTTTCAAGACCTAGAATATTTTAATGAAATTTCATGTAAAAAGCCCTGCATATAGTGAATCTGTAAAATAGTAACACTCTATATAATAAAATTTTTACCGGAATTTTATGTATAAATTTTTATGCATTTATTGAGATCTTGGCCATTTCGGGTTTCCCATTTTTATCTAACAATAGCACGAATTCCATTTTTATGACGCATTCTTTTGAAAAGGTTCTTAACGCGTTTATAACGCCTAATGGTTGGCAATAAATCAGGTAGATTTCTGTGAGAAACCCGGGGAATAACCCATTTTATAGAAACCCGGGGAAAAACCCATTTTATAGTCGAGGCCTAGTAATTCGCAAATTCAGGTTCAGTTTTTTTTTTATAAGAATCAAGTCCAAGCTGAGAAAATTAAAGTTTTGGAGGAAGTTGATAAAGGCTGCAAAAAAATTGATGTTGCTGCAAAATTTGGTGTTTTCTCCAAGTTGCGTCTCTCTGATAATAAAAAGTCGCGACAGTATCATCAAGAAACCTAGTGTTCCAAGCAGTCGAAAACGAGTACGGGTGAGTACTTACGAGGATGTAAATGAAGCAGTTTTACGATGGTTTCAAGTGGCCCGTACGCATCAAAACGTACTAATATCGGGAAATTTAATAAAGCAAAAGGCTCTACAATTTGCTAAAGAATTTAACTGCGTTAATTTTCAAGCTAGTGAAGGGTGGTTGAGTTCCTGGAAGATTCGCAATTCAATTGTTTTTCAAGACGGTGTCTGGTGAGAGTGCAAGCGTTAGTCAGGAGGACTGTGACATTTGGACTGAAACTGTTTTAAAAAGTGCATTGAAAAAGTACGCCAAAACACGTTTTCAATTGGGATGAAACCGGTTTGTTTTTTAAATGTTTGTCAAAGAAAACTTTTGCTTTTAAAAGTGATAAATGTTTTGGTGTTAAAACAAGTAAAGAAAGGACACTTATGGTTGGAGCAAACATGGATGGCTCAGAAAAACTGAAATTACTGCTCATAGGTAAAAGCAAATATCCCCGTTGTTTAAAAGGAGTTAAATCTCTGGAGTTAGATTACGCCAATAATAAAAAGGCATGGATGACTTCTGAGATTTTCGAAAGATGGATCAAAGAGCTGGACACGAAAATGAAAAGCCAAAAGCGAAAGATTGTGATGTTTATAGACAATTATCCTGCACATCCAGTTACTGTAAGTAAAAAATTAAGGAATATTGAATTGATCTTTTTTCCACCAAACATGACCTCCAAATTGCAACCTATGGACCAGGGTATTATAAAAAACGTAAAACATCATTACCGAAACAGAATTGTTCACAAAATTGTTAATGCGATTGATAACTACCTACCAGTCCAAAAATTGATTACCCTTAAAGAGTGTATAACCGAAGTCGCTAAAGTATGGAGTGAAAATGTTTTTCAGAAAACTATCAAAAACTGCTTTCCTAAAGCAGGTTTTACTGAAAAAATTAACGAATGGGAAGAAGAAGACGAAATGGATCTCGCTACCTTAAAAAGGCAATGGGTATTCTACAAAAAACTGCTACCGTCGACGCAGATTTTTTACGTGAAGATTTCTTTGAAATCGACAATAATGTTGGCACGATAGATCTCCCAACTGACCAAGACATAATTGACGATATAAAAAGTATAGAAGATCATGAAGAAAAGAAACTGAAACCGGGGAATGTCCTACTAAATTTAGTGAAAATGAAATAAGAAATGCATTTGACATTGTGCGAACTACTCTCAGGGGCCAGGAAAGTGTACCTGAACAAATCTTAATGCATTTGAATAAATGCGAGAATTTTGTTGAGCAACAATTATTTTTCAAAAGTAATGTTCAAAAGAAAATAACTGATTATTTTTCCTAGTACGTAGTATGTACATATGTATTAACAGATTTTGTATTATTCTTTTTATTTCGTATGTAGTACATACATACATAAAGTCCGTACGTTATATCTTTACACGTGCGTCATAGTTTTCGGGCAATATCCCAGACGACTATTATATTTTTTTGTCTCTTTTACCAATACCTACGATTTATTGGTGAAAAGAGACAAATAATATAATAGTCGTCTGTTATATGGCCTGAAAACTATGACGCACGGGTAAAGATATAACGTACGGACTTTATGTATGTATTTAGCCCTGTACATGCTATGTACTATTTAAACTTTCAAATGTTTAATAAAATCTTTTCTAATAACTCAATTTTGCAATTTTTTTTTGCTGCTTGCACCTTATAAAATACAAGTAAATGATTACCAATATAAAATACATACATAGCCATATATACGGATTTTTTCTTTATATAGTGAAAAACTTTCTATAGTGAAATTTCGGTCAACATTTTGGTCTTTCACTATATAGTGTCGACTGTATATATATATATATATATATATATATATATATATATATATATATATATATATATATATATATATATATATATATACATATATATATACATATATATATATATATATATATATATATATATATATATATATATATATACATACATATATATATATATATATATATATATATATATATATACATATATATATATATATATATATATATATATATATATATATATATACATATATATATATATATATATATATATATATATATATATATATATATATATATATATATATATGTATATATATATATATATATATACATATATATATATATATATATATAATATATATATATATATATATATATATATATATATATATATATATATATATATATATATATATATATAAAAAGAGAGAGAAAGCAAAAGTTGTCGTATCTAACAAAATCCTAAGATATGAAAATAGTTGGGAAACTCGGTAAAGGGGTACAACAGATGTTCACACAATATTTCGGTCCTAGGTTGGGGCCTTCATTCAGG
>CM032456.1:198640804-198649416 GCA_019049505.1 Pachyrhynchus sulphureomaculatus
AGAAAAGATGCGGTAGAAAACCAATTTTCACTCCACGGTCAGAGAGATGTTTGAAGAAAATTTGTGTAGAAAACAGATTTGCTACCACAAAGGTAATAAAATCACAACTCCAGGATGCTAGCGTAAATGCTTCTGAGCGCACTGTTCGAAGAAAATTGAAAGAATTAGATTTTAAGGCCTGTCGCCCCGCCAGGAAGCCCAAGTTAACAGCTGCAATGAAAGCAAAGCGCCTGAAGTGGGCCAAACAATGGCAAGACAAAGATGTGGACTTCTGGAGATCGGTAAGATACAGCAATTTAATCAATAATTGATACATTATTATCATTTTCAGTTAAATAAAGCAAATAAACATGGAAGTTTATATATTTTTCCTATTTTTGACAGGTCTGCTTCAGTGACGAAAGCACATTCGAAATTTTGCAGAATAAAGCTCAGTATGTGCGTCGTCGTCATGGAGAAAAGTTTCATCCTGATTGTGTCGTCCCGACGGTTAAACATCCCACCAAAGTGATGATTTGGTCAGTCATCAGCGGCAAGGGCACTGGACGTCTGTACGTCGTCATATTACACACGTTATATACAATTAAAGATAATTACACAAATATTAAAAAAGAACATACAAAAAACGGGTTTAGTTAGTTAAAGCTACGTAAATACAACTCGAGCTCTTCAATTGAATAAAAACAACCTTCAAGTAAATTGTTTTTTAAGTTTTTCATACCTTAATAACGTGCTTCCAAAAAACAACTATGATTTTTCATAAGAAGTGTGTTGATGTTATTTAATATGTAGGCTGAAAACTTTTTGGTCTAGGTACTTAAAACATTTTTTTTTTGCAAAATTCGACTTTATTCATCAACATAATCTCCTTCAAGGGCGATACAATCAGTCCAACGCTTTTGTAACATTTCTATACCTTTTTTTGTAGAAGGATATGTCTTCGCCTTCAAAATAGCCCTCAGTTTCGGCGATAACTTCTTCCTTGGAGCCAAATCTCTTTTCCGTGAATGAGGCAAGATCAGTACAAAGAAGTATTACAAAATCGGTTGATTCCACAGCTCAGAGAATGGTTTCCAAATGGGGAACCATTCACTTTCATGCAAGATGGAGCTCCCTGCCACACTGCTCGGTCTGTTAAAGCTTTTTTGGCAGAAAAAAATATCCCTCTGTTGGATTGGCCCTGATATGAACCCCATTGAAAATGTGTGGGAGCTGATGAAAAGAGAAGTGGCTAAAGATGTGATTACCAACAAAACACAGCTCCTAGAAAAGATTATTCATGTGTGGAATCATCATCCTCAAATGCAGGAGACAGTACAATCTTGCATTGATAGCATGCCGCGCAGAATTAAAGCTTTGATAGCGGCTAAAGGTGGCTCAATTAAATATTGACTTTTACTAACATTAATTTCACTTTTCTTTAAAACTTAATAAACTTATGCTTTTCTAAATTAATGCTGTTTTATTTATGTCAAATAAATAGGTAATTGATTGGATAATATAAAAATAAAAAACAAATCAATTTAAAATAATAAAACGGTACAATATCACTCGGTAATTAATATTTTACATGAAATCTTGCAGTGCGTCTAATAATTTGGCCAGGGACTGTACATTTCTGTATTTCACAGAACCTTTTAGACAACGCGGTAGTGCTGCCTCGGATGTTATTGCATTCCTGCGAATAACTAGTACCTATGTACGTGGCCAGGCCAAATATACTTAAATAATTTAATAAATAAGTATACCGTAAGCCAGGTACTACACCACGGAGCCACGGGTCGCCACAAATTTGGTCCCATGAGATTCAATTTTTTTTTTATTGCCTCAGAAAAAAAAATTTTTGAACTGACGAAAATTTCTTCCTCTTAAGCCAATTTTTGAGGTTAGGAAACAAAAATAACTATTGGAGCCAGATTTGGGGAATAGGGTGGGTGGAGAACTATTTTGAGACCCAACTCGTGCGTCCAACACAATCTTGGTCACTCCTGCGTCAATTCACTATACAAAGAGTCTAATACTGTTGCTTAATAACAGCCACTCACTGTTTTACCCTTTTCCAAATATTCGATCATGATGACGTACTGTGTGTACGAAAAAAGCGTTTCCATCACGTTTACCGCTGATAATACTATTTTTACTTCTCTCGGTGCATTTCCACCTTCGACAACCCACTGTTTTGATTACCGTTTTGTCTCTGGGATGTAATGGTGGATCTATGTTTCGTTTACAGTCAAAAAACGACGCCAGAGGTCCTTCGAATTAAGCTGCAACTTTTCCAAAGACGATTTTAAAATGTCCTTCTTCGTGCATTTTTGGTCTGAAGTCAACAGATGCGACACCCATCATCAACTTCTAATCTCAGTAAGTTAATACGATGATCTTTTATCAGGATATCGTAAAATTTTATGGATCATTTCTTCAAACGAAACCTCCATCTGGCGTCCTGAACGTACAGCACCTGCAGTTTTCGTACAGCCACGTTTAAATTCATTTATCCAGTAATAAATGGTCTTGAGTGGTGGTCCCAATGACCTTTCTTCAGTACAGTTTCTATCTAGGCTGCAGTCCACTTGTTTAAACAAAAATGTTTTATCACTGCAAGACTCTCGGGTTTATCCATTTCTGCGAAACGTGTAACACCGATTATTGACGATAGCTGCCAACACACAACTGCGTGTTGCGTCTGTTTGCTATTTTGAACACAACCGTTACAAGAATCACACTAACACTCCTGCCACCTAACAAAATTTTCTTCCATTTCATAGAAATCTCCAGACTTATCAGTCCACCCTTGTCTACAAAACTTATACAATTCACGATTTATTAAAAACCTAACAGCTTCGCTATCACTCTAGACATCTATTTTTTTTATGGGTTTAGCACATGCTCTGCAAGAAAATCCTTCAATCGCTACAAGTTCAGCGCTTTTTTTTATCTTTCACCTCCCCGCCTGAGTAGGGATTTTAGCCTTTTCACATCCTGGGGATATGGGCGGGGATGTCGTAATACCCTTCAATGTTATCCACGGCACCTTTTAGACAACGCGATAGTTCTGCCACGGACGTTACTACATTTCTGCAAACAACTACTACCTATGTACGTGACCAGCCCATATATACTTAAATAAAAGTATACCGACCTGCCGGGATTGTAACCGGAGACCTTCTGCACCGCAAGCAACTACTACGCCACGAAGCTACGGGCTGCCACTGACGTGCGGAAAAGTAGCGATGATTACACTTAAAACTAACTCGAGAAAATCTTTAATTTTTAAAGCAAAATCATGGCCGTCACTGTCTGGCTGACCGTGAACTTGACAGCTACTTATTGATACCTTCTGACAATCTAATCAGCTTCCAGCTATTTTATTATTTGCATGTATCAAAATATATATAAGAGACATGAGGCTTCTGCTCTGAAAATTTCATAACAAAAAGTGCATTAAACACGTCAGATACAGGTTAATAACTAGATAAGACACATATAACATAAAAAGTGTCATTAAACTTCCTGGAACATTAATAACATACTTAGATTAAATCATGTCATCTTTGAGAATTGACGGTGTACTATCTTTGTTGATTTCGCTTAAGAACTCCTCACAAAGCAATGTGTATTTAATAAAATAATTTATAGTAACAATGGGTATTTGCTATGTGTTTTGGCTCGTGCTTACTACTTTTCATAAACATGCATAAAAATTAAACGGTTATTATATTTATCCAAAACCTTATCTCCGATCACGTCAAGGTAGTGATGGTTGATATTAGCGTTTTTGATGTAAACGGGTAAGACCACTCCAGGTGCCAGGAGAAAAGGCTAATTGCGGGAATTTTTTTCAACAGTAAAAGCAGTCGAAAATTTATTTGAAGTACTTTTTTAAACAAATATTTAAGTGTACAAAAATGTTTTTTTTATCTTTTTAATTCAAAATGGCCACTTCAGAATCCAAAACGACCAGGCACCTTTTATGCGAGGCCTGAAACGGGCGAAACAATTGCTCCAGTAGATTTTAACCTAGAACAAATAACCGGCCAAGTGCAATGTTTTTTTTTTTCGATCTTTACTGAAAACTGATGACCTTGATTTTTTTTTTTATATAACCAAATAAATTATTAAAGGTAATGCACTTGTGATAATCTTTGTTTAATCTACACCCTGTGGAGAATATTCCAGAATTTTTTCAAAATTTTTTGATCAGTATTTTTTAAAATAGGAGGGGGAAACAGCGATTTTTCGCAATTTTTTAAAAATAATACAAAGTGCGCTAGTATTACGTTGTATACAGTCAGTCCAAAAAGTCTCCATACACTACCTGCTTTCTATACTATTTTTCTGTTATGTTTAACTAAGTGATTGGAACTACGAGAAAACATGTTTAAATTAATATTAGAAACTTAACCAACGAGGATTAGTATTAAAAACAACTACGGAACATTTTATTTAGAAGTTCATCATTTTTATAAAAATATAAACAAAATTAAAGTAAAAAAGTCTCCATACACTTAAGGATTACCAATAATAGTTTGACGGAGTTTAACGAAAAATAACCTCGTTTAGTTGTTATTTTTTGTTTCGAACTAATGTTTAGTGGGACTGCCGTTGGCCTTGATAATCTTCTGTGACCTTTTTGTCATGCTTGCAACCAGCTTTCTAGTAACTTCTGCTGGCATGTTCTCCCATTCGTTCAATATTCTGTTTTTTTTAATTTTTCTTTATTTGAAATATGTTTGCGCACGCGCCGTTTTAAGTCCCTCCCATAAATGCTCGATGGGTTTAATATCGGGTGATTGCGGAGGTGTATGAAGCTGCTGTCGCACATTATGGATCATCTATTCTCGCACCAAGTTTGCGATATGTTTCGGATCATCGTCCTGTTGGAAAGTGTATCTTTTTTCGAGTGCTAATTTTTGGACGCTTTCTCTTAAATTGTCTCTCAAAAAATGTTCAGATAAACATGCTGATCCTTGGTACCATTAATAAAATGTAAATTTCCCACCCCTCCAGCGGACATGCATCCTCAAAGCAGAACACTGCCACCCCCCTTGTCTCACCGTGCAACAAATATTTTTAATATCGAATGCGGTATTCTTCTTTCTAGAAACTTTAGTTCTACTATCAGACCCAAAAAGGTTAATTTTAGTTTCACAACTAAAGATTACGGATTCCCAAAATTCAGGAGGTTTAGTAACGTATCTATAATATATATAAAATGCAAAGTCTCTCTGACTGTCTGTCTGTCTGTCTGTCCGTTAGTGCGCTTATCACCGGAGAACCACTTATCCGATTTACGTACTTTTTTTTTTAAAAACATACATATGTTCTCTGGCCAGGTTATAGGCTATATTTTTTTTACGATAGGTAGCATAAGGAATGAGCAGTGACGATAATAGTGAATGAAGTCGGAAGAAAGTTTGCCGTTAGCGCGTTCCCTTGCATTACACAGCCTAAACCATTAAATATGGAACAATATTATGTAGCAGAGAATATCTATAATCTATAATATATATAAAATGCAATGTCTCTCTGTCTGTCTGTCTGTCCATTAGTGTGTTTATCAAGCGAGAACCACTTATCCGATTTACGTGTCTTTTTTTAAATTCATACATATATTCTTCGGCCAGGTTATATAATAATAATGATAATAATCTATATCTATAATATATAAAAAATGTAACGTCTCTCTGTCTGTCTCTCTGCCCGTTAGTGCGCTTATCCCTCGAGAACCACTTATCTGATTTATGTGATTTTTTAAATTCATACATATGTTCTCTGACCAGGTTATATTTTTATTACATCTATAATATATATAAAAATGCAATGTATCTCTGTCTGTCTGTCTGTCCGTTAGTGTGCTTATCACTGGAGAACCATTTATCCGATTTACGTGCTTTTTTTAAAATATACATATGTTCTCTGACCAGGTTATCTATCTATAATATATATAAAATGCAACGCCTCTCTGTCTGTCTATTTGTCTGTCTGTTCGTTAGTGCGTTACGTGCTTTTTTTTAAAACATACATATGTTCTCTGGCCAAGTTATAGGATATATTTTATTGCGTTTGGTAACATAAGGAGTAAGCGGTGACGATAATAGTGAATCAAGTCGGAAAAAAGGTTACCGTTACCGCGTTCTCTTGCAATACACTGCCTAAACCATTAAATATGGAACAATATCATGTTGCAAAGAATATATATATATAAAATGCAACGTCTCTCTGTCTGTCTGTCTGTTCGTTAGTGCGCTTATCACTTGAGAACCACTTATCCGATTTACGTGTTTTTATAAATTTATACATATGTTCTATATAATTTCGATATAAGCCTAGATAACGGGAGATAAGGTGAGATAATGGGAGATAAGTATAAATAATGGGAGATAAGGAGAAATAATGGGAGATAAGCAGAGATAAGTCTAGATATTGGGAGTTATGGTGAGAAAATGGAAGATAAGGAGAAATAATGGGAGATAAGGAGAAATGTTGCGTGATAAGTCGAGATAAGCCTAGATAATGGGAGATAAGGTGAGTTAATGGGAGATAAGGAGAAATAATGGAAGACAAGGAGAAATAATGGGAGATGAGCAGAGATAAGCCTAGATAATGGAAATTATGTAGAGATAATGAGAGATAAGGAAAAATAATGGGAGATAAGTGGAAATAATGGCAGATATTTTATTACGTTAGGTAACATATATAAGCAGTGATAATAGTGGTGAATCAAGTCTACGCGAGCGGAGCCGCGGGCACGGCTAATTCTCTAATAAAAACGCTTTTTGCGATTAGCTTCCGAAATTAACGGCTTCTTCCTGGCTGCACACCTCTTATAGCCTGCCCTGTGTAAACAATTTTCTCAGTATTTGTGAACAAACATTTTTCGAAAATATTTTCCGTACTTCTTTTTTTAATTTCGATGCACTTTTCTTACAATCTATAATTACTTGTCTAACAATACTGGCCTCTTCACGTGGAGTCAGTTTCTTGGATTACAATATATTGAACAGTAGCATACGACTTTTTAACAATCTTTCCTATATTTCTGTACGATTTTCCATCTTTCCACAAATTAATTATGATCTTTTGAACTTGAAAAGGAATTTGACAATTTCTCTTGCTCATTTTTAATACTACTTTAAAAACCCACTGCAAAATTACTAGCAACAAGTGACAGATTATAAAGTATGGCTGAAAATTATTCATTTGTTTTCAGTTTAGCGAGCAATAGATAGCATGATAAAATGCGACTGATCATAACGTGTTTTTTTTCAGTGCAGTTCTTGAGTGTATGGAGACTTTTTTGACATTAATTTTGTTTACATTTTTATAACAATGATGTAACTCGTTGATTAAGTTTCAGATATTAATTTAAACATGTTTTCTCATAGTTCCAATTAATTAGTTAAACATAACAGAAAAATAGTATAGAAACCAGGAGACTTTTTGGATTGACTGTATATTTTTGAACTCGTATTTTTACAAGCTTTTATTTGACACCCCACTCGATGACCTAGTAAAATTTTTTTTTCACTTTCGATTTCCTCCCCCAAAACTAGCCTCTTAAGTCAAAATTTAACTTTCAAAACTACACGGCTCTGATGAGGCCATCAATTCCTATATTAGTGCCAAATTTCAACTTTCTATGTCAAATAGTTTCGGAGAAAATCGGGTGTGACTGATGGACAGACACCGAAGTGATCTTATAAGTATTCCGTGCGGATCGCTTATCGCGGATCGGTTATAAGATTTCCATTAATACATGTGAAAAACTAGTGTTAGGTTAATTTTAGATTAAAAGTACTTGAAAAAGATAAGAAATCATTTTGGATTAAAAAAAGTTCAATGAGACGAATTGAGATAAGAATTTACTTCAGATATCACAAAGCTATACAAGTATTACCCTTTCAACTTTTTCTTTAAAAAAAATTTCGTCAGTTTCTTTTACCGTAATACATTTAACCTTTCAAACCAAATTCAATAAAATACCCTCAATCCAAATTCTAAACTGCCCTATAGACTTTCAAATATACTAATACGGTGAAGTTTTTTTCGCAGAGCGTGCGGCATAAACCTTGTATATAAAACGGCTCGTTTACATCGGTTCCTTCCACCGAGCCCATAACTTCAAAGAATTTTAATATAGCGTTCAGAATATTCAGCGAAGTGAATTACTTTGCCAGCCAGAAGCAAGTTTAAAAACGGCAGCCATTTTGTCCCTGGAGGAAGCTCACTTTAAAAGTTCTCTGCTTTTTCGAGAAAAAGCCTCCGCTTGGATTTGAAGTGACTTTATAATATTTTGATACGTTATTGATCGTTTTCACCTGTGAATTTTTTGTATGATATTGTGTGATACACTTTAAAGTTTTAAAATTAACATGAAAAATTACATTTACGTTATTGACTGTAGTATGATTATAGAGATAGAGTTAAACAATTCTAGATATCGTAACATCTAGCGATAAAAATTTATTGCAATATAGTAATAGTGACACAAGACAACATAAGACAAATAAACTTAATACAACAGACCCCCCCCCCCCATAAATAAAGACGAAATATTTAGCAGCAGCAAATCAGCATAAAAACAAAAAGGCAATAGGAGAAGATAATAT